>JBBGZY010001688.1:1307500-1969038 GCA_037952925.1 Lithobates clamitans | reverse complement strand
TCTATGATACTAAAATCTCTATGGATTGTTGTTTGCTGCTTTGTTTTTGTATGTTCTTTTTTCTATATCGTGTTTTTTGATTGGTATACTTTTCTATTATAGTGATCAGTCTATACACACAGAGTTTATTGTAAAAGAATCTCCTGAAGAAGCCGTGAACGGCGAAACATGTAGAGAGACAATTTACTTCTGTTGATATTTGTTACTGATGTACTGTGGTTTTACCCTTTTTTCACATATGTATTTTTAATTCAATAAATATTTTCTATTTTTCTAAATTTTGTATATGTGTGCGCTTTAAAAGTCCCAATTTCTCTCCGTCTATGTTATTCTTGCAATAAGGGATGCGGCGCCTAAATTGAGTCTTTCCAACAGACTAGCTCTAAAACTATACTTCTCCTCTGTGATTTACCAGGGTGGCAAATACCCAATATCTGTTGAGCAACCTGTTGGAAATTCACTTGTATTTATTTTTCTTTGTTCTCTTTTTTGTATTGAATTTATATTGTTTGATTTGTATCAATGGCAACCTACAGCGGCTCTGGCTTTGAAGGCCTGATGGACAAAATCCACCTAGCACAAGGGGCTTCATTTGGAGGTATGACTTTAGAACGCTTTTTTGCAAGTCTTAGAAGACTACTGGAAAAAAAAATTTTTTTTAGTTTATTTTGGAACAAAAAAATATTTTATAAAATATATTGAGGATAAAATAGTACCATGAGGTTTACAAGTGCAGATCTTTCCGAATTTGTCCGAGGTTGAACCAGAGTTTAAAATTGCTTAAGAGGATAATCTCCAGAATTGTTCTTTCTTGATGATGAGATCCCTTTGTCAGCATTATTCAAAAGAAATTGATGCACTAGATATTGAGATTGAAAAATTGTACACTGACAATAATGTCTTATTGTCAGAGTCCACTTTCAAAGATTTGGAAACAGCTCTTGAAAATCATCTTGAAACATTTGTTGAAGAAATCCTCAAAACTAAAGATAAAAAGTATTATAGTGAAAACAAGCATATGAAATTAATTCAGCCTATAGATGGTCATCGGAGGGAGGGAGTCGTAAAAGAAAACCCTTTTCCCAAAGACAATATTCCAATTTAGATCCTAGTGATTCTGATGAATCCTCACAATCTTCCGTTTCTTCTCAACAAACAGGTTCTAAACAAGGCTCGCAAAAACGTAAACAGGATCGATCTGCACAAAAGTCATCAGCTTCTAAACGACCTCCACCTGACACTATACAAACAGGTCTTCGTTCACAGAGTAAATCTGCTTCATCTGCCCCTATACCCCCAGTTTCTGGTGCTGGGAGCAATATTTCTTCCATACTGTCTACTTCTCCCTTAAATGGGGCTACCTCGCAGGTTAGCCAGTCTAACCCATTTCCACCTTCGGGGGACTTACCACAGACCCCTCTTGTGGGGAAACTGCGCAATGCCCCAATCTTTTCACTACAGCCTCCTTTCCAGTCCAAGAAGGCTCCCACTGCACCAGTCCCTTCCAAGCGAACAGGCAAAGTGGCTTCCAGGTAATCAACCTATTGTCCTGCTCTTTGACGGATGATCAGATCAGGGTTCTCAGCCTTGGTCTATCGTTCTGTCTAGAGGAGGAGGTTGATTCCTTTGAAATCATTAAGGATATGAATCTCTTAGCTCGGAAGTTGATGTTTAAAGTCATTTATGACAAGGAACATTCAGCTTCCACCAGCAAAAACCTTTCCGAAGAAATTTGAAAATATAAAACTATTAATGAAATCCGAGCCATAAATGAACTTATGGAATTATGGGAGGAGAGCAATCCTCTGGATGATCCCCTTGAGGACACAGGTCCTGAGTCCCTGTTGTCCATTGACTCTTAGTCTGACAGATTTTTTCCCCCATCATCTTTATACAAACTCAAATCACATTGTTTCCCCGTCTTGCAGGGGAATCCAAACATTTGGGCTTTCACCCAGCAAGTAACGAAAGAAATTTTAAGCGCTAAGTGGAAACTATCTAGGGCTAATTCTAATCTTGATTCTGTCCAATGTTAAACTTTAATTTCTTTGAGGAATAATGAACAGCTGATCATTAGGCCTTCTGATAAAGGAGGCAACATAGTTGTGATGGATTTAAACAACTATAAAAAGATGG
Organism: Lithobates clamitans; assembly: GCA_037952925.1. Classification (NCBI taxonomy): domain Eukaryota; kingdom Metazoa; phylum Chordata; class Amphibia; order Anura; family Ranidae; genus Lithobates; species Lithobates clamitans. Next base: position 1,966,902 of record JBBGZY010001688.1, on the reverse strand, counting down.
TTATAGTCATTGTAACCAATCGGCATTGGTATCGCCCTATTCCATTTGCTCAACTCGATCCCCCACAACTTTGTTCTGGACCTCCTGCTTTTTATTCTCTAACAATATCTTTGTTTTTGACCACTCCCACTACCTCCAGGTGCAGGGGGTTGTGATGAGGACCAAATGTGCCCCATCGTATGCCAACCTCTACCTGGGGGGGGGGGGGGGCAGCATGAGATCTTTTCCACGGATTAATTCTCTGCCGATTTTGAAAGGGTGTTGTGGAGAAGATTCATAGATGACATTTTTGTCATCTGGCTAGGAACGAGGGATGAACTAATGCATTTCCTAAAGAAGTTGGAATCAAATACTTACAACTTGAAATTTACTTTGTCTTGTGACCAAAAGTTTACTGATTTTTTGGACATCACAATTTTTACAAACCTAGATGGTACACTTGGTTCATCCCTCTATCGGAAACCACTAGCCAGCAACACTATTCTACACGCCACTAGTTGGCATCCTGACTCTTTAATCCAGAGCATCCCATACAGTCAGTATTTGCGACTAAGGAGAGACTGTAGTGTGGATGGGGACTATGAGCGGGAGGCCTAGGGATTCAAATTCGTCTTCTAAATAGAGTGTATACCAAGACTTGCCTAAAAAAAGCCTATTGGAGAGTTAAACAGAAGGATCGAAAAAGCCTAATCCACTCTAAAGAAAAATCTCTAAGAGTGGACAATCTGTACGCCTTATTACCAGATTTGCTGGGGAATATAAAAAGGTTAGTGGAAATATTCTAAAATATTGGCATTTACTTGCTACGGATACAATTTTGTCAAAATATGTAGGGGAATATCCTCAAATTACCTACCGCAAATCTAGATCTCTGAAAGATCAATTAGTACATAGCCATCTCTGTCCTAGAATTAATACTAAACGAAAAGGAACCTATGCCTGTGGAAGATGTGAATTCTGTCATTTACTCACCAATACCGCAGAGGTGGTTCTTCCTAATGGCCAAGTCTATAAACCTAATTTTTTTGCTGACTGTCAAACGGTTGGTGTAGTTTACCATATGAAGTGTGTATGTAATGCATTTTATGTGGGTAAAACGAAAAGGCCCTTTTTTCACAGGATAAGAGAGCATGTTAAGTTACTAAAAAAAAAAAAAGATGGAAACTCTAATTAGCAGGCACATGGGGTTATATCATGCCTTTGCTGCCTCAAAGATGCAATTTTTTTGCATTAGAACATATACCAAATTGTGGTAGGGGTGGGGATATAGACAAAATACTTCAACGAGAATCAAAATGGATACACAACTTATCTGCTACGGTGTATCCAGGCCTGAATGAGTCTTTGAGCCTTTTCTGTAGGGATTCAGCCATTGTTTACTGAGAAATTAATAATATTTCTCTGTCTTTATTCAAATATTTTTTGGAGATTTTTTTATTGTTAAATTGAGTTGTATTTACTTTGTATTTGGTACAGACTGATTTTGCTCTGAACATTGTGTATGTCTGACTGTTCACGGCACCTTATTATTAAAAATTGAGATTATAATAACAAAGGAAAAGAAGAGAAGAGAAAGAGAAAGGAAAAGGAAAAGATTGTTTTTTTTTTCCCCGTGAATCCTTATTCCACTTCTCTTGGATATTTATCTTGGTTTTTGATGTTGGAGGTTTTTGGCTGTGGGCTAGATGTATCATATGGACACCCAAGGCGTTCATCTAAGGTTGAACGCCACCTCACCTGGTTTTCCCCTGGGTCCCTATTTTTTTATTCATATTCTTTCCAACTGGCTGGGTTGTTTAGCTCTTTTGTTGTTCCATCTTCACATTATTTGATTTTTTCCCCCTCCCGACTACCATAGGTTTTTCCATCTTGCTGTAGAGGAAGTTGAGGGATTTCTCTACGCGATCCTCCACTTCCTCTTTTGCTCCTTGGGCTGCCATAGGTTTTTCTATCTTGCTGTCGCACAGGAAATGACACTTCCACCCATTCCGGCGCGCCGAAAATAACATCACGGCAGCCAAGGGAGCAGGAGAGGAAGTGGAGGATCGCTGTGATGTTATTTACGGCAGGCCGGAATGGATGGAAGTGTAATTTCCTGTGAGACAGGTCTGTGGTCCAATCCAGCCAATCATGTGTCCTCAGACCATTTTTGGAGCCAATTTTTGGTGCCAAAACGGTCTGGAGGGGGTATATAAGGAAGTAATCCTCAGTTACTATTAGGTTCGGTCCATGGAAGGAGGCATGCTGCCTAGGACTTCACAAATTACCAGGTAAAGATTAACCACTTGACGACCGCCTCACGCCGATGTACGTCGGCAAGGTGGCACGGACAGGCAAAATCACGTACAGGGTACGTGATTTGCCTTCCGCGGGTGGGGGGTCCGATCGGTCCCCCCCCCCGGTGCCCGAGGCGGTCGCCATTTCTTCCCGGGCGATGAAAGGTCAGGGGGAGGCCATCCATTGTTGGCCACCCCCTCCCGATCGCTCCCGGCGAATGAAAATGCTTCCTTTCCCTCTGTAATGTAAACAGAGGGAAAGGAAGTGATGTCATCTCTCCTCGAGCCGGTCTTTTCGTCGCCGCGCCGAGGAGAGAAGACATCCAAGTAAGTCTGCACAACACTACACATTCAGTAGAACACGCCAGGCACACTTGTCACCCCCCATCACCCCCCGATCACCCCCCTGTACCCCCTGTCACTCTGACACCAATAGCATTTTTTTTTTTTTTTGCATTGGTGTCAGTTTGTGTCAGTTAAAAGTTTTAGGGCAGTTAGGTTAGCCCCCTTTAGGTCTAGGGTACCCCCCCTTAGGTCCAGGGTACCCCCCTAACCCCCCCTAATAAAAGTTAACCCCTTGATTACCCCCCGTCACCAGTGTCGCTAAGCGATCGTTTTTCTGATCGCTGTATTAGTGACACAGGTGACGCTAGTTAGGGAGGTAAGTATATAGGTTCGCTGTCAGTGTTTTATAGCGACAGGGACCCCCATATACTACCTGCTAAAGGTTTTAACCCCCTGATTGCCCCCTAGTTAACCCTTTCACCAGCGATCACCGTATAAGTGTTACGGGTGACGCTGGTTAGATAGTTTGTTTTTTGTAGTTTATTACAGTTTATTACAGTTTATTATAGTTTTAGGGCACCCGCCGTTTATTACCCTATAAGGGTTTAACCCCCTAATTGCCCGGCGGTGATAGAAGTTAAGTTTTTAGGATCAGATAAGGTCTGCGTCGCCCCAGGCAGCGTCAGGTTAGCGCCAGTACAGCTAAAACCCACGCACGCAGCATACACCTCCCTTAGTGCTATAGTATCTGAACGGATCGATATCTGATCCGATCAGATCTATACTCCCCAGCAGTTTAGGGTTCCCTGAAACGCAGTGTTAGCGGGATTAGCCCAGATACCTGCTAGCACCTGCGTTTTGCTCCTCGGCCCAGCCCTGCCCAGCCCACCCAAGTGCAGTATCGATCGATTACTGACACTTACAAAACACTAAGCACACATAACTGCAGCGGTCGCAGAGTCAGGCCTGATCCCTGCGATCGCTAACAGTTTTTTGGTAGCGTTTTGATACAGTCACCAACAGTCAGGAGCTTTTTTGCCTGTGAGTCTCACTAGTGTACCCCTAAATTTAGAGGCCAAAATGGCAAATCCAAGGTACACTAGTGAAGAGGCCTACAGGATTCTGAGCATGACAGATAGTGAAGAGGAAGTCACTCATCTGTCAAGTTCAGGCTCAGAATACGAACCTGTAGAGGACAGCGGCTCCATGACAGATAGCTCTGACGACAGAGTTGTGGTCCCTGCTAGGGTCAGGCGTACCAGACCCCGAACTTATGCTGTCCTTGAAGTGCAAGAACCGCAGGGCTCTCGTATGGAGCAGAGCAGTACTAGCGCCGCTATTCCTTCTGGTGAACTGGCAAGCACCAGCGGCCTAGTACACCCTGGTCGTACATCCAGCACTGCAGTATCACGTGGTGACGTGGCGAGTCCCATAAGTGCAGTTCAAGCTGGCGAGGTGGCAAGCAGTAGTAGTGTCCCGCTGCCACCAAGAAGACAAAGACAGGCCCGTCGTGCCCATAGTGCCCTTCCTGCTGCATTGGCCAATCCGAATTGGGAACCTTCCACTTCTGCAGCACCCGTACTTCCCCCTTTCACTGGCCAACCCGGAATTCAGGTGGAAACAGTTGACTTTATGCCCCTGGATTTTTATTCACTGTTTTTCACCGAAGATCTCTATAGATCTATTGTGGACCAAAGCAATTTGTACGCTGGTCAACACATCGCCGCTAATCCCCAGTCCTCCCGTGCCAGAGATTGGAGACCAATTACGGTCTCCGAATTTAAGACCTTTCTGGGCCTTTCCCTCCTCATGGGGTTGAATAAAAAGAGTAAGTTGCGGTCATATTGGTCCACTGACCCAATTTACCATTCACCCTTGTTCTCTGCTTCCATGGCCAGGGCACGATACGAGCAGATTTTGCGGTTCATGCACTTCAACGACAATGAACTCTGTCGTCCTCGTGGAGACCCTGCATACGATCGGCTCTACAAAATTCGGCCCCTCGTAAACCACTTCAACCAACGTTTTGCAGACTTGTTTACCCCCCATCAAGTTGTCTGCGTTGATGAGTCCCTGATTAAGTTTTCTGGCCGCTTGTCATTCAAACAGTACCTTCCCAGCAAGCGTGCCAGATACGGGGTCAAGATGTATAAGCTCTGTGACAGGGCCACAGGCTATACATGTAGATTTATGGTTTACGAGGGAAGAGATAGTCACGTAGAGCCGACAAACTGCCCTGACTACATAGGAAGCGCTGGCAAGATAGTGTGGAACTTGGTGTCACCCTTATTCGGAAAGGGGTACCACTTGTACGTGGACAATTATTATACGAGCGTGCCACTTTTTAGTCACTTGTTTGATCAGCAGATTGGAGCATGTGGCACCGTGCGACCTAATCGCCGGGGCTTTCCCCAGCGGCTTGTAGATTCCCGTCTTAGGCTGGGGGAGAGAGCCTGCTTGCAGTATAATAATTTGCTCGCTATGAAGTGGAGGGATAAGAAGAATGTTTTCGTTCTCACCTCCCTTCATGCAGACACGACGACCCAAATTTCTACGGCGACTGGTGTTGTGGAGAAACCCCTCTGTGTCCACGAATACAACCTTAATATGGGAGGGGTGGACCTCAACGACCAGTTGTTGGCGCCGTACTTAGTTGCCCGTAAGGCCAGACGCTGGTACAAAAAAGTGTCTGTATACTTATTTCAATTGGCTTTGCTGAATGCTCATGTGCTATACAGAGCTTCAGGACAGACTGGATCCTTCCTTAAATTCCAGGAAGAGATCGTCAGAGCCCTTCTGTTTCCAGACGGTGCTCTACCTCACCTTCCCCAACCAAATGCAGTAAGCCGGCTGCATGAGCGGCATTTTATTTATGCCATCCCGAGTACCCCTACCCAACGAGCCCCCCAAAAAAGATGTCGTGTCTGCAGCAAGCGCGGATTTAGGCGTGACACCCGGACTTATTGTCCCTCCTGTCCTGGCAATCCTGGTCTTTGCATGGGTGAATGCTTTGAACGCTACCATACATTAGTTGAGTATTAGCGTAGGGTTCAGCACTGCACAGACTAGGCACACTAACACAGGGTCTCCCAAGATGCCATTGCATTTTGAGAGACCCAAATCTGGAACAAAAGTTACAAAAGTTAAAAGTTACTAAAAAAAAGTGTAAAAAAATAAAATTAAAAAAAATAAAAAAAAATAAAAACACAAAAAAAAATATAAAATAAAAAAACCAAAAATAGTTGTTGTTTTATTGTTCTCTCTCTCTCTATTCTCTCTCTATTGTTCTTCTCTTTTTTACTCTATTCTATTCTGCAATGTTTTATTGTTATTATGTTTTACCATGTTTCTTTTTCAGATTTTTCATACTTTACCGTTTACTGTGTTTTGTTGGTAACCATTTTATTGTTTTCAGGTACGCCATTCAGTTGCAGCGCGGATTTATTTATCTTGACAGCAACAGCGTTTGCTCCCACGATATATAAAGCCGTGACTCCAACGCTGTCGGAGGTGATTTCACCACCACAGTTACATACTTCAGCATATATGCCGAAGCGTGGGGGCAGAAGTGGGTGGAGGAGCGATTTGCTCCTGCCTTTTGCGGGAGGATGCCCCCATGCTTCGGCATATATATATTTTAGGCACAGGTTGCGTTAAATGTTTTATTTTTTACTATTTTTTTTTTGTATTTGCTTTGCAGGTATGGTAAGTCTTACTGTTATACTATAATGTTGCTTTGTTTTATTGTTAACCAACATTTGCTTAGCAGGTACGCCATTCAGTTGCAGCGCGGATTTATTTATCTTGACAGCAACAGCGTTTGCTCCCACGATATATAAAGCCGTGACTCCAACGCTGTCGGAGGTGATTTCACCACCACAGTTACATACTTCAGCATATATGCCGAAGCGTGGGGGCAGAAGTGGGTGGAGGAGCGATTTGCTCCTGCCTTTTGCGGGAGGATGCCCCCATGCTTCGGCATATATATATTTTAGGCACAGGTTGCGTTAAATGTTTTATTTTTTACTATTTTTTTTTTTGTATTTGCTTTGCTTTGCAGGTATGGTAAGTCTTACTGTTATACTGTAATGTTGCTTTGTTTTATTGTTAACCATCATTTGCTTAGCAGGTACGCCATTCAGTTGCAGCGCGGATTTATTTATCTTGACAGCAACAGCGTTTGCTCCCACGATATATAAAGCCGTGACTCCAACGCTGTCGGAGGTGATTTCACCACCACAGTTACATACTTCAGCATATATGCCGAAGCGTGGGGGCAGCAGTGGGTGGAGGAGCAATTTGCTCCTGCCTTTTGCGGGAGGATGCCCCCATGCTTCGGCATATATAAATGGTGCATGTATGCCCATCATTAGAAGTGGGTGGATGAAGGGAGGTATTCTAATGGTGGGCATACCCACCGATCAATATCTTTTTTTCGTTCAGCCCACAGGCTGCATGAAAAAAAAGTTTACAATATATGCCTAACAAGGACCAGCAACGTACTGGTATGTTGCTGGACTTTGAGTGGTTATACCAGAATGATGCCTGCAGGTTTAGGTATCATCTTGGTATCATTCTTTTCAGCCAGCGGTCGGCTTTCATGTAAAAGCAATCCTAGCGGCTAATTAGCCTCTAGACTGCTTTTGCAAGCAGTGGGAGGGAATGCCCCCCCTCCCCCACCGTCTTCCATGTTTTTCTCTGGCTTTCCTGTCCCAACAGGGAACCTGAAAATGCAGCCGGTGATTCAGCCAGCTGACCATAGAGCTGATCAGAGACCAGAATGGCTCCAAACATCTCTATGGCCTAAGTAACCGGAAGCTACGAGCATTTCATGACTTAGATTTCGCCGAATGTAAACAGCGCCATTGGGAAATTGGGAAAGCATTTTATCACACCGATCTTGGTGTGGTCAGATGCTTTGAGGGCAAAGGAGAGATCTAGGGTCTAATAGAGCCCAATTTTTTAAAAAAAGAGTACCTGTCACTACCTATTGCTATCATAGGGGATATTTACATTCCCTGAGATAACAATAAAATTAATTAAAAAAAAATAAAAATGAAAGGAACAGTTTAAAAATAAGATAAAAAAGCAAAAAAATAATAAAGAAAAAAAAAAAAAAAAAAAAGCACCCCTGTCCCCCCCTGCTCTCGTGCAAAGGCGAACGCAAGCGTCGGTCTGGCGTCAAATGTAAACAGCAATTGCACCATGCATGTGAGGTATCACCGCGAAGGACAGAACGAGGGCAGTAATTTTAGCAGTAGACCTCCTCTGTAAATCTAAAGTGGTAACCTGTAAAGGCTTTTAAAGGCTTTTAAAAATGTATTTATTTTGTCGCCGCTGCGCGTTTGTGCGCAATTTTAAAGCATGTCATATTTGGTATCCATGTACTCGGCCTAAGATCATCTTTTTTATTTCATCAAACATTTGGGCAATATAGTGTGTTTTAGTGCATTAAAATTTTAAAAAGTGTGTTTTTTCCCCAAAAAATGCGTTTGAAAAATCGCTGCGCAAATACTGTGTGAAAAAAAAATATGAAACACCCACCATTTTAATCTGTAGGGCATTTGCTTTAAAAAATATATATAATGTTTGGGGGTTCAAAGTAATTTTCTTGCAAAAAAAAATTATTTTTTTCATGTAATCAAAAAGTGTCAGAAAGGGCTTTGTCTTCAAGTGGTTAGAAGAGTGGGTGATGTGCGACATAAGCTTCTAAATGTTGTGTATAAAATGCCAGGACAGTTCAACCACCCCCCCCAAATGACCCCATTTTGGAAAGTAGACACCCCAAGCTATTTGCTGAGAGGCATGTCGAGTCCATGGAATATTTTATATTGTGACACAAGTTGCGGGAAAGAGACAAATCTTTTTTTTTTTTTTGCACAAAGATGTCACTAAATGATATATTGCTCAAACATGCCATGGGAATATGTGAAATTATACCCCAAAATACATTCTGTTGCTTCTCCTGAGTATGGGGATACCACATGTGTGGGACTTTTTGGGAGCCTAGCCGCGCACGGGACCCCGAAAACCAAGCCCCGCCTTCAGGCTTTCTAAGGGCGTAAATTTTTGATTTCACTCTTCACTGCCTAGCACAGTTTCGGAGGCCATGGAATGCCCAGATGGCACAACCCCCCCCCCCCCAAATGACCCCATTTTGGAAAATAGACACCCCAAGCTATTTGCTGAGAGGTATAGTGAGTATTTTGCAGACCTCACTTTTTGACACAAACTTTCGAAAATTGAAAAAAGAAAAAAAAAATACATTTTTCTTGTCTTTCTTCATTTTCAAAAACAAATGAGAGCTGCAAAATACTCACCATGCCTCTCAGCAAATAGCTTGGGGTGTCTACTTTCCAAAATGGGGTCATTTGGGGGGGGTTTTTGCCATCTTGGCATTTTATGGCCTTCAAAACTGTGATAGGTAGTGAGGAGTCAAATCACAACATTATGCCCTTAGAAATCCTGAAGGCGGTGCTTGGTTTTCGGGGCCCCGTATGCGGCTAGGCTCCCAAAAAGTCCCACACATGTGGTATCCCCATACTCAGGAGAAGCAGCTAAATGTATTTTGGGGTGCAATTCCACATATGCCCATGGCTTGTGTGAGAAATATATCATTTAGTGACAACTTTGTGCAAAAAAAAAAAAAATTGTCACTTTCCCGCAACTTGTGTCAAAAAAGAAAGTATTCCATGGACTCAACATGCCTCTCAGCAAATAGCTTGGAGTGTCTACTTTCCAAAATGGGGTCATTTGGGGGGGTTTTGTGCCATCTGGGCATTTTATGGCCTTCAAAACTGTGATAGGTAGTGAGGAATGAAATCAAAAATTTATGCCCTTAGAAATCCTGAAGGCGGTGATTGGTTTTCGGGGCCCCGTACGCGGCTAGGCTCCCAAAAAGTCCTAAACATGTGGTATCCCCATACTCAGGAGAAGCAGCAGAATGTATTTTGGGGTGTAATTCCACATATGCCCATGGCATGTTTGAGCAATATATCATTTAGTGACAACTTTGTGCAAAAAAAAAAAAAGTGTTACTTTCCCGCAACTTGTGTCAAAATATAAAATATTCCATGGACTCAACATGCCTCTCAGCAAATAGTTTGGGGTGTCTACTTTCCAAAATGGGGTCATTTGGGGGGGGGGTTTGTGCCATCTTGGCATTTTATGGCCTTCAAAACTGTGATAGGTAGTGAGGAGTCAAATCACAACATTATGCCCTTAGAAATCCTGAAGGCGCTGCTTGGTTTTCGGGGCCCCGTATGCGGCTAGGCTCCCAAAAAGTCCCACACATGTGGTATCCCCATACTCAGGAGAAGCAGCTAAATGTATTTTGGGGTGCAATTCCACATATGCCCATGGCCTGTGTGAGAAATATATCATTTAGTGACAACTTTGTGCAAAAAAAAAAAAAAGTGTTACTTTCCCGCAACTTGTGTCAAAATATAAAATATTCCATGGACTCAATATGCCTCTCAGCAAATAGCTTAGAGTGTCTACTTTCCAAAATGGGGTCATTTGGGGGGGTTTTGTGCCATCTGGGCATTTTATGGCCTTCAAAACTGTGATAGGTAGTGAGGAATGAAATCAAAAATTTATGCCCTTAGAAATCCTGAAGGCGGTGATTGGTTTTCGGGGCCCCGTACGTGGCTAGGCTCCCAAAAAGTCCCACACATGTGGTATCCCCATACTCAGGAGAAGCAGCTGAATGTATTTTGGGGTGCAATTCCACATATGCCCATGGCCTGTGTGAGCAATATATCATTTAGTGACAACTTTTTGTAAATATTTTTTTTTTTTTTTTGTCATTATTCAATCACTTGGGACAAAAAAAATAAATATTCAATGGGTTCTACATGCCTCTCAGCAATTTCCTTGGGGTGTCTACTTTACAAAATGGGGTCATTTGGGGGGGTTTTGTACTGCCCTGCCATTTTAGCACCTCATGAAATGACATAGGCAGTCATAAACTAAAAGCTGTGTAAATTCCAGAAAATGTACCCTAGTTTGTAGACGCTATAACTTTTGCGCAAACCAATAAATATACGCTTATTAACTTTTTTTTTTACCAAAGACATGTGGCCGAATAAATTTTGGCCTAAATGTATGACTAAAATTGAGTTTATTGGATTTTTTTTATAACAAAAAGTAGAAAATATCATTTTTTTTCAAAATTTTCGGTCTTTTTCCGTTTATAGCGCAAAAAATAAAAACGGCAGAGGTGATCAAATACCATCAAAAGAAAGCTCTATTTGTGGGAAGAAAAGGACGCAAATTTCGTTTGGGTACAGCATTGCATGACCGCGCAATTAGCAGTTAAAGCGATGCAGTGCCAAATTGGAAAAAGACCTCTGGTCCTTAGGCAGCATAATGGTCCGGGGCTCAAGTGGTTAATTTGGACTTTGTTAACTCAGTCTTCATTCAAAAAATATTTTTTATTGCAACTTTGTTTTTGTATTTCTTTTTAAGGGAATTTTGGAATACTTTGAGAATCTTTTTGATTCAAAAAGTCTATTTTTCCCTTGCTTGAAAATGGAGCAAATATAACCTGCTGTTGCTATCAAGGCCTTGACTGGCTCAAAATTTATTGAGGTAGGCTATTATTAGGGAGTTTACTTTTGCAACCCTCTCCCCCTGCTTGCCCTTCCTCCACTATTGATGATTGTATTTTTGAAATTTTGAAGGTTGGTGCCATGGTTAGAACATGCTAATTATTCATTGTATATCAGTCTATGATACTAAAATCTCTATGGATGGTTTGCTGCTTTGTTTTTGTATGTTCTTGTTTCTATATTGTGTTTTTTTTATTTGTATACTTTTCTATTATAGTGATCAGTCTATACACACAGAGTTTATTGTAAGAGAATCTCCTGAAGAAGCCGTGAATGGTGAAACATGTAGAGACAATTTACTTCTGTTGATATTTGTTACTGATGTACTGTGGTTTTACCCTTTTTTCACAGAAAATATTTTTTGAATTAAAAATACATATATTTTTTTAAATTTTGTATATGTGTGCACATTAGAAGTCCCAATTTCTCTCCTATGTTATTCTTGCAATAAGGGATGTGGCGCCTAAATTGAGTCTTTCCAACAGACTAGCTCTAAAACTATACTTCTCCCATGCTGAAAGATGATGTTTCTCTTCATGTTCAGCTTTCTAGCAGAAGCCTGAAGGTTTTGTGCCAATATTGATTAGTATTTGGAACTGTTCATAATTCCCTCTACCTTGACTAAAGCCTCTGTTCCAGCTGAAGAAAAACAGCCCCAAAGCATGATGCTGCCACCACCATTCTTCACCGTGGGTATGGTGTTCTTTTGGTAAAGTGCAGTGTTGTTTTTGCACCAAACATATATTTTGGAATTATGGACAAAAAGTTCAACCTTGGTTTCATCAGACCAAAACATTTTCCCACATGCTTTTTGTGAGACTTCAGATGTGTTTTTGCAAAATTTAGTTGGGCTTGGAAGCTTTTCTTCTTCGTAAGAAAATGCTTCTATCTTGCCACTCTACCCCATAGCCCAGACAGATGAAGAATACAGGAGATTGTTGTAACATGTACCACACAGCCAGTATTTGTCAGATACAGTGCCCCCCCCCCCCCCCCGTCAATACTTTGTAGAACCACCTTTCCCTATAATTACACCTGCAAGTATTTTTGGGGATGTCATCTAGAGTGAAATCTTTGCCCATTCTTTGCAAAATAGCTCAAGCTCTGATTCAGATTTGATGAAGAGTGTCTGAACAGCAACTTTCAAGTCTTGCCACAGATTCTCAATTGGATTTAGGTCTAGACTTTGACCTGGTCATTCAAACACATGAATGCTTTGATATAAACCATTCCATTGTAGCTATAGCTGTATATTTAGGGTCGCTGTCCTGCTGGAAGGTGAACCTCCGCCCCAGTCTCAAGTCTTTTGAAGACTCTAACAGGTTTTCTTCTAAGATTGCCCTGTATTTGGCTACATCCATCTTCCCATCAACTCTGACCAGCCTCCCTGTCCCTGCTGGAAAAAAAAAGGTGTGTGTGCAGGGCGATGTGCAGTGTTAGATTTCTGCCACACATAGCGTTTTGCTTTTAGGCCAAAAAGTTCAATTTTGGTCTCATCTGACCAGAGCACCTTCTTCCACATGTTTGCTGTGTCCCCCACATGGCTTCTAGCAAACGGGACTTCCTATGGCTTTTTCCTTTTGCCACTCTTCCATAAAGGCCAGATTTGTGGAGTGCAAAACTAATTGTTGTCCTGTAGACAGAGTTACCATGGGCCTCCTGGCTGCTTCTCTGATTAATGCTCTCCTTGCCTGGTCTGTCAGTTTAGGTGGACGGCCATGTCTTGGTAGGTTTGCAGTTGTGCCATACTCTTTCCATTTTCAGATGTTGGATTGAACAGTGCTCCGTGAGATGTTAAAAGCTTGGGATATTTTTTTTTTAACACCTAACTCTGCTTTAAACTTCTCCACAAATTAATCCCTGACCTGTCTGGTGTGTTCCTTGGCCTTCATGATGCTGTTTGTTCACTAAGGTTCTCTAACAAACATCTGAGGGCTTCACAGAACAGCTGTATTTATACTGAGATTAAATTACACACAGGTGGACTCCATTACTAATTAGGTGACTTCTGAAGGCAATTGGTTCCACTAGATTTTAGTTAGGGGTATCAGAGTAAAAGGGGGTTGAATAAAAATGCACGCCACACTTTTCAGATATTTATTTGTAAAAAAAAAGTTGAAAAACATTTATCATTTTCCTGCCACTTTGTGTTGGTCTATCACAGAAAAACCCAATAAAATACTTTTACGTTTTTGGTTGTAACATGCCAGAATGTGGAAAATTTTAAGGGGTATGAATAATTTTTCAAGGCACTGTATTCCTGCAGCTCCTTTATTGTTGCTGTAGGCCTCTTGGCAGCCTCCCTGATCAGTTTTCTTCTCATCTTTTCATCAATTGTGTCACTGTTGTGCCATATTTTATCCACTTGATGATGATTGTCTTCACTGTGTTCCATGGTATATCTAATGCCTTGCAAATTCTTTTGTACCCTTTTCCTGACTGATACCTATTAACAATGAGATCCCTCTGATGCTTGGGAAGCTCTCTGCGGACCATGGCTTTTGGTGTAGGCTGCAACTAAGAAAATGTCAGGAAAGACCTACTAAAACAGCTGATCTTTATTTGGGGTTAATCAAAGGCACTTTAAATGATGGAAGGTGTGTATTTAACATGAGTTTAAATGTGATTAGTTAATTCTGAACACAGCTACATCCCCAGTTATAAGAGGGTGTGCAAACTTAAGCAACCACATTATTTTAGTTTTTTATTTTTACTTCCCCGCCCCTAAAAGTTTTGAGTATGTTTTTCAATTACGTTGTACAGTTTATAAGTCACATTAAAAGGTGGAAAAAGTTCTGAAATGATTTATCTTTGTCTAAATGTTTTACATCACAGAAACCTGACATTTTAACAGGGGTGTGCAGACTTTTTATATCCACGGCATGTAGTGGCAGAAAACTATAGAAATATTCACAGTCAATCTAATGTCTCAGAGCCCTTTCACACTGGGGCGGCGTCGGCGGTAAAACGCCGCTATTAGCGTCGTTTTACCGTCGGTATGCGGCTGCTAGCGGGGCGGTTTTACCCCCTGCTAGCGGCCGAGAAAGGGTTCAATACCACCGCAAAGCGCCTCTGCAGAGGCATAGCCACGCCGTCCCATTGATTTCAATGGGCAGGAGCGGTATACACACCGCTCCTTCACCGCTCCGAAGATGCTGCTGGCAGGACTTTTACCGTCCTGCCAGCGCATCGCTCCAGTGTGAAAGCCCTCGGGGCTTTCACACTGGAATGCAAGCAGCGGCACTTTCGGGTCGGTTTGCAGGAGCTATTATTAGCGTAATAGCGCCTGCAAACCGCCCCAATGTGAAAGGGCTCTTAGAAGAGAACTAATAGAAGGTGTTTCTTTATGTAATCAGTTGACAGTAAAGGGGAGTACACACTATGAGAAAATCGGAAGAAAAATTCTGTAAGAGGCACAATCATCCGATTTTCATATAGTGTGTACACATCTAATTCAGACTTCGCAAACAAAAATTTTGGAAAATTGGGACAAACTCCAATGCTTTTTTCATACGTGAACTGAGCAAACGATTTTCGTTCAATGTATACCAGTTTTGTACAATTTTCACACGAGAACAATCAGAAACGAAAGACTGTGCATGATCAGAAACAAAAAAAAAAAAAAGTCATACATTATTTCCTTCCTTGGTTCTGTGAAACAAGGAAAATCGGATGATCATTCCCCCAATTTCCTCATAGTGTGTAGCAGCCTTAACATGTTATGGAAAATTCATTTTAAGAAAAAAAAAAAAAAATAATACTAATTTATTGTGTTTGTCAACTTTTGTCCCCATTATAAAAAGAGATCATGCTTTCAGGATCTCTTTAATTTTGACCAGGTGATTTAAGCCTAGTACAAACTACTGTATATACTCGAGTATAAGTCATTCCGAGTATAAGTCGAGGCCCTAATTTACCACAAAAAAATGGGAAAAACTTATTGACCCGAGTATAAGACGAGGG
Organism: Lithobates clamitans; assembly: GCA_037952925.1. NCBI lineage: Eukaryota > Metazoa > Chordata > Amphibia > Anura > Ranidae > Lithobates > Lithobates clamitans. The sequence continues at coordinate 1,951,766 of JBBGZY010001688.1, read as the reverse complement.
TGAGAAATGCACAGTTACTGTAAGTGGAAAAGAGGGTCAACATTGCCCATTTGCAGCATCACTGTGCCCATTTGCATGCCTCACTGTGCCCATTTGCAGCCATAGGTCCCCTGAACTTCAGACTCGGTAGTTAAGGGTTCCTAGATGCCCCCTAGCTGCAGCCAAAATTTGGGGTCTCTGAACCCAAAGGGTCCCGAAATGACATTGCTGCAGATGGACACAGTTGACCAAATTTGGGGCCCCGTATCTCAGGGCCACTTAGTGCTAGGAACCCCAAATTTGGTGTGCAAACCCAGTGGAACTAGCACCATAACATTTCCAAAGCTGGGGTTTCTAGCACCAAGTGGCCCTGAGATACAGGGCCCCAAAATTCAGTTCAGAAAATGTCAAGCACTTTTCTGCAGCAGAGAATGACATTTTCCAAACCGGTTTTGGGGCCCCGTATCTCAGGGCCACTTGGTGCTAGGAACCCCAGCTTTGGATATGTTATGGTACCAGTTCCACTGGGTTTGCACACCAAATTTGGGGTTCCTAGCACCAAGTGGCCCTGAGATACGGGGCCCCAAATTCGGTTCGGAAAATGAATTTTTTTGCTGCAGAAAAGTGCTTGACTCGAGTATAAGTCGAGGGGGGCACTTTCAGCACAAAAAAATGTGCTGAAAAATTTGACTTATACTCGAGTATATACGGTAGTAGTTTTTTTTCCTTCAACCCAGCAGGGCTGAACGAAAAAACACTGACAGCTCAGGAGGAGCCACTGTACTAACTGACTGATGTTAGTACAGTAACCTCCCCTGATTTTCTATGGTGTGGAGATGTCCATGCTTTTCCACAATTTTTGTTCTCAAATCCTCAGACAGTGCTCTGCTGCTCTTTTTCTCTATACTCCGTGTGGCACACAGACACACACAACAGGAAGGTTGAGTCAATTTTTCACCATTTTAACTGGTTGCCAGTGTGATTTCTATATGGTCAGCAACTGTTAATTGATACAGGTGAGTTTAATTATAAATGAAAGGAGCATCACAAACTTGGAATGCAATTATTTATTACAATTTTGAGAAGGTGCCAATAATTTCGTCCAGTCGGTTTGGAGTTTTGTTTGGAATGTGTCAGATTTGGTTTCTCCACTTTTTTTTGTTTCATACCAATACAAAAAAAATAAAAATAAACATGAGAATGCCCAAACATTTGTAATTGCAACAATTTTCTGGGCGAAGTGGTGCATTATCTCACATTAATGCAGGGGTGCCAATAATTTGACTGTATGTTGCGGGTTGGAAGTGGTTTACCGGAATTAGGGCTGAAGATATTAGCCATAACCCCAGTATCATTTTTTGCAGCCAGCGGCTGGTCTTTTATGAAACCGTTCATGGGCCGCTGGAACGGTTTCCAAAGCGGCGGGATGGGACATACCAGGTTTTGCACAGAGTAGCATGAATTCTCCTCTTCTGGCTCCTGCAGAGTGCCCCCATAGCAAAATGCAAAGTATAGTATAAAGCACATGTGGAAACCTTGCAAGAAGATCTGAACAAACTAATGGGGTGGGCAACTACATGGCAAATGAGGTTTAATGTAGAAAATTGTAAAATAATGCATTTGGGGTGGCAAAAACATGATGCAATCTACTCACTAGGATAAAAAAGGACCTTGGGGTCCTAGTAGATGATAGGCTCAGCAATGACATGCAATGCAAACAAAGCAAACAGCATATTGGCATGCATTCAAAAGGCGATTAACTCCACAGATAAAGTGATAATTCTCCCACTATACAAGACTCTGGTCTGGCCTCACCTGGAGTGTGCTGTCCAGTTCTGGGCACCAGTCCTCAGGAAGGATGTACTGGAAATGGAGCGAGTACAAAGAAGGGCAACAAAGCTAATAAAGGGTCTGGAGGATCTTAGTTATGAGGAAAGGTTGCGAGCACTGAACTTATTCTCTCTGGAGAAGAGATGCTTGAGAGGGGATATGATTTCAATTTACAAACACCGTACTGGTGACCCCACAATAGGGATAAAACTTTTTCACGGAAGGGAAGTGGCCACTCATTAAAATAAGAAAAGAGGTTTAACCTTAAACTGCATAGAGGGTTCTTTACTGTAAGAACAGCAAGGATGTGGAATTCCCTTCCACAGGCGGTTGTCTCAGCAGGGGGCATCAATAGTTTCAAAAAACTATTAGATAAGCACCTGAACGACCACAACATACAGGGATATACAATGTAATACTGACATATAATCACACACATAGGTTGGACTTGATGGACTTGTGTCTTTTTTCAACCTCACCTACTATGTAACTATGTGCCCTCCAGGCCATTTCATGTGACCCTCTCACTCAGGGCTTTTTTAAGCCAGAATGTTGATCTCATCATCCTCATCTCGCTCACCAACATCACTTGTAAACACAGACGCCTTCTGTGTTTACAAGGACAGTTTTCCTCTCGGTGTCTAACACAGATCCCTGCCTACCCTGCACTCATGGCAGGGACAAGGCAAATGCAGGGGCAGTGTAGGATGGCTCATCACGTGGTAAGCTGCACTGTGATCCCCATCTGTGCCTGGCTGCACACATGCCAACCAATGATCTCTCTGCAAGTGAGAGAGGCGAAGCTGCCTACAGTGCCGGGTCGGCAAGGGGAGATGTGAGGAAACTTTTGGGGGGACATGTGTTCAGAGGTAGGTGATGGGGGAGAAAGATGCAGAGGTCAGAGCCAAGAAGGGGGCGCTAGTGAGGTATGGACAGCTTGTGAAAGAAAGCTGCACCCTGCACACCATGCATAGCACACCCCTAAACCCTGCACTCCAAATGTAGTGCAGTATGTAATAGCGTATGTAGTGTATAGGGCACCCCTGAAACTGAACTCTATATGTAGTGCACTCCTCAACCCTGCACTCTGTACACAGCGCACCCCTGAACTCTGACCACAATGCATTCTGGTATTTATTTCCCCTTTAAGATCCTCCCACTGTTGGCAATTTGGCCACACTCACCGTTCGAGGCAATTCGGTGGAGAGGCATAGTTGGGTTCCTGCACCTATTCTCTGAGGAGAACAAACACCCTGGATACATTTATATAGTCCTACAGATCAAACCGGCCCTTTGAGGGCAACCATAATGCTGATGTGGCCCACAATGAAGTTGAGTTTGAAACCCCTGGTACAAAGTGCCCTAGGTAAAAAAAAAAAAAAGAAAAAAGGGTAAAAAAGAAACCTTTGGCCTTTAGAATCACTTGCTTCCTTTTTCTGCCCAGGACTACATGTCCCACAAGGCACTGCTCCTCCCACATTCACATGTTCTCAGGTACTGACATGTATAAATGGTGTACTGAGCTTTATGTGTACTGCACTGTGTATACTGACATGTATGGACGGTGTACCTATCTGTATGTGTGCTGCACTGTATTTTCTGATATGTAAACAATGTATTCTGTATGCAGGCCAATTAATCAGGGGTTCAGATAAGCTTTAGCCTTTTCCCTGTCGCAAACAATTGATGTGTTATGGTTTTCCTTTATTTTTTGCAATGTGTTAGTTAAGGGCCTGTTGACACCTTATACATGGGCAGCCTTGCCCAACGCAGTATGAAAGCATAGACTAGGGAGTTTGCCTTATATACTATTAGTTTGGTTCACACTGATGTGCTGCATTGGTGCACGCTAAAAAAAGTACTGCATCAAAATCCACTGGAAGGGATAAAGATGAAGGAAATGTCACTTTGTGACATCTCAATATAGTTAGACGTAAGCAGTGTGATGCATTATTTATAATACATTGGCCTTTCTCCCTTCACAGTGCAGCCCAGTGGATGCAGTATAAAAAACCTGTTGGTGTAGGTGGGCTCTATAGGGTAATTCCAACTTTAAGTCATACTTAGATTTGCCAACGTGAATTCCCTGGACAATATAGGTGCTGCAGGATGTGCCTTTTAACTATAGCTGAAACAACATAATCGATTATGAATATAGTTGTCAACTATTTTCATAATCGATAAATTGCCCAGCTGATTAATTCCTTTTGGGAGGTTGACGTGCTGACATCATCGCGGTGTACCTCGTATCCCGGCCGGCAATTGTTCTATGGATGTTTTTATCTACATTTTTCTTGTAAGTGCAACCTCTTACCTATAATAAATCTTTATATACGGATTCACACTATGGTGAGTTTTTCACCGTTTCCATGAGTTCTTGCTCGATGCCTGCCCCGCATATTTGCTGACCTGAGCCATCCTGGCTTGCCTTGGGTGTTGACCACAGGGAGTTGCTGCTGCTGCTGGAATCGTGTCCGGATATTGATTTACCATACAGGCTTGCTAAAGCTTGCCCTCCGGTAAGCGTGCAATCTATGTGGTGGTGGATCACATCAGAGGGTGGTGTCTGTATATCAAGGAAATGTATTTACTTTCACTAAAATTCACTGGATTTCTCTGCACTGGACTATTTAAATTAAAATTTATATTGTGAATTGTTTATTTAGTTCCATTATTCATTTTTTATGTTACCCAGAATGTTTGTGGTATATCACGGGTATTTATTCACTGTTTGATTTTATTTTAATTTGCGCAGCCTCATTTCCTCTTACACATCCTATGTAGAGCCGCTAGTCGTTCAGAGTTGGTTCGCTTGGGCAAGTCTCTTAAAGGAGGGGTCTCCTAAGGCCAGTAAAGCAAGTCTAGGCTAGATGAAACTGCGGTCGTGTCATATACGTGGTTTTTCCAGGATGCCCATGTAAGCTCAAATTGTTCTCGGATGTCTTTACAAGTAGCGAGCCAGTCCATTGCCTCCATTATCTCCCTCACCTTCCCAACCCAGTCAAGCTCGCTTGGGATGTGCAAGCTTTTCCAGTGTATTGGTATGAGGCGTTTAGTTGCATTGAGGAGGTGGGGGAGAGCACTAAGTTTGTAGCGAGATATAGGCATGGGGGGGGGGGGGAACGTTGAGCAAAAAAATGTTTTCGCGAGGCCGGAAGGTCTATACCCAGACCATCTGATATATGCTTGCCAACCATAGACCAAAACGGTGTTAGCACTGGGAACTCCCACCATATATGGAGAAGTGTTCCCTTCATTCCACATCCCCTCCAGCACCAGTCGAAGGCAGAGGGAAAAATTGTAGCCAGAGATGAGGGCACCCTGTACCACCTCGATAAAAACTTCTAGTTATTTTCTTGTGTCCTGGAATCTACAGAATTCGAGTGGGTCAGGCGATACAGCTGCTCATCTTAACTGTCTTATTATTCTTGTCAGACCATGGCTGGTTCAATCCTGGAACCATCCCTCTACTCTTACCCACCCACCACCCAGGCCTTAAATACTCACAATCAGCTGACGGTAGCAGGAAAATCTTCAGACTACAGAACATGACCAGGTTACTGAACGTTGGCAGAAGGAGACGAACCAAGGATAAATCCATGTGTCACTTGCAGTCAGAAGCAATGGTGGAAAGGTGCCAGTCCCAGTGGGTGATGTCAGCATTGGCCCTTAGTATTAACTCCTTCCGTGGTACATTGACACAAAGTGTGTGTTTTTAAATTGAACCTGGTCACCTTAATGAGGTAGATCCCATTGATCAGCGCCACATGGCCTTCTCAAAGCATGTTATAAAACTGGGTCACACCAGGGGCTGTGCCACTGTTCTGGGCCTGGAAAGTGCTCCATGGCTAAAATTGTATTGTGGTGCTTTCCAACCTAGAGTGTACCGAGTTCAGTGTCCAAAGGTCACATCTCAAGTTAGCCCTGTAAAAACTGCACAACAACACATCTATAGCTTTTTACATTGGGTTTTACTTAAAATAGTTTCCAAAGAAAGATACAATGCTTTTTTACAAGAGAAGTTTGTGATTTATCAGTGTACATGTGAATGACATTATCATTAAACTTAAAAGTTTTCCCAACTTTGTCAGTTTACTGCACCACTTGCCCCTCTCCGATTTATCTGCTCATAAAGTCGGTCTGATTTGTCTGTTTTTTACAATAACTAAAATGAGCTATAAATGTTTGGAAGGCAGAGCACAGATAAACTAGCAGGCTTGTTAAATAGGACAGCAAAAAATAAAAAAAATGATGTTTTAGGTGCTGATATACCGCATTTTTAAGGTCAGTTTGTTATAAAAAAAAAAAATACATTCTAATTGGTTGCCATGGGCTAAAACAATTTGTACATCACTCTTTGTTTCATTGCATAACCCTGCAAAGCCACCGCAAGTATAACTTTTAGAGATCTGTGAATAAAAACTTTATTTGTAGCTGTGCATCAATTACAAACATATTCATATACAGTTTAAAAGACAAGAACAAAGATGTTCATCCCAGTTTTTGTTTTATTTATTTTGTTTGGGGTTGGTAAGGATCTTGATTTCAGATCAGGACCTACATGGAGAGACCTTCCCAATCCCAATTCCAGCCATAATAGCTAGGGCTCTGAACTTTCTGTTTCACTGAGAAATAGAGAGGAGAGATCTTCGAGGGAGATGGACAGATGGAGAGATCAAAGAGAGGGAGATGGACAAATGGAGAGATCAAAGAGAGGGAGATGGACAAATGGAGAGATCAAAGAGAGGGAGATGGACAAATGGAGAGATCAAAGAGAGGGAGATGGACAAATGGAGAGATCAAAGAGAGGGAGATGGACAAATGGAGAGATCAAAGAGAGGGAGATGGACAAATGGAGGGATCAAAGAGAGGGAGATGGACAAATGGAGGGATCAAAGAGAGGGAGATGGACAAATGGAGAGATCAAAGAGAGAGAGAGAGAGAGAAATGGACAGATGGAGAGATCTTATGGGGGAGATGGAGATCTTATCGGGGGGAGACTACCAACAATATATTCCAATGGAGCATTCATTAGGGTGCAAGCAATGCTGGTACTGCAGTGTGAGTGTCACTAGCCCTTTTTGGAAGTTTAAAGAAATACATTAAAATTTATAGCAGGAGACAAAAAACAGTGATGGCAAATCTTCCTGCCAGGGTCATTGACAGCAGTAAAGACCCTACATCCTTTTGTCCAAAAGTAGAGTTTGACTATAATTCTGAATACAAATACAAAGCTATTTATACATATAACAGCATTCATAAATAGATACATAATTGTTTCAAATGCTTATCAGAACAGAATATATTTGAGGACATTAGACCAGCCAACTATCAGAAAGATATTTTATCTGGCTGGCTCTCCAATGAACATCTGTGCTGGGATCCTGTGGGCAGGCATAATTACATAAGTAGCAGATCACTGTGATACAGCTCTTACTGGATAAAAACAGGGCTTGGGCTATAAATTCTAGTTCAGCCAATTGTTGTTTCCCCATGGCACAGTTCAACAGCTGAAATCTTTACAAACTCCACCTGTAGTCCAATCCTGACAAAGTCTTAAAGTAAATCTAAACCCAAGAACAAAAATGTAATATGTTGCAGCTAACCAGTCAATGCGATGGCTGCATTTGTTTTCTTTTGTCAGGCTAAGAACATTTTCTATCAGTACTGGAAAACATTGGTTATTCCGGAAAGAAATCCAGTGCCCCAATAACTTACTGTGTACTGAACTGAAAGATCAAACAATGTCATTAGCCTTGGCAGCAACCACCTGAGCTACAAAACGTGCTCTTCCTTATGTTACGGGGAGAAGAGTAGCGGAAGAGCTGTTCGTAACCCAAATTAGAAGAGAAGCCTAGGTGAAAAAGCTGATCCTTTATGGACACAACACAGTAAAGTGTTGCCACTCTAGGACTGAGATTTTGTTACTGGCAGGATTCAACAGCTGAAAATAAAGGAAAAAAGCCTGTAAAAAAGGTAAACTAATGCAATCACCACATCTAAAGACTGGAAAACTAAAAAATATGACATTGTTGGGTTGCCATACACTTTAAATTAAAGGATTTGTAAAGCTTTGTTTTAAAACAAAAAAACAAGTCATACTTACCTCCTCTGTGCAGTCGGGTTTTGCACAGAGTGGCCCCCGATCCTCCTTTTTTGGGTGGGTGGGATCATTGGCAGTGCTGGGGGGAGTTCTGATCAGCCAACTTAGGTGCTCTTGATCAAGGTCATCTGCTGATCTGAGAACTGTAGTGGGGACTTTTAATGTCAACTATAATCACAGGTAGTGTTACTCACTGTGTCTCTGGCTTAACTGTGTCGCCAGCTCTGTGGCGTCTCGTAGCAGTGACTCCTATGCCGAAATTGGGAGATATGGTCTCCTCCAGCCCCTCCCACTTCACATTCCTCACCAGTCAGCTGACCTCTAGTCTCTGCCCCCCCAACCATGCCATGAACTGAATGGGCGGCTACGAAGAGGCTGAGTGGGCGGCCGCGGGCTCCAGGAACAGCCCAACTGGGCGGCCACAAAAAGGCTGGGAGAGCGGTGCGGGCTTCAGGAACAGCCCAGGATTCAGTGACCCCTGGCAAATCGTCATTTGACCCCCAGGTTGAGAACCACTGTACTAGACCATGATAAAATCTATTAATGTGAAAAAGATCTAAAGAATGTTCATATTTGTGTACATGAAAGCACCCACGCCTATACAAAAAGTTATATTAGTTGGCTGCCACTTTTAGTATGATTACTAGAATAGAAGAGCAATGATACTACAAGATTAAGGACAGTAGTTTTGTTCTACGGCATTACTGAAGAGGAAGTCAGTTGTGTGCCGGAAAGCAATACTCTCAATAATGCCACCTCTATTTCAAATATGTTCTGTTATGATAAAACCACTGATACTTTTCCACATATGAATGCTATTTAACACTTCACTTACATAAACCAGCATATAATGCCTCTTCTTGGGTCATTGTTTCAGGCCTACTGGAACGCACCAGGGCTGACAGTCCTGGCCCTAACGAGGCATTGAAATGAATGGGGAAAGTGTTTTAATGAAGCATAAAGTGGAGCAACTCTGAACCCTTGGATAGCCTTCAAACTGCCCAAAAAGTTGAGCAAGGTGAGCCCTGCCTTCAGCAGACTTAATTTTTGTTAAAATGGAAAAACCCCTCGAGACAGGTTAGTTAAGTGACAGCTGTATGTGCAGGTTATAAAGGACTAATTGCTCTGTACTGAAATCTGCAGCAGTTTAGTTACAAGAATGGGCTCTGTTCCCACAGCATAACCTATGTGGATCCACAACACTGTTTGCTTCCTCTGGGATTTAAACTATGTGCAAATTGAGTGCTTTCAATTTTGTAGTAACTTTTTTGTTCAAGCATAGCTGTTCTCCTGTGTACATAATCAAAACAGGTAGTGAGAGGCAATCCCTGCACATTAAGGGAATCCGTTGGGGCCCCCCAGGACAACTATTGTCCCCTTTGGAAGATTTTCCCTCTACAGCTGCTCTAGACAGAACCCAAAATGTGGGATTTTCTTTTACTTTCGATATTAGTAAACAGGACAAATAGAGAGGGTGAATCTCCCCAACGGGGGCAGAAGTAGAAATAAAAACCAGACAGGTGCTTTAAACCAGTGGTTCTCAACCTCGGTCCTCAAGTACCCCCAACAGGCCAGGTTTTCCGGGTTTCCTTTACTTTGCACAGCTGCTTTAAATCAATATCAATGACATGGTATTGATAAGAGCTATTTTATCTAAGGGACGTTCCCAAAACATGACCCGTTGGGAGGTAATTGAGGACTGAGGTTGAGAACCACTGTTCTAAACAATCTAAACTATATCCAAAAAGAAAAAAAAAAAAAAAGTCTTTAGTTATACTTAAAACACAGTTCTAAGAGATCAGGTACAAGAGCTGGCTAGTAGACAGGGATGACAGAGTCTGAAGATTAGCACTTATTCCTTATAAGGTACTCTGCCACCTAAAATTGCTGTAAAGGCTATTTTTTCCCCCACTTACCTGCTATGTGCAATGGCATTACATAGAGTGGCCCCTTACCTCCTCTTTTGGAGTTCCCAGCTGGTACTGTCCACTCCTCCTCTGCAGGTGCCCCCTCACCAAGCCGTGCGCTGAGGGACCATCTGCGTGGCCATGCTCCCCAGTTGGGCTGTGTGAATCCATAGATACATATAGCACGGCTCGGCAATGCTCCCCCCACGCTCTCTCCTCACAGGATTTGACTGACAGCAGTGGGAGACAATGGCTCCTGCTCTCCGTTTCCTCTGATACTTGTAAGAGGGGTGAGTGGCACTGAAGATGGGGACACCATTGGATGGAGAGAGTACTCAGGTGTTTCGGGAGGGAGGAGGGGGGGAACAGGTATTGGAAAGTTTTTACCTTAATGGTGAGAATGCATTAGGGTAAACAACCTTTTGAGTTTAAAACCACTTTATCCTGCGTCTCCCAACTTCTTTCATTACCTATTTCTACATACACTATATGCCCACATCTATGTGGACATCCCTTGAAATTACCACATTCAGGAGTTTCCAGTGAAGGGTATTGTTAATGCTACAGTCTTCAAGAATACATTTTAGAGAATTGAGTGCTTTCAATTTTGTAGTAACTTTTTTGTTCAAGCATAGCTGTTCTCCTGTGTACAAAGCCACCTCCACAAAGACATGGTTTGAGGAGTTTGGTATTGGGGAACAGAAGTGGCGTGAAGAAAGCCCTGACATCAACCCTAATTAACGTCTTTGGGATGTATTAGAATGCTGATTGCAAGCCAGTTCTTCTCATCCACCATCAGTACCTGATCTCTCAAATGCACTTTTGGCTGAATTAGCCCAAATTCCTACAGACAAAACTGTAAAATCTTATGGAAAGTCATCCTAGAAGTATAAAGGCTGCTTTAGCCCCCCCCCCCCCAAAAAAAAGGGGGAGGGCAAGCAATTCCATGTTAAGGCCCATGGCTTTGGAAAGGGGTGTCCCAACAAGGTGTGATGATCTGGGGTCCACAAACTTTTGGCCACAAGTTTACAATGGCAAGCAAACATTGTACTGGCCCCGGGAGATGGGAATGTACAAATAAATAGCGAATAAGTCCTTTATAACCTATACTTATTCTTCAAATCGTTTGCATTTTTATAGTCCAGGATTATGTAAAGGCTGCAAAGGTCACCTGCACCACAGACCAACGACTCGATGTCCTTTAGTTGCATTCATCACTTGGCATGTTTCAAAAGAAAGTCTCTCTACACAGGGGGCACGTGGACTTGTTGCTGGAGGTAAACCACTTGTACTGAAAGAAAGAATCCAAGAATGAATATAAATGTTTCAGAGCATTGAAAACAGAACTTGCTGGACAACAGCAGTAAATCATCATCTACTACAAACACATTTTAAGCACACAAGGAGAGAAAGCGCTACACTTCACTAACTGCCAAAAGGCCCCAAGAGCTTTACCTGTGGCTCCTCTTAATGACTCACTCTAGACTTACTGATGTTATCATTGACGATGGAGTCTCCTCCTGCAGGGACCATCTAAATCTGACTAGGCTGGGATTTACGACTTGACGAGGTTAGATCAATGCATTGTGCCTGGGTTCTACTAGATATAAACACAGCAGTAGAGGGTGGTAATGTGCTGCATGGCCACCTTTAAGGAATCATAACCATGTAAGATTTTCCACAGAAATAGATGTTGCCCAATACCATCAGGAAAAGATACAGCTCAGATCAGTCATTCGCTATTATGCCTGGTGAACTTTTGCACTTAATCTTAAAGCTGAACTCTAGGATAAGCAAAAGTTGCAAGTTGCCAGCAGTAGGTGGGGTCTGTTGGGTCCCTCCTGCAGCTCTGCACAGGTTATGTGCAACACAGTGATGATGCCACTGCTAATTTTAAAGGTAATATTGGGGTTTGCAAAGGCATTTGGTCCAGCCAAAGTAGATTTTTATCCTTTGAGGCCATCAAGGAATATATTTAAATAAACGTTTTAGTGCCCAGAATTATTCTTTAAAAGAGAAGTGCAGGATATAAAAAAAAAAAGCATACATACTCACCTGTGTGGCTGCAGCTGTGCCGCACGGGCTCCAAGACCGAGTACTGAGCGATCACATGACCACTGAGAGATCACATGACCACTCAGTGATCAGTTCTTGGTCTTCAATGAGCAGAGAGCGGTGACCATCAGTCACCAGCTCTCTGCTCTGCTCCTCCAGCGCTCACTGATGCATGGAGGGAGTGGGAGTGCCTGGCTCAGGCTCTCACTGGTATGCTGAGAGACTGAGCCAGCTGCCGGTCAAGCATCTGAGTGGATCTTGACATTATTGTTAGGATCTCTGCAGAGCCTGGACTTGCTCTGTGAAGTCAGCTGACAGCAGGTTTTAGCCCACTGTCAGGTGAATCTGGGTCACAGGAGTGCAGGTCTAAGCGCACTCCTGTGACCCACGTGAGAAGTATGGCCAAAAAAGCTTTAGCTATTATTCTTCTTTAAGTGGGCTTTGTAACTATGTAATTAGACAGACCAGTCTGTCACATTCCAAAGCTGAAAACAAGGGAGATTTAAAAAAGCTCAAACTAATGCAGTTATATATACATTAAAAGCAATGTTAAATGCAACTCGTGTAAGCACTTCAATATGACTCTATGCCTGTTAACTCCTTGCACAATAAAACTCACATTAGGAATGGGAGGGGAAGCACTAGGAACCAATTAGGTATGCTCCAGGGACAAGAACTATGCTAACAGAAGAAAGCAAAGTGAGCAGAAATATGTCCTCATTGTATTGCTACTCCCATTACAGGCTAGTAACAGGGAAGTGACAAAGCTGTATTACTTATAAAGCAGTAAAATAATCAGATTATGAACTTGGCTGAAATGTCTGGCAGGACTGTGTACATCTCAGGAATGAGTAAAATGAAGCACAAATCCTTTGCAGGTAAAAGTTCCTATACATGTATATCATTGGATTACTTAGATATTTGGCCAGAGTTTAGTATTAAGGTGTGACTCAAGGCTAACAGATACAAAACAAATCTATGCAACTGAGATTAAAAGGAGATTGCAAAGTGTTAGTTTATTCTTAAAGGGGCTGTAAAGGTTCATTTTTTTTAAAAATAATAAACATGTTATACTTACCTACCCTGTGCAAGTGTTTTGCACAGAGCGGCCCCGATCCTCCTCTTCTAGGGTCCCCCAGCGACGCTCCTAGCTCCTCCTCTTCGAGTGCCCCCATGGAGAGCTGCTTTCCTTGGGGGCACCCGTCGAGTTCTGCTACTGCGTCCATTGACACAGACAGTAGGACTCGGTCAACCCCCCCGGCTCCCATGTCACTGGATTTGATTGACAGCAGCGGGAGCAAATGGCTGTGCTCCTATCAATCTATCCAATGAGGACCCGAGACAGCGGCTGGAGCTGTTGTGCTCATCCCAGCCGCTGGAAAGATCGGGTTCAGGTAAGTACAAGGGGGGCTATGGGGGGCTGCTGCACTACAGAAGGTTTTTCACCTTAATGCATACGGTTAAAAAAACTTGACGGTTTACAACCCCTTTAAGAGGCCTCTAGTACTTTGCAAGTGACAGCATTTAGAGACACAGGGTGCAGCTACTATTACCACTTGGTGCAGACAGGAGATCTCATTATGCTCTCCTGTATTGAACTGCAGTGGAATTGTACTGTCCCCCCTCTACATTGTAAAATGCTGGGCAAACTGTTGGCACTATATAAATCTTGTATAATAATAAGAATTATGCAATAGCAAGACTCGAGTCATTACCCATAGTGTCAAAGCCAATTACACATTTGAGAAGCTTCCACCTTGCCTATTTTATTACTTTAAAATCTGTTGTCTGGGTTAAACATTTATTTATTTACATAAGCCTAAAGTGGAAGTCAATGCAAAAACTAAAATCCCTGCATCTATAGCCACCAACATTCTAACACTAACCTATCTAGCCCTTTAAAGATAAAAGGAGTATACAACCCTTTTCTGCAGGAGATTCGACCCGATCTCCAGCGGCGGAAGCTCTGCTGAGTAAACGTCCAACAACAGCTGTGAAATGAATGGGAAGTGACGTCACCCAAAGAGTTAGTATGGGGCTTCCGTTGACGGACGTGTCCTCCACAGCAAGGCCGCGGCTGACAGCTCAGCGTGGAATCAGAGCTTCCGCCACTGGAGATCGGGTTGGATAACCTGTAGAAAAGGTATGTATACTGATTTTTTTTTTTTTCAGGGCTAGATAGGTTAGTGTTAAAATGTTGGTGGCTATAGATGCAGGGATTTTAGTTTTTGCATGGACTTCCACTTTAACCAGCATTAAAAGGGATTTTAAAACAAGCACTCACTGATCTCTGTAGCTGCAGGCACCGTAGAGCAAATTATCTGCAAATTTCACAGGTGAAGCATTGAGGTTGTTCTACTCTTGCCTGATGGCCACCTTTAATTCTGACACTTACAAATCAGTCTTGTGAAGATTCACTGAATCAAGCTTATTAAAAGAATAATTGTCACCTTCTGTAAGCAGGGCAAAGTGACAGTATATCTGCAGTGGATCTCCAAGGACCCACTACTGGTCCTTACTTTATTACAGCTGGTGACACTAGGTGCATCTGGGTATGGAGGAGCATGTGACACTCTCCCCCAAGACATTTGCTCAGGCCCAGCAGCCAATCCCTAAGCCTTAAAATTGTAACATGACCAAACGAGTGACATCCCTGCTCCCCTTGGTCACCAACACCAGTGATTGCAGTGTCATCTGCAATATATTAAGGAATGGTGAGGAAACACAGGCAATGTAAGCATAAGAAGGTCAGGGGTTACTTTGCACTGCATATGCATGGTGACAAAATCTCTTTAGAGATTACATGACCCAGCATTTTGTGGGAGAAATTCAGCACAATACACCCTATATAGTCTAAGTCTGAAATACCAGTGCACATCATATTTTCATGCCTATGTGTACAGCAATAGAGATTTAATTTATCAGCACTTAAGACTAAAATATTAGTCTTAGGCCAGCATCTAAAAAAAACAATAAAAAGTGAGATACAAAATTCCACGTTAAGAAAAATACATTCATAATCTAAATGTACACAACAAAAATGTAATTAATGTACTGGTGACTAGTGGAAACATGTGAGAGACGGATTCCCCTTCTTTCACAGTTAAAAGCCTCATTATTTGTCTGTAAAAGGGAGTTGAAGACAGGTGAAGCCAAACACACCATTGATTGGTTTTAAAGCGCATTCCTTTACCAGTTTCTAAATGCCCGTTCTATGAGATCATTCACAACTATTATCTCTAACAGCAATGTCTTTTGGTGTACTCAGTCACAGAGCGGGTTTTCCAAAATGACAGCTCTTTATCAATTGAATTGTCAAGAACACAATCTTAAATTTTATTAACGTCAGCCCAGCGGGCTTAACAAAAAAAAAAAAAAAACACTGAAAAGCTCGCTGTACTATGTGATGTTAGTACAGTGATCTGTCCACTGTCCTATTGTGTTCTCAAAGCATGTTCATTCGACAGAAGCCGGTCATGAAAGCGAGTTTTGACAGGTACCCGATTCCACCTTCGGTTGGATCGCTGGGTCTTTCAAAGCAGAGGTTCCTTTCCCCCTCCACCTTCTAGGACACAACACAGGTACCAGAAGTCTACGGGTTGATTGACAAAGTGCAGCGCAGGCTCGTGCATGCACAGTGGGAAACTGGCCATGAAACTGCAAGGCTTCCCTGTCAGTTTCCCTTAGTTAAGATGCCGGCGCCTGGACCCGAAGCCGACTGAAGAATCGGCTCAGCTGAGGACAGCGCTGGATCCTGGAGCACGCAAGTGTTCTTGTATTCAAAAAAGTCAGCAGCTACAGTATTTGTAGCTGCTGACTTCTAATTTTTGGGGAGGAAACTGGAACTCCTCTTTAGATATTCATCCTCTGTATAAAGGAGCAAAGAGGGCAGATTTGGACAGCAGCATTTTCAGCCTGGGGGAGTAGGGAGTTTTAGATGTACTAGCAGATATAAATACAGCAGGAAATTGAAGCTGAACTCCACCTAATACTTTGTAATTAAATACAGAAAAAATATTTCCTTTTCGGATAAAGGCTTTACATCAGGGGTGGTCAGCAGCGCCCTCTGATTTGGCCCGCCCCCTCCTGCTCTGGGATGGCGGGTCGGCAAGTGCCATCCCAGAGCATTAGTGTGAAGAACGGAGCCGGTGATAGAGGAAGCGGAGTCGATGCTTCCTGTATAGCGCCGGCCCCTGTCACAGGCGGAGTGATACCAAATCTACTCCGCCTGTCACACTGATGCTCAGGGATGCAGCGAGCAGTACCCACCAGCAGTATCCACTCTGGAGGAAAGCCAGCAGCAGCCACCAGCCATACCCGCTTGGGGGACAGCAGAAGCCGGTGATACCTGCAGCAATCCTGAGGAAGAGGTGAAGATTGAGGTCAGTTGAGGTGCAGATAAACCGCAGTGCATCAGTGTGAAAGCAGGCTTAGGCCCCTTTCACACAATCGGTCCGATCAGGTCTGCCTGTCTGTTTTTCAAGTGGACCCAATCAAACCCTCCATTCACCTCTATAGAGTGGCAGATGTAAACGGAGCACAAGTGGAGAGGCGCCTCTGGGTGCAGGTCGCGCTCCTTCCTCAGCAGAGGTCTGCTGAGGAAGGAGCGCGACTTGCAGAGCATCCAAGTGTGCACGCTCATGAAACGCGTCCATTTTTTGATGACGTTGTCCCCCTACTGCCAGCCATCCACTATGTTCCAAGCCTCGTTCTAAGGCCGCTCTTCCGGAGCCAGCGTTTACATCATTCGGAAGATCCCCTGTCATCGTACACAGCACGGATCTTGTCACAGGATGTGGGAACGTCATCTCAACTTTCTGATTCATTTTTATACTACATGTGAGTTGATCCTACCTTGTCTATTAAATAGATTTTTAAAAAACGACTGCACCCAGAGGCGCCTCTCCAGTTGTACTTTTTTTCAGCTCTTTGGAATATGGTTTCTTCCCTAAATGGATGGCAACCTTGTGTGCTTCCTGTGGACGTTTTTTTCCCTCTCCCAATACCACTACATAGCTGATTTGCTTGTGTATGCCAGATGGACTATATTGTCAATTACTAGCAGATTTGTATTGGTACTTTTATGATCTCTGTGTTGATGCGCCTATACTTGTGTTCAGATGTAAACGGACGTGTGTATGTTTACACCCGCCTATCTGCAATCTTATCCATTTAAAAAAAACAGAGGGGGATCCGTGCCCTTCTGTCTGGGTGGATCAGATTGGAGGGCCCATAGAGTAGAGTGGGCTGTGTCCGCTCTGCATATGCAGAGTGAACTTATTTTTCTGGGCCCCTAAATGAGCAGTTAACCCTCGCATTGTGGGCACAGCCCTGCTGTAGGGAAGGACTTTTAGTTTTCCTGGAGTTCAGACAAAACTTTTTTTTTTCAAAATATTATGTACATCAGGGCATTTTTGTAGACTGTTCTGCTGGGGAAATTTTCTTTCAGCTACTGTCTCTGAAAGTTAGAGGAAATTTCCAAAGCAAGGGAACAATTTTGCATATCTTGTTTCCTTTTGGTCACCAGGACTAATAGAGTGAATTTCTCAAGCAGAGACACAGCTATAGAAACTAAATGTTCTCTACGCTTTAAAAAAAAAATAGGTTGACTAAGACTTTAATCTATGCAGATTGTATGCAATTACTGTGAAAGCTTGAAGCATGGGAACCTTGTGTTCTTAGGATGAGCTATATGTCAGGAAGGCGCAGTGGATGCGCTCTGCAAAGGATGTTTTCCTAGAGATCTGATACCAGGCCTGAGATTATGAAGTACAGCCAGCGGTGAAACACCTGCCATTGTTTAGGTGGGCTCATGTTTCCTACAAATGCCAGCCTCCTTCCTGTAAGAGGGAACTGCGAGTACTGTACTGAAGGGCTCAACTCAAAAAGATTAAGTAGGATATTGCTGGCTTTAACTCAAGAGAAATTACCACTGTAACAAAACAATCTTTTCTAGTGGGTTCACCCCTCTACTAGAAAACACATGTTCTGTCAAGATTATTTGGCACTAGAGGGGAGGAAAAACAAAACAGGCAGTTTTGGCTAAAAAGACAAACTTTAACAAGCAGACCCTAAAAATATATAGTCACTCCTAATAAGGTAACTAAACAAAAAGAAAAGAAAAAAGAAAAAAAACAAAAACAAAAGAAAAATCTCTAGCCATAAGGTTATAATGGTCAAAGCGGTGTCTTTCTTTGGTCCGTGGCACTGCTGCATCCCCCATGTAGCTCCTTTACGTGTAAGATCCCTTTTTTAAGGCAGCCGAAAGATGACCATTTCCTTTCCTTCAACCACAGATGGAAGGAAAGAAAATCGCAATCAGTGTCGACTATTACGTTCTGGCAGCAGGAGAGCTTGGAAAGCCTTCCTGGCTGGCAGAATTCAATGACAGTCGCTGGAAGTAATCGCATCCTGGGATGTTTTTCCACTCACAGATGTGCTCGTTTTATCTTCACTCATGTGAGTTTGCCCATTGTCTGTTACTTTTAAAAGTTTTTATAAATTCTACACTTAGAGGCGCCTCTCTTCCTTGTTTTATCCTCAGCTTCGCAGGAATTTTTGCTTCTATTCCTACCTGGTGGCAGCCCTGAGTATATGGACCACATCATTTACTTAATACCATATGGACTAATGTATGGACTTTAGTCAGATCAGAGTCACAAGTATATTGCGCCTTTTACATGTTTACAAGACTGGAGAGAGTCTGACTTAAAAAAAAAGGATTTCCAGAACTGAGACCTGCAGGATATACGAGTTGGAGACACTGAGCCCACGTGGTATGAGCACAGAAACTGACCAATAGTTTTATTACTGATTTTTAAAGTTAGGCATAAACCCCAAAGGTCGATTTATTTACTTATTTATCAATTTTAAAACCAACTTAAGTCAGTTTATGTAAAAAATTGATGGCATCCTTTCTATAAATAGTCTCCATTAGTATAATCCGTTACTATCATATTTCTTACAATATCAGTTAGTACGGGTTTTAGAATATTTGTATGATTTTACTATGCATAGCAATATGGTATTATACCTCTAAATGGCATTGTGCTAGATCGCATCCATTTAATGGTTGAACGTAATTTTACCTTGTTTTTATGTACTAAAATGTGGTATTTAGTTATTGTTTAGCTTTGGTGGACATGTTCGATCAGGGATTGGAAAAGAAGTTTATGTAAGGCATGATGGGCATTATCAGGTCTTCACTGGCATTATGAGGATGAAATAGCATTGTATATAAGCAGCAAAAAAGATGACGTCTGAACTGCTATCTGGTGACGAAATGCGTAGAGTTGGGACTTCCAGTTGATGAGATCACTTCCACTGTCTGGAACGCCCGCTGGCTCCAGAATATTGTGGACCAACGGCATCCGCCTGTAATCTAGTTAGCTGGTCGTTCCGGGTGGCAGGAAGAGCACCACTTATGTGAGTGCAATACTTTTGTTTTATTGGGATTTCTTTTAGTAAATAAGTTGTGCGTAATGATAGTTCTCTGGGTCTGTGTCTGAGAAACAATGAGAATGAGGTAAACGTAACTGGGTAGCTGAGCAATTGGCTGAGAACGCGGAGTCTTTTTTAGCACATCACAAGTGCATATAGACTTATTACACAGCGGGTAAAATAAGTATTGAACACGTCACCATATTTCCAGATAAATATATTTCTAAAAGGTGCTATTGACATGAAATGTTCACCACATGTTGGTAACAATGCATGCAATATATACAAAGAAACCAAAACAAATAAGTTCAGAAATTAGGTTATGTGTAATAAAATGGAATGACACAGGAAAAAAAGCATTAAACATGCTATTTGAAATGTATTTAATACTTTGTACAAAATCCTTTGTTGGTAATATGACAGATTCAACACGCCTCCTGTATGGAAAAACTAATCGCATGCTCAGGTGCGATTTTGGCCCTTTCATCCACACAGTCTTCAAATCTTGAAGGTTCTGTGGGCCTCATTCCATAGATTTTCTATTGGGTTCAAGTCAGGTGATTGGTTGGGCCATTCTAGCAGCTTTATTTTCTCTTTGAAACCAAATGAGAGTTTCCTTGCCTTTGTGTTTGGGATTATTGTCTTGCTGAAATGTCCACCCTCGTTTCATCTTCGTCATTCTGGTAAATGGCAGCAGATTTTTATCAAGAATGTCTTGGTACATTTTTCCATTCATCCTTCCTTTAATGATATGAAGTTTGCCAGTACCGTATGCTGAAATACAGCCCCATACCATGATGTTCCCACCTCCAAACTTCACTGCTGGTATGGGGGTGTTGTTGGGGTGATGTGCAGTACCATTTGACCTCCAAACATGGTGTATATTATGGCATCCAAAGAGTTCAATTTTGGTCTCATCTGACCAGACTATGTTCTCCCAGGAGTGAAAAGTATAATTTTTTTCACTCCTCTGTCAGAAATCTTGCAAGGAGCACCTGCTCATAGCCAGCATATGATGAAATTATGTTCTTTCCATTTCCGGATTATGGCCCCAATAGTGCTCACTGGAATATTCAGAAGTTTAGAAATCCTTCTGTAACCAATGCCATCAGTACGTTTTGCAACAATAAGGTTGTGAAGGTCTTGGGAGAGCTCTTTGCTTTTACCCATCATGAGATGTTACTTGTGTGACACCTTGATAATGAGACAGCTTTGTATAGGCCATCAGTTGAGACTGAACCAGCTGCTATTAATTTGCATCGACAAAGGGCAGGAGTGCTTTCCCATTACTGATAGATTTCAACTGGTGTCTTGGCTTCCCATGCCTGTTTGCACCTCCCTTTCTTCATGTGTTCAATACCTTTTCCCTGTATCATTCCATTTTATTGCACACTTAATTCCTGAACTTATTTGTTTTGGTTTCTTTGTATTTTTGGATGGCATGGGTTGTTACAGACATGTGGTGAAAAATTCATGTCAATAGCACCTTTAGAAATATATTTACCTAGAAAAATTGTGTTCAATACTCTTTTTACCCGCTGTATATATAGGCGATCAACAATTTCCAGTGAGTAAGCACCTCTTAAGGGGGCACTCCGGAATGTAGTTGTACCCAGTGCTGGTGAACAGAGGCACTCTAGTTCTGTTCAGAACTTTAGGGATGATTAATGCACTTTATTTTGAACATTGTCACTATTTATTTAAAAACTTGAGTGATTACTAACCGTGGCATAGTTCACACTTGCTGATATTAGGACATATGTTTATATGGTTGTTATTAATATATTCATATCAATTTAATGCACAGAGGACTTTGGCATATATAATTGCCTTCTGTTATTTGTGTATACATTATATTGTCATTAAGGGGAGGCGTTTGGGATCTTACACCTTCTCTTAGTTACACTACAGTGCAATAGAGGGTGCACGTATAATGGCAGCTGGGCATTTTAGGTAGCATAGAGCGGGTGTTATCCAAGTATTCACTGTCAAATCACAATAGCCACAGCAGAAGATTTGTCCATCCATGCTGTAGGCATCGATATGTGTATAGCCAGCTTCAAATAGATGCTCAGTTCTATCCCCCCCCCCTCCCCCATGGTGTGCATGGGGTGATAAGAAGGGTTCATAAGAAGTAATACATGCAAGTGCACTTAGAACGCGTTAAAAATGAACAAGAAAACCTGGGTCACCTCTAATACTAACTTTGAGGAGCTATTTTTATTGGTTTGGAGCTATCCTCATAAATAAGGACAAATCTTGTTATCCATAATGTTTTCATTAGCCCAAGCAGAACACAAAAGAGTCTGCGGCTATAGCTCTTACCAGACACTCCGAGTGAAACTTTTTCTTGCAAGTCCGGCAGGCTTTCTTTGGAAGAGAGTAATTGGAACCATGAATCACAGAGAAGCAGATCATGCAATCTTCAACACCTTCAAATCTCTTGTCCACATTGTTCTTCCAGAGAGCGAGACCCTCCATTATACTTCCGTTCTGGGAAGAGCAGCGAAAAGAGAAGAAAATCTTGTAAATAGATACAATTCTGTTATATACCTGGACTATGCTAAAGTAGAACAGCATTTTGAAAATAATTAAATATCATTTGGCACATAACTATGGTTTAAAAGTGAACTCCAGGCACACAGCTAAATACACAGATAAAATTACATACAAGGGAGCCCTTTTACATGCCAAGGGATTCATATTTCTGTCCATCCTGCATCCCTTTAGGACGTGTTCCTATTGGAAACTTCTCACCAAAAATGACATTTTTGTTGCAGGGAATGCCTGAAATCTGACTTGTATCTTAGGCAGACTTCTGGAAAAATTGGTGAGCCAATCACAGAAGCAGGAAATGTTTCTGGGGAGAGGACAGTACACACTCTGTGTACAGAACAACTCCAGGTAGCCATATTGCACTGCATTTACAGAAAATTACAGCGGCTGCAGATTTAAAAGGAAAGGTAATTTTTAGTAACATTCAGTTACAATATGATTAGTGTCGCAATTATATGTGCTATATTATTTTTTCTTTATTTGCTATTTTTTCCCCACGAAAGTGGAGTTACCCTTTAGTACTTGGTGGCAAAACCCTTGTTGGCAGTCGCAGAGGTCAGACGTTTCTTGTCATTGGCCACCAGGTTTGCACACATTTCAGGAGGGATTTTGTCCCACACCTTTTTGCAGATCCTCTCCAAGTCATTAAGGTTTCGAGGCTGAAATTTGGTAACCCGAACCTTCAGCTCCCGCCACATATTTCTATGGGATTAAGGTATAGAGACTGGCTAGGCCAGCCCAGGACCTTAATGTGTTTCTTCTTGAACCACTCCTTTGTTACCTTTGCCATGTGTTTTGGGTCATTGTCATGCATCCACGACCCATTTTCATTGGCCTGGCTGAGGGAAGGAGGTTCTCACCCAAGATTTGATGGTACAGGGCCCCCATACATTGTCCCTTTGATGTGGTGAAGTTGTCCTGTCCCCTTAGCAGAAAAACACCCCCAAAGCATAATGCTTTCACCTCCATGTTTGACGATGGGGATGGTGTTCTTGGGGTCATAGGCAGCATTCCTCCTCCGAGCAAGGAGAGTTGAGTTGATGCCAAAGAGCTAAATTTTGGTCCCATCTGACCACAACACTTTCACCCAGTTCTCCTCTGAATCATTCAGATGTTCATTAGCGAACTTCAGATGGGCCTATACATGTGCTTTCCTTAGCAGGGGAACCTTGCGGGTGCTGCAGGATTTTAGGCCTTCACGGTGTAGTGTTTTACCAATTGTTTTCTTGGTGACTATGGTCTCAGCTGCCTTGAGATCATTGACAAGATTCTCCCGTGTAGTTCTGGGCTGATCCCTCACCATTCTCATGATCATTGAAACTCCACGAGGTCAGATCTTGCATGGAGCCCCAGAGCGAGGGAGATTGACAGCTATTTTGCGTTTCTTCAATTTGCGAATAATCGCACCACATGTTGTCACCCTCTCACCAAGCTGCATGGCGATTGGTATTGTAGTCCATTCCAGCCTAGTGTAGGTCTACAATCTTGTCCCTGACATCCTTGGACAGCTTTTTGGTCTTGGCCATGGTGAAGAGATTGGAATTTGATTGATTGCTTCTGCGCACAGGTATATTTTATACAGGTAACAAGCTGAGATTAGGAGTACTCTCTTTAAGAGAGTGCTCCTAATCTCAGCTCGTTACCTGTAAAGAAGACACCAGGGAGACAGAAATCTTGCTGATTGATAGGGGATCAAATACTTATTTCACCCATTAAAATGCAAATCAGTTTATAACTTTTTTGCAATGCGTTTATCTGGATATTTTTGTTGTTCTGTCTCTCACTGTTAAAATAAACCTACCATTAAAATGATAAAAATACAAAATCAGCAGGGAATCAAATACTTTTTTCCCTCCCTGTACATGTCTGATTACTTCCCCAGCCTATCACTGGACAATGAAAAGAAAAACAGCACAATGAGCTCACCTCTCTGATTTAATTTCCTATTAGCATGTCCTTTGTTAGCACATGAGCAATATAACATAGCTAACTGGCTCTTTGTGCTGCTTTTTTCTTTCCCGAACGAGGCTTGCAAACGTCTGATACCAAATTTGAGGTACTTACACTGCTTATATTTAAAGTGACCCTGATGCTATACAAGAGTTTCCCATGTAAAGCATAACTATAAGAGTGTAAAGATTTCCCTTTTAGCCACCTGTGCCACCAAACACCGATCCGAAAATCAGTCCCTCAAGGTCTGCTGGAAAAACGTAATTTCTGGGGGTGTTGATCTCCTAGCATCCCTGCACCTTTTACTGATTCCTTCTGCTTACATTTAAGTCACCACTGAGTCCTGCAGTGAGCCAATGAAATCCATTGATAACCCAGGAGAGTAACACTCCCAAAAATGCTGGATTCCTAACAGATTTTGGGGGACCATTTCTAAAGAACGGAGAGGTGTTTGGCGGTGTTAGAGGCAGGAAAGGTATTTCAACTGCCCCCATTGGAACTGTCCCCTCTATTACTGTTCTGAGGACAAATTCTAAATTTGTTATATTCTTTTACAAATAACTGGGGCAGAGATAGCAATAAACAAATAGGTTTTCTAATCCATTGACACTATGTCTCAAACAAAAACAAAAAAAAGTTTTGCTTTTTTGAGGTTAAGCATCATAATCGCTATTCCCTTAGTTCAAAACATGTGTATCTGATAATGTTGTCATAAAAAAAGGAAAGGAAAAATGCAAAAGAAAAAAAGAATGGAAAATGAAAAAGAAAAGAAAAAGGTAAAGGAAAAAGGAAAAGAAAAAGGTAAAGGAAAAAGGAAAAGAACGGAAAATTAAAAAGAAAGGAAAGGGAAAGGAGGAAAAGAATGCAAAATGAAAAAAAGGAAAAAATGGGAAATTAAATGAAATGAAAGGAAAGGAATGGAAAATGAAAAAGAAGGGAAAGGGAAAAAGAAAAGCAAAAGAATGGAAAATGAAAAAGTAAGGAAAAGAAAGGAAATTAAAGGAAAATGAAAAAGAAAGGGAAGAGAAAAGGGAAAAGAAAAAAAAAAAAAAAAAAAAGGAAAGGAAGATGAAAAAAAAAAAAGGCAAATGAAAAAAAAAAAAAAGGAAAGGAAAGGTAAAAGGTAAGGTAAAAGGGAAAGGGAAAAGAATGGAAAATGAAAAAGAAAGGAAAGGGAAAGTGAAAAAAAGAACCCAAAATTATCAGAAAATGAAAAAAAAGAAAGGGGAAATGAAAAGATCGGAAAATGAAAAAGAAAGGAAAAGTTAAAGGGGTTGTA
This sequence comes from Lithobates clamitans, assembly GCA_037952925.1. Taxonomy (NCBI): domain Eukaryota; kingdom Metazoa; phylum Chordata; class Amphibia; order Anura; family Ranidae; genus Lithobates; species Lithobates clamitans. The sequence goes on along the minus strand of JBBGZY010001688.1, from coordinate 1,926,667 downwards.
AAGGTAAAAATTTTTCACCTTAATGCATTCTATGCATTAAGGTGAAAAAACTTCTGACAATACCGCCGCCCCCAGCCCCCCCGTTTTACTTACCTGACGCCTCGAAAGTCAGCTTCTCGTTCCCGACATCTATTCCTCCGCTCACCTTGGCCGCTGATTGGCTACAGTGGATGGATTGGAAGCAGCGCAGCCATTGGCTCGCGCTGCTGTCAATCACATCCAATGACGCGGCGCGCTGGGGGGCGGGGCCGAGTGATACAGTGAGCGGCTATAGCCGCCGGCTGTATCACGGGAGCGCGCCCGCAACCACCATGCGAGGGAGCTCGCATTAAGGTGGTTAATGCTTGCGGGGAGGAGCTGAAACAGCCGCCGAGGGACCCCAGAAGATCAGGTTCGGGGCCACTCTGTGCAGAACGAGCTGCACAGTAAAGGTAAGTATAACATGTTTGTTATTTAAAAAAAAAAAAAAAAAAAATTTACCTTTACAACCCCTTTAAAGGAAAAGAATGGAAAATGAAAAATAAAGGAAAGGAAAGGCAAAACGGAAAAGGGAAAAAAAAGAATGGAAAAAGAAAGGAAAGGAATGAACATGAAAAAGAAAAGGAAAAAAGGAGGGAAGGGAGGGAATCGGGCAGGAATAAAATAATGCTTAAGTGCAGAAGGCAAGAAGGACTGGAAAGGAAGAAAATTAGAGATTAGAGAAGGAAGTTAGGAAACAAAGAAATTAGGGAAATAAAGTAGAACTAAATCAGGGTAAATACATGAAGAAGTGGAGGGGCAGGAAAGGAAACCGGCAGAAAGAAGAAAATAGATAATATACTGATGGCATTAAATAGCAGAAACAAAATAATTCTCTTTAGCAAGACTTCATGTTTTTTGGCCACATCTTGACGGTGATATAGTCAATACATTTCATTTATCACGTCATTTGAAAATTCTAAGACTAACAGCATAAATAGTATTTTTACCTACCTGATGCGTAAGGTACGTGTTCAACTGCAGCATCCAATTCCGCCACTGCTGTACTGCCACGCCTACCCGGCGGCCGCTTTCTACAGTGATGGAGCTCAGGGGGTAGTTTTGGGGCAACTGGATAATGAGCTCTATGCAGATGTCATCAACAGAATAAGTGGCTATTACTTCCCGGGTAGTACGACTGGCTTTCACCTTAAGTACAAGAGGTCCAGGGTTACATTAAAATAAAAAAAAATTAAAAATTACATTTTTTTGCAATCGTTTTTTTAAAAACACAATTTATTTATTAGCATACATTGCTTACAAAGCCTTCATGTCTGTCAATCAATGACAGCTCATTCTGGCCAGTCTTGTAGACATAATAACACAATTGCACAGGGAAGCTGCAAAAGAAATTAAAGTATAGAAAGAAGTCACAAAGAAGGCACCAGTGTACTGCTCAGAGACCATGTTACATGCTACTTGTTTATTCTGGGTTTGTTAGTCCTGCAATGGATAGCAGTGTGTCAGGAAAGCCCTGCTCAAAGAAATGTTCTTGCTTAAAGGAATGTGCATGCGCGCAGAAGGGTCCATAGAACTGTGCTAAGCATTAGGACCCTGTGTGCATCTACACGAGCACATGCGCATTAGTGTTCTGCACGTGCTCATTTGTGTGAGCATGCTTGTTTGATGGATTTGGCACCCTGTGGCCTACTTAAAGCCCTACAGGACTCAGATTCATTGCAGAGTGGTTGTCAGCTCCTTCTGCTTGTGACCTGATTCTGTGTTCATCCATATCTTGATCCAGCTTGCTGTTCCAACTTCTGTTGCTGACGCTGGCTTGTTACCTGATCCTGCTTCCTGCCTGCCTTTCCAGTACTTCTGCTCACATGACATGGACACTGGCCTGACTCTGTACTCCTGCTGCCCGGTTGTTGCTGACCACTGCCCGTATGACTACGCATCCGGGATCAAGAATCTGGCTGCTGCCAGCTGGTCTGCTTCAGCTCTGCATCTGCCAGCAAGATATTCTAAACCAGATCTCCTACACGCACCCATGATACTCTGTGCCAACTCTTGTTCTATCCTGTCATCATCCCCAGGCGAAACAGTATAAGAGGTGTAAGGGCAGCCCTCTCATCAAATCGGCCTCGACTAGGTACGCAACACAGTGTTTCTGTGCAGAAAAGCCATTGAAAACAATCTGGTTTCTATTCTCATCATTCACTCCTAGAATTATATTGATTTATCAGACAAAATCTTAATTTACAATTGTGTATTGGGCTTCCAACTTCTTCGTGCATGTTGCAAACTCACTTAAATCAGTGAACCCTACATGAGGAATCTTACCATAAAAATTTTTTATATCAAGTGGGTATTTAAAATGAATGATAATAGAAGAGGCAACCGTGTTCTGCTGGCTTTAATGTCAAACTTTAATCTACACTGGTATACAAGCTTACAAAATAAATGTGCAAACAATATACTTAGAATGCAGTTTTAAAACGGCTTTCCTTAAAGCAGACATCGCATCTTATCCTCTCAAAATCAAATATTTTTTACTTTTTTTTTCCTTCCAGGGAACGCTCCCTTTTCCCACTTTTTTTTTTTTGGGACCCCTGACTTTCTTTCTGGACAGTGCCGATTGGCCCTGTGCTGATCACATACACCGTCCCCAAAAAAAAAAAAAAATCTCTAGCAAACTGAGCATGTGCAGAGTGCTTCCTATGGTTCTGTTCTATCGGCATATGAATTGAGGGCAGTAAAAGTAGGGGAGCATCAGAGAAGACAGGATCAAAAAGCCTTTTTAAACAATGCAGAGGATTAACCCCTTAGGTTTCAGATGCTTTACTGCATACACAGAATGATTTTACTGTTGTGGGTTTAGTGACAATTTAAGTGTTGTTATGGGGGAACTAAGGGTCCTGCCAGCTAAAATGTTTATCTTTTAGTGTGGGAGTTTTGAGTAGATTATACTGGCTCTTACACATATGTATATCTTCTTTACAGATCATATGCATTTGCTCCTGATGAGGCGATCTAATCGCCAAAATGCGTCAAGGTAATTGCATTATGTTTTTACATATGATGCGATTCACTTGTTTGTAATGTCAACGCCGTTTTCTGTATGGAGCCAACTGGCCCAAGATGTTCATATTACCTTTCTCCATGCTGATCCCCTTACATGTTATTACTCAATATTGGACCATTGGTTATGATGATGATTTAATCAAGCATTTGTGCATGTATAAGTGTTATGTCATGTGTACTTCCAATAAACTTGTTTTTTGATCAAATATGTTTCCACTCATGTGGCTCATTCAAGGTTCCAAACCTCCCCCCCCCCCCCCTTCTATTTATCTGAAGATAATGTCATCTGTGGGCACAACTTACTGCATTCAGAGTTGAACGGAAGAAGGCATCTGCAACATTCCTTTGAATTAACTCACTGAGCAAGGACAGATGTGGACATTGCCTTTTTTTTCTGATATACCAGGGTTTCTCAACTAGGGTTCCTCCTGGGGTTGCTAGGGGTTCCTTGAGCAATAAGTAATTTCTGCTTCTCAGATGCATAATCAGTGATACAAATGAGCTTTTTAGCAATTTGTAAGGGGGGATTCTTCCCAATGACCACAAATGTAAGCATCATTCTCCCTCCCTATTGACCATCACAAGAACGTAGTATGAGCTGTAAATATAATAATTACTAGCAAGGGTTCCCCGAAGACAAAAAAGTTATTTTAAGGATTCCTCCATAACACACAGGTTGGGAAAGACTGCCATATAAAAACAACACTTGTTGCCTGTTTCTACTATTCTACCCTCCGCACATTCCCTTTTTATACCGTAGACAGTATAAAAATAAACTGTGTGAGCTTACTGCACTGATTCCACCAGGCATAAAAGTTAAAATACGGTGCATCACAAAAGTTTTCTTGAAAGAAAGAACCCAACTTACCGTCATTCCATCAAAGACTTGAGTACTGAATTGTACAGAGCATATTTCCTGGGAAGACAGCACTCCGCTGACATACTTGGTAGTGAATTTGTCCACAACGCTAAAAATCCTTTTCTCACAACTATTCCACCATAGTCGGACCATGGCAGGCAAATCCTTCAGTGTGATGTGATAAACACTACAGGCCAGATGAGGGATCTCCCATTGCAGTGTGGATGAATCTAGGATGTAATAATACATTATTGAGCCTTTAAAGTATTTATTGTCTAGCCACTAATATTCTTCCATTAAATTCACAAAAAAATGTCAGGAGAAAACAAAAAATTCAGCATTCTGCACCTCAGAGTCGCTTGGCCAATGAAGACGGAGACAAGCAGATAAAGGAATAACAAATTTAAAGCTGAACTCCCGGAAAAGGAAAAATGCTCCCTTGTAGTGGAGCTGCCCCCACATTGCAAGTGTTAAAGTGATCGGTAAGGTTTGTTTGTTTTTTCCCCAATAACAAAACATGTTATACTTACCTGCTCTGTGCAATGATTTTGCACAGAGCGTCCCCGATGCGCTTTTCTGGGGTGTCCTGGTGGCCCTCCTGTCCCCTCTCATCTTCGAGTGCCCCCACGGAGAGCCGAATTCCATGGGGGCACCCGTGCGGGCGTGCTCCTAAGCCCTGCTGCTGCATCCATTGACACAGACATCAGGACTGCCCCTCCCCCACATCACTGGATTTTATTGACAGCATATCAATCTATCCAATGAGGACCCGAGACAGAGGCTGGAGCTGCTGGGCTCATGCGCATTGCTGGAACAATTGTGTTCAGGTAAGAAAAAGGGGGGCTCTGGGGGGCAGCTGCAGCACAGAAGGTTTTTCACCTTAATGCATAATGCATTCAATTGAAAAAACACAGGATTTTACAACCCCTTTAAATGCTCATTTAGGTCTAGGAGGCTGCAAAATGCAGTTTTACATTCCCGATCTATCCTGCAAGCTCCTCCCAGGCTGAAAGACCTGTCCCCTCCAGCAGTCGCAAGTTCTCGATCATCAACTCCAGTGCAGAACACACACAGTCAAAAAAGCCAACACGTTTCGGCCAACAGGCCTTCGTTATGGCTTATATTTGATTTTGCTTTAACAAATACACTACAAAAACAGGTAGATTTCTATTGTTGCTCAATGCTGCGGTCTGTCACCCAGTCCTTGTTCCATTAACATGTTCATTCCACATAAAACTCAGACCAATGTTTCTTAAACTATGGTTGAGAACCTAAACTGGGTCGTAGATGTGTTTGTGATGGTTTGCCACATGATAAAAGGTTGCCTAAATGTTAAAAGAAAACTACAAAAAAATGGCCCCTGTAGTGTGTTATACACTCATTTGTCTTTGCTGAGATTTTGGTAATACTCTTTATCTCTATGATAACACTTTTCTTATTTGGGTTGTGGAGGATGCAGGAATCCTCCCCGCTGTGTCATTGTATTCTGACAATGAGACTCGCCAATTGGCTGCATGCACTGATCAAAGCAAAATTTTCCAACAAGTCAGTTCATGAAAAATCAATCAATATATTAACTTCTCATGAACAGGAACAGCCATAGATGGGTCAAGATTTGGCAGGTTCCTACTGAACGAGATGAATTTCGATCCATCTATGTCCAGCTACACTATAAAGTATAGATCCCTTCCCTTACAAATACTGGGATTTTTGTTACTAGCCGTAAAATCCCTTGAGAGCTGTGTTCATCAGCGAATGCAAAAGAGATGCATTTCACCCTACAATGCTTTATTAAAACCTAACTTCAGGGAGATTCACCTCTGCTTTACATCTCTTACACCAGGATTAGAAATGAGGTATGCCCAAGTCACTAGTAAAGGGAAATACAGAAATAAAGAGGTCTTTTAACCCTTCTTCGCTCCACTTATTATCCTTATTGGGTAGACCACTTAGCTGTCCCACTTGCTCACTGGTCACCGAGACCGGAAGCAAAAAATAAATGTCCCCAGTGGGGATATAGGTAATAATAAAGGCTTCTTTAGGCTTCAGAGGTTCTAAGCTTTCCACCCACACTATCAAATTTTAAACAAAAAATAAAATTAAAAAAAATTGTATAAGCTGGTCCTCTTGCATAGATGTTAGCACATATATCTATTTATACACAGGCAACCTATATCTCTTGGGCTGTGTGAACTGCACACCTAAAATTACAGGTCTGTCTGCCAGCCAAAGAAAAAGCAAAAGGGTTCTCGCATACCTAATTGTACTTTGCACTTAAAGCTGAACTCCAAGCAAACAGATAAAATACATTTAAAGTTGTTATAATGGCAGAAGGTTTTTTTTTTTATCTTAATGAATTCTATGCATTAAGATAAAAAAAACTTCTGTGTGCAGCAGCCCCCCCCCCCCTCATACTTACCTGAGCCCCATCTCTATCCAGTGATGTGCACGAATGCCTCGGTCGCCCGGGACTCTCCCTCCTGATTGGCTGAGACACAGCAGTAGTGTCATTTGCTCACTCTGCTGTCAAAGTCAATTAGCCAATCAGGAGAAAGAGGGGGTGGGGCAGAACCACGGCTCTGTGTCTGAATAGACACACAGAGCTGCAGCTCAGTTCAGGTGCCCCCATAGTAAGCTGCTTGGTGTTGGGGCACTCGTCAGGAGGGAGGGGCCAAGAGAGCCGAAGAGGGACCTGAGAAGAGGAGGATCTGGGCGGGCATGTTTGTTATTTTCATACAAAAAAAAAAAAATGAGACTTTGCAATCACTTTAAAGTGGAGTTCCACCCAAAAAAAAATTCATTAATGTGCATGAAATAATACAAAGAAAAACATTTGGAGATTTTTTTTTTTTTTAACTTACCTTTTTATGCCTGTTGCTATGTGGTCCCTTGAAATCTTCCTTCATTACCTCGGCTCCTTACGTCACTTCCCTCAGTGCCTGCGCTCGCTACTGCTCCTGCTCCTGGGAGATGTGTGTCATCATTTCCCAGGAGACAGTGGGCAGCACCGAGGGCTAGGTTGCCATAACAACAGGGCGGGTACTTCCGATGCTGCTGCCCGTTGTTATGGCAACCTGTATACTTTACAGCGCCGCTACGGCGCATTACTGCGCATGCACGAGAACGGGGCGGTGCATGCTGGTCGCGCAACTGCACCGTATCCTGGAAAGAAATGCTTGTGGGCTTCACATGCCCACAAGCAAAATGAGAATGGCCAGCATTCAATAATAACTTTCTTTTGGGTATTAAACACGGCATCGGGGGACGATCTGCAGCAAAAACGTGAGTAATACATGGCAATGTATGAACTTCAGAAATGTTTTTTGTTTTAAATTGTTAAATGTCGTTGGAACTCCGCTTTAAGGTAGCTGTTTTTTCCTGCCAGAGGATTTGTATTTCTGTCCATTCAGTTATGATTTTGACACAGTTCTGACGTACAGCATAGGGGAAGCACAGAACATAATTTTTACTTTTCTGCAGTTCATAACTCCTACAGGCTTTGTCCTTGCTCCAGCCTGCAATTGGCCAGTGAAGGAGAAGCAGCAGACTGAGGAGCTCACTTCTCATGTAAAGGTTGCTCTTTCCTCATACCAGCATATTACTTTAACAGCAGCACATTTAATTGGCTCCTTCTGCTGCTTTTCCTGCTCTCAGTCAGAACTTTGCTGTACTGTAAAGGAAAGTTGCTGACCATTCTCAAATTCAAATACTTACTCTGGTTGCATTAAAAAACAAAAACAAAAAAAAACAAAAAAAACAAAACAAAAAAAAAGGTATAAAGCTCACTCAGAACAGCCATGAGGCATATGTGTGGTCCTGATTCATGGCGCCATGCCACATAATGGGGGGACCAATGGAGGAAACAGCATCTTTAGTAAAAGCCCTTGCACACTGGGGCGGGGGGCGGCGTCGGCGGTAAAACGCCGCTATTATTAGCGGTGTTTTACCGTCGGTATGCGGCCGCTAGCGGGGCGGTTTTACCCCCCGCTAGCGGCCGAGAAGGGGTTAAATACCACCGCAAAGCGCCTCTGCAGAGGCGCATTGCCAGCGGTATAGCCGCGCCGTCCCATTGATTTCAATGGGCAGGAGCGGTAAAGGAGCGGTATACACACCGCTCCTTCACCGCTCCGAAGATGCTGCTGGCAGGACTTTTTTTACCGTCCTGCCAGCGCATCGCTCCAGTGTGCAAGCCCTCGGGGCTTTCACACTGGAATACAAGCAGCGGCACTTTCGGGGCGGTTTGCAGGCGCTATTATTAGCGCAATAGCGCCTGCAAACCGCCCCAGTGTGCAAGGGCTCTAAGGTATTATCGTTATATTTTCTAATTGTATCTGTCATTATTTTAAATAAATGTTACACTTATAAATATTTGTGTAATCTCTCTTTGCACATAATGAACACAACCCCAAAAACATAATCATGTGACCGTGATACAAGAGCAGTGGGCTACCACCAAACTCCCATTCCATGCACTGCAAGGATTAAATGCTCAAATTCTAAGGGATTATGAATACTTATCTCACTCCGAGAGGTGCTTTCTTCCTTTCCAGCTTATGGACAGTCCATTGTACTTGACGGCATCAGATTGCAACTGTGTCCCGGAGTGCCCTATAGAAGAGGCTTCATGGAACCAGTTGCACAGATGGATGGAGTCTGCCAGAGTGAGGTGTAAGGTAAGTATTGCATCTTTTTCTTCATCTTCTAGAGCGGGGGTCTCCAAACTTTCTAAACAAAGGGCCAGCTTACTGTCCTTCAAACTTTAGGGGAGCCGGACTGTGGCCAGTGGGGGAAGAAAATGTCTTGGCGTCAGTGGGTGTAAACAATGCCCCATCATTAGTATTAGGGGGACAAATAGTGCCCCATTGTTGGTATCAATGGGAGGAGTAGTGTCCCATAATTGGTGTCAGTGGGAGGAATAGTGTCCCATCACTGGGATCAGTGGCAGTAATGGTGCCACATCATTGGTATCAATGGGAGGAATAGTACCCCATCATTGGTGTCAGTGGCAGTAATGGTGCCCTATCATTGGTATCAATGGGAGGAATAGTGCCCCATCTTTGGTGTCATTGGGAGGAACAGTGCCTCATTCATTGGTGTCATTGGGAGGAATAGTGTCCCATTCATTGGGGTCAGTGGCAGAAATAGTGCCCCATCATTGGTATCAATGGGAGGAATAGTACCCCATCATTAGTGTCATTGGGAGGAATAGTGCCCCATCATTGGTGTCAGTGTCATAAATAGTACCCCATTATTGGTGTCCCTGGGAGGAATAGTGCCTCATCACTGATGTCAAGGGGAGGAATAGTGTTCCATAATTGGTATCAGTGACAAGAACAGTGTACCATAATTAGTGTCAGTAGGAGGAATAGTGCCCAAATAATGATGTCAGTGGTAGGAATAGTGCCCCATCATTGGTGTCATTGGGAGGAATAGTGCCCCATCATTGGGTCATTGGAAGGAATGGTGCTCCATCATTGGTGTCAGTGGGAAAAATAGCGCCCCATTCATTTGGAGAAATAGTGCCCCATTCATTGGGAGAAATAGTGCCCCATTCATTGGTGTCATTGGGACAAATAGTGCCCCATTCATTGGTATCATTGGGAGAAATAGTGCCCCATTCATTCGTGTCAGTGGCAGAAATAGTGCCCCATAATTGGCGTCATGGGAGGAATAGTGCCCCATCATTAGTGTCATTGGGAGGAACAGTGCCCCATCAGTGTATTTGGGAGGAATAGTGCCCCATCATAAGTGTCTTTGGGAGGAATAGTGCCCCATCATTAGTGTCATTGGGAAGAATAGTGCCCCATCAGTAGTGTCATTTGGAGGAATAGTGCCCCATCATTGGTGTCAGTGGCAGAAATAGTTTCACATCATCGGTGTCCCTGGGAGGTATAGTGCCCCATTACTGATGTCAAGGGGAGGAATAGTATTCCATAATTGGCATCAGTGGCAAGAATAGTGTACCATAATTAGTGTCAGCAGGAGGAATAGTGCCCAAATATTGATGTTAGTGGGAGGAATAGTGTCCCATCATTGATGTCGGTGGGAGGAATGGTGTCTCATTGGTGTCAATGGGAGGACCCATCATTGATATCAATAGAAAGCATAGTGTCCCATTGCCGGTACAAGTGGCAGGAACTATCCAATTGTTGCTTACTGTGTGGAGAAGAATACCCCAAGGGCCAGATAAAATCAAGTAAAGGGCCACATCCGGCCCCTAGGCCGCAGTTTGGAGTCCACTGTTCTAGAGTTAACAAGCTTTTAACCATTGCAGTGCATGCCCTATTGCAATTGTACTGGTTTGGTAAATCTTGGAGTCGGGCTTTAAAGATGTATTAATGAACACAGCACTGCATTCATCTTCATCATACTTCTCTTCTTGGAGTTTAGCTTTCATGATAAACAGGCATAATCCTCACAGCTTTATCATGTGATACAAACAAGATCCCGTCATGGGAATTGCCAGTCACAGTAAATCCAGCTTACCAAATCTACCTCTTATCTGCTATCTTGACAGCACTTCACTTCATTTACTTCTCACTTGCTAAGTTCTCACATTTGTTGAATTGTCTGGACATGTGCTGTCATAATTCCAGCTCTAATGTTAGGACATTTTCCCGTTAATAAATGCAAACGAGAATTTGATGATTACTGCTTGGCTGATAATTGCCTTGTTATCAACGTTTTTCGGTTGGCTCAGCAATGACATGTATTTGGATAGAAAGTGAATATCAAAATCATGTGTGTTCAATTCCAACTAAACATAATCAGTAACCTTTGACGATTTACATAAATATCTGTCCACGGTTTACACTATAATGATATTATCTCACTATGGTGATGATGACATTTGGGAAGAGGATTATGGAACATTTACACGTGATTTCTCTAACAGCTTTCAGTACCCAAAACATTTTTGAAGACTATTTTCCTGGATCTATGCCCTTAAAACTGTACTTTACAGCAAATGGCAAGGCTAATACAAAGGTACTTGTATGTGTTATGCCTTATCCTCACATTGTAGTCATGAGGTCAAAGATTGAAAAACAAGACAAAGTACTTTTTTGGGTAGATCACATGATCGCATTCCTCCCTCTTATGTTGAATCCCTACAGCGGTTGTGGGTGGGGATCGCTGCAGTGTTACAAGGTGGTGCTGGCTGTGACAACTCCTTCATAGTCACAACCATAAACTGGTACTAAACCCACAACAGTAAAACCAGTCTCTATATGCAGCAAAGCATGCTTGTTGTACTCACTGTGGAACCTAAGGGGGTAATCCTGCACATTGTGTTAAAAGCCTGTTTGATCCTGTCTTCTCTGATCCTCCCCTTTTTCCACTGCCCCAATCCATCTGCTGATAGCACAGTGCCCAAGGAGGCATTCTGCACATGCTCAGTGGGAGGGTGCATGTGGTCAGCACAGGGCCAATCAGCACTGTCCAGACAGAGAATCAGGGGTCATGCAGCCTCATAGGACAGTCAGAGGAGAATGAAAACCCATCTCATAAGCTTTAGCCAGTGCTCGGCTGGATACTGATAGAAGTCACAAGACTGCTATATACTGCCAATAAGAAAAGTTATTTAGTAGTTTCGATTTAAAATGTACTAAAATAATTGCATTTCCATGTTCCGTGTACTGTAGGAGACCAGATATAGTGAATGCAGAGTCCTGGGTTTAGTAACACTTTAAGGAAGTGGAGAAGGAAGAGTGACAACACTGTAGTAAATTCCAAAAGTATCTAAAAGTGTTGTCAGCCATTAGCAGGAAGTGCCTTAACTCTAAATACTGTCAGGATCAACAGTTCTGAACCTAGAAAACTGCGTGCCATTTGAATATGGCATACGGATACTAAAATATTTGGAGGAGTTCTAGTTTTGCAGACAATTTGCTAAATAAGCCGGTACATACATTAACACATTTTCTTCTCTGAAAAAATTAATTCCACCTCATTTAAAGGGCAGCAATCTTTCTAATTTTAAATTTTTTTATGTACACAACAATGGAATTAGTCAACATAAAAAACCCAAATATTGTAAATACATAAACTTTACTTCTCTATGAAGCCTGTGACAGTGGCAACCACACTTGCTCCATATAGAACGCAGCCTCTATTTCCTGCTTAGCCATACTGCATGATTGTGTCTACTACAGCTCTATGTTCATTTATACACCATGAATTGCAAGCAGTGTAAATATCTCAATTTGACTTTGTATTAGCCTCTTTCCCCCTATAGATTGGAAGAAGGAGAAGCAGTAGGTTGTATTACAGTGCTCATATGCCAGGGTACAAGCTCTTAGGGATAGAGAATAGCCTGTCAGGGCATTTCCAACTGGGTGCAAAATAAAGGTCTTGACAGCCTTAGGAGCCCTATAAGACTCTAGGCCAGAAACAGCACTAGTAGATGCAACATGCTAAAGCTGCCCATAGATGGGTGTTTTTTTTTCATTCAACCAGAATTCTCTATTCGGACAGCGGGGAGACTTCCCCGCCGTCAGAATGCACAGATCAGCACTGCAGTTAATACCCAGCAGAACTGATTGAAAAATTTTCAGCAGGTTGTTTGTACAGAAGGCAGTTGGCAGATTAACTTCTATCTAACCAAAATGGCCATACATGGATTGAAATTTGCTGGGTCCCTGCTGAACTGGCTGATCTATGGGCAGTTTTAGCCTCAAGCTAATGTGGGCACCTTTATATCTGTTAAAAAAAAAATAGTAGTGTGCACCACATCAGTAAAAAACAAAACCTAGGGAGCAATCAACCATAGACTGACTCCTCAGGGGAAAGCTCAAAGACTTGAGCAAGGTCCTCGGGGTCGATAGCTCAGAAGCTAAGGTCCCTTTCAGACGGGTTGACCGATCGAGTCCGCTTGTCAGTTTTTTAGGCGGACTCAATCAGATCATCCATTGCTCACTATGGAGTGGTGGGTGTAAATGGACATGTGTTGGTTAACACCTGCCAACATTCTATCTGATCTGCAAAAAACAGAAGGATGGGGGATCGATCTGTTCCCCATATGTCTGACAGATGGGAACGAATGAAAGTTGTATGAAAACGGACAGGTGACCGCCCAATGAGGAGAGCAGGCTATGTCTGTGTCCACTCTGCATAAGCGCAGTGGACACGGACCTGTCACCCGCCTGCTCAGCAGGGATCAGTGGACAGATCCCTTGCTGGGAGGAGACCCTAAAAATCAAAGGTCAGCTTGTCTCCATGCTACAGATGTATTGCAAGTCGACCCCAACCATTAGTGGAGAATGTGTTAGGGCCACCTGATATCCGGCAAACGTGCAAGCAAGTGGTAGGGAGGGCAAAGTTGTCACCTCAAAAGTGTACTGCAGTTCTTCACCATCTAATCAAAGGCTGTGGCCAAGTTGTACTTGTTAACTACACAAGAGGAAAATAAGGTCACTCATCTGGCTGTGCTGTGTGGTAGGGATGTCTTAATCACAAGACTGCTTGGAAAGAATAGCAAACCCTTTAAGCAGGTAAAAATGTATAGTTTATCTATTATATGTGTGTTCCTTTAATATGATCCCAACTCACCTTTTACATTTAAGGTTAATTCCTCAGTGAAGAACGTTTTAGGGTCTTTACAAAGTGCATCGCTCGATTGTCCAGGAAGAACAGGCGTATGAGGCATTAGCTTGAACAGGTTGTAAAGCAGTTTATTTAAGCTCTTGGTCTTCCGCAGGTACTGTGAGTAGAGTGCTCGCAGCTGGAAAGGGAAAGATGAGGTTTATCAATGTCCACCATAAAATAGGTGAATTAAAGTGTCTAATGTACTTTTACTACCAAAATCTCCAGGCAAATAAAAAATACCAAAGCTCCTATGTATTCACAAAAAAGAATAAAAATATGTATTAAATGCAACTAATTGTAAGTTTACGTTCTACATTAAAAAAGCACTTTCATAGAATACTCTAGGGCCCTTTATGGACCTTAAAATGAACCTACTAAAACATGTCCATTTCTAAGAGCCATTCTTAACACGGGTGAACACTGATATACACTGAGCCACCTGTCAGCTATTTTCCATCTATTAAAAGCTTCAGTAGCAGATTTCTAAAACCAGTCTGAGCCTCTACCTCATCCCTAAAGCCATACAAAAAGGTGTTTGTATTTTTCAGCAGGCAGGCATTATTATGGACAGCCCTGCATAGCTGCTAGAACTCCTGCACTCACTCCATAGACACATGTGGGGCTTATTTACAGCGCAGAGTGCCCATAACCATCTGCCTTCTCCATAGCCTTCATTTTATGGCCCATTCATAAAATGTAGCCCGCTGCGATAAGCCTGAGGCACATCACGGAGTTCTCGCTGCTAAAGGCATGAATGGAGGAAAAACAGGCCATGTATCTGGACACTCCTGATGACCCTTCTCCCTTTTAATAATTTTGATACTCTGAAGCAGAGCACAATGCACACTTGCAAGGTGCACTGCTTTACCATGTTAATTTCAAAGATATTATTAAGCATATTTTAATATGCAGCTTACAATAAGGTTCTGGCACTTCCTTTGAGAGGAAAAAACACCTTTCTCTGTCTCCAAAATGTTCTCCTGCATTGTCACACATCTAAAAACTTAGAATACTATTGTTTGTGCCAACGCACAGACATGGTCCACTGTTCTCACCATCAGGAAACCCTCCCTGCAAAATGACATGCAGCCATTCACTAGACTGCATGTAGACGGGAAGTGGTAGCAGGAGTAGTAGGTAGTAGGCTTCAGGAGATTTGCAGTGCTGATATGCAACAAAGACTAAAAACATTACCTCTTGCTGACCAGGTAAGGCATTTAAGGCATATGTGTGGCAGAACAGAGGGTAATCCTTTACGCCCACATGCCACATCTATGGCTGAAGTTTCTGGGCTGAGAGCACACTTACTGTTCACTCCTAGCACAGTCACCAAGGTGTTACCGACAGCTCCCAGTCTCCGTTCATGACTGGAAGCTGGAAGGATGAACTCCCAATCATGTGACCGCTGGCAGCCATCTTGCCTCCTGGCATTAAGCCCCAGTGAAACTAGGATGAGGCAGGAAGGGGTTCAAAAATGGAAAATCTTTATTGTTTCAGCAAACCAAACACCATCCTGTTAGGTGCTGAATCTACTTTAAATCTCTCAGAAGTCCTCTCTAAGTGGGAGTCGGACCTTGGCACCCAATTTACTGACTCTCAGAAGGAGAAGAAACTTCATTTTGCCCAGAAGTCCTCTATAGTTACCAGAGTTTAAGAGACTTGTTACAAGATTGTGACCCGATGGTGCAGGGTACCCACTACTCTGCACCGTTTCTTCCCTCAATTTCCTAGTCTGTGTTGGCGATGTGGCAGTGCAGAGGGAACGATGCTGCACACTTTCTGGGACTGTATCACACGTGGGCCTTTTTGTCGCGAGGTGATCTGCACAAACACCTGACAAATGTTAATCTAGAGGGGAACCCCCGCGGCTTGCCTGCTCCATCTTTCAGAGCGACCGATCAAGACATACAAGGCCCCCCCTCACTATTCAGTTATTGAATGCAGCAAAGGCATGCATCCCCCTCTGTTGGAAATTGGAGAAACCACCATCAAAATCCCTGTGGTTTTCTAAAGTGAACTGAGAGATATGGAGGATCTCACCGCTACTTTGCACAACTGGGAGATCTTTTGTGAGACCTGGAGACCCTGGCACCATTTTGTGTACAATGACGCCTACCTCTGGGAGGTTTCGCAGTCTAGCTGACCTCCTGGATTTAGTTTTACTTCCTGGGCGGGAGGCACTACTTGTCTACTCCCTCTCTGTTCTTGTTCTTGTTCCTTTCTCGCACTAGAGATACCTGATCCCCTAACCATCTTCCCTTCTGACTGTCCCCCTTCTCCGTATACCTGGCTCAGTTATGGGCTGTATTATTTAGATATTGTGAATATCCTCGCTTACATTATCCCTACCTCGGTGTCCCATCTCTGGGCTTAGCTGGTCATCGGGATGCCTTGCCTCCCAATATACTGGAAGAATTTTATTTTGTTGCACAGTGTTGCATTTATGAATCTATATCTTGAGTCTCCCATGTAGTTGCTTGTATGCCTTCCCGGCTCTACACACTGACAACTATTTTCAAAACCATGCTATTTCTTAGTGACCACCCATACTATGTATTGCTGGGCCTGTTCATATGTAGATCTAATTGTGTGACCCTTTTTGCTACTTGATTATATTATATGTTTCTGTTGCTTACTTTGGCTGTAAAACAAATTCTTTGGAAAAAAACAAAAAAATCTCTCAGAAGCAAAAGAATTAAATTGGCAGCGTAGCTCTAACCTAAAGATGACTGCAGTCTGCTTAAGGAACTACTGTACATATAGCAAGGACCTGTTTGGCTACAAATTGACATGAATTTAGTAAATATTAGATGATCGTACAATTGTAAAATTCAAACTTGTATGGCCATTACCAAATTTCAGTTTTGGCCAAGTTGGCCTTTGATATGTTAGTGACACATAAGGCAATAATGACATTCGACCGTGGATATTTTATAAGCACATGATACTAAAAATAAGGCATGTTTATGGCTTGAATCTGATTCTGAATCTGTGACTAATTTAGGATACACAGAATATACTAACGACGAAAAGTCAATAGAGACAAGAATAATAACATACTTGAGATGATGCAGCCTTGAAGAACATTAGTATGAGTTTCCATGTCAGGAGATAGCCCAGAACAAAGCAGAACTCTTCCTGTAATGGCTGGATTACAGCAAACTCTCCCACTGGAATTCCTTGTAGAAGATTTTCTACTAAATCCTCCAGGACAGCCAGGACGGACATGAGAGCCACAGGTGGAGATCTACAAACAAGCATCAGGAGAGTAAGTAGACAGAAGAGAGGAGATTCTGCCTGATAATTACTATAAACCTCATATAAAATTAATGGAAGAGAAAGTAAAAGGTGTCAACAATTAAAACAAAGAAAAAAAAAAAGAAAAAAGACAGTTAACCTTAAATAACAGCCAGGCTCACATACTCGGGCACCAGACAGCCACTGGAGCAGAAATGGCACTCTGAACTGTACCCAAAAACTTCACTTATATTAAGGCCTTTAGTCTGCACAATCTGCAGACTAACAATGCACCATGCTGGAGTAATGTTAATATATGTTATTTTTTGGAACTAGGAGCAGTGCAGGCTGCTAGCCCTGAGAATACGCTGGTCTCTCTAAAGAGAACCACTCTGACTGGATCCCAAAATATGCAACCACTACGACTGCCAATCGTGGTGATCACAAGAGTTTGCTTAACAAACATTGTCCCCCCCCCCCCTCCCATGAACCGTCATTGTGCCATGCAGAAGCTACCTTTTTTTTTATAGTCCATCAGGAGATGGGTGAGCACCATCATCCATGTTTCAGGAAGGGTACTGAACATTGCAAATGGAGGATACTGCTATAAAAGCACAATAGCAGAAATGGAAATGGAAGCACCAACCCACTGCAAAGAGGCCCAGATACAACTTTATTTCTATAAAAAGTCAGACAATCCAAAAAGTAGCCAATGCTTTTTTAAGAGCCCAAGAGTGTCCCCCTTTATATGGGCTTGATTGACAACAATATAAATAGACTATAAGCGAACTGACCCTTTATTATTTTTTCCAGTGTGATTACAAGCACAGGTCTTCTAAACAGCTTATTTGCCAATCATTGTCAATCAAGCACTGAAGGGGGTGCTCTTGAAACCCAGAAACGCATTTGCTACTTTTTTGAATGCCCTCCTGACTTGAATCAGAATAAAATTGTGTCTGGATCTCTTAGCAGTGGTGTGGCACTTCAGTTTCCATTTTTGTTACAATACACTACAAGCAAAGGGGGCCATGGAGATCCCCTGGGGTGTAGAAGTTACCTGCTCGGGAACCAGATCATTTACATCAACATTAATATTTTAAGATAGCAATACCAGTGGGTTAACCCTTTGGTCCTACTGGTCAATATTTTCACTTTCCCCAGCTTTTAGACCCCTATCACACCGAAGACCACCCTGTGTTAGCGGTAAAGCGGCGCTCATTTTAGCAGCTATTTACCTGCGCTGTGCGGGCTGTAGTGGGGCGCTTTTAACTCCAAAGAAGGGGTTAAAAGTGCCCGAAAAGCGCAGCTGGCGAAGCACTTTGCAGGCGCTTCAGCAGTGCTGCCCAAAGGCGCTGCTTGCAGGACTTTTTTTTTCCGTCCTGCCAGAGCACTGCCCCAGTGTCAAAGCCCTCGGGCTTTCACACTGGGGAGGCATGGCAGTCAGTTTACAGGCACTATTTTTAGCGCTAAAACGCCTGTAAAGCAGCGCCTTCAGTGTGAAAGGGGTCTAAGAGCACGGTAGGATACACAGTATATGTAGGGCAGTAGATCCTGAGATTAAAGTGGATCTCTAGGCATACCCTAACTAAGCCTAAATCTTCTCTGACCCCAATTCTAAGACAATTCAATCTACCCTGTAAAAAAAATAAAAATAAAAAAAATAGGTCTCTTCTGAAGCTGCTCTGGTCCAGTCACATGATCGGCTTCAGTGTAGAAAAGGGACGGCTGCCCCATAGCAGGCCTATGGGTGACATCAACGTCCATGCTCTGCAGCCGTTTTCGCTGCCTCTACTCTACATGAAGCCAGTCATGTGCCTGGACCAGAGTAGCTCCAGAAAAAGTCAGTATAGACATCTTTTCTTTTAGAATAGTCTTAGAATGGGGGTGGGAAGAGATTTAGACTTAGTTAGGGTTTGACTGGAATGCCACT
The DNA here is from genome assembly GCA_037952925.1 of Lithobates clamitans. NCBI lineage: Eukaryota > Metazoa > Chordata > Amphibia > Anura > Ranidae > Lithobates > Lithobates clamitans. The sequence continues at coordinate 1,908,011 of JBBGZY010001688.1, read as the reverse complement.
TTAAATTTTGTGGCCGGAGTTTTGCTTTTACGCAACTTTGTATTGAGCTGAAACATAGAAGAATTATTCCCTTTTCTTCGACAATTCAGTGCTCTGTGCCTGACAGCCAATCGTTCGACTCAGCCGGTGTAAAGTCAGGCGGGAGCGTGGTTATTTTATGAATGCATATGGATTTCCGGGGAGTACAGCTGAAAGGGAGAGATTAAAGCTGGGCCATTCATTATACAAGTTCTTTCCTCCGACCACGGGTTGAAGGAAAGAAAATTGCTTGACTCACCCATCAACACAGTCAGTGGTGATGGAGAAATGCCTCTTGCTGCACTATTGTATTCTGACAGTAGGAGGTTTCCCCCGGCATAGAAAATAATAATCACTGATGCTGGCTATAGCCATTGACAGTGATTATATGGAAAAAAACCCAGTCAGGCTGGTTTTAATTAAGCCGATCGATAGATCGACTTCAATTCAACCAGCCTGCCGACAGATGGCTAACAATTTGGCCAGTTTCTGCTGAGCTGGCTGAAGTTTAATATATCTATGGCTGGCTTAAAGTGGAGTAAAATAAAACGAACTGCCATTTTTATTTTTTTTTTTTACCAACCCTTCCCAAAATGTAGCAGCAAAATGTAAAAGATGCATACTGCAGACACTGGCTTGCAGTCCATTTGCCTTGGAGCAAATGACATCCCTTAGCGTTGTTTCAACAGTGCCTAGGCTAACAGCCTGCAATAAGAAAAATAAATACATTTTATTTATATATAAATATTATATATATATATATAAATATTATATATATATATATATATATATATATATATATATATATATATATATATATATATAAATATTATATATATATATACATACATACCGTATATACTCGAGTATAAGTCGTTCCGAGTATAAGTCGAGGCCCTAATTTACCACAAAAAAAAAAAATGGGAAAAACTTATTGACCCGAGTATAAGACGAGGGTAAGAAATGCACAGCTACTGTAAGTGGAAAAGAGGGTCAACAATGCCCATTTACAGCATCACTGTGCCCATTTGCAGCCATAGGTCCCCCGAACTTCAAACTCGGTAGTTAAGGGTTCCTAGATGCCCCCTAGCTGCAGCCAAAATTTGGGGTCTCTGAACCCAAAGGGTCCCGAAATGACATTGCTGCAGATAGACACAGTTGACCGAATTTGGGGCCCCGTATCTCAGGGCCACTTAGTGCTAAGAATCCCAAATTTGGTGTACAAACCCAGTGGAACTAGCACCATAACATTTCCAAAGATGGGGTTTCTAGCACCAAGTGGCCACGAGATACAGGGCCCCAAAAATCAGTTCAGAAAATGTCAAGCACTTTTCTGCAGCAGAGAATGACATTTTCTGAACCAGTTTTGGGGCCCTGTATCTCAGGGCCACTTGGTGCTAGGAACCCAAGCTTTGGATATGTTATGGTACCAGTTCCACTGGGTTTGCACGCCAAATTCGGGGTTCCTAGCACCAAGTGGCCCTGAGATATGGGGCCCCAAATTCGGTTCAGAAAATGTCAAGCACTTTTCTGCAGCAGAGAATGACATTTTCCGAACCGATTTTGGGGCCCCGTATCTCGGGGCCACTTGGTGCTAGGAACCCAAGCTTTGGATATGTTATGGTACCAGTTCAACTGGGTTTGCACGCCAAATTCAGGGTTCCTAGCACCAAGTGGCCCTGAGATATGGGGCCCCAAATTCAGTTAAGAAAATGTCAAGCACTTTTCTGCAGCAGAGAATGACATTTTCCGAACCGATTCTGGGGCCCGTATCTCGGGGCCACTTAGTGCTAGGAGCTTCAGCTTTGGATATGTTGTGGTACTAGGTCAACTGGGTTTGCATACCAAATTTGGGGTTTCTAGCACCAAGTGGCCCTGAGATACGGGGCCCCAAAGTCGGTTCAGAAAATGAAATTTTTTGCTGCAGAAAAGTGCTTGACTCGAGTATAAGTCGAGGGGGGCACTTTCAGCACAAAAAAATGTGCTGAAAAATTCGACTTATACTCGAGTATATACATATATATATATATATATATATATATATATATATATATATATATATATATATTTATATATAATACCTGCCAATTTTTCTATGTACTAAGTTTATATGGCTGGAAAATAAATACTAGTTAGTTCTATTTTCATGCAAGCTTCACTTTAAAGGGCTGTTAACAGCCTTTTATGGTGCCCTGCTACCATACTACATTACAATTGAAACTGTGGCTTGAAATAACAATATGGCAATTTTATGGGTTTTTAAAGTATCTGTAGGTTTACTTTAAACTGAATGCTTCTTTAGCAAAGAAAAGAAAATCCAAACGAGCCAGTTGGTTTAGGGTAATAAAAAAGAGTTACACGTCATCTTAAACTAAATGGAAATCCTGTGCAGATTTTCCCCCCGTGGCTGATGATGATCAGAGGAACAACACTCTGGCACCTTGTATAGATGAAGAAGAAATTCCATACGATTAACAGGCACACACTGGGAACATAACTCTAAGCAATAAACGCCTTTCACATTTACTTAATCAAAACCAAATTACTTATCTTACTTTAGGTATTCATTTACTTTTGCTGCTAGGTTTTTTTAGGCCAGTGTTTTTCCCAGCTACATCATCCCACCAATTCACAGTACAAGGTGACACATCGTTCGCTCTCCCTTCCAACACTCATCTATGAGTCACGGTTGAGTGGGGAAGTTCTTCGGCAAACCACATCAACCGTAACAAAAAAAAGGAGCAAACTCATCAATTTCATCTGGCCCAGTTTTCCTGGTTTCCAATTCTGGTTCAGTTTTTCCCTTTTTTACATCTCTGTGTACGAATTCCCAAAATCCCCTTCACAATAGAAATCAGGCTGAAAATGTAAATCTCCATCACTGTGAGCCAATGAGGCTACAATGCACAATGCTGTCATTCTAAACCCATTTCTGTCACTCTGATCTTTGTATCTGAACTCCACGGAGTTAAGACACAAATGTACATTTCAGGACAGGATGGACAAATACAAATCATCTGGAAAACAAAACCGTTCCCATATATGTTTTTAGCTTTTTCCCTGGAGTTAAGCCTTAAAGGAGTGGTAAAGGCAGAAGGCTTTTTATCTTAATGCATTCTACGCATTAAGATAAAAAACCTTCTGTGTGTAGCAGCCGCCCCAGCAACCCCTAATTACCTGAGTCCCATCTCTTTCCACCGATGTCCACAAGTGTCTTAGCCATCTGGGACTCGCCACTTGATTGGCTGAGACACAGCAGTGGCGCCATTGGCTCCCACAGCTGTCAATCAAAGTCAATTAGCCAATCAGGGGAGAGAGGGGGCAGGGCCGGGTCAGGGCTCAGAATGGACACAGGGAGCTGTGACTTGGCTCGGGTGCTCCCATAGCAAGCTTCTGGCTGTGGGGGCACTCAACAGGAAGGAAGGACCAGGAGCAGCAAAGAGGGACCCGAGAAGAGGAGGACCCAGGCTGCTCTGTGCAAAACCAACTGCACAGGGCAGGTAAATATAACATGTTTCTCATGCATTTTTTTTTTTTAAAAAAAAGGAGATTTTACAATCACTTTAAAAGAGAATTTTGGGAATAGTACAAAATAAACAATCATAACCACCTAGATGGCTGCAGTACTGATCCCAGCTGTAGCTGTTTCTCGCTGGCTCTACATCGAGAACTGAGCGATCAAAGACCACTGACTGCTCAATTTACTGTGTTCAGCAAGCAGAGAGCCCAGTCTCTGGCTTTCTGCTCTGCCCCTCCAGCGCTCACTGGCGCACTGGGCTGTGCAGGGCACAGGAGTAGCTGCCTCAGTCTCCTAGCGGCTCACTGAGCAGGTCCAGGCCGGTCCAGGCATCTGGTTTGATCCCAACTAATTTGGGATCTTTCCAGAGCCTGGACTCGCTGAGTGACTGGTCACAGGAGTGCTGAACGAAGTGCACTCCTGTAATCCATAACAGAAGTAGGGCCAAAAGAGCTTTGGCCATACATCTCCTTTAAATTTGAACTTCAGGCAACCAGCTGAATATATTAGAATAAATGAAGATCTTTTATCCCAAAATAACATGCTCCTGCATAGTGCTGGAATTTCTTTTTGCAAGATTTGGGATCCATAGGTTTCCCAGGATCCTGTAATGAGGCTAGTGACATAATCAGCGCCTACAGTACAGGAAGCAGCTGGATGTTGAGGTTTGAGGCAAGTCATTTTCTTGCAATCTGTTTGGATTTAATGGAGCATTTTGCTCTAAAATAGGCTAACTTTGCATTTTTATATGAGGTTCTCTTAAAATCCCAATCAAAGGTCATACAGAAAACTGCACCCATGACTTCCAGGTGCAGCAAAATTACAGCTTTCCAATTTCTTAGCAGTCACAACTCTGTGCAGTAACCTGCAGGCAAAGTTAATGCCCACTGCTGAAGAAGCCTGAAATTAGCTGGTTGCAGAAGCTCTTTGTCTGAATCAGCAAAGGGTGTTGAAGCGCAGAAGCAAAATAGCTGCTTCCACAGAGAAAGTAGTGGCCCCGGACCGCAGATTACTGGCCAGAGACTGACAATATTAGTGGTAATGCGGTGTCTGTACATGGATATGAAAGCTAACATATGGAAAAGCGGTCTTTTTTTTCTGCACCCTGAAGTCATAATTGCAGTTTCTTTTAAGGCTCCATGCACCCTGGAGCTCAAAAAAAAGCTTTTTTTGGATGCCAGATTGCTGGCAGAAAACGCTGGTTGAAAAGCACGCTTTTAACAGCGTTTTGTACTAGCGTTTATGCGCGTATTTTAGCGTTAGCGTTCATGGGCGTTTTTTACACAGAGGACACTCCAAAAATCCCGCAATGCATTCCCAAACTCCCACAATGCATTGAAAGAATTTAACGCAGAACGCTACATTTATGCGCATTTATGAGCATTAATGCGCGTTTACCGGCGCTTGCCGTTTTTTTGTGGTCAGAAAAATGGCACTTTAAACATGATTTTATGGCGTTCAGAGAACAGCCCATAAACGCCACTGCTGATAAAAGCTAAAAAACATCCATGTGTGCATAGACATATAGGATAACAGAGTGGAGTTTATGGGCTGTTAAAAAAAAAACAAAACACGCCCAAACTCCAAAAAACGTCCGTTTATGAGCTCCTGTGTGTATGGAGCCTTAGACTTCAACTGAGTCTTTTAAAGTATATGTCAAGCCAAAAACTTTCTAGTTTTGGATATAGTAGGGAAGGATTTGAACTTCTTTTGAGTCGTTATTTCATTTTTGTGGTTCCATTAGAGGGATTTACCCTTACTTCCTGTTCAGATTTCCTTATGGGTAGAGCTGGGAACTGAAGTACTGAGATCTCACTGTTGAAATCACTGAAAAAAAAAAAGTAACCTGACTAAAGCCTTGTACACACGGGCCAAAATTGTCCAGTTAAGCACGAGTCGGCTGACTTTCGGCCCATCTATACAGATGTCTGTTCTACAGTCCGTGCACGCTGGAAAACCAGCACCCAACCCACATCTGATCAACGCTGCCAGCCAATGGCTGCAAGCACTGATCAGTGTGTTCTGGCAGGGCAGAGGGGAGGGGGGGCAGCCCCCCTGCCAGAACACAAAAGCACAGCTGGGGAGATCGCCACATTACCACCTAGCTTGAACCAGGCTTAAGTGGTCGAATCTGAAGGCATAATCTTAAACAGTTTGGTTTATTGATAATCTTAAACAGGGACTTAAAATTTTAAGAAGAATGGTTTTCTAAACAAAAAAAAAGCTGTCAATCCAAGATTATAAAATCTTCCTGGCTTATTAAATTATAAACAGGCTATCACTGGATGAATTTTAAGACTTACAAAACAGGCTCCTCTTCTTCATCACATTTAAGATCTTCATCAAAAACAGGCAAATCAACCATAATTCTGTAAATAAAAAAGCAGACAGATCTGTTATATCTGCTCAAACAATTTGCAGGACAATATTAAAGTGTTAGTTCGCCTTTACAGAAAAAAAAAAAAAAGTAAAAGAAAACAACGGAAACCATCCCTCCCTCCCAGTCCCTGTTGTACTTGCCTGTCAGCACCCCAGCAGCCGGTCCAGCAGTTGGAGGATTTTAAATCCCCTCTTTTCTCCATGCAGCACTAATGGAAGAAACCAGATCAATTCACCGTGACGACACTGACTAATAAGAATCTGGTCAGTTCTGGAAGCGCTGAATGGAGAAGGGGGATTAGAACAGAGATTTCAAATCCCTGGACCACTGGCCAGGCTGCATGGGTACTGACAGTTCAGCAACCACAGATGAAGGTACACAGGGGGCCAGGAGGGAGGGGAGGGTGTCTGGGGTTAGTTCATCTTTACATTTTTTCTGTAAGGCCTCTTGCACACGATACTCCTGTTTGAGAATCTACTTTTTTAGAAGTTTTTTTTTCGCGCATATGCGTTTGCGCGCATTTTTTGCGTATGCGCGGAAGCTTGTTCTCGGATTGACAATGCCAATGGAGAAATCTGTGTGCATTTGCGAGAACGCGCACACGAGGCGTAAATCACTGACCAAAAAATGCAGATTTTTCTAATTTTTTTTTTTAACTGAAGAATACACGGCGCTTGTGTGCACAGGCACATCACAATAAGTGGGCTGTATTTTAGCTCAGTAAAAAAATAAGTTGTACTGAGCATTTTCAAGCTGCAGTGTGCAAGAGGCCTAAGAGTAAGCCAACTCTACGTATTTTAAAACACATGTGATGTCTAGCTTGTCACTCAACTAATGCAGAGCCTGCCTAGTACTAGCAGCTTGTAATCTTTAGTGGTTGTGAGTGCAGGTAGTACCGAGCTTAGCAGTTATGACTCCTGCTGCAAAATGATTGAGTTAAAAAGGAATCTGGAGGAGGTGCCTTCCTTGATGCTCTCACTTCTTGTCTGCAGTTACAGAGCACTGACCTGGGCCCATGGCAGCCCTTATAGCTCAGGGAAGGAAAAGGCAGAAGAAATAGGCAAGATTTGCAAAGTTCTTTGTTATCATTAATGTAAAAGAGCTGATGTTGACAGTTTTTTTCATTGCCGACTGAAAGAAACAGCTATGTCTTATCAGTGTTAGGTGGAAAGTAAATATATGTGGATACGTTGTAGCCAACTGCAGCCCTCAGAACAATTACAGGGGTACATTTACTAAAACTGAAGAGTGCAAAGTCTGGTGAAGCTGTGAGTTGTAGCAAATCAGCTTCTAACTTCAGCTTGCTTAGTTATGCTTTGACAAAAAAAAAAAAAACTGGAAGCTGATTGGTTTCTATGCAGAGCTGCACCAGATTTTGCACTTGCCAATTTTAGTAAATCAACCCCACAGTATATTTTTATATATCGTAGGGGACCAAGGCAGGCCACTTAGGACAAAGTGACAGTGTCTGCGTAAAGACCCACCTCCCCAAGATCACTTTATATTACTACCTCCAGCACGCCTCCTTCTGTGTCCATTGCAAATAAGTGATGCCCTAAAGCAGGGGTCTTCAAACTACGGCCCTCCAGTTGTTCAGGAACTACAATTCCCATCATGTCTAGTCATGTCTGTGAATATCAGAGCTTTACAATGCATCATGGGACGTGTAGTTCTGCAACAGCTGGAGGGCCGTAGTTTGAGGATCCCTGCCCTAAAGGCATGGGGTGCATGTGACTTGGTCCCAAAATGCAGTCAAGCCTAAGGTCCAATCGGCAGGCCTTAAAATTTGTCATATGACAGAAGGGGTGACCCCACCCCTTCCCAAGGTCTGATATCAAGTGACACCAGGCTGCAACTAATGGAGAAGAACTAGGGGAGCAGTAGCGAGATGAATATGAAGTGGTCAACATGTAGGCTGTACATAAACACTGTCACTTTGAAAGGGCAAAATGAAAGAGTCTCTAAAGTTTTATCAACCCTTGTTCAAAGTGTTACTAAGAAGGTCACCACGTCAAGCTCTCTGTTCTTTCGGAAAGGGAGGACAGCAATAGACGTCCCCATGGTTCTCCTTTTACCCAGTCTTGGAGCCAGACTAGACCCCTAAATGACAAGTGCACAGAAGGAGATGCTACCTTTGCCACCCCTGTTTGCAATACAGCTGCTAGTAGTCAAATCTGATGCATACATTGGAAAAAAAATCCTTTTATACCAAACATTACATCATTTTCATTTCATAACATGAAGAAACATTCGTCATGGCTTTACTGAAAAAACAAAGAATCCATCTTCAATATGTCTAAAGAAGGAGATCCCTGAGATGGGACTGCATTAACAAGCATAGAGTGTTCCCCCATAAATGGAGACTAATGTCAGGTAAATTTATGTCTTTGAAGTGGAGATTTTCCCACAGGGATCTCCAGGAACATCTGTTGCCAGTTTCCTACAGCTGTTGACAATTTCCATATTTCTTTCAACAATCATCCCGCTCTGTCAGGATGGCGAGTATTTGATCTGTTCCCGGAAATGCTTTTACGTAAACATTCCACCCAAAATCAATGAAGTAATATTTTTTATCCATTTTAAAACAATAGGTTATATAGCAGCCATCCTAAAAAAATGTGGGTCATGGACATATGCCCTTACAGGCTCACCTGATACCTTGTGTTTGCACAGTACTGAAGGTACAATCAGAGAAGAAATTTCAAGTGGACCTTTTAGAAGTAACACGGAAGAGCCGACCTTCCACTAGATCATTCTTTTCTTTCAATAAACTTTACTCCATGCGTACAATGTATTCCACTTGACACCCCCTACTAGACCTAGCTCCTCCTCCTTTGAGACATTTCACACCAGAAGAAGCTTCATCATCCTTAACGATTAAGCCCTTTCCAGGATGAATGCATCAGAGTTGAAGCAGAGTCTAACAAGTGGTGTCACTCAAAATGTACTGAAAATAAAAAAGATCTAGCAGAGGTGTGGCTTTTTCGTGTTCTAAGTTTAAATGTTTGGCCAAAAGATGGATCCAGTATGGCCAATGCACCAAAGTGGCAGGTGATAAGGCCACAGCGGTATCTGAAATGGTTTCTGAGAGCCTATAAGCAACTCTAGTGCTTTAAAAAGTTTGACAAGTCACAATATACAGCAAATGCAAACATTTTTTCAAAAAGCTCCATCTTTTATCATGAAGAGCTGGCCTTGATCTCTAGTCAAGTGACTTTGCTGAGATGATGTCATCAATCTGCTGCAGGCAGGAGGGAACATTTCCTTGTTTTCCTCTCCCCCAGTTATCAGACTACAGCACAGTAACTTTGTAGCAAGTCATAAGGCAAGAAGTTGAAGCAGTTGTTAAAGTGGAACTTCAGTCATTTTTTCATCTTTCCACCTAATAAATCTTCTGCCCTTGTTGTTTTAACTTTGGATAGTAAAACTTTTTTTCTGCCAGTAAATACCTTATACAGCCCACTTCCTGTTTGTCTGGTAAAAAGCCTAGGCTTATGACATCATGCACAGCTCTCTCTCTCTCTCACTTGTGAGAGTTTGCCAGGAAGGAAGGGGGGGGGGGGGTGAGTCATAAGAGGGCCAATGAGAGCTGCAGGGCTGCAGAGCTGGAGGTGTGCCTCTGTGTAAATCCAGAAAGTAACCAGGGCAGCAGCTTCAGCTGCCCTCAGTTAAAATGGTTGAAGCCAGACTCAGTGAAATGAGATTTCTGCAGCATATTTGGCAAGTACAGAATCACATTATATATAAAATAATATGCAAAGTGGTTGGAGGGAAGCTTCAGAGTGGCAAAGATGTTTTTTTTCCAAATTATGTGAGCAGACTGCAATTCCTCTTTAAGTACTTAGCATGCACTTAACAATATCTGGGGCTAGATCCACTTTAAAGGCCAAATCCAGACAAAAATGAAATGTGAGATTTGGGATGTTGCTGGGGAATGACTCACTAAGTTGTCCACATCCATCTCTCGGGATCTGCAGTTATGAGGTTGCTATTCTGGAGTTTCACGATCTACCCAAGGTTACTTCTGCTTCACGCTTCTAGTGGTAAATGAAGGGAAGCCCCAGAAAAGATTCTACCATAATACAGTGAAATAAAAAGTATTTGACCCCCTGCTGATTTTGTACGTTTGCCCACTAACAAAGAAATGATCAGTCTATAATTTTAATGGTAGGTTTATTTTAACAGTAAAAGACAGAACGACAAAAATATCCAGAAAAAGGCATTTCAAAAAAGTTATAAATTGATTTGCATTTGATTGAGTGAAATATGTATTTGATCCCCTATCAATCAGCAAGATTTCTGGCTCCCAGGTGTCTACTATACAGGCAACAAGCTGAGATTAGGAGCACTCCCTTAAAGGGAGTGCTCCTAATCTCAGCTTGTTACCTGTATAAAAAAGACCTGTTCACAGAAGCAATCAATCAGATTCCAATGTCTCCACCATGGCCAAGACCAAAGAGCTGTCCAAGGATGTCAGGGACAAGATTGTAGACCTACACAAGGCTGGAATGGGCTACAAGACCATCGCCAATCGGCTTGGTGAGAGGGTGACAACAGTTGGTGCAATTATTCACAAATGGAAGAAACACAAAATAACTGGCAATCTTCCTCGATCTGGAGCTCTATGCAAGATCTCACCTTGTGGAGTTTCAATCATCATGAGAATGGTGAGGAATCAGCCCAGAACTACACAGAATAATTTTATCAACCATCTCAAAGCAGCTGGGACCATAGTCACCAAGAAACCAATTGGTAACACACACTACACTGTGAAGGACTGAAATCCAGCAGCACCCGCAAGGTCCCAAGAAAGCACATGTACAGTCCCGTATGAAGTTTGCTAATGAACATCTAAATGATTCAGAGGAGAACTGGGTGAAAGTGTTGTGGTCAGATGAGACCAAAATCGAGATCTTTGGCATAAACTCTACTCGCCGTGTTTGGAGGAGGAGGAATGCTGCCTATGATCCCAACACCACCATCCCCACCATCAAACATGGAGGTGGAAACATTATGCTTTGGGGGTGTTTTTCTGCTAAGGGACCAGGACAACTTCACCGCATCAAAGGGACGATGGACAGGGCTATGTACTGTCAAATCGTGGGTGAAAAGCTCCTCATCAGCCAGGGCAATGAAAATGGGTTGTGGATGGGTATTCCAGCATGACAATGACCCAAAACACACGGCCAAGGCAACAAAGGAGTGGCTCAAGAAGAAGCACATTAAGGTCCTGGAGTGGCCTAACCAGTCTCCAGACCTTAATCCCATAGAAAATATGTGGAGGGAGCTGAAGGTTCGAGTTACCAAATGTCAGCCTCGAAACCTTAATGACTTGGAGAGGATCTGCAAAGAGTGGAACAAAATCCCTCCTGAGACGGGTGCAAACCTGGTGGCCAACTACAAGAAACGTCTGACCTCCGATTACCAACAAGGGTTTTGCCACCAAGTACGAAGTCATGTTTTTGTGAAGGGGGCAAATACTTATTTCACTCATTAAAATGCAAATTACAACTTTTTTGAAATGCATTTTTCTGGATATTTTGCTTGTTATTCTGTCTCTCACTGTTAAAATAAACCTACCAATAAAATTAGAGACTGATTATTTCTTTTTCATTGGGCAAATGTACAAAATCAGCTGTTGATCAAATACTTTTTTCCCCTCACTGTAGCTTTGCCAGCTAGACAGATCCAAGAACTTAAGGGATCTTCAGGCCAAACAATTGGTGAATGAAGTTGTTAGTATCCAACTAAAGCAGAACTCAAGCTTTTAGAACCCCTTCCCTGCAGTCTTTTAGTTATTCCAATGACATCACCAATGGTTCTTTTGGGGACTGGGGGGGGGGGATTCTTCCAGGATTGAGCAGTGCTCATGTAGTTGTAAATCAGTCTTGGAGTACTGTGAGCCTCTGCCTAAAGAAGAGCACTGCCGATGCTGACAGAGGAGCCGGTTGGGTACAGGAGCATAGAGAGGGTAAGTGGAGATGGGCAAGACTTTTTTTTTTTTTTAATGGGAAAGTGGAGGGGGATTCTGATAATGTAAATAATAATAATAAAAAAAAAAAAAAAACTCTCATGGAGTTCTACTTTAAGGCAAAATTGTTACCCAAATGTTTAAAGTTTAGCCCATATTCCTTTAGATCTGCACTGAAGTTAAAGCCTAAGTTTAGCTAAAACGAATTAACTAAAAATCAGCAAAAGGGACATAACTCACAATTAGTATGACATGTCCCTTGTTCTTATTCTTCTGCTTTCAAGACAAATGAAGATTTCCAAAGGCACTAAACTAAAACTAAAAGCAGAAGAATCAGGACAAAAGACTCAACATACTAAATTGTCCCTTGTGCTGATTTTTCTGTTTTTAGCTTTAGCCAAACAGGCTTTAAAGCAGAACTATAGACAAAAAACGTTTTTTTCATTTTGGATAGAGCAGGGAAGGGTTATAACCCATGTCAGATTTTTTTTTCGCCATCTGTGTCCCTTTGCGAACATTTCCCTTCACTTCCTGACCCATAGCCAAATGGAAAGTGACTGGAGATCCCGCAAATTAAGGGAATTACTTGGGGAACTAGTGCCCCCATTGGAAGATTTCCACTCTATTACTTTTCTGGGGGCAACAAAAATTTCGGATTTTCTTTTACTTTCAATCATAATGGTAAAGAGGCAGAAATAAAAATTGACAGGTGTTCTAATCCCTCTCTACTCTATCCAAAACTAATAAAAAAAAAAAAAAAGGTTTGCCTTTAGTTATACTAACTCAATTTACATTAAAGTGATTCTAAAGGTTCTTTTTTTTTTCTTTGAAATAACAAGCATATCATACCTGCTCTGTGCAATGGATTGGAACAGAGCAGCCCTGATCCTCCACTTCTCGGGGCCTCCGCTGGTGCTCTTGGCTCCTCCCTCTTCACCAGTTCCCCCAATAGCAAGCCGCTTGCTATAGGGCACTGGCGGGTGCTTGCTCTCAACTCCCGCATTATGCGTCCATAATAAACATAGAGCTGTGGCTCAGCCCCGCACCCCGCTCTATCCTCATTGGCTCACTGGCCGTGACTGACAGCCCCCTCCTTGCCTAAACACTTACCTACCTCCTCTCACAATCCCACACTGTCCCAACTATAGCCTCTCTCTCCCCTCATCCTGGTCTCTCAGGTGACACAGGTGGCTCCTGCTGCAGTCAGTCAAATCCTGTTAGGAGGAATCGGGGGGCCCGTGACTGACCTGAGCTGTAAGTATCTATGGAAGCACACAGCCCGGCAAGAAAGGAGGAGTGGAGAGTGTAGGTGGGGTACCCCAGAAGAGGAGGTAAGAGAAAGAGCAGGTAAGCATAACGTCTTGAAAAAATTGCCTTAACAATCACTTTAATCTTTTAATGGGCTATCCGTTTTTATTGTATTTTTGGCTGGAGTTCCACTTTAGCTTGAGATTTTCTTAGAACTTTTCACAATCTAGAAACTTTATATGCTTTTTATGCTTTATACCCCAGTTCCATGGTGAGTCAACTTCCATTTTCACAAGCCTGGGAGACCAGCAAAAACACGCTTACAACTTCCAGCGTACGGTTTAGCTTTTCGCCGCCTTCTGAAGATTTACTGCACTGAGTATTATTACTGACGGCATTAGTTATAGCTTCATGCAGAAGTAAGATTGGCGTGCATGTATGTAACTTAGATGAATTATCCAATGCCTCCCTGGGGGGAAGAAAAATGTCAAATAGCTTTAGGCAATGCATCTTCTCTTACAAAATCTTCTTGTCACAAGACCGTCTGCACTGTAGTAAAAATCGCTGTATAAAATGTTTTAGATAAGGAGGGCTGTGATGTCACCGGCGAGGAATTAGAGAGGGCATGGTAACTAAACAAACACATAGCAGGGAAATTAGCACTCTAACAAAAAAAATAAAATAAAAAAAGGAACATGTCGTGTTCTTACTTTTTTAGCATATGGTAAACTGTGATCTGTATGGCTCTCTCCCGGTGCAGCAGGAGTGGAGCCAGGGTATTTAGCAAGCTCTGCAAGCTGTCAGGGAGGTTGGTCTTCTGTCCAGCAACAAACTTGGCTGGGAGTTTGTGGTCCAGCAGCTGTTCTTTTGAAATGTAACGCAGAGCTTCGCCGAGCGACTGCAACACAGGGCTGTGATAAGACATCTCTGTAGCCTTGCTCTCCCCTGTACAGAATAAACAGAGAAGGGGGGAAATTATTTTGAGAAGGAACATTCCACAGATGTACTAGTATTGTTGTCCATAAATTTGTGAAAGGGCCAAAATGTGAACATAATCTATTGCGGGCGTACAAAGCCTTCTTTTTCAAGACTTTAGAGCTTTTGTGAAATTATTATTATTATACAGGATTTATATAGCGCCAACAGTTTGCGCAGTGCTTTACAACATGAGGGCAGACAGTACAGTTACAATACAAATCAATACAGGAGGAATCAGAGGGTCCTGCAGCTTACAACCTAGAAGGGAGGGTCAAGTGACACAAAAGGTAATAGCTGTGGGGGGGTGAGCTGATGGAGAAAATGGAAATACAGTTGTTGTGGGGAAGGGTTGGCTTCTCTAAAGAGAAGGGTCTTCAGGGATTGTCTAAAAGCTAATAGAGTAGGAGATAATCGGACAGATTGGGGTAGGGCATTCCATAGGATTGGAGAGGCTCTGAAAAAGTCCTGCAGGCGAGGTGAAATATTTAGGTTACTGTAGAAATGCTGGGGAAAGTTTAAATAAGACAGAGAAGTGACTTTATGTGAAAAGGAGTAAACGCCAACATCTTATGTGGGGAGTGATTTTTATGCATTTATAAAAAAAGTTTATAGAGAAAGATCAGATTTGGTTTGGCCAGCCACAGACATGGGATGGTGTGTGAACGATCAGATCACTGAAAGTTTTTTGTTTTTTTTGTGTTTTTTTTTATAGGAAAGGTGACTCCAAAAGCATTCATGATCATCTTACCCAGTGGTCTCCAAACTGTGGCGCATGGCCTGGATACATCCCTTTGCTTGTCATTACTCGTCCCTTTGGACGTCATCCCCCCCCCACATGCTGTTAGCAACAGTAGGGCATAGTTCCTGTCACTGAAATGGGGCACTATTCCTTAAACTGATAACAATGATGGGGCACCATTCCTCCCACTGACACCAATGAGACACTATTCCTCCCACTGACACCAATGATGAGGCACTATTACCCCCACCGACATGAATAAAGGAAGCACTATTCCTCCCTCCAATACCAAAGATGGGACACTAGTCCTCCCACTGACATCTACGATGACACAATATTCCTCCCAGTGACACCAAAGATGGGGGACTATTCCTCCCTCCAATACCAAAAATCGGTTACTATTCCTCTAACCGTCACCACTGATGGGACACTATTCCCCCCACTGACACCAATGATGAGACACTATTTCTTCCCTGAATAGCGAAGAGGGGACACTATACCTCCCACTGACATTAACATTGGGGCACTCACTATTCCTCCCTCTAATACCAAAGATGGGACACTCTTCCTCCCACTGACACCAATGATGAGACACCATTCCACCAACTGACACAAATGATGAGACACTATTCCAACAACTGAGACCAATGATGGGGCAGGATACCTGCCACTGACACCAACGATGGGGCAGTATTCCTCCCAATAGCACCAAAGATATGACGCACTCCCCCCCACTAACACCAATAATGGAGCACTAATCCTCCCACTGACACCAGGGTATTTTCTACTCCTGCTGGCCACAGTCTGGCCCCCCTAAAGTTTAAAGAACAGTAAACTGGCCCTTTGCTTAGAAAGTTTGGTGACCCCTGGTCTTACCCAAGCATGTATGCTTATGGAATACCCTTTCATAATGAAAACATTTTGGTGGTTTGGTGGTTGGATATGGACAGACACACAAGGCTTCTGTCTTATCTCAGGGTAAAAATAGGGCCCTCCCCAGGAAAATCGAATTTAGGCTACTGATTTTTTTTTCTGATTGGTCAACCAGTTTCTGGGGAGATCCACCCTTCTTATGTAGCATAGATGGAGGAATCGTCTTTTTTTTTTTTTTTAATCTGCCTGCAGACGGACTTGAAAAAAAATCTATATGTACTGTATATCAGGGGTGCCCAAACTTTTGCAGAGCGAGGGCCACTGTAGCGACTTGGTAACAGGTCGCGGGCCACAATGAGTGTAGCGGGTGGATGGCAGGTCTGTGCCCACTCTGCATATGTAGAGCAGACACAGACGCAGCCCGCTCTACCCTAAGGGCCCTCCAATCCGCCCAGACAGAAGGGGACAGATCCCCTTCTGTTTTTTTAAGCAGATCCTATTGCAGATAGACGGGTGTAAACAGATGAGACCGACTGTGTGAAAGGGGCTTAAGGCTGCTTTCACACTGATGCACTGCACTTTACCTGCACCTCAACTGACCTCGATCTTCACTTCTTCCTCAGCATTCCTGCAGCTGGTTGCTGCTGTCCCTCAGGTGGTTATGGCTCGTGGCTGCTGCTGGCTGTCCTCCAGGGCTGGTACTGCTGTTAGGTACTACTGACAGGTACTGGTACTGCTGTTGGGTACTGCCTGCTGGCTGGTACCGCTGATTGGTACTGATGGCAGGTACTGGTACTGCCGGCTGCTACTGGTACTGATGGCACTGGTATTGCTGGTGAAGGTACTGGTACTGCTGACAGGTACTGGTACTGCTGGCTGGTACTACTGGTGGGTACTGGTACTGCTGGCTGGTACTGCTGGTGGGTACTGGTACTGCTGGCTGGTACTGCTGGTGAGTACTGGTGGCTGGTTTTGGTATTGCTGGTGGGTACTGGTACTGCTGGTGGGTACTGGTACTGCTGGCGGGTACTGGTACTGCTGGCGAGTACTGGTACTGCTGGCGAGTACTGTTGGCTGGTATTGATACTGGTACTGCTGGTTGCTGTCCCAGATCGCGGGTTCCAGCGCATTAGTGTGACAGAAGCATGCAGCTGCAGTAGAGAGCAGAGCCAATACTTCCTGTCACAGGCGGAGTACATTTGGTATCACTCCACCTGTGAAGGAGCTGGCGCTATACAGGAAACATCGGCTCAGCTTCCTCTAGCTGTGGCTCCGCTCTTTGCGCTGATGCTCGGAGATGGCGGGTCGGGAACCCGCGATCAGGGTACCGACCCACCATCTCAGAGCAAAACGTGGCAGTCTACATCGGAGGGCGCCGCGGGCCGCCAGCGGTTGGGCACCCCTGCTGTATATGGACAGCTTTTAAAGGAAAGGTTCAGCTTTAGTAACACGTTATACCCATGTTGCAAAGCTCCAGCTCCCTGAGCCCTATGACAGCGGATGTGGATTCCTCTCCCCTGCAGCTGCTGTAACATTTAAAAATGGTGATATGGGAATGAATGAGCTATAAATCTGGTCTTCCACCACGGCAGACAGGCTTGTCGTTTTCAATGGACTAAGAGGACGCTGATCAGTGCACATGTAGTCCACTGACACTTTCTGCAGCTCAGTAACTAAATGCTTATACAGAGATCTGGGCAGAGAGCTCTTGGAAGTAGCTGCTGGAGCCTGACCTTGCACCCATGCTCTGCAATGCTTTTGAAGGCTCCCATGTATAAAAAAAATAAATGCACATTATTTTACCTCCAAAAACAATGTTTTGCCTACTTTAGGCCAAAGTAACAGGTTTGCTTCATTTCCACAATTCTCCCAAGCATATTACTCTGCTGTGTGCCAAAGTAATACCCAGTACTACCAGGTATGGATAAGGCTGATCAAAAAAGATGTTCCAGCGAATGACGGTGAGAAAACATTTTTCCACTTTCATATGCCTTTAAGGATTGGCCATGAACCTCTCCTAATGCTGAAAGTGGCACATGTGTGGTACTTTAGAAGCTTCACTCAGGAAAGGTTACCTGCATCATAATGTGCAATGGTTACCAACCAGTGGATATATTTTAGTGGTCCCCAGGGGTTCTGCCGCAAATCAACATTGTGGTATGCCACCCAGTGTTCTCAATGCACACTGACAGTCAATACGGTCAGCATACATCAACACCCGATGCCTCCTCTGTAGTTCCGGCTCCTGTGAATTCAGTGGTAGTGCAGAAAATGGGAGATGAAGGAGGAGAGGACTTCCAATAGTAGCGCTGATCACAGACTGTGGGAGGGAGCACGGAGCTCGAGCACATGGCTGGATAAGGAGGTGAGATCCAATGAGGAGTCTATGTAAGGCAGCAGTAGGATAGCGGGTATAAGGCAGCAATGTAATCCGGGGGGAGGGGGGGGGGCAGCGCACTGGAACATTGTGTGTATAAGGCAGCAGTGTGATCTAGGGGCAGGAGGGCAGCGCACTGGAACATTGTGTGTATAAGACAGCAGTGTGATCTAGGGGGAGGAGGGCAGCATACTGGAACATTGTGTGTATAAGGCAGCAGTGTGATCCAGGGGGAGAGGGGCAGCGCACTGGAACATTGTGTGTTTAAGGCAGCAGTGTGATCCAGGGGGAGAGGGGCAGTGCACTGGAACATTGTGTGTATAAGGCAGCAGTGTGATCTAGGGGGAGGAGGGCAGCATACTGGAACATTGTGTGTATAAGACAGCAGTGTGATCTAGATGGAGGGGGGCAGCACACTGGAACATTGTGTGTATAAGGCAGCAGTGTGACCTAGATGGAGGGGGGCAGCGCACTGGAACATTGTGTGTATAAGGCAGCAGTGTGATCCAGGGGGAGAGGGGCAGCGCACTGGAACATTGTGTGTATAAGGCAGCAGTGTGATCCAGGGGGAGGAGGGCAGCGCACTGGAACATTGTGTGTATAAAAGATATGTAAAATTCAGGTTAGCAGTCCACGGAATTCAAAATTGCGAGTTTCGTGGTCGGCAACTACGGAAAGGTTGGCAACTACCGGACTAGCGCATTTGTTAATAAATGTGAACTTGTCCTTTGAGTTGTAATGGGCTATTTGCAGATGCGTTTTTCAATGTAACTATGAGTAAAGGAAATCCCATGTAACCATGGCAGTGGTGGAACCTACCTGCTAATTTAACCAGCATCGGTAACAATAAACTGTGGATGCCTTCGGAGAAGAACTCGTTCCAGTCGGAGATCAGATTGGCGGGAAGCTTTTCAGGATTGCTCTCAGTAACAGCTTGAAACTCATTGCACTCAGAGATAAGATTGGCGGGAAGCTTTTCAGTATCGCCTGCAGAGACAGCTTGAAAATAGCCAGACAAATCCGATGCCAAGCTGCAACTTACGCAAGCGAATAGTCGAACAAGTGGAAGACGGTAGAGAGCAGAGCTGTCACACGCAGTCTGAGAATGTGGAAAGAGCAGAATATTTGATTAGACCAGAAAAAGAGATGGAGAAGCTTTATTACAGCAGAATACTTCCAGCTTATCTGTAATTGAAGTAACCTGCAACACATTACACTTTAATAAGTAAATCAAAATAATCCCTATAATGACTACCAGAGGAATACAGAACATAGGATCCTGATTTATCCGTCACTGATCAGCCCTGATCTCTGGGCATTTCAATGCACGCAGAGACTTTTATGGACAAAAAATTCAAAACCTTTGTAACAAAATGAAGCAATGTAAAGTGTGGATGAGAGTTTTGTGGGACAACACTGCCCTCTAGAGGAAATCGATGTTAACAGCAAATGATCAGGCTATAGAGGTCAAGATGTATTTCCAAGAACATCCAAAATCATGTGCAACCGTTAGTCATAACATAACATAAATCCCAACCAATATGACGATCGAGGAATATTTGTGTGTGATGCAATCAAATTTTTCAAACTGCTATTTTGGATTCTCAGAACGAAGCCCCGAGACATAAGCATTAAACAGATGCTCGATTCAGACACCCCATCGATCTAAAACAAATTCTGCCAATTCTAAATACCTGGCACGAAGTTATCATTAAGCTATTAAATGCATGAACTTGCTTATATGCTGGGAAAGGTTGTAGAGTGCAACACCAGCAAACACACAACCCATTTTCATGCTATATGTAAAGTACAAAACTTATTAAAGTGGATTTATAGGTGCAATTTTTTTTAGTTTTATATTTTGTGGCCTCTGCACAGGTCATGTTTTCAGGCATTACCATTATTTTGCACAGGTGATTTGATCAGTTTCACTGTCTTAGTAATTACCACAGCTGTTTCATCTGAAGGAAATCCTGAAAACATGACCTGTTGGGGCGCCTTGAGGACAGGAGTTGAGAAACACTGCTCTATAGTCGCCAAGACAGAAAAAAGAGATTTACACAGCTCGGTCACACAGTACAGCTTGGGTGGTAGGGCAGGAAACCTTATTTTTCTCTACATCAGTTAAAGTGCTTTTAAACTCAAAGAAAGATCACTGCCAGCCCCTCTGTTCTATCAAGCCATACTACACTGTGTAAATGTTTGTATAAAATTATGCCTCCAAATACCTTAATTCAGTTTGTTTCTGGCCACTCGTGATCTCCGCCGCTCTCCTCCCCTGATCTAAGGGCTACAGTGGAAGGGGCCAAGATTCCCCTCTGATGTCAGCCGGGGAGGTCACGTGACCGCTGTGCTGTCTGCTCAGCCCCTCCCGCTGTAGCTCTTAGATGGGGAGGAGATCGGGAGAGGTGGCCGGTCATGTGAGCGCCGATCGGCGCTAAGAAATAGGAATTTTTTTAACAAAGCATATAGGAGTGGACACATTGCATGGTGGAAGACAGGGGGTTGCATGACAATTAAAAAGTGAGTTTAAAACCACTTTAAGTAACACTTGGGCCCCTTGCACACGGGGGTGTCTAGCTGCTCTTCATGCAACCCCACCATTTAAGTGTACCTGGGAAGCACAGGTGCAGTGCCAAGCCCTGCTGCCTGTCAAAGTCTATGGCAGACTGATTGCTGTACCACGTGGTACTCACATTTTGGGCCTTATGCACTCAAGGACAAGTGCTCGGAATGCAGAATACCCATGTTCTGGGCATTTGTCCCTGAACACATAGGGTGCCAAACAGGTACACCACTTGGGAGTCTTGCCCCTGTGATTGGACAGAGAATGGAAAAAGGAGCAGACTGAGGAGCTCATCTCTCTTAGGATATTTGGGATAAAAAAGAAAAACCTACAGGTATTCGCAGGAGAAATGTAAGCTGCTCTGGAAAAAGATGGTATGGTTGTACTAGAACAGTGGTTCTCAACCTTACTAGTGCCGTGACCCCTTGATAACATTTCCCAAGTTGTGGGGACCCCTAACAGTAAAATTATTTTCGTAGCGTGGGTTGTCGGCACCCAAGGCAAGACAAGTAATTTGCGCCTCTAACCAATGGACATTTAGGCGCTCCCTGAGTCCCTTCCACTTGTACAGTATTAAAACCCCTTATGGTACATTTTAGGACGTACCACTCTTTCTCTTTGTTCTCCTTTCTTTCCCTTTTATCTTTCCCAATCCTAATTTCTCATGTTTTTTCACCATCCCTCTCTCTAGCCGTCTGTCTTGTTCTTTCTCTCCCTTTTTCTTTGTTCCCCCCCTCTTTTCCTCTCCCTTCCATGTATTCTCTCATTTTATGCCTTCTCTTACTCCTTGGTGGGGGGAATGGGATGAGTGGGGGTGGGATAAGTGGCATTGCTGGTGGTGGATGGGATCAGTGGCAGTGCTCGGGGGAGTTCTGATCAGCCAACTTAGGTGCTCCTTGATGAAGGTCATCTGCTGATCTGAGAACTGTAGTGGGGACTTTTAATGGCAACTATAATCACAGGTAGTGTTACTCACTGTGTCTCCGGCTTCACTGTGTCTCCGACTTTGTGGTGTCTTGCAGCAGTGACATCTATGCCGAAATCAGGAGATAGTCTCCTCAAGCCCCCGTACTTCAAATTCCTCACCAGTCAGCTGACCTCTAGTGTCTGTCCCCCAGCCATGCCGTGAACTGAATGGGCGGCTGTGAGGAGGCTGAGTGGGCGGCCGCGGGCTCCAGGAACAGCCCAGCTGGGCGGCCACAGGCTCCAGGGACAGAAAGAAGGCTGGGAGAATGGTGCAGGATTAAGGAACAGCCCAGGATTTGGTGACCCCTGGCAAATCGTCATTTGACCCCCGAGGGGGTCCCGACCCCCAGGTTGAGAACCACTGTACTAGAACAAAAACGAGCTACATGGTCAAGTTGCGAAAAAGAAGCCTTTACTGCGCCAATGCCACAAAAAAAGCTGGTTATAATATGCCCAACATCTACAATAACCCTAAGCAAAAGGCAAAGTTAACCCTCCACTGGTTACAGCAAAAAAAGGTGAAGGTTCTGGAGAGGGCATTACAGTTTCCTGACCTTAATATCATCAAGCCACTCTGGGGAGATCTCAAACATGCAGCTCATGCTGGAAGACCAAAAGACTTTGCCTGACCTGGAGGCATTCTGCCAAGACGAATGGGCAGCTACACCACCTGCAAGAATTTGGGGCCTCTGTCATAGACTACTATTACATAAGACAGCATGTGGTCATTGATGCTAAAGGGGTAAGGGGGGCAATACACAGTATTACGACATATTTAGCAGTAGCAAGAACCAGTCCTGCTGGTAGTGGACTTTCTTGGCACCCACATGAGATAGATTTATATAAAAAAAGTATCAGATGTTATTACTAAATCAGTAAAATATTATGCCGTAGCATCAGTGCAAAGCTGAAATCAAAAAGATGTGACCCAGACATCCTGCTAGGGACCAATATACAGACACCTCTTTACATAGACATATTGCAAACTACCTACTACTATTTCATATATCCATTGGCAGTAATTGCACGCTCCACATTTCCAGGTACCTCAAATCACATTCGGGTCCTGGATGTGCACACCCCTCACATTTTTTGTAAAAACATTTTATTATATCTTTTCATGTGACAACACTGAAGAAATGACACTTTGCTACAATGTAAAGTAGTGAGTGTACAGCTTGTATAACAGTGTAAATTTGCTGTCCCCTCAAAATAACTCAACACACAGCCATTAATGTCTAAACCGCTGACAACAAAAAAGTGAGTACACCCCTAAGTGAAAATGTCCAAATTGGGCACAAAGTGTGACATACTGTGTGTTGAGTTATTTTGAGGGGACAGCAAATTTACACTGTTATACAAGCTGTACACTCACTACTTTACAGTGTAGCAAAGTGCATTTCTTCAGTGTTGTCACATGAAAAGATATAATAAAAGGTTTACAAAAATGTGAGGGGTGTACTCACTTTTGTGAGATACTGTGTATATGTATAGAGATATATAGATATATATAGATATATATATATATATATAGATATATATAGATATATATATATATATATAGATATATATATATATAGATATATATATATATAGAGAGAGAGAGAGAGAGAGAGAGAGAGAGAGAGAGAGAGAGAGAGAGAGAGAGAGAGAGAGAGATCTATATAGAGATATAGATAGAGAATATATATATATATACATATATATACACACACACACACATACATATACACACACACACACATTCATACACACACAAATATCCTAAAAAACAAAATTGACCAGCGGATGAGAACACACGCACACACCACTACCTTTAGTTTGCAATATGTTTACGTAAAGAGGTGTCTGTATATTGGGCCCTAAGAGGACGTCTGTATCATATGCCCATCTCTTCGATTTTAACTGTGTACTGACGCTATGGCGTCATTTTTAATTATTATTATTAAAATGTGATACTTTTTTTTTTTTTTTACATAAATCTGTCCCATGTGGGTGCCAATAAAGTCCATTACCAGCAGGACTGGTTCTTGCTACTGCTAAATATGTTGTACAAATTTTGATGTGGCACAGGTAAAGGTCTCCCGCTCTCTCCCAATAAACAGTAATAAGAACTAAAGGTATGCAGACTTTTGAAAAAGGGGTCATTTCACTTGCTTGCTTGTTGCCATGTTACGTTATAGGATTGTGCCATTCTGTTATGGCCTACAATTGAATATGAATCCCATAAGAAGTAAAAGAAATGTATTTTGCCTGCTCACTCAGGTTTTCTTTAAAAATGGTACTTACTGTATATTACCAATGCTCCAAGGGGATTCAAACTTTTGAAGCACAACTGTAAGTGAAGTCAAACTCCTGATCTAAAATTACCCGCTCCACGCCAGTGATGCTGATGCTTAAAGTACTGAAGACAGCATTACAAGCAGCAGTGGCGGCTGTTGGGTTTTCGTTTTTTGTGAGGGTGGGCAAACAGCCCCCCTTATGCTGTCGAGCGGCCAGGTCATTGTCGCACAACTTGGTGGGCTCAGGGCGCAGTGCTTTGCGCCCCGAGGCCACCCTTTTTTGAAGCCTAATCACGTGCCTAAACAAAAAAAAAAAAACTCCTATTGGAACCCATGCGTCCGGCATCCTGCATGTAAATTAGGGGGCCGAACGCATGGATAGGGAGGGTGGCACCTGTGCGCCCCTAATAAATGGGTCGCCACCGACAACAAGGCAGTCAGCATATCCAAGCAGAGGTAAGCAAATTTAATTGTGACAGGCTTCCTTTATACAGGCTCCCCCTCACTTAATGACCAGGTTCCGTTCCAATGACCAGGTCGTTAAACGAATTGGTTGTTAAATGAGGAGTCACAAGTAATCAACATTTTAAGCATTCTTAACTACTGTACTGTATTGTAATAAAAAGGTCTAAAAAAACCAAAAAAAAACAAAAAAACAAAAAAAACAAACCAAAAAAAAACAAACCAAAAACAAAAAAAACAAACCAAAAAAAACAAAAAAAACTCAAAACTCCAGCTCAATAATGTTGTTTTAATTTGAGTGGGGAGAGCCGGTCGTAAGTGCGAGTAGTCGTTAAGCGAGGAGCATCTGTAATGTATCTGTATAGCCAAAAAAAATTAATAATCTTTGGGTAGAGAACGGAATAGTTAGAAATCCAGTTTTTTTCTTAGGTCAGCGTCACATTGGGGGGGGGGGGGGGTTCCCTTTTCTTTCTGTCTCAGTGAAACAGGAAGATAAAGGTAATCTTTCAGGTGTGAGTTTGTTTTAACCACTTCAATCTAGGACGTTTTGATACGTTCAGTAGACATGAAGTAGTTAAGGAGAAACCTAAGCACTCACTGTAAGGCTGCTTGATTTCTGCCCTTGCCAAATGTTGTTTCACCACTAGGGAGTGACAACACTGAGCATAGCACTCAACAGTAGAGCAAGGAATGGTAACTTGTTAACTTACCTCTAACCACGCCAGCATGGCACACATGATAAAGTCCCATTCAGCATCCCCCAGACAGGGTATAGAAGTGGAGGAGGATTTCAGCAAGGTAGAAAAAAATCGTATTATCTCAACATTCAACCCGATCAGCTCTGGATTACCATTTTGCAAATTGCTGGAAAATAATGATAGTTTGGTAAATAAAACCACAAATTAATAGATTGACAATGTCAATACAACTACAACATTCTAGCACAGTCTTAGGCCCCTTTCACACGGGACGGATCCGTATTGATCCGCCCCGTGTTTATCCGCTGCTCAGCGGGGATCGCTCCGCTTTCCCCAGCTGAGCAGGCAGATGACAGGGCGGGACCCGCACACTGTGCAGGGACCGCCCTGTCAGATCTCCGCTCTCCCCTATGGGGGATCGGAGGAACACGGACCGTCTGTCCGTGTTCCTCCGATCCGCTCTGCAGACGGATAGAAAAATAGGATTTTCTTCCGTCCGCAGAATCGGACGAGAGCGGAGGCGGACAACATCGGGTGTTAGCGGATGTACATCCGCTGACACCCGCTATCCCATAGGGATGCATGTATGTCCGTATTTCATGCTAAAACGGATGCATGAAATACGGACATACGGTCCGCACGTGTGAAAGGGGCCTTATTAAAAATTACACTTTTGTTTATCACGATATAGATTATAATATATTATTTTATACATATACACATATTATATATATATTTATTAAAATGCTTAACCTATGCAGTCTTACCCGAAGGCCTCGATGCGCAAAAACAAAAGGACATTGACATTAAAAAAACCTTAAGAGAACCAACAAACCAGCATAGCAAGATACAGAATAAAAGCCAGGGAGTCTGTCCATCACACCCCAACTAAAAATTAGGTGACTCCAAAAGCTTGTACAAAAAGTACAGTTTTCAATTTCTTTCGAAATTTCAAAAAGTCATTCTCAAAACCTCAGTTTCAGAGGCAAGGAGTTCCAAAATTCAGCTCCTTGTACTCGTTCTCCCTCCGCATGTTTTCTTTTTAAATTTTGGAATCTTCAGTATGGCCAAATTCGCCGATTTCAAGGTTCGGGTAGGTACATACTTGACAAATTTTTCCTTCAGATACTCTGGGCCATATCCATGTAGTGCCTAATGGACAAGACATCCGGTTTTAAACAGAACTCGTTCTTTCACAGGCAGCCAATGCAGGGTTCTAAGGGATGGCGTGATGTGGTCACGGCGACCAACACCTGTCAGTAACCTTGCTGCGGCATTCTGAATCAACTGGAGCTTGTAGATGGTACAAGCAGGCAAACCCAAATACAGGGCATTACAGTAGTCCAATCGACTGCTGATAATGGCATTGACCATGGCGATCTTGTCAGTCTGCTATATGGTGAAAAGTCGAGCTCAGGAGTCTCAGGTAGAAGTGACATAAATTCACCACCTGATTTACGTGAGGGCGCAGGTTCAACCTAGAGTCAAAGATGATACCCAGGTCCCTGACCTGAGTGGCCTTAAATCGGGAAAGGTTTGAAAGATTCCGGCCATGACGGAAACAAGTTGGAATGCACCTTGTTACTGAAGATGATACATTCAGTTTTGGTGCCATTTAGCTTTAGATAATTGGCACCCATCCAGGATTGGATTTCCTCCAGACAGAAGGCCAGCATGACCTGATCCTCCCCTTTCTTGGATAATTTCAAGTAGATCTTGGTGTCGTCAGCATAGACATGGAACGGGAGATTGTGGCGGAAAATGATGTACAGCAGCGGCCCCATATAGATGTTAAAAAGGATCGGAGATAAAGCCGATCCTTGTGGGACCCCGCAAGACAGGGGACTATCGGAGGAATAAAATGGTCCCAACTTTACCCTCCGAACCCTGTCTCGCAGGAACGAGGCTACCCATGCCAGAGCTATACCATCAATTCCCGCCACCATCTTCAACCTATCCACAAGTATAGAGTGGTCGATGGTATCAAAAGCTGCCAACAGATCCAGAAGTACCAAGGCCGAAGCTTCATTCTCATCCAAGGCCCAGAGCAAATCGTCCAGGACTTTTACCAGGGCAGTTTCCGAACCTATCCCAGGACGAAATCCTGACTGGAAGTCCTCAAAAATTTTGTTAGACTCCAGGTGAGGTTGAAGTTGCCATACTGCAGCTCGCTCCATGATTTTTGCCAAAAACGGCAGGGTGGAAATAGGGCGATTGTTACTCAACACGATGCGCTCCACGTTAGCTTTCTTTAGCAGGGGTATAACCACCACCTGCTTGAGAATACATGGAACGACCCCGGTAGCAAAAGACATGCTGACAATGTCTGCAATAAAAGGCGCCAGAGCACCTGAAGAGTCCTTCACCAACTGTGCAACGCAGGGCTCAAGTGATAAGGACGAGGTTCTGAGAGATTTGAGGATGGTTTTAATATCTTCTGGAGTCACCGAATAAAATACCGAGAAGCGGGTCCCTACATATGGTGGGCATGTTTCTTCCACCTCCACAGATGAAATGTTTTTTCTGATAATTTCTATTTTCTCTTTAAAATAACAGGATAAAATTTTGCACAATTCAGCAGAGTTTTTCTCTTCAGGTTGACCACACGTGGGATTAGCCAATCGCCTGGCCACCCTGTAGATATATACACATACATTATATATATATATTTATAATGTGTGGGTGTGTGTGTGACAAGATGTGCTTTAACTGCGGACTTTCAGCTTTAATTTGAGGGTATTTAAATCCAAATCAGGTGAACGGTGTAGGAATTACAACAGTTTGTATATGTGCCTCCCACTTTTTAAGGGACCAAAAGTAATGGTACAATTGGCTGCTCAGCTGTTCCATGGCCAGGTGTGTGTTATTCCCTCATTATCCCATTTACAAGGAGCAGATAAAAGGTCCAGAGTTAATTTCAAGTGTGCTATTTGCATTTGGAATCTGTTGCTGTCAACAGATCAAAAGAGCTGTCACTATCAGTGAAGCAAGCCATCATTAGGCTGAACAAACAAGGGTATTTGGTTTTTAGTATTTATTGGTAGAACATGGAAGAACTTGGTAAAACTTGGATATGAGCATGGATATGAGCATGGATTAGTGGGTTACTCTAACTTGAACTATGCACAGATGAGGACAACTCTTACTTGACCCCATTAAACATTAAACTGAATTGGATAGCAGTCCTTCGCTCACTCTGGCAGCAGACTCAATGCACCACTCTTCTCCAGGACACTCACCAGTATCCCCTTTGACTGACACCCGTTCACTGACTTCACTAGCCAGGAAGGATGGCCCTCACAGCACAGGCTCCTAGACACAGGTCTGAACTCACTGTCACCAGGAACAGATCCTTCTAGACATGCCTCCCTCCTAGTCAGCTCTACAGGACATCTGGGTTGCAGCTTCCGCAGTTCCGGCCCTCGGGTCGACCTGATCATGGCAGAAACCCCCTCCCTCCGGGACCTCGCTCTCCAGCCGAAGACCACGAGCACATGTGCCCTAGGCATTAATATAGTCACCCAGCATGACTTGAGGCACCTGGTTCTGCCAATGGCTAGGGCTAGAACTACGCCTATGCTCCCGTTTGTCAGGTTTCCTCCCACTGTCCAATATGCCTCATCCTATTGGACTCATCCTGAAAGGGAGATGCAGGCTGGAGGAGGGAGCCTCAGTGTGCTATATTCCCTTTCATCTGCCTGTGTAAACTTGAGGTCTATGGACCTCAACTCGTATGAAAGTCGGACCAAAGTAGTACAGGTACTTCTTTGAAGGCCGGCACAACTTGATGTTGCACAGATATGAATGGTTGTCATTGGAAATCATGGGGAACGACTTGTCATGCAACTTTGCAGTCCCAAGTCACATAACAAGTCCAACAAGTGTGAAGGGGGCCTTAAGGGTAAACTTTTTTTTAACCTTAACACATTCACAGCAGTAGGGTAAAAGTCCCAGTGATTTTATTACCTCACTTGTCCCCAAACTTAGCCACTGTTCTTGCCACGGCTGGGTCCATGATCCTTCAACGCCGCCCCCGGAAACATCCTGAATCCTCATGAGACACGGAGGGCAGCGGGCAATAAGTGCCTGATGCCATCAGTGAAACTGCCAAGAGGAGGATGCAGGGGCATCACTTGCGAATGCATTGTGCACCTAAGAATGCACACAACTTGATTCAGGGAGGGAGCATGCACAAGTGTTTCCCTAGCACAACGCTAGCTGGGGGACATCTGGGAAGCTGGAAACAGTGGCCTTTGGGCCCCAAGCTACTGGAGGAAAGAAGTGGACTATATATATAACAGGTATGTGTGGACCATCAAATTTAAAAAAATCAAAAAAAACAAAAATGGGTTGATTTACTAAAACTGGAGAGTGCAAATCTGGTGCAACTGTACATTGCAACCAAACAGCTTCTAACTTCAGCTTGTTCTATTAAGTTTTCAAAGAAAACTGGAAGCTGGCTACCATGCACAGCTGCACTAGATTTGCACTCTCCAGTTTTAGTAAAGCAGCCTCACAGGAGTTCAAAATCACTTTAAGCCCCCGTTCACATCGGCACGATTTGATATGCGATTTGACAGGTCAAATTGGAGCCTATTGCCAGCAATAGGAGCGTCCCAAACGGTGCACCGCCTACACCGATTTCCAACAGTAGTTCCTGCACTACTTTTGGTAACTACAGGAGGCGATTTCAATAGACATCTGTGCATGAACCTGCACAGATGTCTTTCAAGTCGCCTCCAAAGTCAGACATGCAATGAAATGCAGCTTTGAAATCTTGATAGTCCGGTTAACTCGCAAAATTTTAAAGCCGTTTTCAGTGTGAACTAGGGCTAAAGGCTCAGTTCACCTTTTAAAAAAATAATAAATTCACGTATTTTGCAGGTAAAAAAAAATGCATTTATAATTTATTTTTTTCTTAGGTGCCTGTAAAGCGTTGCACCGGCAATCAGCAGATCATGGGTGCAATGTCAGGCTCGTACAGACTATCAGTATAGCTGTCTCCCCATACCTCTAACACGGGCAGGAAATTACTGAAGTCCAGGAAGATCAATGGACTAAGAGCGCTCACCAGCACCCTCGCAGTTCATTGAGAACTGCAAGCCGTCAGCTACAATGGCTGATGGTAGTTGTAGTTCATTCCCAGAACTTTGTTTATGAATGACACAGCGGTGTGGTTGGAGCCCCACTTGGCAGTGCTCTTTTCAAATTGTGACAGCGGGTGAGGGAAGAAGGTCCTCAGTCCACTGTCACAGGGTCAACATGTCACATGTTACACCTGTATTAAAGGTAACATGTTGATAAAGGTGAACTTATCCTTTAAATTATTCAACCTATTAAGCATGGTAACCTACAGATTTTTCTGGAAAAGGTTTATCTGACGTTTTTTTTGTGCCCACTATATAATAATTAATGGCAATTTGTGATCACTTACTTGCTGAAAAGAAAGAGCTCCTCGTGCTCATTCTTCCAAGAGAAAATAATTTTTAATGTTCCAGGAAGAAAATCAGGAGAAGGAGGGGATTCAGAATCCAGGCAAGAATTGATAATGGCAAGATAACCAAATCCTCCTGGGAATGGAAATAAAAGAAAGTTGCAAAATTCAAACTATAAAGCATTATCTTACAAAACGGCGCCATATATGGAATACAACAGTCATAGCAAACAAGTAGTGATTTGGTTCCTTGTAAATCGCAAATGGCCAAGAACAAAGATCAAACAACTGAACAAGAAGAAAACAGAAGCAGAGCAGAGACTATTGTTTAAACCAGCAATGCTGGTTTTAGTTAAAGCAGCATTAAACCAAAAAAAGTAAATAGTGCAGCTTACCAATTCTTAGATGTGATGGCTGCATTCGTTTCCTTTTTTAGGCTTTTTTTATATAGTACACCTGGTGAACTTGCCATGTAAGCCTGTTGCTTTTAAACAGAAAACGCTGTCCTGCACATGTAGCATTTACAGGGATGAGACAAACCAACTCTGACAGGTATGCTTACAATGATCAGCTTTTATTTATGTAAATATACAAAAAAAAATGGAGTTTGGCTTCTATTTGTTTGTGTATTTAAATTTGTTAGTACAGCTCTAGTGCTCCTTCATCCAGAGTGAGGTACTCTACAGAAGGTGTGTTACTGACCACATCACCAGGTGAAAACAGAGGAAAAACCCTATAAAAAAAAAGGAAAGAAAAGAAAACCAATGCAGCCACCACATCTAATGACAGGTAAGCTGTAATACAATACATTTTGGATTTTGTGTTTAATACCACTTTAGTTTTATTTACACAAAAATGTATAAGTGGAGTATTATCTGTCATTTTAGCTTTCCGATGACATAAAAATACATAAAAATAATAAAAATTGAATTTCAGAGTGTCTTCTTCTGTAGAACATAAATACAATTTCTAAACTCGCAGAATCATTCTACAGGGAACAGGTCTATAATTTTAAAAAGAAAATGTATATGGCAAAGGGTTAAAGTGTTTTTTTTTATTATTATTATTCAAATTTATTGAAAGATATGTACAAAGTACAAAGACAATAGTCTGATGGGAGAACCATCACATTGATCTTACAATTTTTTTTTTTGTCCAAGCGATAATGTGCATAACAGAGAGGTTACATCAACATGGTAACAATGAATACATAAGAGCTATAAACTATAAAATGAATACGAGAGAAATCTAGAAAGAAATAATATCTCATGTTCAAATGGGAGAGAAAAAAGAAAATGACAAAGAAAAGCCATGAGGGAACTAGATGGATCATGGCTGGACATTGGCGGGGAGGGAAGATGGGGGGGGGGGGTGTAAAACTGCTCAATAAAGTACTAAAACGAGACACATGAACCCAAAGTATGTGGTAGTAATCAATGGCTTTCCCCCAAAAGTTCAGGAAGGAGGACTGACTAAAAAAGGTATCCACTGTGTCATATAGTTGACGCAATCCTTGGAAGTAGGTAAACGTATAATGAAAAGACTTGTATTCCTCATGTGGAAGCGTTTAATAGAAATAGCGAGGGTAAAGTCAGTGCTGATTTACTCCCTGTATAATTGCAGTGTTATGCCCTGTACACACGACCGGTTTTGCCGTCGGAATAAACTCCGAAGGTTTCTCTGACGGAATTCTGCTCAAGCTGTCTTGCATACACACGGTCACACCAAAGTCCCACCGCCCAGAACGCGGTGACGTACAACACGTACGACGGGACTAGAAAAAGGAAGTGCAATAGCCAGTAGCCAATAGCTTCCGTCTCGTACTTGCTTCAGAGCATGCGCCGTTTTTGGTCCGTCGGAACAGCAAACAGACGAGCGGTTTTCCCAATAGGAATTGGTTCTGTCGGAAATATTTAGAACATGTTCCATTTCTAGGTCCGTAAGAATTTTCAAAAAAAAAAGTCCAATGAGGCATACTCACGATCGGAATAGATGATGAAAAGCTTCCGGACATTCCGCTCGTGTGTACGCGGCATTAGCCCGCGTTTAACCAGAGAAACTGTTGGGCAGGAAGAGGTAGTGCAATTATTTAGGATGGTTCTCCGGGCCACTGGAAGACATATTAGAATCCATGGAGTATGCTAGTAAATATCTTTTGTCGATGCTCGTGGACAAAAGGTGGTTATTCCAGTATCCGAAGAACAGGAGAAAGGGGTCCTTTGGGATCCGGAGGAGAGTAATTCCATATATAAAATGCGAGAGCTTGAGCCCAAAAAATGGAGATATGCGGACAGGACCAAAAGCGATGCGAGAGAGAAGGCCTCTGCTGTAGACAAAGCGGGCATATACAAGATTTAGCACTGGATTTTTCAATCAAGAAGGGTATGTAAGCACGATGTAGAAGTTTCAGTTGAGTCTCTCTCCGAGTTTCATTTGGTATACTTTTGTACCCCTGGAGCATCTTGACAGTGATTTCTTCATAGGGGAAGTCTTTGCCCCAGTTATCTGCTGATAAAGAGTTGAAGGACGGGGTCAGGTTGCCTATTAGAGGTTTGTAGATGTCCGATATGGAATATGAGCGCCCTTGGTTAGTAAGCGGTCTATTATAGATAATTGGAATCTTTTACCTCTGATCTTGCATTGGGTGATGACGAAACTGATGCATTGCCAATAATAGAAAATGTGGGATGCAGGTAGAGAAAACATTTCAGCAATAACCTTGAATATAAAGGGGGACCCTGAGTCTAGGTCCAAAAGGGATGAAAAGAAAGTCAAGCCTTGTCTGTGCCAAAAAGAGAAAGCTTCATGGTCTAGTCCCGATGAGAACATTGGGTTGCCTTGGATGGGCAGATGCCTGGAGATGAAAAAGGGTATATCCATCTTTTTCCGAATTTCCCTCCAAGCGATCGCAGTGTCCTGCAACAGGTTATGTTGTAGAGTTGGATGAAAAGTGGTTCTAAAGGTTTAAGACTTTTTACCTTCATGCATTCTAAGCATGAAGATAAAAAAACCTTCTGTGTGCAGCCCCCCCAAAATACTCACGTGAGCCCCATCACAAACCAGCGATGTGTACAAGAGTCTCGGCCCGCCAGGGACTCTCCCTCGTCACTGACTGAGACAGCAGTGGGATTGGCTCCCATTGCAGTCAATCACAGACAGTGTACCAATGATAAGAAAGAGGTGGGAGAGGGGGCAGGAGCGATCCTGCTCGGGTGCCCCCACAGCAAGCGGTTTGCTCTGGGGTCACTTGGCAGGAGTGTGGAGCGCTGGAGGGGGACCCAAGAAGAGGAGGATCGGGACTGCTCTGTACAAAACCACTGCACAGAGCAGATAAGTATAACATGTTTGTTATTATAACCACTTCAGCACCAGAAGGATTTACCCCCTTAATGACCAGGCCATTTTTTGCAATACGGCACTGCGTCGCTTTAACTGACAATTGCGCGGTCGTGCGATGTTGTACACAAACAAAGTTAATGTCCTTTTTTCCCCACAAATAGAGCTTTCTTTTGGTGGTATTTGATCACCTCTGCAGTTTTTATTTTTTGCGCTCTAAACAAACAAAAGACTAACAATTTAGAAACATTATATATATTTTGTTACTTTTTGCTATAATACATATCCAAAAAAAAAAAAATATATATATATATATAACAAAATGTATTCATCAGTTTAGGCCAATATGTATTCTGCTACCTATTGTTGGTTAAAAAAAAAAAAATCACAATAAGCATATATTGATTGGTTTACGCAAAAGTTATAACATCTACAAAATAGGGGAAAGATATGGGGATCTTTTATTGTATTTACTAGTAATGGCGGGATCAGTGATTTTTAGCGGGACTGTGACATTGCGGCAGACAATCTGGCCCTAAGTGACACTTTTTGGTGACCAGTGCTATAAAAATGCACTGATAAGTGTAAAAGTGGCACTGGCAGGGAAGGGGTTAACACTAGTGGTGATCAAAGGGTTAAGTGTTCCCTGGGGAGGAAGGAAGGAAGGAAGGAAGGAAGGAAGGAAGGAAGGAAGGAAGGAAGGAAAGAAAGATTGCTGTTCCTGATCACTAGGAACAGCTGATCTCTCTCATCCTCTGCCAGAACGGGGATCCGCCTTGTTTACATAGGCAGATCCCTGTTCTGCCTCTCTTCACCGCGATCTTGGGTGGCAGCGTGGGATCTAATGCACTAGCCGACGTACAGGTATGTCGGTTCGGGCACCCGGGCCGCCACTTCCGCAGTATATGTGCGGTGGGCGGTCTGGAAGTGGTTAAAAAATAAAAATAAAAAAAACTTGACTTTAACAATCACTTTAAAGTGGTGTTCCGGCCGAAATTATACTTTTAAATAAAAATACCCCTATAATACACAAGCTTAATGTATTCTAGTAAAGTTACTCTGTAAACTAAGGTCTGTTTTGTTAGTTTATAGCAGTAGTTTGTTATTTTATAAAATTACAGAAGGCCGTGGCCATCTTAAGTGTGGGCATCTGAAGCCAGACTGTATTTCTTCCTGGATCTCATCCTTGCAGATCTCGCACATACTCAGTGCAGCACAAGCAGTGTAATAGGTTTCAGGTCAGGTTTCCATAGCAACGGCAGTTTCAGAGGAAGTTGCCGCCCCTTCCCAGAAGGCATTGCAAACAGGAAATGATGCGATGGGCCGCGGCCAGGGAGGAGGAAGTGAAAAATGAATAAAGCAGATATACAGTAGGTGCCGAGAAAAAAAAATTAAAAAATATCCAATTTGTTTACAGTGCGCAGTTTAGTGAGGGATGCTAAAGAGTTGTAAAAGTGGGTGGAACTCCACTTTAAGTTATACACGAGGATGGCCACTGCATCACAATTTTCTCCATACTTCATTTTTCTAGGTGCTCTCCTATTTTTTAAATTTGCTTTTCAAAGGATATTATCTTATTTATCAGAACAACAGGTAATATAATCAAGTTACAAAGGAGACCCAGAAAAACAAAGACTGCTAGTGACAGCCCGCATCAGATAAAAGCATGTCATTTTTTTTTGCCTTTAGTAACGCCTTAAATATATCAAATTAAAATTTTGTGACCGCAATACGGTTAAACTCAGGAATATAGATGTGATATAATAAGTGGTCCTTCGGGTTTGCCTCTTTTTTATTTTATTTTTTTTAGACTTTTTGTAGTATAGATCTACAGTGAGGGAAAAAAGTATTTGATCCCTGCTGGTTTTGTATGTTTTCCCACTGACAAAGAAATGATCCGTCTATTTACCAATCTTTTAATAGTAGGTTTATTTCAACAGTGAGAGACAGAATAACAACAAAAAGAACCAGAAAAACGCATTTCAAAAAAGTTATAAATTGATTTGCATTTTAATGAGTGAAATAATTATTTGACCCTTTCGCAAAACATGACTTCATACTTGGTGGCAAAACCCTTGTTGGCAATCAGAGGTCGGACGTTTCTTGTAGTTGGTGACCAGGTTTGCACACATCTCAGGAGGGGTTTTGTCCCACTCCTCTTTGCAGGTCCTCTCCAAATCATTAAGGTTTCAAGGCTGACGTTTGATAACTCGAACCTTCAGCTCCCTCCACATATTTTCTATGGGATTAAGGTCTGGAGACTGGCTAGGCCACTCCAGCACCTTAATGTGCTTCTTCTTGAGCCACTCCTTTGTTGCCTTGGCCATGTGTTTTGGGTCATTGTCATGCTGAAATATCCATCCACGACCCATTTTCAATGCCCTGGCTGAAGGAAGGAGGTTTTCACCCAAGATTTGACGGTATATGGCCCCATCCATCATCCCTTTGATGCAGTGAAGTTGTCCTGTCCCCTTAGCAGAAACACTCCCAAAGCATAATGTTTCCACCTCCATGTTTGACAGTGGGGATGGTGTTCTTGGGGTCATGGCCAGCATGTCACGGCAGGCTTCATTGATGCCAAAGAGCTCAACTTTGGTCTCATTTGATCACAACGCTTTCACCCAGTTATAATGTGAATCATTCAGATGCTCATTAGCAAACTACAGACGGGCCTATACATGTGCTTTCTTGCGGGCACTGCAGGATTTCAGTCCTTCACGGCGTAGTGCGTTACCATTTTCTTGGTGACTATGGTCCCAGCTGCCTTGAGATCATTGACAAGATTCTCCCGTGTAGTTCTGGGCTGATTCCTCATCGTTCTCATGATCATTGAAACTCCACGAGGTGAGATCGTGCATGGAGCCCCAGACCGAGGGAGATTGACAGTTATTTTTTTTGTTTCTTCCAACTCTTTGACCTTGGCCATGGTGGAGAGATTGGAATCTGATTGATTGATTGCTTCTGTGGACAAGTGTCTTTTATACAGGTAACAAGTTCAGATTAGGAGCACTCCCTTTAAGAGAGGGACAGAAGCAAACGCACACGTAAGTCCCGCCCACATATGTAAACACTGTTCAAAACACACGTGAGGTATGGCTGCGTGCGTTAGAGCAACAGTTCTAGCACTAGACCTCCTCTGTAACGCTAAACATGTAACCTGTAAAAAAAAATTAAAACGTCACCTATGGAGATTTTTAAGTACCAAAGTTTGGCGCCATTCCACGAGTGTGCGCAATTTTAAAGCGTGACATGTTGGGTATCTATTTACTCAGCGTAACATCATCTTTCACAATAAAAAAAAACACAAATTGGGCTAACTGAAAAATTACTGCGCAAATACCGTGTGACATAAAAAGTTGCAGCGACCGCCATTTTATTCCCCAGGGTGTCTGCTAAAAAACCATATATAATGTTTGGGGGTTCTGATTAATTTTCTAGCAA
Source organism: Lithobates clamitans (assembly GCA_037952925.1). Taxonomy (NCBI): domain Eukaryota; kingdom Metazoa; phylum Chordata; class Amphibia; order Anura; family Ranidae; genus Lithobates; species Lithobates clamitans. The sequence goes on along the minus strand of JBBGZY010001688.1, from coordinate 1,870,725 downwards.
AAAAATTATTATTTTTACATGTAAAAGAGGAGTTCCAGAATAGGCCCGGTATGGAAGTAGTTAAGAGGGTAAGGAAAAACGCACATTCTGCATTTTAATCCCCATTATTTGCAGGTTTCTTGGTTGTGTGGGGCAAATACTTTATTGCCTCTTTATTAAAAAGGTCTTGTACAACATCATAAATCCATAACATGGAAAGCACTATATGTGGCGTTTTCTACTCACCATCAATGCAGGTCACAGCATTTGGCATGCAAGACATAAGGTGGGAGATACACTGGATTAAAAGTAACTCCTTTTCCTCTACACTTAAGAATGGAGAAAGACACTGGATGGTGTGCAGGGAGCCTTGTGTCACAGGAAAGTAACTGATAGGAGACAAATATATGCTGCATTAGAACTAGACATTTAAGTAGACGTAAACCCTCATCTTGTAAAACAACCCATTCAGTTAAAAAAAAATTGAAAGGCAAAACATTTGGGTATACATTTAAAAAATTGGCCATGCAAACGTATGCTGTGTTGACACACTGAAAGGGTAAATACGGCCCTTTAGTATGTCTCTCTGTATAGACACACATTCAAATCAATAAGAAGAGTACAAGAGCAAATAACCAAAATTTGCCAAAATTACAAACATAGGATACCAGTTTTTGGTGTCCCCATGGAAAGGCAAAAAACTAAACCGTATCTACTAATAAACAAATTGATAAAAAGTGCTGAAACTTATGTCAGTGTTTGTTGTTTTCTATTTTTGCTGTCAGTGTCCAGTTGGGGAGATTTCAGTTTACTAAAGACAGATCAGGAAATGAGAGGAAATCTCTCTAAAGTAAGGGAATTCCACCTTAGCTAGATGTCACCAAAACAAGTGTCCCCATTGGAAAAGGGTTTCTTCTACTCCAGAAAATTTAGTATTTCCCCTCAGCTTCTGTCCCCGAAGCTCACTGGGAAGGATAGAGGGGGTTAATGTCCACAGTGTCCACAGTGTCCACACTTCTGTCAACTACCCAAAACAGCTTATTACTTACATTAAACTAAAGCCTGTGCAGTGAAACCCTTCCTACAAAAATCAGCACAAGGGACAGAACTTAAAGTCACTACGATGTGTCCCGTGTGCTGACTTCAATTCTATTAGGTTAAATCTTGCTACAGCAGCTTTTAGGAATAAAACAGGTTCTGTAAAAGGAGAAAGGGGACTTTTCATATATCTGCCTATCCTCCATTCATATACTGTGTTTCATTCATGAATGAAAACAGCTGGGCTGAAATAGAGGGCATAGTCAGGAACTCTTGATGAGGCCTGTGACACCTGCCACAGTTCTATTAACCCCCACTGCACCAGAAGTTTATGGCGGTAGGGGTGGGGAAGGGGAATTGGCGGAGGTTAATTTCACCTAACAGAATGGGCATGAGCACAAGGGACACCGCCTACTGACCAAGTACTGATTTTTGTGTTTATTTTGGCTGTATTTAGGTTTAAGGCTGCTTTCACACTTGGAGAAGGTGTCGGTGGTAAAGCGGCGCTATTCAGCCGCTAGCTTTAACCCCCGCTAGCGGCCGAAAAAGGGTTAAAACCTCCAGCAAAGTGCCGCTGCAGCTTCGGTTTGCCGGGGCAGCCCCATTGTTTTCAATGGGCAGGGGCACTTTAGGAGCAGTGTATACACCACTCCTACAGCGCTGCAAAGACTTTTTTTTTACCGTTCTGCAAGCGCACCACTCCATTGTGAAAGCCCTCGGGCTTTCACACTGGAGAGACAGGAGAGGCTCTTTACAAGCGCTATTTTTAGTGTGAAAGCGTGAAAAGTAGCTTTAAAGTGGAAGTAAACTTCCATTTTTAAGTTTTACCTATAGGTAGGCCTATACTAAGGTTTACCTATAGGTAGTGTAAATACCTCCTAAACGGGTGCCGTTTATGAGATTTTTATTGTACATTCAGCTATTGACAACACTGGCACATGTGCTCTAAAGGAACAGCCGCCCGCGCCGTTTCTTCAGAGCCTTGTGCCGTGACCGGCGGCTCCTGCACTGGAGTGAAGTCATCACGTCTCCAGCCAGTCACAGAGCCGGAATCCACGAGCCTGGAAGGAAGATCGCGTGAAGATAAACGTCTTCTCCAGCGATGACATTGCATCGCTGGAAGGCTTCGTTTTGAGGTAAGATTCACATAATGTGCTAGTATGCGATGCATACTTGCACATAATGCCTTTGGCTTACAGGTAACAAAAAAAAAAAGTGCAGTGGTTTTTAACTGCTTTAAGTCTTAAAAGCACCCAGATAACTAGGACACAACTGACCTGTCTGTGCTTGTAGCCAGCACTTTCAGTGCATCTTGTCCAGGATTGCTCAATTGAATATATTTATGAAGGGTCAGAGACCACAGTGTACCACTTTCTAATGACCTGTTAATAAGAAAAAAACGTTATGAAGAAAACATTAAACAAATGAATCATACACTGAGTGTATCAGAACTGCCTGTTTCATACAGTAAAACCATGAAACATTACGTTTGCGAAGGTTTCCATTTATCCAGGTCACTGTATAGCTAGTAGTTTGTAGCATTCAACTTGACTTGTCCTGTAATGTTAACCACTTGACCTCTAAAAGTCTTAAACCCCCCCCCCCTTCATGAGCAAGTAATTTTTGCGATACAGCACTGCGTTACTTTAACTGACAATAGCTCGGTCATACAACGCTGTACCAAAATAAAATTTGTGTCTTTTTTCCCCCACAAATAGAGCTTTCTTTAAATAGAGCTGCTTTTTTTATTTTTTGCGCTATAAACAAAAAAAGACCAACAATTTAAAAAAATATTTTTTTTTTTTCAACTTTCTGCTCTAAAAACATATCCAATGAAAAAATAGAAAAAAAAAATTGAATTTCCAAATAAATTTAGGCCATTATATATTTTACTACAGGTCTTTGCTTTGCGTAAAAGTTATAGCATCTACAAACGTATGGGATATATAGTGCGATTTTCTATCTATGTAATTTTTTTTTATACTAGTAATGGCGGCGATCAGCGACATCTAGCGGGGCTGGGATATTGCGGTGGACAATCGAACACTGACATTTTTTGACACTGTGGGACCCAGTAACACTAATACGGTGATCAGCGCTAAAAAATATGCACGGTCACTGTACTAATGACACTGGCTGGGAAGGTGCATCTAGGGCAATCGAAGGGTTAACTGTGTGCCTAGCCAGTGTTATGTACTGAATGAATGAATAATTTGTATAGCGCTGCAAATGCGAACTGAATCGCCTCAAGGCGCTGTGTTAGGTGCTTTTACTAAGGGAAGCGATGGATTTTATTCCCTGCTTTACATACTTTGTCAGAATGGAACGCTGCCTTGTTTACATAGGCAGAGCTCCATTCTGTGTCTCTGCCCAACGAATGGCAGGTACCAGCGGACATCCAGCGCCTGGCACCCGCAGATCGGCTTCTGCTGTGTGTAATCACAGCAGAAGCGGCGCCTGCCCCTAGGCGGAAGTGCAGAATTGTATAATGTATGTATTTATCGGCGTATAACACGCACCCCAATTTAGGAGGGTATTTTAAAGGAAAAAAAAACTTTTAGGAGGGAAGTTGAAGGGGAAAAAAACTTACATTTAAATGCCCATCATTGCAGCCTTCTCAGTGCAGCCTTGTCCAGTGCAGCCTTGCCCCAGTGCAGCCTTGCCCCAGTGCAGCCTTGCCCCAGTGCAGCCTTGCCCCAGTGCAGCCTTGCCCCAGTGCAGCCTTCGATCCTCTATCCCTGCCATCCTGGGCTTCAAAATCGCCGACCGCGATTTGAAAATGGCGTCGCCGGCGCCAAAATACACAGGGCCGGTCCTCGTTCACTTTCGGCTCCACTCGTAGTCCCAAACAGAGCTATCCGAACCTAGCCGAGTAGGTTCGGATAGCTCCGCTCGGGACTACGAGTGGAGCCGAAAGTGAACGAGAGCCGCCGAGAACCGGCTCTGTGTATTTCGGCGCCGGCGGCGCCATTTTCAAATCGCGGTCGGCGATTTTGAAGATGTGACAGCTCGGGATCGCAGAGGATCGCTGTATAACACGCACCTGCGATTTTCCCCTGATTTTAAGGGGGAAAAAGTGCGTGTTATACGCCGATAAATACGGTATATATATATATATATATATATATATATATATATATATATATATATATATATATATATATATATATATATACACATACATACATACATACACACACCCACACACACACACACACATATATACATATACACACACATACATACATACATATACACATACACACACACACATATACATACGCACACACGTGATTCTGCATAGCAGGGCCGCCATGTAGCAGTACACTGGTATATGGCGCCCCTTAAGTGGTTAAAGACATTTCATAGCATCTACAAGGAAATTCTTCAGTTTCAATGAGTGTCAGGAAGACTCCCCAGAATATTATATATCCACAAAGGTAGCACCGTCATCTTAATACAGTTGACTGTCCTAGAACAGGTTGGGAGGTGTGGAAGTTATGGAACCTCCCTATTCTAAATACATAACCCCAACCTGTGTTAGGAAGTCTGTGTGTCAATTTCTCATATTACATGGTTAAAGGTGCAAATAGTTGTCAAATCACCAGGATAGAGATATCACAAAGGCATTATATGTGAAAAACAGTTGGTGTTGAAGGCCTCTTTACATCAGGTTTACACAAGACAAGGTACAGAATAACATAATTACCCTTTTTTGGACTGTGTGTTACATGTCAAGGACAGGGTGACTTGAACATTGAGGTCTACAGGAAAACTACCCACACAGACCAGTATATGCTTGCCAACTACCATGACCCAATTGGGGGTTATTAGGACTCTGAAATATCAGGCCGAGACGCAAATATCAAAGTCTAAAGACAAAAGAACACAGAAATCTAAGCAGTGCTTTGAAAGTCTGCGGCTACCCAGACCGGCCTTTTGGTAAAACATCAACAAAGTCAAACACAAGACTACAAGGAGAAGCAGATCACACCGAGTAATAGCCATCCCGTATGCAAGCTGGAGTGTTGGAAAAGCTCAGGATCTTTAACAAACACTGCATCCCAGGGTCCTTTAAGCTTATCAATATACTGAGACAGAAGCTTGCACATCCTAAAGACCCAACACCCAAATACAAGCAAAATAACCCAGCATATGTGGTGTAGCGTAGTGAGCAAGGCAAAGACTTGTACACTGGGTAGACAAAGCAACCTCTCAACAAATGAATGGTCAAAACATAGGAGAGCACACTGTACAGGTCAAGACTCAACAGTCTTCCTAAACCTTAAAGGGCCCTTTCACACATGCTGTCCAATCAGGTCCGCCAGAAAAACGGTTAGGTCGGACCTGATCGGATGCACCATGCACCTCTATGGAGTGACGGATATCAGGTGTGACATGTCCGCTGACATCAAGCGCTATCCGATCTGCCAAATCTAGACGGATGGAAACCCCATTTTCCATCCGTTTGGCGAATCAGATGGCATCGGATGGAAAACGGACAGGCGGATCAGTTTTCATTCAATCTCCCATTGAGAACAGCGGGGCTTTGACAGTTGCGTCCCTGCACAGCGAGTAGAGATGGACCTGTCATCTGCCTACTCAGCAGAGATCAACAGATCGATCCCTGCAGAGCAAGCGGAGTCCGTCAAAATGGACAGCCCCATGTGAAAAGGGTCTAAAAGAGAAGTATGGATTTAAAAAATAAAACCAAACCCTTATACTCACCTAGGTGAATGCAGCATCAATCTGATGCTCCATCTGTTCCCTGCTGGATCGCTCAGATCTCCCCTCTTCTCTAAGCAGAGGTCAGTGACTGTCAGTCAGCGACACATTGCTCTGCCCCTGTAGCGTTCACTGGATTGCCAGGCTATGGAGGGGGAGGGAGCAGCTGGCTCAGCCTCACAGTGGCTTGCTGGGAGGCTGAACCATCTGCCAGTCAAGGCATCTTCCTGGATCCAAACAGTAAAAATAGGATCGAATCAGAGCTAGGACCGGCTGAGTGATGTCAGCTGACAGTGGACTTTAGCCCACTGTCGGCTGAAAATGGGTCACAGAAGTGCAAAACTAAGCGCATAGAAGGAGTAGGGCCAAAATAGATTTGGCCCAACTTCTCTTTTAAGAAAAAGGGACTTTTTTTTGAGGACAGTGAAGTAAACACATGATGAACAGAGAGGCCAACTATGAGAGGCAAGATGCGTGCAAAAAAAACATCAATGTCAAACCAGAACTACATCCCTTAACAATGGTAGGGGCCTTCAACACCATCTGCCTTTCACATATAATGCCGTTTTAACATCTCTACCCTGGCAACTAAAAACAATTCACATCTTTAACCACGTAAATTGAGGAATTAACACCTATTCAGCCTCCCTGACATCAAGAATGGAATTCTGTAATTCCAATAAGGCAATTCCGCAACTTTCACACCTACTATCCTGTTCTTGGACAATCAACATCTACACATCCCATGATGACTGGATTAAGGTGTTTGTGCTGCCTGTGTGGATATAAATGCTGGGGCATGTTCTTGACACTAATCAGAAATGAAGAAGAGGATTGGAGAAACTTTGAAATATCTTCAGAATTACAGAACAAGTCTATTTGTATGTGACTAATTTCTACCAGCTATAAACCATCATGTATAAAAGAGGATTACCTGGTATACAAGAGTTCTAGGAGGCCAGGGAGATGGTCACCAAGTTCTACGACTCTGTCATGGGATATGTCCATAGCGCGGAGCATGTTGCAGCACTCTGTAAGGGTGGCTGGAGGGCCATCAAGCTCATCACACCATTGTAAGCTATACAGCATTTCAGCAACTGGCAAATATCACAGATAATAAGGGGTTAAATCAAATATGTGCACACATAACTGATCAAATAATTCTTAACACGTTCAAAGAAGAAGAAAAAAATAGAAATAAAAAGAACTCTTCCACACTTTAAATATGGCTGTAATCAGGCTTTAAAAAAGCACATGGTACCCAAACTGCATTTCATCATCCTTTACCCATTACAACTGTCATAGGAACATATAAAGAACTCACCAGAAATTCAGATACTATAGTCCAGCTTTCAGTTTAGCTCTTTAAAGCCGAGTTCGAGCCTGACAACAAAAAAATTAAAAGTTAGCAGCTACAAATACTGTGGCTGCTAACTTTTAATATAAGGACACTTACCTGTCCAGGATCCCACGATGTCGGCACCCCAAGCCAATTCGTCTATTGGCTTCGGGTGCAGGCACTGGCATTGCAAGTAAGGGAAACCGGGAGTAAAGCCTACAGGCTTCACAGCTGGTTTCCTACTGCGCATGCGCAAGTCACACTGTGCTTTCCGAATGTTCCCGTCGTCTTCTGGGACACAAACAGGTCCCAGAAGCCACTAGGGGGGAGGAGAAGGGGCAGATTCAAGCACGGAAGTCGCGTACCTAGCTGCAGCGAGGTAGGACAGAAGTCAAGCTGCAAAAGAAAATAAAAAAGAAACAAAACGATTAAAACAAACAAACAAAAACAAAAAAAAGAAAACAATATCCAAAAAGATGGGGGAGAGAGGGTGGTCTATTGTTCAAGACCTAGTTCAATTCCAGCCCGGAACTCCACTTTAAAGCATAAATTTACCCATGACAACTTGATAAAAAAATAATGTTCTTTAGCAAGAAACACACATTCTACATTAATACCACAAAACAGAGGGCGCACCGACCTAGTGCATTATCCTAAGAACATAGCTTATTACTATAAAAGGTGGTAAGTATTATATACTGACAAAATAAAAATTGTATCAAAGCTTACCACAAAGAACTGCTCCATCCAGTCCGCAGTACATCATTGCGTGAGAAAGGAAAAAGAGGTAGATCCAATAGGCTAACGTATTTCGAGGACCAGCCTCTTCCTCAGACCTAGCTCACACGCTATGATGTACTGGGGACTGGATTGAGCAGTTCTTTGTGATAAGCTCTGCACTGCAATCACACGGCGTCTGTGCGATCTGCTGCGTGTCAATGTTCTATTACCATCCCCCAAAACAGCTTGCAAAATGCAGTAAGATTGCCAGAATTGCATTGCATGGGTGTAAAAACCCATGCAATGCGATGCGATTAAGGTGCAGGAACAAAAAAAAAAAAAGGGGGGGGTCCTGCATCATACAGTTGCATATCGCACAGACATCGCATGTGATGTGCACAGGTATGCAGTGTGCGAATCACATGCGGTGTCTGCAATGCACAAGTGTGAACCTAGGTTAAAGTTCCACTTTAATTGCAGTAAGGCTGAGGTTTGGGGAGGGGGAATAGGTCTCTGCTTTGAATCTGGACAGCCGTTAAGACAGAGAGATAAAACAGTGCATCACTCCACCCTAAAGTGATAAATAGGTTACTCATCAAGATACATATACAAAAGATGCGTTAATGCTATGACCTAGACAAGCAAGATAAATCCTGATGAAACAGACAACTGAGGGATTGGGTGTGGACGGCAACGTGTAGAATGAAGGATACATTTTCTTTCTGGTCTAGTATTAACCTGTTGACACAAACAGAGCCACGTGGGCCAGAAGCGTTCAGATATATTAGACAGACTGATGGAAGGAGTGAGGGCCGACTGGAAAAGCTGTCTAGCTGCTGCGTGGGTGGAACAATCCACAATGTTCCCAGGATGTTCCAGCTGGCCAATTAATAGACACTAATTGGCTTTATTCTAAACAGCCATTCCATCTTAAAATCGAGAGAAGGTTTTGGCAGCTGCGGCTTAAAGAAAACAAAAAAACTTCAAGACTGAAAAGAAAGCATGAAAAAACTACCCTCCATTCACCCCTATGGACTGGATGGTATAAATGGACTTGTGTCTGTTTATATCAGCCGACCTCCAATCTGATCCAGTCCAGTAAAAAAAGAAAAAAAAAAAAATTGAATGGGATCCATCCCCATCTATCTATTCTAGGCGGATCAGATCAGAGGGTAGTCGGGTGTAAATGGTCAGGCGGAGTCTATTTACACCCGGCCGCCCATAGAGCAGAGTGGGTGTTGTCTGTATCCACTCTGATTAAACAAAGGACAGCTCTGCTCTGATCAGCAGGGGATTGGCAGACAGATCCCCTGCTGATCTAATCAAAGGGGCCTAATTTAGGCTGCACCCAATTCACCATTGCGAATTGGGTGCAGATTCTCCGCATCCAATTCGCAATAGTGGGAGATTTTGACCGGCTCTCTATGGAGCCAGTTCACATATCTCCGCAGTGGGTCTGGTATATTTTACAGAAAAACGCTGTGCGTCTTTTGGTCCGTTTCAGGTCCGAATTCAGCCCAAAATTTGCGCTGGAATCGCACCTGAAACAGTGAACCAGGACGCACTGGACTCCGGCTGTGGGCCGCATTCGGCTCATATGTGAACCCAGCCTCCATCTTCGGATGGAGCCATCTCAAGCGAGGGGGGAGCAGCCACTATTTCAATTCATTCAACATGCCAAAAGTAATGAGAGGTTAGCTTGCTGGCTGTATAAAGGAATACAAAATATTCATATACAATATTTTTTAAATGTTAAAGTGATAGAGTTAGAACCTTTTCTTATTCTGGTTAGAGTTTAAAGTGGCTTTAAGCTCAAGGTTTTTTTTTTTTTTTTTTACCTTAGTGCATTCTACGCATGAAGATAAAAAACCTTCTCTGTGCAGCCCCCCCCCCCCCAATTACCTACCTGAGCCCCCATTGCAATCCAGCGATGTGCACGAGACCCTCGGCTCTTCACGGACCCTTCCTCCTCATTGGCCGAGACAGCGGCTGTCAATCACAGTTATTGAGCCAATGAGGACAGAGAGGGGATGGGGATATGTGAATGGACATGCAGAGCAGATGCGCAGAAACCAGCCTGCATGGGTGCCCCCATAGCAAGCGGCTCTGAAGGCACACAGTAGGTGGGAGGGCCAAGAAACACCGGTGGGCTACCCAAGAAAAGGTGGATCAGGGCCGGTCTGTGCAAAACCACTGCACAGAGCAGGCAATTATGACATGTTTGTTAGTTTTGTTTTTAAAAAACGAATTGCCGTTAATATCACTTTAAGGGGTTAGACCTATGCCAGACTTTAACTGCTACTAGGAAAAAAAAAAAAAAGTTCAAAGCCACTATGCGTTCCCTTCTTCTGTACTGCACCCCACTTTAGAGTGACAAGATTCTTATATAGAAGAGTTATATTTTGTGTCTTTATTGGGCATAGAAGAGGTTATTGTTCATTACCGGTTATGGTGATCCTCACTTCAATCTCCCCATCTTTCCTCAGTGCGTTGTTCTCCAGGATACGAAAAGCCATTTTGCTCATCATCGCGCCTGTACACAAGTGCTGGGGCAGCCAAGTCTTTTGAAATGATTTAAGATCTGTCCCGGATGTCTCCGAATTCATACTCAACCGCCCTTCCAAAAGCGGCTTGCTTGACCACTGTAAAAGAACAGAACTGTCAAAACACAATCACAGGGTCATTTCAGCACCTCATTTGTTTTAATGAAATCTCACAATCCACCTAACCTCCAAGTTCAAAGAAAGATTACATGAACAGAGCAAGGTGTTAGAAAACGCAGCACTTCCAGTACCTGTCCGGGGAGAGCTTGGCGCATCTTCTCCCATTTCTCATCCCTCGGTATCATCAGAGACAAGTGCTCAGCCAGGAAGTGCGAGGAGGATGGACCAGAATCTAAGAGCTTGACGTATAAGTTATCAACAGCACTGATCAGTGTTTGGAGGCTAAATCACACCAAAAAAAAAGAGAAAAGAATAAATATATTAAGTAAGGCAGTCAGCAGACAATTCAAAGAACTCTAATCTAATCAGCTTCCCACAGTTTTTATGGCGGAGGTATTTTTGGATTTTTAAAAGCACGGCTAACCCAAGAACAAAAAGTTTTTTTTCTTTTTTTCAAGCTTTTTTTCCCCCCTCATTTTCACCTGGTGATCCAGACAGTTCTGGGGTGACAATGGCTTACTCACCATACAATATCTATGGAGGAGCAGCATTGAGAGCCAAGCACAGGACTACAGCAACCTTCCCCTCTCCTCTTCTCTATAACATAGAAGGGTTCTGTAGTCTTCAGGATAAATGGAAACAATGTAACTGATAAGGACCCTTTCACACGGGGTGGATCCGTTTGATGATTGTATTTATTCCTTTGCCACCATCAGATCCACACCTCTATGATTAAGCTTCGGTGGTGGGGCCAAACTTATTGGGGGAGTGGCCTGGATGAATCAAGCTGAGGCTGCTTTTACCTGCTAAGCACTCGGGCCGGGTGAGGTGTGCGGCAACCAGGCTCTCTCGTCCTATCCCTAAGTCGTGCTTTGGGTCTGGACGTACCTTTCCCCAGCCTGCACCCTCACTATTCAGCGGCATCCAACTCATCGGACTTTGTCAGCCTGAGCGGGGCCCCTAAGCAATTTAACATGGGTCACATTCCATTGTATATTTAAAGTGGTTGTAAAACCTTCTGTGCTGTAGCTATCCCCCCCCCCCCCAACTCCCCCTTTTTCTCACCTGAGCCAAACTAGCGAGGAGCATGAGCGCAGTGGCTCCAGTCAGTCGCTGCCACTCTCCTCATTGGACAGATTGATAGCAGCAGGAGCCATTGGCTCCCCCTGCTGTCAATCAAATCCTGTAACTCGGGAGCAGGGTCGAGTCCCGCTGTCTGTCAATGGACACAGCAGTGGGACTCGGGAGCGAACACGCACGGGTGCCCCCATGGAAAGCGGCTTTCCATGGGGGTACCCAATGAAGAGGAGGGGCCTGGAGAACCGGCAGGGGACTCCGGAAGAAGAGAATCGGGGTTGCTCTGTGCAAAACCACTGCAAAGAGCAGGTAAGTATAGGCATGTTTGGTATTTTTATACAAAAAAATAATAATTTTAAAGGTTTACTAACACTTTAACAGACCAAATAAGAGAAATTCAATGTTTACATACACTTCAAATATAAACCATTAAAAATGTTGCCTCACTTTTTGAAGCTGGAAGTATTCATATAAAAACAGTCAGGTCCATAAATATTGGGACATCAACACAATTCTAATCTTTTTGGCTCCATACACCACCACGATGGATTTAAAATAAAATGAACAAGATGTGCTTTAACTGCAGACATTCAGCTTTAATTTGAGGGTATTTACATCCAAATCAGGTGAACGGTGTAGGAATTACAACAGCTTGTATATGTGCCTCACACTTTTTAAGGGACCAAAAGTAATGGGGACAGATTAACAATCATCCATCAAACTTTCACTTTTTAATACTTGGTTGCAAATCCTTTGCAGTCAATTACAGCCTGAAGTCTGGAACGCATAGACATCACCAGACGCTGGGTTTCATCCCTGGTGATGCTCTGCCAGGCCTCTACTGCAACTGTCTTCAGTTCCTGCTTGTTCTTGGGGCATTTTCCCTTCAGTTTTGTCTTCAGCAAGTGAAATGCATGCTCAATCGGATTTAGGTCAGGTGATTGACTTGGCCATTCCACTTCTTTGCCTTAAAAAACTCTTTGGTTGCTTTCACAGTATACTTCGGGTCATTGTCCATCTGCACTGTGAAGCGCCGTCCAATGAGTTCTGAAGCATTTTGCTGAATATGAGCAGATAATATTGCCCGAAACACTTCAGAATTCATCCTGCTGCTTTTGTCAGCAGTCACATCATCAATAAATACAAGAGAACCAGTTCCATTGGCATCCATACATGCCCACGCCATGACACTACCACCACCATGCTTCACTGATGAGGTGGTATGCTTTGGATCATGAGTAGTTCCTTTCCTTCTCCACACTCTTCTCTTCCCATCACTCTGGTACAAGTTGATCTTGGTCTCATCTGTCCATAGGATGTTGTTCCAGAACTGTGAAGGCTTTTTTAGATGTTGTTTGGCAAACTCTAATCTGGCCTTCCTGTTTTTGAGGCTCACCAATGGTTTACATCTTGTGGTGAACCTCTTTATTCACTCTGGTGAAGTCTTCTCTTGATTGTTGACTGAGACACACATACACCTACCTCCTGGAGAGTGTTCTTGATCTGGCCAACTGTTGTGAAGGGTGTTTTCTTCACCAGGGAAAGAATTCTTCGGTCATCTACCACAGTTGTTTTCCATGGTCTTCCGGGTCTTTTGGTGTTGCTGAGCTCACCGGTGCGTTCTTTCTTTTTATGGATGTTCAGAAAAAGTTGATTTGGCCACACCTAATGTTTTTGCTATCTCTCTGATGGGTTCGTTTTGTTTTTTCAGCCTAATAATGGCTTGCTTCACTGATAGTGACAGCTCTTTGGATCTCATTTTGAGAGTTGACAGCAACAGATTCCAAATGCAAATAGCACACTTGAAATGAACTCTGGACCTTTTATCTGCTCCTTGTAAATGGGATAATGAGGGAATAACACACACCTGGCCATGGAACAGCTGAGCAGCCAATTGTCCCATTACTTTTGGTCCCTTAAAAAGTGGGAGGCACATATACAAACTGTTGTAATTCCTACACCGTTCACCTGATTTGGATGTAAATTCCCTCAAGATTAAAGCTGAAAGTCTGCAGTTAAAGCAAATCTTGTTTGTTTCATTTCAAATCCATTGTGGTGGTGTATAGAGCCAAAAAGATTAGAATTGTGTCGATGTCCCAATATTTATGGACCTGACTGTATGTGCCTATTCCCTAAATCTTACACCCAGCATAGTTTGCAGTCTGTGCCAACATTGCTGTAAGCCCAATGGAAGTCATCAATGACCAGTGTCTTTGCCCACACCCTCAGTCACACCTCCATGACTGACCCATGGTGCCTAGTTTGTGTCAAGCATTTGCATGTATTTTTGCACTAGAAGAACTGTTCTACGCTCTCCTCTCACTCAGCAAGCTCAGTTATATTAAAAAAAAAATGGAGGGGCAAGGCCTGGCAATGCTGGATGTGGAGGCCGTTATCTGTAAGGTGTGGGCACACCTCAATCTTTATGACCTCAAAGGTAGGCAATATAAAAAGCAGGAGCCTTTCTTTTGCCATATTGACTATATACGGTCTCTCAGCCTACTTCTACATGCCTTTTTGGAGGATTATCCCCCAGCACCACTTGTTATGCAAACTTTTATCTATACATGGTTATCCTCATATTGAATCCATGTCGAGTTGAATTCACTGTGTATTTGTACCTGTTGTACCACAACCTGTACCTCTGTACTGGAACCCTTTTGTTATTTTTCAATAAAATATTTGAACAAGAATAAAAAAAAAAAAAAAAAAGCACAGGAGCAAGAGGCAGACGTTCTGGGAGAAATTGGGAAGCAGGTGTACCCAAGACTGGGAATCATACCCTGCCACACATTAAGACAACACTACACCACAAACCACGAAGAAGATACAGGAAGAGGACTACATACGATGTCACAGATTATACTGTTTTGAATTGGCCACACAAAAACTGAGCTGCACTGAGCTTGCATACACATGCATAAACACTTGCACAACACTTCAAAAACATGTGTATGTGCACAAAAAAAAAAAAACAAACACTTTAAAAACACTTACCGTATATACTGGTACTGGTACCACAACATATCCAAAGCTGGGGTTCCTAGCATCAAGTGGCCCCGAGATACGGGGCCACAAAATCGGTTCGGAAAATGTCATTCTCTGCTGCAGAAAAGTGCTTGACATTTTCTGAACCTCTTTTGGGGCCCTGTATTACGGGGCCACTTGGTGCTAGAAACCCCAGCTTTTGGATATTTTATGGTGCTAGTTCCACTGGGTTTGCACACCAACTTTGGGGTTCCTAGAACTAAGTGGCCCCGAGATACGGGGCCCCAAAGTCGGTCAACTGTGTCCATCTGCAGCAATGTCATTTCGGGACCCTTCCCCCTCCCCCCCGAGACTCCAAAATTTGGCTTCAGCAATGTTATTTCGGGACCCTTTGGATCCAGAGACCCCAAATATTGGCTGCAGCTAGGGGGCATCTAGGAACCCTTAACTACCGAGTTTGAAGTTCGGGGGACCTATGGCTGCAAATGGGCACAGTGAGGCTGCAAATGGGCATTGTTGACCCTCTTTTCCACTTACAGCAGCTGTGCATTTCTCACCCTCGTCTTATACTCGGGTCACTAAGTTTTTCCCATTTTTTTGTGGTAAATTAGGGCCTCGACTTAAACTCGGATTGACTTATACTCGAGTATATACGGTAGCCCAGATGTAGGGGAGAGAAGCGGTTTTTAAATCTGAAAATTAATTTCTCCACAATATCTATAGCTACAGATATAAATGAGTTCTTGTTTTAAAGGACTGTTAATGCTTGTTCAGACTACGTACAGTAAAATTATTTGATCCCCTACAGATTTTGTAAGTTTGCCCATTTACAAAGAAATGAAGGGTCTATAATTTTTATCATAGGTGTATTTTAAATGACAGAGACAGAATATCAACCAAAATTCCATTAAAAAAAACATGATACAAATGTTATAAACCGAGTTCAGTGAGTAAAAAGTATTTGCTTCCCAAGCAAAACAGGACTTATTACTTGGTGGAGAAACCCTTGTGGCAAGCACAGAGGTAAGACGTTTCTTATAGTTGGTTACCAGGTTTGCACACATCTCAGGAGGGATTTTGGTCCACTCTTGATTACAGATATTCTCTAAATCCTTAAGGTTTTTTGACTGCCTCGTGGCAACTTGAAGTTTCAGCTCTCTTCATAAATTTTCTATAGGATTAAGGCCTGGAGACTGGCTAGGCCACTCCATGACCTTGATGTGCTTCTTAAACCACTCCTTTGCTGCCTTGGCAGTATGTTTTGGGTCATTGTCATGCTGAAACCAATCTTCAGTGTTCTGGCTGAGGGAAGAAGGTTCTTATTCAAGATTTTACAATACATGGCCCCGTCCATTGGCCCCTCAATCCAGCAAAGTCGGCCTGTACCCTTAGCAGAGAAACAGCCCCAAAAAATTATGTTTCCACCACTGTGTTTGACTGTAGGGATCGTGTGCTTAGGGTCATTCTTTTCATCATCGTTAGCATTTTTCTTCCTCCAAACACGGTGAGTCGAGTTAATGTCAAAGAGCTCAATTTTGGTCTCATCTGACCACAGCACTTTCTCAAATCCATCTCTGAATCATTTAGATGTTCATTGGCAAACTTCAGACAGGCCTGTACATGTGCCTTCCTAATGAGGGGGACCTTGCAAGCGCTGCAGGATTTTAATCCATGGTGGAGTATTGTGTCATCAATGGTTTGTTCAGCAACTATGGTCCCAACTGCCTTGAGATCATTCACAAGCTCCTCCTGTGTAGTTCTGGGCTGATGCCTCACTTTTTTCATGATTATCCTTACCTCATGGGGCTCTAGACCGAGGGTAATTGATGGTTATTTTTTCCATTTGCGAATAATCGCTCCACCAGTTGTCTCCTTCTCACCAAGCTTCTTGCTGATGGTCTTGTGTGCAGGTCTACAATCTTGTCCCTAACATCCTTTGACAGCTTTGGTCTTGCCCATGATGGTGAGCTTTGAATGGAAGGAAGCGATTCTGTGGACAGGTGTCTTTTATACACGTAACGAAGGAGCACCTTCTTAAATTGACAGGAATGATCTGTGTACCACATATTGTAGCCAGTCTGTAGGAGCCAGAATTAGTGTTTGTTGGTAGGGGGGTTAAATACTTATTTTAATCACTAAACTGCAACTCAATTTATAACATTTGCATCATGTGTTTTTTCTGGATTTTTGGTTGACATATGTCTCTATCATTTGAACTACACCTATGATAAAAGTTAAAGACCCTTCATTTTTATGTAAGTGGACAAACTTACAAAATCTTCAGGGGATCAAGTTATTATTTCCCCCACTGTTAAGTAGAACTAAAGGCAAACCATGTTTTTTTTTCCATTTTGGATAGAGTAAGGGAGGGTTATAAGCCCTGCCAGCTCTTTTTGCCATCTGTGTCCCATTGGGGAATTTTTCCCTTACTTCCTTTAGCTATACTTTAAGCCTGTCACACTGGACACCACTATCCAATCTGAGGATCTTTATCAGTTGCTGCAAACCCCAAAGAAAAGCAGTTTAAAATATCTGACACGCAAGAAACAGGGATAGTGTTGGCGTTACCTGTGCATAGTCAGATGCGACCCCTGAAGTTGCTCCATGATCCACTGTGCAGAGCGATGAAGAAACTTGCTTCCTTTCGGCAGAACGTGAGGCCGGCAGAGAAGTGACACTACACCACACATCCACGTGTGCTGCAATTTCAGCATGAGCGTTTCTAGCAGGAATTACAAAACACAAGTTACTCTCAGACTACAGACTGTACTAACTGAGAAAGCGGAATACTCATTGGCTACCATGCAGTGGTACCTGACAATTGAGTTTTATCAGAGGGCTGTGCACACAGCTGGAACATCGTGAGAAGCAGGTCCTCTGCCGATGGCATTTGCAGACAATCTTTCACAGAACTAAAAAAGTTGGAGGCCACGTCGCAGATGAAGGACACAGACTGCTCAAGGTCACCGGCTTCTGAGAAATCCTTCGTTTTAGTCAATGTGCAGTGAAGTTCATCAATAATCTTCTCCACATAGACTTCTGCTATGAGTGTCTCTGGAAGAAAATAAAGAGATTTGTTTTCACACACAAGGGAGTAAAAACCATTATAAAAGGAACCATATGCCTAACACAGAAACTAATGGCCTTCACACAGGGACGGGGACTAATGTCCTTCACACAGAAACTAATGGCCGTCACACAGGAACTAATGGCTTGTGGTCAGTTTTTATTTTAAGGGTTTCTTTTCCAAGTTTTAAAAACTTCCATTTTATAAATTCTTACTTTTTTTTAACTCAAGCCCCTTTCACACATGCAGACCGTTAAGGTCCGCCTGTTAGTTTTTTAGGCGGACCTGAACAGACGCTCCATGCAGTTCTATAGAGCGACGGATGTCAGCGCTGACATGTCCGCTGACATCAGCTCCGCTAAATTCAGACGGATGAAAACTCTATTTTCCATCCATCTAGTGGATCGGATGAAAACCGACAGGTGGATCCGTTTTCATCCGATCCCCCATAGAGGAGAACGGAGATCTGACAGGTCCGTCTCTCCACTGTGACCAGAGACGGACCTGTCACCCGCCGGATTAACAGATTGATCCCCGTTGAGCAAACAGAGTCAGTGAAAACGGACATTCATATGTGAAAGAGCCCTTACAAATAAACATTTATAAACAGGTGGCATCTATTAAACTGGTTATGTAGCGTGTTCTGAGCCTTCTAAACATAAATCCCAGTAGTAGATTTAAAACTATTTAGCCATAAAGTGATTGTAATTCCTTGCAAATACCCAGTGAAGTGACTGGCCTCAGATAAAACAAATCTTCCTACATAAATTGTACCTGTTTTTCTCTACGTCTGTACAAAGTCCAAAATGTATAAAGCTTGTCTGGGCTCTTAGAAAAAAAAAAGGGGGATGGAGAGCTGAAATGACACTCTGCAGAGCTCAGTAAGGCCTCATGTACACTGCTGCTGGTAAACACACGTTCAGAGGCAGTTGGATGCTTTTTTCAGCTGCCCCTGAACTCATCCAATGTTATCTTATGTGTACATGTACACAGGTTTGTTTAATGTCATTTTTAGGCAGTTGAGTTTAGAGGCCTTTTTTGGAAAGCAAAAAAATGATTTCAGACGCTGAGTTTAGAGGCATTTCAAGTGCCAAACGCTTCTAAACGTGGTAACTCGCATTTAGCCGCGTTTCGTTTACAGGCATTTTTCATTTTTGGCTATTTAAAAAAAAAAGAAAGAAAAGAATTTTAAACGTTTCTAAACGCAAACGCAGCATGTGAACGTGGCCAAACGGACGTTTTAAACGTCGGTTACTATCTATCAAGTTAAATCAAGTTAAATTCAGGAGAGGTTATAAAAACGTCCCATGTACATTAAGCCTTAGGAGAGCTCTGTGAGCTGATTGGAGGGAAGGGAAAGGAAGGTGAGGTAAGGGAAAGGAAGGTAAGGGAAGGTACACACACACACACGAACAGAGCTGATGTTGTCAATCACAGGCTGTGTGTTGGAGAGCACTACCACCACATTTTTTTTTCCTTGGGGTCATGAAAAAAAAAAAGTACTCATGGAGATAGCGGTACAATAGGGCAGCAAACAGAACAGACACTTAGTACTCTGGACTGAGTCAAGTACACACTACAGGAGGAAAGTGCTTTGTTCATTCTTCATGTCTGAGGTTTACATCCACTTTAAGTATCGCTCAGACTGTTTTTCTAACCGAAACTCTGTGGGGGCCTACAGTACTTGAAAAAAGGGGAGGGACAGTGAGCCACCTCCCCCATTCTCTCAACTGTGTGTGTAATTTGAGCTTCAGAACACTATAAACTAAAAATAATATGCTCCCTGTGTAATAGCAATAAATAAACAAAGTTAGGCATAAACACATAAAAAACAAACATCATCTTAAAGCTTCCCACCCGCATGCGCACACAAATTTTAACAGAAATGCAAGTGGCAGGTGCGCCTACGTATGAAAAGGACAATTGCGCTACACATATTAGGTATCTAGGGCCATTGTTCACAGTTCACTCCAAGCTGATGAGCTGTAAAAGGTTTTTAAACTGTTGCCCAAGCACATAGCCTTGACATGTTCATCTTTTTATATTTTACCAAAAAATTGGGTACAGTATTAGATTGCATTTGTGTGCACTAAATTAAGCTTTAAAGTTTTTGTTATGGAAAATATGGGTTGGATAAAACCACTTGCACTAAATATCATTTGACAAAGAAAATTGCAACTACCACTTTTTCATTCTGCAGGCTCTCTGCTAAGGGGGATATATAATTCAGACCTAAAATCTACATATTACCCTCTACTGTATGGAAATAAAATATGCAGAAATGGCTCTGGCAGCTAAAGGGTTAAAGTGCATCAATATTTTTTTTCAGTTCTGGATAAAACGGGGAAAGGTTACAAACCCAGTTTTACTGTTAGCTGGGGCTCCATTTGAGAGATTTCCCTTTACTTTCTGTTCTGGTGAAAACATGATTTTACCATACAGGAAGTGAGGAAAAATCTGCAACTGGGAAATGGACAGAAATCTGACAGAGGTTCTTCTAGTATTACCCTCCCGAACTTGCAACCAATGCCGGGACAAGGTCATCCAGCGCCCAGGGCAAAGATGGCCAAACTGTGCCCCTCCCATCCCTCAGGGCTAGGGTCAGGGTGCCCCCATCAATGCAATAAACCATCGCGCCCAGGGCAGCCGCCCCTCTTGCCCACCCCTTCTCCCGGCCCTGCTTGCAACATAAAAAAAAAGTTTTACTTCTATGTAGTTTAGCCTGGGTTTGGTAACAAGATTTCCCCTCACTTCCTGTCCCACAGAGGAAGTGACAGAATCTATGAAACGAGCCTTCAGAGGCCGTAAAACATTTTAAGTTTACTACAGTCAGTGTACAGGTTACAAGGCCAAAGGATTTTAAAGTATCGGCTCAGTTGCCACTTTTAATATCTGGCTTAATTTTGCAAACACAGTTAACATTTTTAAGAGAGACATCTGCCAAAAAAGTTCTCCTAAAAATCTTTCAGCTAAACTGTGTCAATAACTCATTCGATTAGGAAGTGAACATTTGGCTTTGGAGAGATAAGATCAAAGAGACGAAAAGAACATTACCCATTATTATCTATTATAATTATTAATGAAGAATAATGTAGCCAAATCTTCTTTTTTATTGTGCATTTGGGAATAATAAAAAAATATATCTTCTCTAGTTCCAGCTTGTAGAATGAAAAGGAACACCAAGGACTGACTTTCCCACCTGTAATCTGTGTAATCTGTACAAAAGAAAAAATTCCCCAGCACAATACTCCGTGCTGGCATTAGGTTTATAAAACATACTCCCCTTCAGAGACAGCAGCTGACACTTTGTGCAGCTGCTGCCTCTCAACCCCTGCTGTCACTGACAGCGTAACTCCCTACTGTCAATCAGGAACCAATCAGAACGGATCCTGCTTAGGTAACTATTTGTAGCTATGATCACATGCAGGCTGGAGGCTTCAGTGATAAAATCAGAAGCCTTAACCCCTTCACGCCTAAGGCTAAAACAAATGTCCAAGCACAATTTTGCAACTTTGACACGTGTACATCCAGGTGGATTATACCTGGTTTTTTTTTCAGGATAAATCTGGCTTTCGTTTGGTGGTAAATTGTAATGGAGATCTCCTTATTTTGTTTTTTATTATCATAGGAAAACTGGCCCAAAATAGTAAAAAATATACCGTATATACTCGAGTATAAGTCGTTCCGAGTCGAGGCCCTAATTTACCACAAAAAAATTTCTGCAGCAAAGAATTACATTTTCCGAACCTATTTTGGGGCCCCATATCGCAGGGCCACTTGGTGCTAGGAACTCCAGCTTTGGATATGTTGTGGTACCACTGGGTTTGCACACCAAATTTGGGGTTCCTAGCACCAAGTGGCCCTGAGATACGGGGCCCCAAATCGGTTCGGAAAATGAAATTTTTTGCTGTAGAAAAGTGCTTGACTCGAGTATAAGTCGAGGGGGGCACTTTCAGCACAAAAAAAATGTGCTGAAAAACTCGACTTATACTTGAGTATATACGGTATATTATTTTTTTAAAATGTAGCTGTATATTTCCTGTTACTACCATAACATCCCACCAAAGAACCCAAAATAAATTTGCAGCAGTACCACATAGGTGTATGTTATTTGTTGTTTGTACCCATAGTACAGCCCAGAAACAAATAGTGTGCATTTTGCTTTTTTTTGTTGTCCTACCTAAAAAAAAAAAAAAAAAAAAAAAAAAAGGAAGAACACACTGACACTGCTACTAATTAAAAAAAAATAATAATGATAAAAAATCATCCTGCCCGAAATATACTGACCCTGACCTTTGACCCTTACTTGACCTAAACACTGACCTAGATCAAACCTTGATCAGGTATTTTTTCTTTAATTTTTTATTATTTTACACACACTTTTTTTTTCTCTCTGTATCTTTCCTCTCCATTGACAGAGAGAGAAACACAGGGATAGGCTCACAGTGGCTAATCACTGTGGTAGCCAATCAGAGGCTACCACAGCGATCAGGTGACTGGGAATCAGGAGTTCTGGGTCCCGATTGTTGGATCGGGACCCAGGGCTCTCAGTGAGACCTCTGTCTCTGTGCTGGGAGAGCGCTGTGTGGCCCGCCACTAGCACAAAGACAGATACGCCCAGTCCAGTCAGGCTGCATATATGTGTTATGTCGGCATGAAGGAGTTAACCCAGCAAATGAACAACTGCTACTGTTAGGCTGCATGAACATACAGTTGTGTTCATAAGTTTACATACTTTGGCAGATTTTGTGATTTCTTGGCCATTTTTCAGAGAATATGAATAACACAAAAACTTTTCTTTCACTCATGGTTAGTGTTTGGCTGAAGCCATTTATTATCAATCAACTGTATTTACTCTTTTTAAATCATAATCACAAATGAAACTACCCAAATGAGCCTGATCAAAAGTTTACATACCCCAGGTCTTAATACTGTGTATTGCCCCCTTTAACATCAATGACAGCTTGAAGTCTTTTGTGGTATTTGTGGATGATGCTCTTTATCTTCTCAGATGGTCCTCTTGGCAAAAAGCCTCCAGTTCCTGTAAATTCTTGGGCTGTCTTGCATGAACTGCACGTTTGAGATCTCCCCAGAGTGGCTCAATGATATTGAGGTCAGGAGACTGAGATGGCCACTCCAGAACCTTCACTTTATTTTGCTGTAGCCAATGACATGTCGACTTGGCCTTGTGTTTTGGATCATTGTCATGTTGGAATGTCCAAGCACGTCCCATGCACAGCTTCCAGGATGATGAATGAAAATGTTCCTCAAGTATTTTTTGATAACATACTGCATTCATCTTGCCATGAATTTTGACCAAATTTCCTGTGTCTTTGTAGGTCACACATCCCCAAAACATCAATGATCCACCTCCGTGTTTCACAGTAGGAATGGTGTACCTTTCACCATAGGCTTTGTTGACTTCTCTTCAAATGGAGCGTTTATGGTTGTGGCCAAAAAGATAACTTTTGGTCTCATCACTCCAAATGACTTTGTGCCAGAAGGTTTGAGGCTTATCTTTGTGCTGTTTGGCGTATTGTAAGCAGGATACTCTGTAGTATTTGCGTAGTAATGGCTTTCTTCTGCCGACTCGACCATGTAGCCCATCATCAAGTGCCTCCTTATTGTGCATCTTGAAACAGCCACGCCACATGTTTTCAGAGAGTCCTGTATTTCACCTGAAGTTATTTGTGGGTTTTTCTTTGCATCCCGAACAATTTTCCTGGCAGTTGTGGCTAAAATTTTAGTTTGTCTACCTGACCGCAATTTGGTTTCAACAGAACCCCTCATTTTCCACTTCTTGATTAGAGTTTGAACACTGCCGATTGGCATTCTCAATTCCATGGATATCTTTTCATATCCCTTTCCTGTTTTATACAGATCAACTACCTTTTCCCGCAGATCCTTTGACAATTCTTTTGCTTTTCCCCAGGACTCAGAATCCAGAAATATCAGTGCAGCACTGGATGAAAGATGCAAGGGTCTGTCAGGAGTCCAGAAACTCATTGACCTTTTATACACACACACTAATTACAAGCAAACAGATCACAGGTGAGGATGGTTACCTTTAATAGCCATTTAAACCCCTTTGGCCAGGTTCACACTGGTACGACAGACGTTCCGACATTGGGAGCTCATGTCACATAACGTGTGAAAATCAATGAGTCGTCTTAACTGGTCCGACACAAGTCGGTCTGACTTTGAAAATGCTCCCTGCACTACTTGGGTCCGACTTTGATCGTACTTCAGCCCACTGAAGTCGAATCAAAGTCGGATCGTCATCTCAACTGATCAGACTTTGGCATGCAACTTGTGCTCTGATGATCTTGAAGGGGAACTCCACACCAAAATTAAAAAAAAAAAAAAACCACGGCATGGGTTCCCCCTCCAAGACCATACCAGGCCCTTGGTCTGGCATGGCTTTTAAAGGGAACCCCCCCACACCGAAAAAATGCCGCGGGGTCCCCCCCCAGAGTATATACCAGAGCCTTATCCGAGCACGTAGCCCGGCAGGTCAGGAAAGGGGGTGGGGACAAGCAAGCACCCACCCTCCTGAACCGTACCAGGCCGCATGCCCTCAACATGGGTGGGAGCTTTGGGGCAGGGGAGCCTTGCGCCCCCACCTCAAAGCACCTTGTCCCCATGTTGATGGGGACAAGGGCCTCATCAAAGACATCAGCGGAGGGGGAAGAGATTGGAAGCGACACTTGAGCTTCCTTAATAAATTACTTTAAAAACCTGTGTACTGTGTTTTATTTTTGACACTTTGTTTTTTTATGTGAATGGGTAGGGGTACAATGTACCCGATACTCATTCACATAGGGTGGGGGGCCGGGATCTGGGGGGGTCCACTTGTTAAAGGGGGCTTCAAGATTCCGATAAGCCCCCTGCCCGTAGACCCTGACAACCACCGGCCAGGGTTGTCGGGAAGAAGCCCTTGTCCCCATCAAAATGGGGGCAAGGTGCTTTGGGGTGGGGGGCCCCCCTGCCCCAAAGTGCCCACCACCCCATGTTGAGGGCATGTGGCCTGGTACAGTTGAAGGGGGGGGGGGGGGGATCAAGCTGGATCCCCATTCATTGATTTCAGACGGATGTTGGACTTCAAGTCACAGGGCAAAGTCGGATACACAGTCGTACGACTGTCGTGTCGTACCAGTGTGAACCCAGCCTTTGTATTAACTTGTGTGCATGTTATCAGGCTAAAATCACCAGGGTATGTAAACTTTTGATCAGGCTCATTTGGGTAGTTTCTGTTGTGATTATGATTTAAAAAGAGTAAACACAGTTGATGGATAATAAATGGCTTCAGCCAAACACTAACCATGAGTGAAAGAAAAGTTTTTGTGTTATCATTCATATTCTCTGAAAAAATGGCCAATAAATCATAAATTCTGCCAGGGTATGTGAACTTATGAGCACAACTATACATACTGAATTACAGTTTTTATACAGCATAGAAAAAAAAACACAAACTTTTAATTACATAAAAAAAAAAAATTTACATTTTGGTGCATTTGTCAGCATATAACAGAGCAGCAATTTATTAAAACGATGTACCAAATAAAAGATATATATATATATATATAAATTATTTAGGTATGAAAGTTAGGGACTATGTCAAGTTAACTGAAGCATGCTAACACTGCTATGGCCTAGGCATCAAAGACCTTTGGTCATTAAAGAATTAAACACTGAAAAAGAAAAATGTGAAGATAAAAATGAGCCAACCTTATGCCAAATAGAACTTTTACTGCTTTGGTATTAGAATTTCTGACAGGTTGATATGAGGAAATACCCCAGCCTTACTTAATACTCCTGTGCACACAGGGATGCTCTTCGTTACTCACCATTCTTAACATGTTCTGAGAGCACTAAGCTCAGTAGAGACCATTTGTCCGAGCAGCAGGTCTCCGATTTTCCTGATCTGTTTGTTATGCCGCTGGTACATAAGTCACTTGCCAGAGAAATAAGTCTGTCACCGAGAATGTCCCCTTTCAGCCAATCACAGATCAGGGAGTGCTTGACGGGATCAGAACAGGCCTGACACAGAGGAACCAGAAAGGTTAAGAAATTTACAAAAAGAAGCCCCTCTGAGCACACAGACACAACTTAAAAGAGATCCAGTCGAAAAAAAAAATAGTGTTTCTAAAATTATTATTCATATTATACAGGATTTATATAGTGCCAACTATTGGCTATTTAGTTGTTTTGTGTGCAAATAATATTCAGCACAAATGCATGGATTCAACGTCTGAAAAGGTAAGCCTGACTGTTTAGGGTTAAAGTGGAATTTAACTATCTGAGCACCCCAAAAACTGAAAACACTAGTTTAATAGATTGCTATATTCAAGGCAAACTCATCCTTGTCTCCATGCTTTATTTTGTTGAGAAATCACCAACTATGGGGCACCATTTCTCCCATTGACACCAACAATAGAGCATTGACAACAGTGGGGCACTGTTCCTCCACCTAATACCAGATGTGATGTCTACTTTCACTGATGCCAGGAAAATTTCCACTCCCGCTGACCAACGTCCGGCCCCCCCAAAGTCGCAAGCACAATAAACTGACCCTTTGTTTAGCAAGTTTGGAGACCCCTGATCTATTGTGTTAATATTATAGATGTCAATGTACCATAAAACAACAATGTATCCAAAATATTTACACCCGGTTTCTGATGTTATCTTCTAGCCTTTACATTTGTAATGGTAACATTGCAATCACACTACCCTACCTCTGTTAGCTACCGAATACATTGGAATGACTGAATTCTAAAATATCTTTTTTCTTCTTAAAAGGGAACTATTGCTAAAATGTTTTTAACCATACTTCTCCTCTGGGTCACAGAAGTGCACTTACTTTTGCTCTCCTGTGACCCAGAATCAGCTGTCGGCAGACTAAAGCTTACTCTCAACTGATGTCACAGAGCCGCTCCAGACTTTGAAAAGATCCTAACCATATTGTTGGAATCCAGCTTGATTGACAGCTAGCTCCAGGTCTCAGCACACAGCTGAGAGCCCAAGCCAGCTGCGCCCACCAACTCACCACCCCAATTCTCCAGTGAACACTCGAGGGGCAGAGCAGAGAGTGGTGATTGACAGTCACTGCTCTCTGCTTTGAGAAGACCCAGAACTGAGTGATCAGAGGTCATGTGACTGCTCAGTTTATGGTGTTAGAGTCAGTGTGGGACAGCCACAGCATTAAACTGATGCTGCAACATTTAGGAGAGTGTGTACATCCGTTTTTTTGTCTAAACCCCAAACTTCTTCTTTAATGCCAATATTAAAAAACTTACCTTCTGAATGATGGACAGAAAAACATGCCACTGAATATCAATCTAAAAAGAAGGAAAAAGACAAATTACCAACATATCTTTTGTTTTCTTTACTACTTTGTTAAAATGTGAAACTGTTTTAGTTGGCAGACTGCTTTGTCACCTACTGAATAGTATGTATATAGGATTATGTATTTCAAGCCAAGGTCAAGGTAGATATAAAACACACACCAATGCAGCTCTGTATTCACGTATATGCAGTGAGGGAAAAAAGTATTTGATCCCCTGCTGATTCTGTTTGTCCACTGACAAAGAAATGATCAGTCTATAATTTTAATGGCAAGTTTATTTTAACAATCAGATTCCAATCTCTCCACCATGGCCAAGACCAAAGAGCTGTCCAAGGATGTCAGGGACAAGATTGTAGACCTGCACAAGACTGGAATGGGCTACAAGACCATCGCCAAGCAGCTGTTTTTGACAGGTACTGTTCCCCACTTCCAGGAGATAGGGCCGCAGCCCCTTCTCCCGGAAGTTTAGCCCCCTCCTACTTCCTCCGCCACCAGACCAATTAGAAGGCGCAGCGCACTTCATGCATGCGTAGTAGGGAACCTGCTGTGAAGCTGAAAGGCCTCACTGCCGGGTTTCCTTACCAGGAATGGTGGCGGCTGCAACTGACAGCCGATTGAAGATCGGCTAGGGTGCCAACATTGCAGGCTCCCTGGACAGGTAAGTGTCCATATATTAAAAGTCAGCAGCTGCAGTATTTGTATTTGTAGCTGCTAACTTTTAATTTCTTATTGGGGAGCTGGACCTCCTCTTTAATTCAAGGGTTCCTCCAAGTCGAAAAGGTTGGGAAAGGCTGGACTAAACACACATTTGCCACACCGTAACCCATTTTATAACATATCTGTAGAATGTTATACTTGCCTCCTTTGTGCAGTTGGTTTTGCACAGAGCAGCCCGAATCCTTCTCTTCTCAGGTCCCTCTTTGCTGCTCCAGGACCCTCCCTCCTGATGAGTGCCCCCACAGCCAGCAGCTTGCTATGGGGCACCTGAGCAGAGTCACAGCTCCGTGTGTCCATTCAGACATGGAGCCCCGACCCGGCCCCACCCCCCTTCTCCCCTGATTGGCTAACTGACTTGGATTGACAGCCGCGGGAACACATGGCGCTGCTGCTGTGTCTCAGCCAATCAGGAGGAGAGTCTCGCATGGCTAAGACACTCGTAGACATCGCTGGAGAGAGAAGGGGCTCAAGTATTAGGGGGTGCTGGGGAAGCTGCTACACACAGGTTTTTTATCTTAATGCATAGAATGCATTAAGATAAAAACCTTCTGCCTTTACAACTCCTTTTAGCTTTTATATACTTTTCCTATTCACTTTTTGGCAATTTTCATACTTTCACAACATAGTTTTTCCCTCTGTTTCTCTCTTCAATACTTTCACTCATTTGCAGACTCTATTTGTGTGTATTTATCCATGTGTTCATCCACACATTTTCGTGTCCAGCCTTCTTTTGACTACACCCTTTGTATAGACTCTAGAAGGCTTACATTGAAGTATGTCCCACAATCTCTCCTTCGTGATCTGTTGCTCAGGTTCCCCAGGGAACACTCTCTATTAAGATGGTTTGCCAGCATGGGTGCAGACACTGTGCAGGTCCTATGCTTTAATACTATACCTAGTGACAATAGTGCATACAGCCAAGCCAAGCACGCGGACACAATTTGTGTTCTTCCTTTCTATAATTTCACCCATATAAACCTAGAAACATTCCTTGTGTTTGCATTCGGAGATGCCTTGGATGCTCTATGGCTGTGCATGTTTTCACTGTTACATGCAATGTATGAATTGGTCACACTGCTTGCAAATATCAAGCCAACTATATATGGCCATATTTCTATAGCTTCTTTTTATCCAACAATGGCCAATATCTTTCGGCATTATTTTCAGTTCGGGGGGGGGGTATGGGATGGGGTTGGCATGAGTAAGCTACTATACAACGCCCGAGTATTTATTTTTATATATATATATATATATATATATATATATATATATATATATATATATATATATATATATATATATATATATATACACACACACACACATATACACACACACATATACACATACGCACACTAAATAAAATTTTATATACTTTTTTCTTGTATATCGGATATCTGTCCCTTGACAGATGTATTTTCAGAGCGTCTTTGACTGGGTTTGTCACCAACACTGTGAGAGTGCATTTATAATATGTGAAAAATAATTTTTATATACATCATTGTAACAAAAATGTTTGTTGTACTCATTAGTCATTATATCGTCTTTTGTAGAGATTACCCATCGCATCAACCCCCTGAAGAGGACAACCGAAGTTGAAAAGCGTTGGGTTCTCATTCATGCATCAGTGACCTTCTGTTCTCTTTTAAGTCAATAGATGGGTATCCATAATTTTTTGATGTGATAGCAATTTGTAGGGGGTTTCCACATTAGAACCCCATTGTCTGGTTTTAACTTTTGTACAATAACCTTTTGTATTTTATGTGCCCATTTTTGTTTGGCGCCTATTAATACATGCCTATTAATATATGCCCATTCCATTAAAAAAAAAAAAGAAAAAGTACTAAATAATTTCTTGCTATGATTTGCTTGGGGACATGGCACTTTTTCTTAGCATTGATTGTTTGTCTGACATTGTGGGTCTTACGATGAATATCTATATGCACATTTAAAGCAAGACCGCTGATTTATTTACCTTCGTCAAGTCATCCAAAATGTGCTCTCTCTCCAAAGGTTCAGAGCAGCAAAGCAGCACACTATACAAAATATCCACCAAGAAATCAGCTTCTTGTCTTTTGCATTTCTGCAGCCAGACTGTAAGTTTTTGATGGAGAAAGAGTACAGCAGGGTTAGATGTTGATCTTAGGTCATTGTCATTGACCTGTTCTAGAAGCACCTGGAAGACCCTGACAGAGGAAAAAGCATTAAGAAGGGCTGCAAGAAACCTCAGGTGTTGGCTGGATCCCTGTTCACCTATATAAACCATGCTCAGCTCTGCTAATTTGCAAACCAAATCTTGGAGGTGAGATTGCCTCATAGCGGTCAAGGGTTGGGATCCATCCGTGTTCAAAGATGCCACTGAAGTTTCTGGGGGCTCGGGCTTAAGAATGTCACTTTCTTCTTCATCTGTGAATCGGATTCTGGTTTTCTTCTTTTTGCTAGTCTTCATGGAGGTGCTTGAGTTCTTCAAAACTTGGAGAAGTCCAGAAACGCCTGCCAGTTCCCGTTCATCAGCTTCAATATCATCAACATGGGTCACACACACTCTTTCCAGACTTTCCCAAAAGGAAGACAACACACTGGTGTAGATTTGGATAAGGTCCCCTCCAAACTCTGGATTCTCTACTTTTCGCTCCCATGAATGGATGGTTTCTTCTACTAGACCAAACAGTGGACTGTTGTGAAGTTTCAGATCTTTGAAGGAGGAATCGATAATAGGAATGAGCTATGAAAAATAAAACACAGAAAGGTTAAGATAAGGCTTGGACATGTATACCAGGGGCAATAAATGTGAAAACATACTTTTTAATGGATTGAAATGCAGAGTATAGAAAAGTATGCAATTACCGGTTTGGCCTTAAAGTGTCACTAGACCCACATCATAAAAAACGATCAATAGATGGTGTATTACAAGCTGTTTATACTCAGTCACTATGAGATTCGTTTTATGTATTCTGCAAAAAACCTGGTTGATCCTGTTGTTCTCCATCTCTACCTTCTATCTATGTCCCCAATTTAGCTAGGGATTTTGCAGAGCAGTGTTGGCAACTCTGCACATGCTCAGTTTTTAGAGATGCACTTAAATTTCGGACAAAAATTGTGTTATCTGCATTTTGCCAATAAGAGAAAAAAGGTGCCGATAATGTGCCGAAAACGCTCGCAATTTTGCCACAATTTTACTGTGCTTATGGGGTATTTTTCATAGGTCATGCACAAAGAAAGAAAAAAAAAACCAAAACACATCAAAATTGTAACACGGTTGCGTAAGGGGAGCGTTCTTGCTGCAGTTTCAATGCATTTAAACGTGGAGGTACATTTTTAGTGCAGTTTTTTTTAACTGACCAAAAATGCAGCAAGCGGGATTTTTATTACAAAACGGAAGCGCGATGGACCAGTGTGAAGACATACATAGAATTTAAGGGGATACATTTTTCTTGAGCTTGCGCTAAAAAGGTGCCAATAATGGCCAACAAGTTTATATTCATTTAAATTCATGATATTAAATTTTAAAAAGTTGAATATAATACAATACAATTATATATAAAAAATATATATTGTTTTTTTTTAAACTGTCATTTTCGGTTTTCACAGTGGTAAATGACAGCCCATTCCCTCCCTTCTCCTTCATACCCACCAACCAGCTAAACACAGTGGGGGAGGGATATTACAAGTAGATTGATGGAGGCTTCACCTTTCTCTTATTCTAAGACGCAGGCTGGAGGGGCGTGACACAGCTGGTCACTGGTAGAAATCCACCCACACCATGTTATTTCCACAAAATAATAAAGATTTGATTTCAAGTATATAATTGTATGAAAATTTAAATTATTTTATTGATATTATTTATTTTTACTCTGTATTCCAAAGGCTGTTTTTTTTGTTTGTTTGTTTTTTTTAACATGTGACCAGCAGAAGAGGACTATAAACTCCTGCTTATGTTTCCCTATTGACTGGGGAAGAACTGGGTCATGTGATGATGATTATGAAAAAGGTACTTAGATGGTTTTATTTTAATTATAATACCGTATATACTCGAGTATAAGTCGTGGCCTTAATTTACCACAAAAAAATGGGAAAAACTTAGTGACCCGAGTATAATAAGACGAGGGTGAGAAATGCACAGCTACTGTAAGTGGAAAAGAGGGTCAACAATGCCCATTTGCAGCCTCACTGTTCCCATTTGCAGCCATAGGTCCCCCGAACTTCAAACTCGGTAGTTAAGGGTTCCTAGATGCCCCCTAGCTGCAGCCAAAATTTGGGATCTCTGAACCCAAATGGTCCCGAAATGATATTGCTGCAGATGGACACAGTTGACCGACTTTGGGGCCCCGTATCTCGGGGTCACTTAGTGCTAGGAACCCCAAATTTGGTGTGCAAACTCAGTTGAACTAGCACCATAAAATATCCAAAGCTTTGAGTTTCTAGCCCCAAGTGAATATGTTATGGTAACAGTTCCACTGGGTTTGCACACCAAATTTGGGGTTCCTAGCACCTAGTGGCCCTGAGATACCTGGCCCCAAATTCGGTTAAGAAAATGTCAAGCACTTTTCTGCAGCAGTGAATGACATTTTACGAACCGATTTTGGGGCCCCGTATCTCGGGGCCACTTAGTGCTGGAAACCCCAGCTTTGGATACGTTGTGGTACCAGTTCAACCAAATTTGGGGTTCCTAGCACAAAGTGGCCCTGAGATACGAGGCCTCAAAGGCGGTTCGGAAAATGAATTTTTTTGCTGCAGAAAAGTGCTTGACTCCAGTATAAGTCGAGGGGGGCACTTTCAGCACAAAAAAAATGTGCTGAAAAACTCGACTTATACTCGAGTATATACGGTAACTACAGTGTTATCATCTATATATAGAAATAGAAGGGACAATGTAATATAATCAGTATGCATTTAGTATCAAATTAATACTGCAAATCATTGTACCTGTTCATTGATGAGCATTTGACGGATTTTCTTGTGTTCCTCATCCTCTCCAATAGTTTCCTGCATGGTAAACCTCAGACATTCCATGTAAGCAGTTAGTATGGCAGAGCTTTCTGTAGGGCTGGTCATGGCTCTTTCACTCGACAGTCTATTGGGGATGCAAACAAAATTATTTCACAAATGAACTTATTTTTTACTACACCTTTACTAAAAAATAAATAAAATAAATAAAAGACATTCATCCAGTTCACATATAACACAATCAAAGTTTCAAAAATTCACATGCATGGAGTAATTACAATGGTAGGACAAAGCACTTTAAGCCTCTCAAATTTACAGGGAAGAAACAGGAGTTGTGTCAAGTTTATATACAAATAAAAAGAAAAATCCATTGAGACCATTGCTGCAATTACCAGAGTGTGCGGTCAAATTAGGACTTCAATTGTCAACGCAATTGTGAAGATGATTTGCAATGATCAGGGTTTTTCTGAACTGGCTGGGTGCTGTATGGGGATCACAAGGTGTTAAAGCAAATCTGTGCATTGCATATGCAAGGAAAAGCCACAGGTTTGCATTGGTGTAGCCCTCTGCAGAAGCATATACCTTTCCCTAATTTCCCTGCCACTCGGATCAGCTGCTGGGAATAAAGAAAATACCCAGTATTCCTGAGCATGGGGGGGCATGTGTCAGCACGGGTTCTAGGCGATTGTCCCAATGCTATCACATGGTGGTGGGGAGGTATATGGAAACAGGAGCACCACATCAATAGTTTTGGAATTCAAAAATATTTATTCAAGCAAAAAGTAAGTAAATATGAATAAATAAGATCATTTAAGATCAAATATATAAAATCTATCTATAAAATGCTATTTGACTTGTAAATAAACTTGTAAATAAATGATAATACTGAATAAAACTGATTAAAAAAAAAAAAAAGGATCCAGTCCTGTTTATTGGTCCAGCAGATAATTGGAAATATGTACGATCCTGCTAGTTGCATTGTAACTAAGGCCCCTTTCGCACGATCGGTCCGCCTGTCCGTTTTTCAGGCTGATCCGATTGGGCCACCTATTGACTTCTATGGGGAGGCGGGTGCCAGCGGATATGTGTCCGCTGACACCCGCCTGCCATCCGATCCGACAAGATCCGCTCTAAACAGACGTATGGTGATACGTTCGCCATCCGTCCAGCAGATCAGATCGGATGAAAAACGGACATGCGGTCTGGTTTCCTCTGTTTTTTTCACACAAAGAGTGCTTTCTTTTAGTGGAATTTGATCACCACTGGGTTTTTTTATTTTTTATTATATAAGCGAAAAATGTGAAATAAGAAAAAAATAAATATTCTTCACTTTCTGCTATAAGGCTGGATTCACACCTATGCATTTTTAGTGCTTTTTGCATTTTGCAGATTTGCACTACAGTCCATTTAACATGGTTTCCTATGGAACACGTTCCATAGTGCAAATCTGCAAAATGCAAAAAGCACTAAAAATGCATAGGTGTGAATCCAGCCTAATACCCAATATAAAAAAAATGTAAAAAAAAAAAAAAATCTAATTTTTTCATGAATTTAGGCCAATATGTATACTGCTACATATTTCTAGCAAGAAAAAAAAATCTCAATAAGTGCACACTGATTGGTTTGCACGAAAGTTATATAGTGTCTACAAACTATGATATATATCCTTATCTCTCTCTCTCTTTTTCTCTCATTAGATATAGATATCTATACACATACACACACATACATTTTTTTTTTTTATTTATTTTATACTAGTAATGGCGGCTATCAGCGACTTATAGCTAGAAAAAAATGCCGCAGATGGAAGTTATAATAACAAGCTAAAATGGACCTAAAATAAAAACGTATTTCCTATCTTAGCCTCGGTTCACACTGCTGCAACCCCATTGCTGTGCAACTTCCAGTGCGACATCAAAGTCCACGGGACTCTAAGTCACATGGAAGTTGCATCAGAGTAGTGCAGGAACATTTTAAAAGTCGCTGACAGAGTCACATTGATTGGAACAGACGCCCTTGAAATATATGTGTTTTCATTTGTCATGCCACTGCCGCAAGTCGCATGCCAAATCGCACCAGTGTGAACCGGAGCTTATAGACAAATATACTGTATGCATCTAGAAATGAAATGTGTATATCTGGAGTGTGCAACCATCTAAGGCACCGCTGCCTCTGACTGCTAGTCTCAGGAGATTTGAATTGAGATCTGGTGATGTTACCTTTTTGCTACTCACTGTTCTCCTTGGGAAGGAAACTGTACATGAAGACCTGCAATGGATATATGTGGATATGCCTTCTGCACCTTCCCATGCTGCTTTTTTTAATACACCCACCTAAGTCATCACATTACTGGTCATACAGAGGCAGCTCTGAAGTGAGGACACAAATCCCTGTACCCCCACCAAGATGGCAGCCGAGACACAGTGCAGAGCAAAATGAGATCAGTCAGTAATGGGAAAAAATCAGCTGCATGGAGACCACAAGCAATACGGGCGACTAGACCTTTTTCCTGGAATTTCTGGCC
This sequence comes from Lithobates clamitans, assembly GCA_037952925.1. Taxonomy (NCBI): domain Eukaryota; kingdom Metazoa; phylum Chordata; class Amphibia; order Anura; family Ranidae; genus Lithobates; species Lithobates clamitans. The sequence continues at coordinate 1,835,595 of JBBGZY010001688.1, read as the reverse complement.
ACTGATTGCACAGTTCAGGTCCTCTTTGAAACCCATGCTTATATTTAAATACAGGGCTCACGGGGGTGGGCAGACAGTACAGACATGGACCTTTCACAAGGCTTCCTTTACACACTACTGGTAGCAGAATGGAACAGTAAAGCCTAGTACAGGCAGGCCGAATGTCGGTTGATTTAACAAAAACTGACCGATATTCGGCCCGCATGTATGGCAGCCAGTTTGACAGAAGCTGGCCGGCTTCTGTCAAAGGCTCATGACTGAAAAGGGTCTGCCCAATGGCTCCCGATAAGCGCTCCCAGCCAATGGCTGAGAGCGCTGACCAGAGTGTTCTGGCAGGGGGGCTGCCACCCCGACAGAACATAATAGCTCAGCAGGAGAGACTGCTGTACTAACATCGGATTGTTAGTAAAGTGGCTCCAAACTGAGCCGCCAGGTTTTTTTCTTGGAACAAAGTGGTGTGTACTAGGCTTAAGAGAGAGAAAGGAAAATGAACATGCTGAAGGAGGTGGGGGGAGACAATAAAGAGAACCTGTTGCTTAACCTTGCATAGGCAAAGCACAGGTTCACTTTAAACACATCATGAATTTTAAAGAAAACCACATCCTGGAAATGAAGAGATACATTGCTCTAGTATTTTTTTCTTCAAATATGAAGGTGTTTGCTTATTTTGGAAAAGTGATCTAAAGCTCTTCCCTTTCACATCTGATGGATGCTCCATGCTGTAGTCCAGTGCAAAGCACAAAAGTTCCCAAACTATCAGATGCCTGTAAAGACCCCTAAGAGACACCATTTACAGGTAAAATAAAAAAACTAGGTATATCCATAGCATAAAATTCTTAACTGCTTTTTGTAGGAACATACTAAGCCTATATGTATGGCTCCATTGGATGATATCCCACACCCGCCAAAACATCTTACTAGAAAAGAGCATGGAGCACAGCACTCAAAGTACAGACATAAGGCTACTTTCACACTGAGGCATTTTACAGGCGCTATAGCGCTAAAATAACCGCCTGTAAAGCGCCTCTCCTGTCACTCCAATGTGAAAGCCAGAGGCTTTCACACTGGGGCACTGCGCTGGCAGGACGCTTAAAAAAGTCCTACAAGCAGCATCTCTGAGGCGCTTAGAAGCGGTGTATACACTGCTCCTAAAGCGCCCTTGCCCATTGAAATCAATAGGCAGCGCCGCTTAAGCATAGCATTATATTAAGTGTCACTAAACTTACATCATAAAGAACTATCAATAATATTAATAATTACATGCTGTTCATTCTCACTCAATCACTATGGGATTTGTTTTCTGTATTTTACAAAAAACATGGGTAATCCTGCTGTTCTCTATCTCCCCGTTCTGTTCACATCCCCAATGCAGCTAGATATTCTGCAGTCGTGGTAGCAACTTTGCACATGCTCAGTTTTCAGTGAGTTTTTATGCTGAGCATTTCCTCTCTATCACATCTGAGCAGCCCATGTGACCATAGGAGTCACACATGAGGGCGTATACACAGTGGTAAATGGCAGCTCCCTCCCTCCCTCCTCCTTCATACCCACTAACCAGCTAAACACAATGGGGGCGGACTATTACACGTAGATTGATGTTGGCTTCACCTCCCTCCTATTCTAAGACACCGGCTGGAGGGGTGTGGAACAGCCTGTGACTGGCAGAAATACACCCACACCATGTTTTTGCCAAAAAAATAATAAAGATTTGATTTCAAAAATATATTTGAATAATAGTTACAGTTTACTGAAATGCGATATTTATTTTTACTCCATTTTCCAAAGGCTGTTTTTTTTTTTTTTTTTTGAACATGTGACCAGCAGCAAAGGACTAGAAGCTCCTCCTGCTTAATGTTTCCCTGCAGACAGGCTGGGAATGAGTCATATATCGATTAGGAAAATTATATTATATTATATATATAATATATATATATATATATATATATATATATATATATATATATATATATATATATATATATATATATATATATATATATATATATATATATATATATATATATATATATATATATATATATATATATATATATATATTTTTTTTTTTTTTTATTATTATTATTTTTTTAATTAAAATAATTACAGCGCCATCATTTACATACAGAAATAGAAAAGACCATGTAAATTAAACATTGTGTTTAGTATCACATTAATGTCTCCAGTTTCAAAAAAGGTCCTATGTACCTCAAATCTGGGTCTAAAAAGGGAGAGTACATCATAATGGGGAACAACTGTATTTTTATGACAGATTCTCTTTACCAAAATAATTTACCACTTGCTTAGTGGGCACATAAACCCCCTTCCAGCCCAGGCCCATTTTCAGCGCTGTCACTCTTTGAATAACAATTATGTGGCCCTACAACACTGTACCCATGTGACATTTTTAGCATTTTTTCCACACAAATAGAGCTTTCTTTTGGTGGTATTTAATCACCCCTGGCATTTTTAATTTTTGTTAAACAAACAGAAAAATTTGAAAAAACATAAAACAAAAAATAACAGTTTTCATAGTTTGTTATAAAATTTTGCAAACAAGTAAATTTTCCCCTTTATTGATGTGCACTGATGAGGCCGATAGGCACTGGTGGGCACTAATCAGGCTGCACTGATAGGCGGCACTGATTGGCTGCACTGGTGGGTGGCTCTGGTTAGCAGTACTGATGGGCACTGGCAGGCACTGGTTAGCAGCACTTGTGTTTACTGAGTGGAATGGATGTCCCTCTTAAAATAAATAAATAAATAAAATAAAAATGAATGCTGGCTTCTGTTTACATCAAGTGATCAGCTGCCATTGGCTAACAGATGATCACATGGTAAAGGGCCAGGATTGGCCATTTACTCTGATCTGGGATCAGCCGAGTCCCAAGGACTCAGTGATCACAGAGCGTGCCACCCGCACCCCATAAGCACAGGAGGATGTACATGGACGCCCTCCCAGCAATCTAAGCAGCCACGCTGTAGCCAACTTTCAGCTATAGTGCGGGTGTGAAGTCGTTACATTTTGAAGAAATTGAGCTGAAATTCATCCTGACGGAAGGCAGTGTGATACATTTTCTGGAACAATGTAGCTGTTGTAATGAGCTGTAATTAGCAGAATTCCACCAATCACCACTGCCAATTCTTACAGCAGAATGGATTTGTTTCTCTGTATAACAGCTGCTTTCTTGTAATGATCTACAAACATTGTCACATTTATGGTATGTAGAGTACGGCATTAAAAACAATACCATTTCCAGTTGCAATAGTTAGGAGGATAAAATGTAGCCAATTCCAATGGGATCAATGCTCTGGATTAATCTCAGTAGCATAGGCTGTCCTGCCAAGTGGAGCAATAGCATATGAATTACTGGAAATGTCTGCATTTTGTCAATTCATCTTTGCTGAATGTCTGGGGGTGAACAGAATTTTAAAGACATTCCATAACATTTTGTAAGCAGCACAGTTTATTTGGATATGAAAAATGTTTATTACAACACGCTGGCATGCGTCATTGTGCACACAGAACACTGTGCCTACGCATTCTTGCATCAATTGTAATTGGGAAGCTCATTGAATAGGTAGATTTTAATTAAACACCAGAAAAACACAAATAGAACAGCGCCCAACAGTGGACACATTATATTGTTAAAGTGGTTCTAAAGTCAAAAGGAGCAGGGGGCATAGCTGAGACACATGGTGTGCGTCTATGGACACACACAGCCTGGCTCGGGAGTGCGTCTGCATGTGTGCCCACATAGCAGGTGCACGCAGACAAGGAGCGGACAGCACCAGCAGAGGACCCCAGGAAACAAGGTAAGGGGCAGCTCTGTGCAATATTCTTGCAATATTCTGAGCATACCTCCCCACTTTAAGATGGGAATGAGGGACACCTATTAGCAAAAGAAGGTAGGCATAAAAAAACACCTTCTGTCACGCCGCCCTATAAATAAAAATTTGGTTAAACCCTTATATTGGCTTTTGGAATTTAGAAATGCAGCCATTTAGAAATTGGATGAAAGGTTTAGCACTGAGGAAACACTTTTTAAAAGATAAATAGTGCGTTTTATATACAACTATATGGATTAGACTGAAATGGGGGACAAACGAGGAGGAAAGGGGGACAGACTTTGTTCCGAATGAGGGATAGTCACTCAATATCAGGGACGTTTGGGAGCTATGGAGTAAGGCCTCTTTCACACTGACGATCCGTTCAGGTCCGCCTGAACGGACCCTCCATAGATCTCTATGGAGCGTCGGAGGTCAGCGGTGACATGTCCACTGACATCCGACCCGCTCCGATCCGAAAAAAAGTGTAACGGAGGAAAACCCTACTTTTCCAACTGTGATCGGATCGGGTGACGACAGACACTACGGTCCGTCATCATCCGATCCCCCATAGGGGAGAGCGGCGCTCTGACAGATCCGTCGCTGCACAGTGAGCAGCGACGGACCTGTCATCTGATTGCTCAGCGGGGATCGGCGGAGCGATCCCCGCTGAGCAAGCGGATGTTCACGGGGCGGATCATCACGGATCCGTCCCGTGTGAAAGGACCCCAAGTATAAACCGCTTTCTTTTTATTTTAGGGGAAAAAAAAAAATAGGAGACTTTAATATCACTTTAAATCTGAACCCCAGGCAAATCGCTAAATATATAGATGAAGCACATAAGGATGTAGCGGTTTTATCTGCCTGGAGATTTGTATTTATGTCCATCCAGTCCTGAGATTTCCACAGCTTTTTCACACAGCACCAATCCACCTGGCAGGGCAGGGCAGGAGACTGAATTTTTTTTGCGGCAGTAAAAGTGGTTGTAAATCTCAGACATGGAATATAAAATATTATTATTAAATAAAATTAATAATAAAATAATTTAATATTAAAGTGACATTAAAGTTTTTTTTATGTTTAAAAATAACAAACATGTTATACTTACCTGCTCTGTGCAAAACCACTGCCCAGATCCTCCTCTTCTCAGGTCTCTCACTGGCGCTCCTGGCCCCTCCCTCCTGCCCCCACCGAAAGCAGCTTGCAATGGGGGCACCCGAGCCGCAACTCTGTGTGTCCGTTCAGACACGGAGTCATTGCTTGGACCCGCCCGCTCTCTCTCCTCATTGCTCACTGACTTTGACAGCAGTGGGAGCCGATTTCCGGGATTCTCCCACTAAGAGGGAGAGTCCCGGACAGCCGAGGTTCTCCTGCAATATCGCTAGATCGAGATGGGGCTCAGGTAAGTATTAGGGGCGCTACTGCACACAGAAAGCTTTTTATTTTAATGCATAGAATGTATTAAGATAAAAAAACTTCTGCCTTTACAACCGCTCTAACAAGCATATACCTCTATAGTGTGTACTTGTCTCAATTAAGATTAAGGTTTATTTACTAAAACTGGAGAGTGCAACATCTGGTGCAGTTGTACATGATAGCCAATCAGCTTCGATAATCAGCTTGTTCAATTAAAGTGGTTTTTAACCCACTTATATAAAAAAATCACATCTGCACTGTAATATACCAATAAATGTCCCTGTGCCTGTGTTAAGTGAAAAAAAAAAGCTTATCTGTATCTATAACAGTGCGATTCACTGCGCTCGGCTGCCTCTTCGGGTCTCCTCTCTCTTTCCGACTTAACGGTTCCAGTGGGCGGGGCCAAGCGCTTCCGCTGAAGTCAGCTGGAGAGGAGGAAGTGAGAGCCACATCAGCTGAGCGTCAGGGAGCAGCGCTGTTATAGATACGCACAATAAGCATATTTTTTACTCAACACGGGCACATGGATATTTATTGGTATATTAGAGTGCAGATGGGATTTTTTTTATGAAATATGAGAGCAGCAGGAGCGAAAGTCGGTCGCTGACATGCAGAGAGGGGAGGGGGAAAGAGAAGAGACAGAAGAGCAGGCTATGGATGACCGAGGCACGCAAACAGACCACAATGTCAGGGGCTCAGCAGCCATGATTATCGTGGTAAGTTTACAGAGGGGAGGGTAGAGACTGGCAAGATCAACCAGGTATTACAGGCTGCCAAATTATACACCACAAGCACTGCGCTGTATAAAATGCTTTAAAGGAACAGAATCTGTGTTTTTTTTTTGGGGGGGGTTAACAAACGCTTTAAGCTTTGACCAAAAAACCTTGAAGCTGATTGGTTTCTATGCAGAGCTGCACCAGACTTTGCATTCTCCAGTTTTAGCAAATCAACCCCCCTTATTGTCATTTCTGCCTGCTGCTTTGTTTCTCTGCTATCAGCATGAATCATTTCTGACAAGTTTTCCTGAGAAAAATAGTGACGGGGAGAGACCTCCAACTGATTAATAACCTCAGCTCTTTTCCTTGACCTGCAGTTGCCCTTCTAACCAGCATTTGACTCACTTCAAGCATTTTTTTTTTTGCTTTTTTTTTTTTTTTTTTTTTAAACAATAGATTTTTATTTTTTATGGTGAATGTCATTACAAATCTTGTTCAATACTAAAACATCACTTAGAAGGATTAATCATATTACTTATTCAACAGATATTGTACGAAGAAAACCAAAACAAGGCACTGCAAAAGAATGTATAACAGATATTGATGTGTTCTTGTTAGTCAGGCCCCGCCTACCCCGGATGGGATCAAACTGTAAGAAGGGTCTGTCCAACAAATTTTAATATTAACAAGGATCAGACTTTGTTTTGTTAGATAATAAACTACATCTGAATCTTGCATTATAAAAACGGTTATATCAGAAACACACGTGTTTGTTAAAAGGTTACACTCCTTAAAATATTTGGAAGCTCTAGGATGAGATAGCCAGGCTTGCCATGTCTTTTTAAAGGTAATAGTGGAGTCATTTTTATATGTTAGCATTAGCTCGAAATGTGCTTGGATGTTTAATCTAGCGATTACATTAGATAGGTTAGGTGCTTTAGTAGATCTCCATAAACTAGTTATAGCAAGTCTTGCCGCTATTAATATACGAGCCACTAATGTTCTATAATTTAGGGGATAAATATCAAGATTTATACTTAGTAGAGCCATCGCTGGAGTAAGTTTAGTCAGGTTGTCTGTGAGATTGGACATGAAGGTAGAGAAAGATTTCCAAAAACTGTGGAAATTAGATTTTCAAAAACTAAAGAAGGTTGCCAACTTGTTCATTGCATCTCCAGCATAAAGGGGAGGAGGAGGGGTATATTTTTGATAGTTTATATGGGGTTAGATACCATCTGTGTAAAAATGTTTGGGAATTGTCCCAATGCTCTATACAAGAGGAAGCTTTGCGATTTATCTGACTGGCTTCTTGCCATTAGTTCCAAGAAAAATTTTGATTTAGGTCTTCTTTCCATTTAATCACATGTGGGTTTTTATTATTACGTAAATGAAATGATAGAAGTCCATACATAAGGGAAATTCCTTTTTATGATTAACTTTAGTAAGAAAATTCCAAATTTCTAGAGGAATTTCTATAGAAATATGGGGATCAAAGTCCTTTAGTGGTGGATATTTATTAAAATTTACCCTGGATTATGTTCTTGTATTGCACTGGTAGACCTTCATATATGTGATGACCCTGTTGGATCCAGCTTCTCAGTGAGTAATGAACTTTATAATAATCTATTTACTTCAAGCGTTTTTGTTTTTTTGCATTGCCATAGACGGGCAATACTCTTTAGTATTCCTCTTCATTTTGTAGGGAAGTGATTGGGGGGACGGAGGAGTTGGGCCAGTAGTTAGACGCCCACAAAAGAGGAGAGAGCTATGATTTGCATGGAGGGAGAAGACGGTGTTAGGGAATAGTCTATCATAGAAAATGGTGTATTCTATTAATGAATAGAAAGCTTCCAATGATTGGCCGAGTTAGAAAGGCGGGCTGATGATATCACAACCTCTGACTCAGTCAATCAGTCCCCACTTTCTCTGAATGGCCGAGTGCCACTGTAATAGACTCTACTGTGTTCTGGGTACGAGATGCGAAATTCGCAGCTCAAACCCGAAGCACACAGTGTGGTATTTAGCAACTACATACAGTTTAGGGACATCAATAGGTTGGCCCAAATGAACTATGTAAAGTCCAACAAAAGATGGAGTTAAGCTTTAAATATTCTGTGCATTTACTTTCATTTTTTTTACATTGATAACATGGTCATTTTAATATCAACAATCATAAAGGTTACCGTACTTAAAAACAGTGAAAACAATACATAATCTAGCACAGTGTTTCTCAAACTTTTTTTTCGTCTTGCGCCGCACCAAAAAGATCTAAAAATTTTCGCGGCACACCTGAAAAGATTTAACAATCTTTGTGGTCAGCAGAAAATATAATATATGCAAAAGCAGCAGTCTTGTGTGATTCCCCAATATTATATATAACAGATATATAATATTGGGCATCACACAAGACTGCTGTTTCTGTATATATTATATTTTCCTGCTGATATAATATTGGGGAATGGGGATCACACAAGACTGCAGCTTATATTTACTGCGGATATAATCACACACTGGTCTGTCCGTATCTCGTCTCTCGTCCTACCTTCTCAGCTCCACATTGTGTGCGACAGCCAGGAACTGCGGGCTCCTCTGCTCTATCGTGGGGGGGACTGGAGGGGGGAATGACATCACGTTGAGGCGTGCCGTGCTCAGCACCTCATTGGCTGGAAACGCCTGGCACAGCACCTGTCCTGGCACACTGCTATCAGCCAGGCCGCAGCCTAATCTTACTCGCGATACGGATTGGCGGCAAACATCAACCAAGCCAATTTGCGGCCAGGCAGCACAGATGACAGTGTTAATGTGAAGCCATCACACTTGCTCAGTCAGAACTTTGCTGGCGGAGCCTCACGGTGTGGCAGCGGCGCAGCCACCGCCGGGCCCAGTGAACACCAATGATCACACGGCATACCTACAATTCTCCCACGGCACACAGTTTGAGAAACACTGATCTAGCAGATTGTTTTTCCGAGTTATGTGGTCTTTCCAAAAGCTTTGCTCTCTGTTTATGGACATATTACATTTGATAAGCAATACATGAGGCCAGAATATACTCACCCTTGGATTAAAGACTCAAACAAAGTGTTATAGAAGTCCAGCCGGGGGCTCGTTATGTCATCGGGGATTTTGCTGATAAAAGGCAATAGATTGGGAAAGATAACGGTCGCCAATCCTCTGCCTCCCTCTCTGAGGACTGTCCATAACTTGGGTAGAACGCCCTTCTTTGCACTTACATAATCCCAGCATTTCTAGGAGAAAAAAGTCATTTAATGAGAACCTCTCACATCAAAAAATTTGTCACCCCAATATTAATAGATGAGTACTTACAAGTGGCACAATTGTGAAGTGGAAGAAAAATAATAAATGGTTTACAACATTTTTTACAAATAAATATGTGAAAAGTGTGGCGTGCATTTGTATTCAGTCCTCCGAGTCAATACTTTATAGAAACACCTTTCGCTGCAATTACAGCTGCAAGTCTTTTTGGGGATGTCTCTATCAGCTTTGCATATCTAGAGTGAAATTTTTGCCCATTCTTCTTTGCAAAATAGCTCAAGCTCTGTCAGATTGGATGGAGAGCCTCTGTGGACAGCAATTTTGCAGTCTTGCCACAGATTCTCAATTGGATTTAGGTCTGGACTATGACTGGGCCATTCTAACACATGAATATGCTTTGATCTAAACCATTCCATTGTAGCTTTGGCTGTATGTTTAGGGTCGTTGTCCTGCTGGAAGGTGAACCTCTGCCCCAGTCTCAACTCTTTCATAAACTCTAACAGGTTTTCTTCTATGATTGCCCTGTATTTGGCTCCATCCATCTTCCCATCAACTCTGACCAGCTTCCCTGTCCCTGCTGAAAAAATGCTTCCCCACAACACGATGCTGCCACCACCATGTTTCATGGAGGGGATGGTGTGTTCAGGGTGATGTGCAGTGTTAGTTTTCTGCCACACATAGAGTTTCGCTTTTAGATCAAAAAGTTCAATTGTGGTCCCATCTGACCAGAGCACCTTCTTCCACATGTTTGCTGTGTCTCCCACATGGCTTCTCACAGACTGCAAATGGGACTTCTTATGGCTTTCTTTCGACAATGGCTTTCTTCTTGCCACTCTTCCATAAAGGAGAGATTTGTGGAGTGCTCGACTAATAGTTGTCCTGTGGACAGATTCTCCCACCTGATCTGTGGATCTCTGCAGCTCCTCCAGAGTTACCATGGGCCTCTTGGCTGCTTCTCTGATTAATGCTCTCCTTGCCCGGGCTGTCAGTTTAGGTGGACGGTCATGTCTTGGTAGGTTTGCAGTTGTCCCATACTCTTTCCATTTTCGGATGATGGATTGAACAGTGCTCCGTGAGATGTTCAAAGCTTGGGAATTTTTTTTTTTTATAACCTAACCCTACTTTAACTGGTTCCCGACCGGCTCCTGTACATTTACGTCGGCAGAATGGCATGGCTGCGCAAAGTAACGTACCCGTGCGTTACTTTGAATTTGCCGCCGTGTGTGCGCGCCTGCCGCGATCTCCGTGAGTCGGGTCGCGGGTCCCGCGGACTCGATCGCCACGGGCATACCCGCAATCGCCTCACGGAGAGGACGAACGGGGAGATGCCATTGTAAACAGCATCTCCCCGTTCTGCCTAGTGACAGTGTCACTCGATCTCTGCTCCCTGTCATCGGGAGCAGAGATCAGTGACGTCACACACAAAGCCCATCTCCCTGACAGTTAGAATCACTCCCCTAGGACACACTTAACCCCTCCCCACCCCCTAGTGGTTAACCCCTTCACTACCAGTGTAATTTACACAGGAATCAGTGCATTTTTATAGCACTGATTGCTGTATAAATGACAATGGTCCCAAAAATGTGTCAAAAATGTCCGATGTGTCCGCCATAATGTCGCAGTCACAATAAAAATCGCCGATTGCCGCCAAAACTAGTAAAAAAAAATTAACAAAAATGCCATAAAACTATCCCCTATTTTGTAAACGCTATAACTTTTGCGCAAACCAATCAATAAATGCCTATTGCAATTTTTTTTTACCAAAAATATGTAGAAGAATACGTATCGGCTTAAACTAAGGAAAAAAAATGTTTTTTAATATATTTTTTGGGGATATTTATTATAGCAAAAAGTAAATAATAATGTGTTTTTTTTCAAAATTGTCGCTCTCATTTTGTTTATAGCGCAAAAAATAAAAATTGCAGAGGTGATCAAATACCACCAAAAGAAAAATCTATTTGTGGGAAAAAAAAGGACGTCAATTTTGTTTCGGAGCCACGTCGCACGACCGCGCAATTGTCAGTTAAAGCGACGCAGTGCTGAATCGCATAAAGTGCTCTGGTCAGGAAGGGGGTAAATCCTTCCGGGGCTGAAGTGGTTAAACCTCTCCACAGCTTTAGCTATGACCTGCCTGGTGTGTTCCTTGGCCTTTATGATGTGGTTTGTTCACTAAAGGTTCTCTAACAAACCTCCAAGGGCATCACAGAACAGCTATATTCATACTGAGATTAAATTACACACAGGTGGACTCTATTTACTAATTAGGTGACTTCTGAAGGCAATTGGTTCCACTAGACTTTAGTTAGGGGGTATCAGAGTAAAGGGGGCTGAATACAAATGCCCACCACACTTTTCACATATTTATTTGGAAAAAAAAAAAATGTAAAAACATTTATCATTTTCCTCCCACTTCACAATTATGTGCCACTTTGTGTTGGCCCATCACATAAAATCCCAATAAAATACATTTATGTTTGGTTGTAACATGACAAAATGTGGAAAATTTCAAGGGGTATGAATACGTTTTCAAGGCATTGTCATTTTTTTTTTCTGAGGAATTGGAAGGGGAGTAAAATGTCCCCAATTGGACACAAACATAAATTTTTTTTTTTTAAATGATAAAAAAAAAATGAGGGCATTTCTCAAATATCTCCACTCGATTGAAAACTAAAAAGGAGGTTTGACTTTAGATATACTTTCATGCCAGTTTGTTCCGCTTTATGACAGCCCTACTGACCGCAGTTTTGGGGAAACCTGTGACATGAACCATGCCCTTGTAAGATGAGAAAAAACGATTTTGTGGTATAATCAGTACCTTTATACCCTAATGGGAATCTAAATTCCAGCATTTACACCATAAATTCAATATAAAAAGCCTGATCGGTTTTATCTTGGATACCTAATGTAAGTAATTTGTATAATGATGTAGGATACATTGCTGTATTGACTTAGCTTACAATAACTACCGTATATACTCGAGTAGAAGTCGTTTTTCAGCACATTTTTTTGTGCTGAAAGTGCCCCCCTCGACTTATACACGAGTCAAGCACTTTTCTGCAGCAAAAAATTTCATTTTCCGAACCGAATTTGGGGCCCCGTATCTCAGGGCCACTTGGTGCTAGGAACTCCAAATTTGATGTGCTAACCCAGTGGAACTGGTACCATAACATATCCAAAATTGGGGTTCCTAGCACTAAGTAGCCCCGAGATATCGGGCCCTAAAGTAGGTTAGGAAAATGTCATTCTCTGCTGCAGAAAAGTGCTTGACATTTTTTGAACCGGTTTTTGGGGCCCTGTATCTCGGGGACACTTGGTGCTAGAAACCCCAGCTTTGGATATTTTTTTGGTGCTAGTTCCACTGGGTTTGCACACCAAATTTGAGGTTACTAGCACTAAGTGGCCCCGAGATACGGGGCCCCAAAGTTGGTCAACTGTGTCCATCTGCAGCAATGTCATTTCGGGACCCTTTAGGTTCAGAGACCCCAAATTTTGGCTGCAGCTAGGGGGCATCTAGGAACCCTTAACTACCGAGTCTGAAGTTCGGGGGACCTATGGCTGCAAATGGGCACAGTGAGGCAAGCAAATGGGCACAGTGAGGCTGCAAATGGGCATTGTTGACCCTCTTTTCCACTTACGATAGCTGTGCATTTCTCACCCTCTTCTTATACTCGGGTCAATAAGTTTTTCCCATTTTTTTTTGGTAAATTAGGGCCTCGACTTATACTCGGAATGACTTATACTCGAGTATATACGGTATATTATGGATTTATGGATACTATTTAAAACCACCAGTTAATTTGGGAGTTCGGAGGAAGCAGATCTGCTCCTTGACATGAGTACACTCTCACACAAAACAATTCTCTTACTGGCTTATCACAATTATTTTTGGTGGTCTATACAATGATTTTGATGTGTGTGTGATTTTTAATATTAGGGGTTTGTTTTACCCTGTTCTTTTTTGCACATTTGCATTACACATCACTATACATTTTTTATATACTTTCTGTAATACTTAAAAGAGAAGTATGAACAAAGGTTTTTATAGCAATATTTTTCCTGTGGGTCACAGCAGTGCAGTTACTTTTGCTTTCCTGTGACCCAGAATAAGCCGACAGCATAGAGCTGCTCCAGGATCTGGAAGGATCCCGATCCTATTGTCGGGATTCACCCAGCTGCCTGACTGACAGCTGGCTCTGACTCTCAGTGTGTGGCTGAGAGACAAAGCCTGCTGCTCCCATCACCTCCCCAGCCTGGCACTCCAGTGAGCGCTGGAGGGGCATCGCGGAGAGCAGTGACTGACAACCACAGCTCTCCGCTCTGAGTGTACAGAGAACTGAGTGATCAGCAATCATGTGATCATTCAGGTCTTGGGCTTAGAGCCAACAGGGGGATAGCTGCAGCATGAAGGAGAGTATGTGTGTTTATTTGATTTTTTTTTATAACCCCAATGCTGGATATTAAAATTCTGTTCAATGTAAAAGTAAAATAATCCACCTAGGGATGAAGAATTCCTTGGTAAAGCCCATTAATTGGGGTACAGTGTACAGGAAAAGATGTGTGCAGTGCTTATTTCAGATAATTGTAAAATGAGCAAACAGCGTGGCCAGGCAGGGGGAAAAGCTGTGAAAAGAGTGAAAGAGTGAAATCTTAAGGAATACATTAAGGTTGGGGAGGGTAATATTTTCAATTTAAAGCGAAGATCAAGAAAAAAGGTGTGATGACCTCAAACTAGCAGAAGGAATATTTAAAACCATTCTTAGAAATTAAGACTAGTTGATGCTCGGTACAAACTTCCAGCAGAGATAATGAGTCAGTCAACAGTAAGTACATTCAAACGCGTGTAGGACATACATACACTAGATTACCAAAAGTATTGGGACACCTGCCTTTACACACACACACATGAACTTTAATCCAGTCCAGTCTTAGTCCGCAGGTTTCAATATTGAGTTGGCCCATCCTTTGCACCTATAACAGCTTCAACCCTTCCGGGAAGGCTGTCCACAAGGTTTAGGAGTGTGTCTATGGGAATGTTTGACCATTCTTCCAGAAGTGTATTTGTAAGGTCAGGCACTGATGTATACGAGAAGGCCTGGCTCGCAGTCTCCGCTCCAATTCATCCCAAAGGTGTTCTATCGGGTTGAGGTCAGGACTCTGTGCAGGCCAGTCAAGTTCCTCCACCCCAAACTCGCTCATCCATGTCTTTAGGGAGCTTGCTTTGTGTACTGGTGTGCAGTCATGTTGGAACAGAAATGGGCCATTACTAAACTGTTCCCACAAAATTGGGAGCATGAAATTGTCCAAAATGTCTTATGCTGGTGCCTTAAGAGTTCCCTTCACTGAAACTAAGGGGTCAAGCCCAAACCCTGAAAAACAACCCCTCACCATAATCCCCCCTCACCAAATTATTTGGACCAGTGCACAAAGCAAGGACAATAAAGACATGGAAGAGCGAGTTGACCTCAACCTGATATAACACCTTTGGGATGAATTAGAGCGGGCACTGCGAGCCAGACCTTTTCGTGCCTAACCTCACAAATGCTCTTCTGGAAGAATGGTCAAACATTCCCATAGACACACTCCTAAACCTTGTGGACAGCATTCCTAGAAGAGTTGAAGCCGTTATTGCTGCAAAGGGAGGGCCAACTTAACATTGAACCCTACAGACTAAGACTGGGATGCCATTAACTGCTTGCCAACCAGCCACCGTCATTATACTGCGGCAGGTTGGATCTCCCCGATTTTTTTTACCAAAAATATATTTTATATATATATATATATATATATATATATATATATATATATATATATATATATATATCCTAAACTGATCAATACATTTTTTTTTTTGATATGTATTATAGCGGAAAGTAAAAAAAACATTTTTTTTTTTTCAAAATTGTCTGTACTATTTTTTTTTTGTTTATAGCGCAAAAAATAAAAACCACAGAGGTGATCAAATACCACCAAAAGAAAGCTCTATTTGTGGGAAAAAAGCACGTCAATTTTGTTTGGGTACAGCATCGCGCCATTGTCAGTTAAAGCGACACAGTGCCGTATAGCAAAAAAAAAATAACCTGGTCATTAAGGGGGCAAATCCTTCCGGGGCTGAAGTGGTTAAAGTTCATGTGTGTGTAAAGGCAGGTGTCCCAATACTTTTGGTAATATAGGGTAGATATATACTCAGACAAAAGTAACAAATAAAATGGGGTAGACTGGATGGACCATCTGGTCGTTTTTTGTTTTTTTTTGCCGTCATTTTATGTTTTTAGGGTACTAACTTGATTGCTATTTTTGGGATGCCAGCACTCACAACTTGACACTATATGGGTTTCACCTATTTTTTTTAATGTAAGGGGTTAACAGTAGTTCTAAAGACAATGCCATATGTATTTAAAAAAAAAAAAAAAAACTAGGCAATTTACCTCTATGGTGGTTACAGTGTACAAGACCGCTTCCCACAGAGTGGGACACACTACAGCATCACTGTCATCAATACTGAGCAAAACAGCCGGACACACCCGGGAAGCCTCTGTGTTTAAGAGTTCAGGGAAGTACTGGCACAGTGCAGAGATCAGTTCAAAGAAAGCCGAACGAATCTACAAAACAAAAACAGGAATATGTACACATGTTAAATAAGAAAGTTTTATTTTTAAAAAGTGAAACCAGGCCTACATCCACTACCTCGGCGCTTATGGAACCTTAAACTTTAAAACATATAAAATATTTACAATATTTCCAAAAGATAGCAGCCGCTTAAATTCGTAAACTGTATAAATAAAAAAAATAGTAAAACATCCACAGGCATCTCAATAGGGTACCTATATATAAACCATAGCAGCGCTACTGTCATTAATTATTACGATCAGCTTTCATATGGTATTTACATATGAGAAAAGATGTATGACAGAGGTGATGGCCAGTCCAAAAGACACAGGTGGCGATATCAATGTGGAATTTTTTGAAGTGCACCTCACACCAGAGATCCTCAAACGCACTTCTGGTCGCCGTAAGTTCACGCCCGACGCGTTTCGTCAGATTTTTTCCCTTTTTCGAGTACACTGTGGAGACGATTTGCAGCGCTGACACTGTCCAGGAAGGGGGACTGTTTTTGACTCTCTGGTGAGTGTGAACCCCTAAGGGGAGTGCGACGCACAGTTTGAGGATTACGGGTGCGCTCCCGTGTTCTGCTGCTACATCTATTGACACAGAAAGCAGGACTCAGCTCTGCCCCCGACTCCCACGTCATTGGATTTGATTGACAGCAGCGGGAGCCAATAACTGTGCTGCTATTAATCTATCCAATCAGGACCCGAGTCACCGGCTGGAGCTGGTGTGCTCATCCCCGTCGCATTCAAAGGAGCGAGGTTGGGACTTTAAATGAGACGAGGGTCTCCATCCCTATTCATACTAGAAACGGGAGAAGTGGGACTTTGAGTGAGGTGTGCAAAAAGGCCAAGGGATCCCCGTTGCGTGAACGATCGGGCTCAAGTAAAAAGGGGGCTCTGGGGGGCTGGTGCACGACAAGAGGTTTTTCACCTCAAAGCATAAAATTAGAACCGCTTTAAAGTGTTACTAAACCCAGGACCCTGGATTCACTATATCTGGTCTCCCACAGAACATGGAAATGTAATTATTTTAGTAAATTTAAACTACTAAATACCTTTTATCATCAGCAATATATAGCAGTCTTGTGACTTCTATCAGTGTCTGGTTAATGCTAGTAGGAGGAGTTTTTCATTCTCCCACGATTGTCCCATCAGGATACATGACCCCTGACCCTCTGTCCGGCAGTGCCGATTGTCCCTGTGATGATCACATGCACTCTCCCCATAAAAAAAAAAAAATAAAAAAAACCCTCTCTAGAAATACACACCAAACTGAGCATGTGCAGCTTGTCCCCTGGCTCTGTAAATATCAGGAAATATTTTTGAGTCCGTGGAAGAAGATGATGATCTGTGCATACAGGATCAAACAGTCTTTTTACACAATGCAGAGGATTAACCCCTTGGGTTCCACAGTGAGTATAACAAGCGTGTTTTACTGCATATACAGAACGATTTTACTGTTGTGGGTTTAGTAACACTTTGAAGGAAATTTGAAGTGGTTCTAAATATAATTTTCTTTTTTAGCTTATTCAATTACAATTGACAGAACAAAAAAATGTATGCCAATATGTGCGCTTTCATACGAAATGCCCTTATTTTTTTGTCCCTCTCCCCTGCCAGATGCCACCCTCCCCCTCCGTGGAGGGTGCATAAAGACTAAGCACACTTTTTATGAACGGACGCTTATTATTTAAAGTGTTTAAGCTTGCATGCATCCCACATACATTTCTACTTACCAATAGGAATTTGTGGGAGACTGACAAACTGCAAGATCTGGCAATCAAGTGGGGATGGGGGGGGGGGGGGGGTGCGAGCCGGTGCAGGTATGTGCGGCCTCTAAATGATTGACCTTTATATCGGTCAGCGGATTTTGTTTTCCCTTCTTTTTTGGTTAAGACATTAAGACTACACTTTTTTTTTAACTTAGAAATGCTTGAGTTTATACATCAGCACTGAATCCTGGGTAGGATTAAGCTAGCATAAGGAAAACAAGAGGCCTTCCAAACACATTATGCAGAAAGAAGCCCTGCGGTCTTACATTTGGTGACTGGTGCTTGCTGTACTTCCAGAACTTGCTCTGTGACAGAAGGTGAGCCAACTTCTCCTGAAGGAAGCTGTTCTCTCCACTTGGCAGCATAGAAAGCAGACGCTTCAGAGCCAGCAAAGAACAGGTGACAACTCGGAAGTACTTAGATTCCCTTTCCTCTGGTGGGACTGTTCTGCAAGAGGATAAAAAAGGGCAAGAAAAATTCACAAAATGCATAACCAAGTTCCATTATCCAAGTAAAAATAAATGTTTTAAAACATTTTGTATCCTGTTAAACTCCAGAAATTTAAAGGGGTTGTAAAGGTAAATTTTTTTTTTTTTAAATAACAAACATGTCATACTTACCTTCACTGTGCAGCTCGTTCTGCACAGAGTGGCCCCGAACCTGCTCTTCTGGGGTCCCTCGGCGGCTGTTTCAGCTCCTTCCCGCAAGAACTAACCACCTTAATGCGAGCTCCCTCGCATGGTGGTTAGTTATTGCGGGCGCGCTCCCGTGATACAGCCGGCGGCTATAGCCGCTCGCTGTATCACTCGGCCCCGCCCCCCGCGTCATTGGATGTGATTGACAGCAGCGCGAGCCAATGGCTGCGCTGCTTTCAATCTATCCACTGTAGCCAATCAGCGACCAGGCTGAGCTGCAATAGAGATGACGGGAGCGAGCAGCGGAGTTTCGAGGTGTCAGGTAAGTAAAACGGGGGGGGGCTGGGGGCGGCGGTATTGTCAAAAGTTTTTTCACCTTAATGCATATAATGCATTAAGGTGAAAATTTTTTTACCTTTACAACCCCTTTAAGCACACAGTACATATGAGAACAGTTAAAAAAAAATGATTTTCTTTTTTTGCTGCTGGGGATGCCAAAAAAATCTGTCTTAGTGCAGACTTCTGGGGAAATCAGTAAGCCAATCACACAAGCAGGAAATTACATTTTTCAGGGGGCGTTCCATAGAACATCTGTGTATAGAAAACCTCCATATTGCATTTTACAGTAAATTACGGCTCTACAGATTGAAAAGAAAAGGTCATTTTTTAATAACATTTAATTACAATATGACTTGAGTCGCAATTGTATATGCTAGGCGTTTTATTTGCACATTTTTTCCCCAAAGAAAGTGGAGTTACCCTCTTAGCTTAGTTCTAACCTGGAATTCCACTTTAACAACGAGTGGTCACAGGATCCAAAGTAAAGTAGTTTGATATTCTGGAGATTACCAATTTTTATGGATGCGAGATTTATACGGGGGGGGGGTATTATTAGGGATTTTACAGTTCTAAGTGTTTGTTTTTGGGAATCGGCTTTCTTGGAGCCATTTTAGGCATTCATAGTTAAAGCTATGGTGAAAATGGTAAGTCATACATTTACACATTGTATTTCAATTATTTCTAGCCTACTCCTATTAATCTAAATGATTTTGAAGCCTGTACACTTACTTTGTAAATATCCCCACATATTTAATTCTATGAATTCTGTGACACATATGCACTGCACATGCAGGTATGAGTAAGCACTGCTTTGTCACACATTTCACAGAGCCTGTTTTCTGAACTACAGAGATGCTGAAAAGAGGAGTTACAGGAGGCAGAGTCAGTAGAGGAATCACTGCTTACTAGGGATGCGCTGAATGGGTTTTTTGGTGCCAAAACCGATACCGAAAATAAATCTTCCTTGATCCCGAAAACAGAAACCGATACCGAAAGTGACTGTTTTAAAAAATATTTTTATACAGGAGATGGTCAGAGACTAGGGACATGGTACAGGAGATGGTCAGAGACTAGGGACATGGTACAGGAGATGGTCAGAGACTAGGGACACGGTACAGGAGATGGTCGGAGACTAGGGACACGGTACAGGAGATGGTCGGAGACTAGAGACACGGTACAGGAGATGGTCGGAGACTAGGGACACGGTACAGGAGATGGTCAGAGACTAGGGACACGGTACAGGAGATGGTCAGAGACTAGGGACACGGTACAGGGGATGGTCAGAGACTGCGGACATGGTAGAGGAGATGGTCAGAGACTGCAGACATGGTAGAGGAGATGGTCAGAGACTGCAGACATGGTAGAGGAGATGGTCAGAGACTGCAGACATGGTAGAGGAGATGGTCAGAGACTGCAGACATGGTAGAGGAGATGGTCAGAGACTGCAGACATGGTAGAGGAGATGGTCAGAGACTGCAGACATGGTAGAGGAGATGGTCAGAGACTGCAGACATGGTAGAGGAGATGGTCAGAGACTGCAGACATGGTAGAGGAGATGGTCAGAGACTGCAGACATGGTAGAGGAGATGGTCAGAGACTGCAGACATGGTAGAGGAGATGGTCAGAGACTGCAGACATGGTAGAGGAGATGGTCAGAGACTGCAGACATGGTAGAGGAGATGGTCAGAGACTGCAGACATGGTAGAGGAGATGGTCAGAGACTGCAGACATGGTACAGGAAAGGGTCAGAGACTGCGGACATGATACAAGAGATCAATGCAGCCTCACCAGGGCCCGTCATGCAGCCCGCTTTTGCCCCTCAAATGCAGCCCGCGTTTGCCCCTCAGATGCAGCCCGCCTGTGCCCACGAGATGCAGCCCGCCTGTGCCCACGAGATGCAGCCCGCCTGTGCCCACGAGATGCAGCCCGCCTGTGCCCACGAGATGCAGCCCGCCTGTGCCCACGAGATGCAGCCCGCCTGTGCCCACGAGATGCAGCCCGCCTGTGCCCACGAGATGCAGCCCGCCTGTGCCCACGAGATGCAGCCCGCCTGTGCCCACGAGATGCAGCCCGCCTGTGCCCACGAGATGCAGCCCGCCTGTGCCCACGAGATGCAGCCCGCCTGTGCCCACGAGATGCAGCCCGCCTGTGCCCACGAGATGCAGCCCGCCTGTGCCCACGAGATGCAGCCCGCCTGTGCCCACGAGATGCAGCCCGCCTGTGCCCACGAGATGCAGCCCGCCTGTGCCCACGAGATGCAGCCCGCCTGTGCCCACGAGATGCAGCCCGCCTGTGCCCACGAGATGCAGCCCGCCTGTGCCCACGAGATGCAGCCCGCCTGTGCCCACGAGATGCAGCCCGCCTGTGCCCACGAGATGCAGCCCGCCTGTGCCCACGAGATGCAGCCCGCCTGTGCCCACGAGATGCAGCCCGCCTGTGCCCACGAGATGCAGCCCGCCTGTGCCCACGAGATGCAGCCCGCCTGTGCCCACGAGATGCAGCCCGCCTGTGCCCACGAGATGCAGCCCGCCTGTGCCCACGAGAGGCAGCCCGCCTGTGCCAATGAGAGGCAGCCCGCCTGTGCCTATGAGATGCAGCCCGCCTGTGCCTATGAGATGCAGCCCGCCTGTGCCTATGAGATGCAGCCTGCCTGTGCCTATGAGATGCAGCCTTACCTGTGCCCGTCATGCAGCTTGCCAGTGCCCATCATGCAGCTTGCCAGTGCCCATCATGCAGCTTGCCAGTGCCCGTCATGCAGCCTGCCAGTGCCCGTCATGCAGCCTGCCAGTGCCCGTCATGCAGCCTGCCAGTGCCCGTCATGCAGCCTGCCAGTGCCCGTCATGCAGCCTGCCAGTGCCCGTCATGCAGCCTGCCAGTTCCCGAATCAGAGCGGCGATCTTCGTGTGTCACGGAGCTGCATTTGAATTGCCCGGATCGCAGTAACGATGTCCCGCCTCCTGTAATCACATCACACTGATTCAATGTCCCACCATTGGATCAGTGTGCCGTCTGTCACAGGAGGCGGGACATTGTTACTGCGGTCTGTGTAGTTAAGCTCTGTGACACAACGGAGATCGCGGCGAGGAGCGAGGGAGGGGAGGGGAGGAGAAGAGAGGAGAGGACTGCAGTGCACCGCGCCAGAAGGACACCCTCGTAATGGGCAGCACCAGGAACGGGGCCCCGCCCCCATTTTGGCGAGATTTCCTTTTTGGCATTTTGCTGAAAAGGCCATTTTTGGCCGATATGCTTCCGTGGCTGAAAATTCGGTGCATCACTACTGCTTACAGGCAGCAAGGTACCATGGGATATGTAGTCTTTACAAATTGATACAAGCAAGATAGTTGACATTTAGAAATTAAACTCCCCCATCCATGCATGTCTATGCTTTATTTTGTTGAGAAATCACTTTGAAAAACAACACCTTAGCCCAGTGATGGCAAACCTTGGCACCCCAGATGTTTTGCCCTAGCCTTTCTGGCTGCGACCATCTTGAGTAAAGGCAAATAATTCATGTGGCATTTACTTCCTGGAATTCATTTGCCCTTAGCTTTGGCATGCATGCACGCCCTCTCCTCCCCTCCCAAAGACTCCTGGGATATATAACCTAATTTTCCTAGGCAAGAAACTAGTGAAGTTCCACTTTAAAATGGACCGTCATTAAAAAAAAAAAAAAAAAAAAACACAACAAAAAAGTGCAATTATTAATATTTTGCATTGAAGTCGGCGGAGCATTGCAATGAAAATCAACCCCTCAGGTCTGTACGGAGGGATGGACTTTCTGCTATGGGGCTGAAGGAAATAAACAGTGGACTACAAGTGTGATGACATCACTGCACCTGTGCCGACACTCTGAGCACCTGTGTCATTGTGACAGATGGAACTTGTAGGCTTCCCATTCCTTGTGAATGGATCTGTAAATGGAAAATACGTTTTTGGATGATGGACTTTATAGGCATAACACTTAATACATCATTTTATAAAAAAAAAAGTATATAAAGTTATTTACAGAAAGAAATTAAATACTTTTAAAAACATTGACTATCCACAATTGTGCCTTGAAGCATACATGTTACGCGTATTCAAAAACGCTTCTTCAGGAGCTTAGGGCATATTATTGTAGTCAAAAGGGTAGACAAGGGACCAAAGTCCACAGCGCAGCCAAGAGTGCAGGGATATCTCATCAGATGAATTCCCAGCTAGTCTGTGAAATAACGATCACACAGTAAACTTATAGTGATTGAGAGATACATACATAGCCAGCAGGGAAAAGAAAAGAAACCATTTAGGATATTTTGGAAAACCTTTATGATAGTTCTGGAAATATAGGGGATCCCCCACTAATCACACATCTCCAGTATTCATCTGTTTTTGTTTTCAAATGGCGTCATCAACGATGAAAATCCCCTGCAGGGCTCTGCTGGTTTATTTTCTTTTACTTGCTGGCTATGTATGTAACGCTCAATCACTATAAGTTTACTGTGTGATCGTTATTTCACAGACTAGCTGGGAATTCATCTGATCTATTCCTGCACCTTTAGCTGTGCTGACTACAATAATAATATTCCCTAAGCAACTGAAGAAGCCTTTTTTAATACGCGTAACATGTATGCTTCAAGGCACAATTGTGGATAGTCACTGTTTTTAAAAGTGTTTCATATGTTTCTGTAAATAAATACATTTATATACTTTTTTTTTATAAAATTATGCATTAAGTGTTATGCCTATAAAGTCCATCATCCAAAAAAGTATTTTCCAAATAGAATATATTGGGACGTGGCATATGTCTACTCCTTTCTCGTATCCACAGTACCACTCTGTGATGATACGATTCCAATTTATGGATCTGTAAATGGATGACACACACACACCTGTCATAAATGGGAACAAGATTTATGACATACGTTCATGAATAAGGATGGGCTCAGGCGGGTTCGCAGCTCCACATGCCAGAGCTCACCAGGAAGCGTGAACAGCGCATCGCTAATCACAGGCAGTGAGACATTTCCCGATCCGTGGCTGCAGAGATTGGGAAATGTCTCACTACCTGTGATTAGTGCTGCGCAGTGTAAGCTTCCTGGCGGGCTCGGGCATGTGGAGCTGCAAACACGCCTGAGCCCATCCTTATTCACGAATAAGGAATGGGAATCAATTTTTGAATCGAATCACCAAGGCTCCTTGAACGTAAATGTTCAAGAGAATGGATTTAAATTGCAATGATATTTCTAACATATGCTACCTGTAGTCCACAGATTCTTTCCAAGGGTTTCAGCAAACTGTTGGAGATGCCGGACGGAGAGAAAGACTTTATCCTACATTTGATGGACCTGTCTGGATTTGCATGATTTCTGGACCTCCACTCACAGCTTTACTTCATCCGTCTCTGGCCTTGCTATAGATTTCACCCATGCGCAATATTTATTGCACCATACAAAACTTATCAAAACACTTATTTGAAATCTCTGGCCATGCATAGAACGTGGTCAGCCTATGTATACCTGTCCACTGGGGATCATCTCAGCCACCCACAATTGATAAAAGGTTTGCCCACATCAACAAATTGGCAAAGATGGAGGAATTGATGTATATTTCTCAAGACAGAATTTCACAATGCCACAAAACATGGGCTTGTTGGCTTTACTAGAGGACTACCACCAAATATTCCTCAAAGTAGCACCTAATCAGTGGTTTGGGCAGCTGAGAAGTCCTGTTTTGGTCCTGGTCTGATTTCTGTAGGAATTATAATCCTAGGGATCTCCCGTCCCCAATTTTTGGGGGGGTGGGATGTCATATATTATGCCCCGTCATTAGAAGGTATTAACAATCAATAGAGAAAGGAAGGTGGTCCGTTGAGGACTCCAGACTATTTGGTGGTCCATTTTAATTGAAAACATATGTGTATTTTATACATTTGCCTTGTCAAGATTCTTTAATTTGTACAAAACACTTTTTTTTTTTTAACCATGCCTACAAAGTGTATTCCTTTCTTTCTCTATTGATTGCTATTTCCTATACGAAGTGGCATAGTGTACCTTAATTGCTGTCCACAGCACCACCCTGCAGGGACAGTATAAGTAAACCTACTAGGTGAAGAACGACTTTCAGTTGGCCTTAAAAACATTATCAGGTATAGCCTCAGTTTCCCTATTTCCCACCTATTCCATCTCCCCTGACCCCTCTCCTTTTCCTTTTTTCTCCTCCTCTTCTCTTGCCTCCACTTTTTTTCTTTTTTCCCTCACTTTTCTATCTTCTACCCTTTGATAGTTTATATGTACGTACTTTGCACAGGCGGACAAAAGTTGTTAATGAAGATGGATTTGTTAAGCCCTTTAAGCCAAGTACAGGCTGCCCTTGTAGTTGACTTCCTTTGTGATCTTTGGATTATTGATATTTGTACTGGCCGTGCTGATTACATAAGCGACTTAACTATGTATTACTGTATTACTTACAGCCTTCTTGTTTTGTATAATGGCACGTCATACTTTCAGTGTGTTGTGCCTACAGCAGTGACAGCGATCCTTTTTCAGGCAAGTCTGTCATAATGTGCTAGTATGTGGTGTGGTTTACTGCCTCTTTAAAAAAAAAAAAGTGGGATGATGCGATTGTGCTAGGCTCTGCTAAAATTTGAAAAACAGGACACTCCAGGGAAAATCGCCCCACCGTTCAGGGGTTTGTGGGAGGGGGCTGTGTAATGAGGTCATGTTTAAAGTTACGAAATTAATGGATGAAACATGAAACATATTCACAAAAGGAGGCTTTAAGCAAGTCGTACATTTTGCAATTTCCTTTTATACAACCACGGCTTGAAAGAAAGAAAATTACTCGATTCCCCCATCAACACTGATCCCTCTTGTTGCCCTATTGCATTGTGACAGCGGGTGATTTCAATAGACTGACTTGAGCACAATGAGCCTGCCCATAGATGGATCCTGCTGAACTGGACAAATTTCGATTAATCTATGGCCAGCCTAAGGTTTTAAATCCTAGACAGAGATTAACCACATATACTGCGGCAGGACGGCCCTTAAGCGCAAAATAACGTACCTGTGATGGGAGCCAATCAGCGGGCCCGGCGGCAGCTAGAGCTATGGTTTGCTAGAGCTATGTAAACAATGCAGACCATCGTTCTGTCAGAGAGGGAGAGAGAGAGAGAGATCTCGTGTTCCTGCTAATCAGGAACACAAATGTCTCTCTTCCTTCAGTCAGTCCATCCCCTACACAGTTAGAAAGCATTCCCTAGGAGCACACTTAACCCTTTGATCGCCCCTGATGTTAACCCCTCCCTGCCAGTGTCATTTGTACAGTGACAGTGCTTTTTTTTTTTTAGCACTGATCACTGTATTGGTGTCACTGGTCCCCAAAGTGGTTTACTTAGGGTCAGATTTGTCAGCTGCAACGTCGCAGTCCTGCAAAAACCATTGATCGCCATCATTACTAGTAAAAATAATAAAATAAGAAAAAAGTCCATAAATCTATCCCATAGTTTGTAGACACTATAACTTTTGCGCAAACCAATCAATATATGCTTTTTGGGATTTTTTTTTTACAAAAAATATGTAGCAAAATACAAACTGACCTAAACTGATGAATAAATTTGATACTTTGATACTTCACTTTGCTACTTCTCCTTTCATGGTCCAGTCACAGACTGGGGTGGGTCCATGGTGAGGAAATGGGCTGAATGATCCTGGCCATGAGAATGGGCACATCCAAATGTGGAAATAAAAGTACTGCTGGGGGAAATCTCTGGATTGATGATCAATACTACAGCAAAAAGCAGTTTTGGCATTTTATCTTTTTATTCATTATTCATTTTTATCCTATTATTTTGGCAAGAGTTCTGCCTAAAAACTTCAGCAAAGCTGCGTGAAAACTTTGCAAAGGCTTTGTAAAGGTTGCACTTCCTTTTTTACAGACTGAAGCTAGTGTGTACAACCTTGCTGCTTATCCCTGCACATTGGAAAAGAAAAAAAAAAAAAATGTCAACTTTCTTGCTTGTATGAATTATTGGAGAAGTCATAGAAGGGGAAAAAATACCTTATAGTAGGTAGGCAAGGTTGAATAAAGACAATAGTCCATCCAGTTCAACCTGTATAGGTGCACATGTGTCAGTGTCTATATTTATTTCCCATATCCCTGTATGTTGTGTTCATTAAGATGCACATCCAAGAGTCTCTTAAAAATATCCATACTCCACGCTGCCACCACCAATTGTGGAAGAGAGTTCCACATCCTTATTGCCCTAACAGTGAAAAACCCCCATGCAGTTTAAGGTTAAACTGCTTCTCCCCCAATCTCATTATGTGGCCAAATGTCCTCTTACACTCCTTTGTTTCCTATGCTGGGATCGCCATTGCGGTATTTGTAAAATCGCTGTATCATATCTCCTCTGAAGCGAGAATAGATTTAGTGTTTGCAGTCCTTCCTCGTAATTGAGGTTCTCCAATCCCCTAGTTAGTTTTGTTGCCCTTCTTTGGATTCTCTCCAGTTCCAGCACATCCCTTCTGAGGACTGGTGATCAGAACTGGACAGAATACTCCAGATGTGGTCTAATCAGAGTTTTGTAAAGTAGTAGGATTATCTTTTTATCCCTGGAGTATATCCCCTTTTTTATGCATGCTAATATTCTGCTGGCTTTGGTAGCTGCAGCTTGACGTTGCATGCTGTTGCTCAATCTGTCATCTACTAGGACCCCCAGATTTTTCTCCATTCTTGATCTTGAAGTTATTGCCCTGCTTAATTTTGTTTGGTCCACAAAAACATAGATTGAACTAATTTATCCCATTCTCTATATCATTTTTGAATACATTGAATAGAATTGGTCCTAAGACAGAACCCTGGGGCACCCCACATACTGTATACTCCAGACTGGTCTGGAGTGGTATGTTATTTATCACTACCCTTTGGACCCAGCTGGCCAAGGCGCTTTCATCTTCTCTCAGTATTCCTTTTGGGTTTGCGCCATTCCACCGCAATGACGTCACTCCCATGCCTGCACACAGGAGTCACTGCATCACGGCACAGATCGGTGCCATAAATGTATTCTGAGCTGCGGCTCAGTGTACATTACCACTGACAGGCAGAAAGACGCTATTATAACAGAAGAGACAAGGTCTCTGGTCATACAAACCCTACCTGTTAGCGGTTTATACATTTTTTACTTCAATTCCACTTTAGCGCACTTCTTCAAAGTTCTCTCTATCCTCGGCTTATTATACAAATTAACTGAAAAAAAGTCAGCAGAAAAAAAAAAATAAACAAATTAGAAAGACACGTACTGCACATCACTTAGGGAGTCCGGGGTTTCTTTCAGGAGATGATCAAGTAAAACCTACACATGGAAACAAAAAAAAAACACAGGTAAATGAAATTAATTTTTACTTAAAAAAAAGGGAAACTATTACCTTTTCTTTAAAATTTAATGCGAGTGTGATCAGCTCTAAATAAATCTTATAAATGAGGGTTTATGTCTTAAAAACATTCTTACGTATACTTTGTAATATAGGTGCAATGGGGCGAGCCATATTTCCTCTTTTCATTTGTAAATTCTGCTACCTGCTGAGAAGTGCTGCACAAATTTATAATATATATATATATATATATATATATATATATATATATATATATATATATCTATATATATATATAATCTCCCCATCTCCCCACTGAGTTACTTTCACATGCTGATGAGGGGGACACTTCCCTGCCATCAGAATACATTGATCAGCGTTGCTGGCTATAGCCTGCATTGCAGATCGAGCATGGAAAATCCAGCAGGGCGGCTGTACAGAAGTGGAACGGTACATCGATTTCTGTATATCCACACTGCCCATACATGGATTAATATTTGCCCAGTACCTGCTGAACCAGCCAATTTTCAATCCATGTATGGCCAGCTTAAAAGTGGTTGTAAACCTGTGATTGCCACTTTTACCTATAGGTAAGCCTAGAATAAGGCTTACCTATAGGTAGTAGAAATATCTCCTAAACATGCGCCGTTTAGGAGATAATTACCTTGTGGTGTACCATTGACGTCATTGGCGCATGCACTGTGAAGAAAAAGGACCTCAGTGCCGTTTCTTCACTCGCAAGTGCCTGGACTGACGGCTCCCGCGCACGTGCGCAGGAGGGCCGTCACGCAGCTCCGGCCAGTCACAGAGCCGGAGTCCGCCGCCCCAGAAGGAAGAGGGGCGAAGTTGGATGCTGGGACATCGCGGGCTTCGTTTGCAGGTAAGTGCCACATAATGGGCTAGTATGCAATGCAGAAATCTTAGGTTCTGACATTCATGTGGATGTTATTTTGGAGTCCATATAAAACTGACGGCATACAGAACTCACAACAGTGCACCAACTTTGACAACTGTCATTTTCCCAGCAGACCTCTGATCTTCTCTATGACCAACAGAAGTCTCAACAACATACAGCCCATGGGGCCTTCATTTCTGCAAACAATATACAAGGACAGATGCATTCCATGTTTCCTAAAATGCAGAGCTGTGCTGTCACCCACAGGAACGTCTGTTCATTTACAGGCAATCAATGGCCGGTCAGTTTTATAGTTACTCAAAATTAATTGATCTTATCCCAGCAGTCATTTGATAGGGGTGTTCATTGCACTGTTTAATGTGCAGGTATGTAGGTAAGCAAGTAAAGGTGACTTTATAAATCTGCATTTGGATTAGAACCTTTAGAAGCATACAAATGTAAAAACTAGAAAAATAAAAAAAGAGCCCATGCAGCATACAAAAGGTTATTCCTGAAAATAAATAAAAATAATAGGACTGTTACTGATTACAATTTTTGTGTTCGATTAATCGATTTTTTTTTTAATCGATTAATTTTAAATTATAACGCACATACAGATTCAACTACTTTTAGCTGATGTCATGCATAGCTCTTCCCCTGAACGCATTAGGTTCAATCAGAATTTCCTCAGCGTGGCGGGGCTACAGCGTCACCCTACAGTCTATTTAAATAGCACCGTTATGCATCAGGGGACCGATGGAGAGCCAGAGACGTCCATCACCTGCTGAGACAGCAAAGTGTCAGCTCTTTGGGAAAAAAGTGCCCTCATCATAAATGTTTCTTGATTGCTGGATAACCAATCAATGTCCGTTCATCGTCAAACTGACTTACAGCCAGGAAAGCCCTCAGATATGTTGATTTTCATAGCCAAGTCCAGGATTTACATAGATGTTTATCTGAATACTTTGACCAGTGAGATCAATCAAATCGTTAGGATCTGTCTTCCTCAATTTATGATTTCACGGACATCGACGTCAACGGACTCCTCCCCCCTTCCCTTCGTTAGCAGACGGAGGCACTTGGGGAAGGTGTCCGTTGACGTCTATGTCCGTGACGTCACCGGATCTCCAACGGAACTCCCTGAAGACCCGGAAGACTGCGGAGAGGTGGGAACCGATCAAAAAAAAATGAACTATTAATCGAAGGATAGTTAATTTCCCCAGCCCTAAAAAATAAATATTTATCTCAGGTGTGGCAGACAGCACACTGTATCCTTCTTAGTACAAGCAATCAAGCCTTCCCAAAGGCCATCTATAAAGAAAAAAATCCAGGGATTGCTGCACTTAAAATTTATTGTGAAGATTACACAGTAAAAAATTATATATTATTCAAAGTTCCAAATACGACAGTTTTGGGCTACAAAGATTACGCCCTTCAAGTAGAAACACGATGTATAATGACTAGGGATGCACCGAAAATTTGGGCCCCCGAAACATATCGGCCGAAAATAGCCTTTTCAGCAATTTGCCGAAAGAGCAAAATGGCAGATAATGGAGCCGAAAATGGGGCGTGCCTGGGTGGGGCTCCGCCCCCACCCCCACCCCTGGTGCCGCCCATTACGGGGGTTTCCTATAGCGCATAAGAAAAAGAAGGGCCGCCGCCGGGTTGATTAGAGCGCCGGGAACATAACAGCTTTCATTTCATTAGCTGTGTGTTCCCCCGACGCACGTCGTCACATACAGCCGCCCCACCCCCTTGTCCGGGGAACTTTGATAGACAGATCACCCATCCCAGGTGGTTAAATATGTGAAAAGTGTGGCGTGAATTTGTATTCTGCACCCTGGAGTCAATACTTTGTAGAACCGCCCTTCACTGCAATTACATCTGCAAGTCTATTTGGGGATGTCTCTACCGGCCTTGCACATCTAGAGAGTAAAATTTTTGCCCATTCTGCTTTCCAAAAATAGCTCAAGCTCTGTCAGATTGGATGGAGAGCGTCTGTGAACAGCAATTTTCAAGTCTTGCCACAGATTCTCAATTGGATTTAGGACTGGACTTTTACTGGGCCATTCTAATGCATGAATATGCCTTGATATAAACCATTCCATTGTAGCTCCAGCTGTATGTTTAGGGTCGTTGTCCTGCTGGAAGGTGAACCTCCACCCCAGTCTCAAGTCTTTTGCAGACTAACAGGTTTTCGTCTCAGATTCCCCTGTATTTGGCTCCATCCATCTTCCCATCAACTCTGACCTGCTTCCCTGTTCCTGCTGAAGAAAAGCATCCCCACAACATGATGCTGCCACCACCATGTTTCACGGTGGGGATGGTGTGTTCAGGGTGATGTGCAGTGTTAGTTTTCCGCCACACATTGCTTTTAGGCAAAAAGTACAATTTTGGTCTCATGTGATCAGAGCACCTTCTTCCACATGTTTGCCAAGAGGAATGGGCAGCTTTACCATCGGACAAGATAAAGAACCTCATCCACAAATACCACAAAAGACTTCAAGCTGTCATTGATGTTAAAGTGGGCAATACACGGTATTAAGAACTGGGGTATGTAAACTTTTGATCAGGGTCATTTGGGTAGTTTCTGTTGTAATTATGATTTAAAAAAGGAGTAAACACAGTTGATTAATAATAAATGGCTTCAGCCAAACACTAAGCATGAGCGAAAGAAAAGTTTGTGTCATCATCAATTGTATTCTCTGAAAAATGAACAAGAAATCATAAATTCTGCCAGGGTATGTAAACTTGTGAGCACAATGGTACACACACACACACACACACAAAAAGGCAGTGGGGGTCTAAATTCCAAAATTTTATCAGAACATTTTTGAACAGTTCACACATACTAAATGAATTATGAAGTGACAGCCAGAACAAGTCCCATCACCTTGTAAGTGGATGAATTCAGTTAAACGTTTGATGCTATGAGGTCAACAAAAAACAAACCAAAAAGAACAAACCTGACACAGAGCAAATACAAACTCTGCTTCACAAAAGAAGCTGTCAAGATGTTCTAGAACATTACATACCGAGAAGAAATCCAAACAGAGATAGGAGGGAAAAAGTTCAAGTTACAGAACTTTGTGAACTTTCTTACTTTGTACCAAACGGCAGACAAAGCAGTCAAAATCCAGTAACAAACAATCACCATCAAAAAGTAGGCCACCCAAAAAAAAAAAAAATTCTAGATAGATGCCAGCACATACTGTACATTTATCCATACACATGCTTCCTATGTCTCTTGGGCTGTGTGAAATGTACACCTACATTTATAGGTCTGTCCATCCAGCCCTGATATTTGCACAGCTCTGCCAGATAGACAGTGCTATGCTATCAGGGGAGGGGACCTAATCTTTCTCTGCTGCAGTTTCACTTTGAGGTCTCCTCCCCATCTTCTGAAGCACAAAGAGCAAGCAGAACACTTATAAACTCATCTATTTGTCACTTTACTCTCTCTTATCAAGATAGGGGTGGGTTCTGTGTCCCTAATGTATGCACTTCATGATGAGTACAATAATCCTGTTTTTTTCTATCCACTGAGGGACACTGGAATTCAGATAGATAAGGTTAAGATTCAAAAAGCATTCTGGAGGAGTGGCCAACCAGAAACAAGCCAATAAGCCCAGGAGAATCAACCCGATGCACAAGACCAAGAACAGTCAGAAGATACTCAACATAGAATGGAGCACCACACCATAAACCATACAAAGGCTTGGCAACCTGAAATCACCAAGAGGTGGAACAATAACTAAATAGGGGGTAAACAACCCACAAGCTAAACAAAGCAAGGGAACAAGTCCCTGGCACAAACAGGTAATAGACATGGGATCAGCGAAAAGTCTTTAAACGAAAAGCCCAGTCGAGAAGAAAGGCCCTAAGCTCTTATTCACCTGAGTCCAAAAGGACCAAGAAAACAAGAACTCCATACCCCGAGACATTATAAGACAACCATTTTACAAGGTTGAGACTCAGCAGAGAAGCGCCCCCAAACTGCCTATACCCATAACCTACAACCACAAGCTGTCCAGAATAGAACCCAGGATTCAATCCTACAATGTATGACTGAAGCGGTAAGTGCATAGGAAACAGGCCAACTAGAGTAGGCAGAAGAG
This sequence comes from Lithobates clamitans, assembly GCA_037952925.1. NCBI lineage: Eukaryota > Metazoa > Chordata > Amphibia > Anura > Ranidae > Lithobates > Lithobates clamitans. The sequence goes on along the minus strand of JBBGZY010001688.1, from coordinate 1,802,648 downwards.
GAAAGCTAGAACAGAACCATAAACTGGTGAGATTTGTTACAACCCTGATGGAGCTGAGAAAAAACTAGAAGCACTACCTGTCATGCAAAAGGTTGCCTCTGGGGCAAACTGTAAGATGAGCCCTGCTGAAAAAAACACTATATTACCAAAAGTATTTGAACGCCTGTCTACACGCACATGAACTTTAATAGCATCCCAGTCTTAGTCCGTAGGGTTCAATGTTGAGTTGGCCCACCCTTTCGCAGCTATAACAGCCTCAATTCCTCTCGGAAGGCTGTCCACAGAGTTTAGAAGTGTGACTATGGGTCCATAAAGACATAGATGAGCGAGTTTTGGGTGGAGGCACTTGACTGACCTGCACAGAGTCCTGACCTCAACGCAATAAAACACCTTTGGGATGAATTAGAGAGGAGGCTGCGAGCCAGGCCTTTTCGTCCACATAAGTGCCTAACCTTAAAAATGTGCTTTTGGAAGAATGGTCAAGCATTCCCATAGACACACTCCTAAGCAATGTGGACAGCCTTCCCAGAAGAGTTGCAGCTGTTATAGCTGCCAAGGGTGGGCCAACTCAATATTGAACCCTACGGACTAAGACTGGGATACCATTAAAATTCATGTGCGTGCAAACGCAGGCATCACAATACGTTTGGTAATATAGTGTACTGTATGTCCTGCCTAACCATGAATTCAAGAGTCACGAGGCAAAGAATGCGCAAGAGTCCCCCACGCCAACATTCGCCTAAGTGAATCTGTTCCTAGAGACGGAATCCTTGGTCTGCCACAGAACTAGACCCACAAATCCCAAGTAAGAGTCACAGCCCTGGTTGGGTGAGCCTTGACTGGAGAAAAAAAAAAAGGGTGGGGGGCTGGAGAGCACTAGCTGTAACACCAAAAAATGGTGGAATGAGAAGCTGGGGCACCGTTCCCGGGGCCATCAAGCGCGAAAGTGAAGAGGTGGCAGGGAGTGAATCTCTTGCATGCAAGCATCAAGTATGCAAGACTTACATGCACCCACTAAGGCCAGGAACAAAACAAAAGGGTCCAAAAGGCCACACTCCAATGAAAAACGATTTCTTTATTGTTATAAATCCATACAGCAAGGATAAAACCACTGATGCGTTTCACACCGTTAATGCAGGTACTTATTCATAGCACCCACTAAGGCCATCGGATGTCCTCTCAATTCTGTAGAGTGAAGGAGCGCCTTCACGCTGAGAAGGGCTTGTCGAAGGATTTGGGAGACTAAGAATGCCAGGTCTTGGGGGCAAGGCAAGGGTATAGTGAAGCTTCTGAGAAATATCAAATCAGGGAGTATTGCTCCTTAGGCCTATTCCACTGGGGAAGTTTCTAGGACCAGTCTGAAAGGCGCCCACATGGGACAAAATGCCCCAGAGTCACTTCCCGGTTCAAACCAGAATGCCTGATCCAGCCGGGTCCATTTGCAGTAAGATGAGAAATCAAGGCTGAGAAAGCAAAGAGATCTGCAGATACACGGAGAAGAATCTTGAGAGAGAAAAAAAAAAAAAAAAAAGGTAAAAAAGGTAAGTTGCATCTTAAATTAGCATTGCTCAGAAAAGGTATCCACCCTCCAAGGACAATAGAAGAAAAGATAATGATGAAGATGAAGGTTTGTAGTTCTGTCCTATGGTAACAATGCTGCTCCTCCATAGATACAGTTCAGTGAGTGAGCAATGTCACCCTCGGACAGGAAGTGTGTACATGGCAGGATCAGCAGATGAATATATACAATAAAAACCCTAAAATAAAGTAAAACTACCGCATCCATCATATCAAAGTACTGGCAAGCTGCAAATTAATTTTTCTTGGGTTTAGATACACTTTTCATTAAGGTTTACGGGCCCCTTAAAAATAGAAAAAAAAAGAAAAGCACAAACAAAACCAAATCCAAAATAAGTCCACAGAGGAAACGTTTCTCTTGATAGGATGTAAAGCAGATTAGTGTGCGCTCCATCCAAGCATTTGATCTATAGGTGGCCAAACCTCAACAGATGTTGGGGTTAGGACCTCGTGTAATAACTGGCTTAACTTAATGCCAACAAAGTATAATATGTTGTTCTGTAAAGAGATGTAGGCTGAGCAAACGAACAGATGTGTATATTATTTCATCTAAGGGTTCCTGGAAATCATAATCCAGCAGGGGTGACAAACAATAACAGTAAAAACTGTGTTTTTCTTACAAATCATAAAAACCATCCTCATATTTGTCCCTGTCATGAACTTTTTTATCACTATATTACTATAAAAATAATCTTGGCTTATGGCAGATACTGGAGCATTCCATTGTAGAGGAACTGTGTGCCTTATAGTGTAGTTAAACCCAATCAGTAAAATCTCACAAGGTTTATCATGTTACTGTAATTTCTCTTTTAAGATTTGAAATCTGCAGCATTCAATACATATGTGGTGACCCTGCCATTAAGGTCCTTGTTCAGGTACTTCCTGATAAAGGATGACAAATATTAGTCCCCAACTTCCATTCGTGCTCCTCCATTGTCACTCTCTCACATGGGCTTCGGATAAAGACTACAAGTGGCAGCTTCAACACACATTACACAGGGATGGTCTACTGTTGTCAGAATTAGTAAGCCTGCCTTAAGAAGTGCCATGCAGCCATCAATGGAGTGTATGTAGCCAGGAAGTGGCTTCAAAGGGGCTGAAGGAGATCCTTTAGCAAACAAATTCATGTCATTCAGTTATGGTTTACATCCTCGTTAATCAACAAAGGCTTCTATCAGGCCCTGGGACAGGTATGAAGGCTTAACAGGTACGTACTCCACCAGAAATGGCCCCATTCAGGCAAAGAAAAATGTAAAAAGTAATAACAGGCATCGGCATGTTATACATAGTTACATTAGTTCACCTTGGACCAATGTAACCATGTATATATCATGCCTGGATGATGGCCCTGGAAGCTGGAATTCCAGTGATCTCCAATCGTGCTGAGTGGCTGGCCTGATGCATTGTGAATAGAGGAGGTTAGCTGTACAGAACAGGCACTAGTCAGAGAATCTTTGCATTGGATGAGACAGAGAGTGCCATGTCACCGCCCAATTCTCCATTTCATCCAATCAGAGAATGCTCTGCAAGTCATTTTCTGAATGGCGCCCATGCCAAGCGGCTATTCGCCATACAGGAGAGCAGCTGCCCCACATGGGACCCAGAAGCAAGTGGAGATCACTGGAGAAGCAGCGTCTATTTCAGTGATTTCCAGCTTCCAGGGGCATTGGCCAGGTATGGTATACACACTGTTACACTGGTACAAGTTGGACCAATGTAACTAAGCATAACATGCCAATGCCTGGAATTATTTTAACACTGGACTGGACCTGATGGAGGAAAATAACTATCTGATAAGTTCCCTTTAGGCCAAGTTCACATATGTATGAATTTGGATGCGGCTTTCCCCGCATCCAATTCGCATGAATGCGAGTTGACCGGCTCGCAATAGAGCTGCTTCAGACAGGTCCGGGGCGGCCACGGTCCGCATTCCAAAGGTCCTGTCCATGTTTGTGTCCAGTTCAAGTGTGAATTCAGGCAAAAATTCAATCCTGATTTGCACATGAATTGGTAAACAGGTAAATTGGAACGTGTATTCATATGCTCTATTATATTACTCTGTATACATTTGGCAACATGCAGGCTATTTGGTCACTAGTGTGGTCTACTCACCAGACATTAATAATACTATGATGCAGTCACATGCAATAAATAGTCTGATGATTTTTTATTAAGGCACCATTATGACCACAATATGCCGCTATGCCATCATGCTATTTTATGACGTTTTTACTATGTATATTACTATGAAATAAAGTCTCCCTGATTTACTACACTTTACTGTTTATGTGTTACTATGCAATACGATGTGGTCGCATACATGGTGCATCCATTAGACATTCTTACCATTATTATGTTGTGTTACCTTCCCAGCTGCATGCCTCATTTATATATATATATATATATATATATATATATATATATATATATATATATATAGTCCCCAAACCCCTTTTTTTCCCCCTTTTTCTTTTAAAAATAGCATGGCTTTGCTCACACAGGCACATCATTCGTTCACATTGATTTGTGAATGAACTACATCTACCACCGAGGCAGACGTTATGTAGTTCTCAATGAACTGAGAGCGCTCTCGTAGTTCATTGAACTTCCTGATCTCCAGTAGTAACCCTCTGCCCATATGGGAAATACGGGCAGACAGCTATAGTTAGATTCTGCAGGAGGCTGACAATGCACCCGCAATCTACTGATCATGAGTGCAATGCTCTAGAGGCTCCAGAAAAAAAAAATTATGCAATTTTTTTTTTTACCCATCAAAATATATGTGCATTCATTTTATTTATTTTTTAAATTGAACATAGCCTTTTTAACGTATGACCAGCTTAACTGTCCTCTCCAGCCACCATCAAAAATTGCCCCTCAAAATGCTAGCCCACCTGGCTATAAGTTTCATAATTAATAATGCAGTGCCCTCAGCTCTGCTTTCAGGCCCTCAGGCAGCCATAATTTAAATCTGGGATCCCCTACATGAAATTCCAAACGCCACCCATGCTAGATTATTGATCTTGCCAGGTCATGCGTTCTGTCATGAATGTGTATTTTGTGGTTAATCAGTTCCTCAAATAACTATTGTATGATTAGGTCATTCCAGTACATTCCTTCCTCTTTTGCACATTGCCACAATGAGTTTTACTACACCAGCTTCTTCAATGCTCTTGACAGCTTAGATACATATACTCGCCTTGGATAATCAGGCGGCTAGGTAACCTACCAAACACCTCCTACCCTTGACTTACCATACATGAGTCACTAAACATGTAAGTGCAGTGGACTGATTGTACAGTACATTGAGCACATCACAGGTAGTATTAGCAGTAATCAGACCGACTTTACCTTCAGACTGGAATTGCAGTTTTAGGGCCTTTTCACATGGGCAGTTTGCATTACAACCAGCAGAGGATCCGCTTACAGATCCCTGCTGATCAGAGAAGAGCGGGGCAGATGACAGGTCCGTGTCTACTCAGTTTATGCAATGTGGACAAAGACAGACTCTGCCCTGCTTTATGGGTGGCTGGGAGTAAATGGACCCCACTGTCTGTTTACACCCTGCTGCCTCTGATCTGGTCTGCCCAAATGGAAGTGGATGCAGTACTCCTCCATTTCTTTTAGCGGGCCTGATCGGACCCAAAGGTAGGTGGGTGTCAACACAAGTCCATTTACACCTGCTGGTCTATCAAAATGCATGGACCATCAGATCAGGTCCGCCTTAAAGAAGGGACTGGCGGACCTCATCAGATCACCCCTGTGAATGAGTAGCCATAGACAGAAGTTGCAACTGTGGCTCTGTCAACATATACATGCTCCATCACGATGAACCTGAACTTTTGCAGCTTCATCATCAGTGATGGCAGTGCCCCAGATATACAGACCAGGAATCAGAGAAGGTCAGCGTCCATCAGACACTTGAAATTTTGCATTACCAGCTTCTTATTCACACAGAATTGTTTTAATGCCGTTAGTAGCCTGGTAATTGTATCCTGAATTCCTGATCAATTAAAAAAAAAAAAAAAAAAAAAAAACGCAGGTCTGCAAGAAAGTTGTTACTGGAGGACTTGTTTACATCTTGCTCATGTCGGTAACCCCTGAAATGACATCAACTCACATTCAGAATTTCATCTTTGCAGAAGGCCAGGGCTTCCGGCTGTTTATGAGAAGGGAATGCAGCTTCGAAGGCGGCCCTGGCAGCACTGGCTGCCGGTGAGTAGGTGTCACACTGTGCTATGAGCCAGAAGCCCATTAAACTCTTCAAGTGAGGAGCCAAGTGTTTCTTCACTTTCAGGATCAGCTTCTCAAAGGCTTGCTGAGTGGCCTCCCGCACTCTGCGGTCAAGATCCTGCAAAGGGATAGAAGAAACAAAACATCCGTCGTCAATGTTGGTTTGCAATAAAAAGGTTCAGAGGAACCATAATGAGATAAACTAAAAGCTTACTCCAGCCAAGCAACTAAATAAATTGTTTTAAACACTCACAAATTTGTTCTGCCAAAAAATCTGTAAACTCTTATGATCTATAAACTGTGCTTTATGGCTTCATAGTATGAAATAGGGGATACCACTTTTATTTTAGGGCCTGAAACACTGCACTCTTTATGCCTCTCATCTCCTGCCTTGTCTATGGCCTAGTAGTGAACACCACCACACAAGTAATGCCTGCTGCAAGTTATCCCATCAACTAAATATCTCCTACCAGTACACATCAGCTTACAGAGCAGGAACTTTCAATGCAAGCCTGATTTCAAAGTTTAACTGGTGAGCGGCTATTTAGATTTCAAGTACCGGTAATAACCTCAATTCATTTTAGGACTTTGGAAAATTACATTTAAACCTCTTGTCCTCTGAAGCAACACCTGTCTCAGAAGATCAGATGCTGTAAAGCAGGTGTCTCCAAACTTTTTGAGCAAAGAGCCAGTTCGTTGTCCTTCAAACTTAATGAGGGCCGGATTGTAATCAGTGGGAGAAGAAAATGTCCTGGCGTCGGTGGGAATAAACAATGCCCCATCATTGGCGTCAGCGGGAGTAGTAGTGCCTCATCATTGGTGTCAGGGGGAGTAATAGTGCCCTGTCATTGGCGTCAGTGGAAAAAAATAGTGCCCAATCATTGGCATCAGCGGGAGTAATAGTATCCAATTGTCAATGTCAGTGATGTGATGTCCCATTGACTTTAATGCAAAAATGCCTCTCGTTGACTTCAAATGCAAAATAATCGCCTCCCATTGACTCCTGTCACACATGCTACAATATTGTATCATTTCCTTTAGATCTACCAAAAGCAATGTAATTAGAGATTCTTCCTGATTTCTGAGGTCAGCTGAGAGTGCCGCCAACGAATTCTTGGAGGAAAGTGTTAATTTATTTTTTGTATCCCCATTAGGGCCATGTCAGATAGGCCCTTAAGAAGGAGGGAGTAACATCTTGCTTGTCCAGCTAGCAAGGAAGCAAGTCCCAGTAAGCGTTCTGTTAGTGATCCTATCACTGATTACATTGTTTGTGTGGCATCAGCCTAAAGCTGGATCATCTTTATCATTCATCCAGCAGGCTGAACGAAAAAAAGAAAACAAACTGATTCCTCCTTCCACACAAGTGAGGAGAATAGAATAGAGGAATCTGCCCCCCCGCTGCAGCCACTGATCAAAAAAAGTTTTACAACATTCCTGTGTAACAGAGGTTGACCTAACGATCGAACCAACTGACTTCAGTCCATCTAAGGCCAGCTTTAGAGAAATTTCCATTCAATTCCTACCCTGGAGGTACTTGTCACAAAAGGCACTTATTCAAATGCACACAGTAAATCAAAATTATTTTTTTTTCCCGAAAAGTGGAAGATTTTTTACTTTCACAATTCAAACTATTCTTATTAAAAAAAACAATCTACCTCCTCTATCCTTTACCTTCACAATTTAAGGTCTAGTAGTACATTATGGGGGAGATTTACTAAAACTGGTGCACTCAGAATCTGGTGCAGCTGTGCATGGTAGCCAATCGGCTTCTAACTTCAGCTTGGTCAATTAAAGTGGTTCTAAAGCCTTAAAGTGGTTGTAAAGGCAGAAGGTTTATCCTAATGCATTCTAAGCATAAAGATAAAAAAACCTGTGTGCAGCAACCTCCCTAATACTTACCTGAGGTGCATCTAGATCCAGCGATGTTGCACAAGAGACTCGGCTGTCTGGGACTCTACCTTCTCGTTGGCTGAGACAGCAGCATGGCGCCATTGGCTCCCACTGCTGTCAAAGTCAATGATCCAATTAGGAGAGAAAGGAGGCAGGGCCGGGACGCAGCTCCGTGTCTGAATGGACACAGGCAGCTGCGGCTCTGCTCGAGTGCCCCCCTAGCACCACTGCACCAGATTTTGAATGCTCCTGTTCTAATAAATCAGCCCCTGTGAGTCCCTGCCCCTGACGACCTCATCTGCGACTAAACGCATTGGGTGGATTTTAGGAGCCAAAATCATCATGCCCGCCTGAGCAAGCCGTGCAGATTTAATGCTTGGATCCTTTTATGCTTGTGAGAAATATTTTAAACTTCAATAAATTGATAGTGCCCTGCTGATGTACACTATGTAGAGTCCCTTTCTTCCTCTTTCATGGACCATGTTATGGCATATCCACTGAGATACGTATCAGTCAGTGGAGGATTGCTGCAGAGTTTCCTCAAGGTTTGCACACATCTCAGGAGGGATTTAGTCCCACTCCAAGTCATTAAGGTTTCGAGGCTGACGTTTGATAACTTGAACCTTCAGCTCCAGCAACATATTTTCTATGGGTTTAAGGTCTGGAGACTGGTTAGGCCACTCCAGGACCTTAATGTGCTTCTTCTTGAGCCACTCCTTTGTTGCCTTGGCTGTGTGTTTTGGGTCATTGTCATGCTGGAATACCCATCCCATCAATGCCCTGGCTGAGGGAAGGAGGTTCTCACCCAATATTTGACGGTACATGGCCCTGTCCATCATCCCTTTGATGCAGTGAAGTTGTCCTGTCCCCTTAGCAGAAAAACACCCCCAAAGCATAATGTTTTCACATCCATGTTTGACGGTGGGGATGGTGTTCTTGGGGTCATAGGCAGCATTCCTCCTCCTCCAAACATGGCAAGTTGATTTGATGCCAAAGAGCTCAATTTTGGTCTTATCTGACCACAACACTTTCACCCAGTTCTCCTCTGAATCATTCAGATGGGCCTGTACATGTGCTTTCTTGATCAGGAGGACCTTGCGGGCACTGCAGGATTTCAGTCCTTCACAGCGTAGTGTGTTACCTTGGTGTTTTCTTGGCGACTATGGTCCCAGCTGCCTTGAGGTCATTGACAAGATTCTCCCGTGAAGTTCTGGGCTGATTCCTCACTTCCTCACCATTCTCCTGATCATTGAAATTCCACAAGATGAGATCTTGTATGGAGCCCCAGACCGAGGGAGATTGACAGCTATTTTGCGTTTCTTCATTTGCAAATAATCGCACCAACTGTTGTCACCCTCTCACCAAGCTGCTTGCTGATGGTCTTGTAGCCCATTCCAGCCTTGTGTAGGTCTACAATCTTGTCCCTGACATCCTTCGACAGCTCTTTTGTCTTGGCCATAGTGGACAGATTGGAATCTGATTGATTGATTGATTGCTTCTGTGGACAAGTGTCTTTTATACAGATAACAAGCAGATTAGGAGCACTCCCTTTAAAGCCTCGTAAACACGATCAGATTATCAGACGAATTTTCGTCTGTTTTTGTTGCATGCTAGTCACATGTTGAAAGTGAAGAGGTTACTTACCATATGAACATTTTTGTACAACAGAATTCAACTTCAGAAGTGACGTAATGTGTTAAATTGTTTTGTATGCATTCTTTCATTTCCGAGCATGCGTAGTCTTGCTCTTATGATTTTTTTCGGACGAAAACTGTACTAACTAAAATGAAAATCGGACGTTGTGTTCACATACGATTACAATTTTATAGTCTGCACATCAAGCTTTTGTCATACTTCAATTCAGAATTCAATTCAATTCAGAATTGGCTGTCGAAAGCACCATACTAACGATCCGAAAATTGGCAGATCGTTTGTCGGACAGGATTCAACTTCTGATTTTCTTATCGCGTGTATGGGCCTTTAGCGAGAGTGCTCCTAATCTCAGCTCGTTGCCTGTACAGAAGACACCAGGAGCCAGAAATATTGCTGATTGATCGGGGATTAAATACTTATTTCATTCATTAAAATGCAAATCAATTTATAACTTTTTTGAAATGTGTTTTTCTGGATATTTTTGTTGTTATTCTGTCTCTCACTGTGAAAAAAAAAAAAAAAACTACTATTAGCCTAGGTTGACATTGATGCAATTTGGCATGGGATAATTGTCAGAATTCCCAAAAGTAGTTTCTGTACTACTTCTGGGGACTGCGATTTCAGTAGAGATCTGTGCAGGAAACCGCAAAGATGTCTCTGAAATCGCCCCCGAAGTCGGACTGAAATGCTGGTATGAAATTGCACGATTTTAGCCGAGCTCACACTATTTCAATCCCGCTGTCATTGTGAACTTGGGCTTAAAATTATAGACTGATCATTTCTTTGTCAGTGGGCAAATCCACAAAATCAGCAGGGGAACAAATACTATTTTTTCCCTCACTGTAGGAGCACACCCTCTTTAAGGGTCACATGCTTAAGGAGGCTTGCGATCTATGGTGCTGGATAACAAAAATGACTCTTGGATACACGAGTATTTTCTTCAGGATTTGATGGTCAGATTTGAATGTGGACTGCTCATGACCTTGAACATATTTTTTCACTGAACAACAATATTATAAAAAAGGGGTTTATTTTGTTTTATTTATTTCATTTTATTAGGTTAGATTATAGTATATCACTTAAAGGTGTAGGACAGTAAATATACAGCTTTACAAGAAATCAGATAGTGTGGGGACACCCTAATTATTTACAATTGATCGATTAAACTTCAGTTTGGGGTACAGTGTTAGATTGTAAGCCTTTGTGTCAACAACCAGAAAATACAGTGATCACCTTACTGCACACGGTACTGCTGTATGAGTGTGCGAGAGGGGAAGCCTCACCAATGCCAACACACTACCATAACAGGTAGCAACATTGGAAGCAGAAGCGTTTACCAGAGGAACCTGCAGTATTTGTACATTTTTTCAGCTGAACAAGCTATCATATAAAATCCTGAGCTTTTGGGCTTTCTTCTACCACCTTGCAAATTAAACAACTCATTTACACTTTACATACCAGAGATATCTTGCAGTAGTTCCTGGGCCAATATGGTAGGACACCCCGGACTGCCTCTATCTCTCTCTCTTTACACATTGCTCCGAACTCTTGCATTGCCTGTAAAATAAAAATATACCTTGGACATCACTTCAGTTTAACAATAATAACCTAACAGTATGAGGTTTGATGATAACTAAAAATATTCTACTTCAAGCATCATGCACATGGGGCGTTTTAAACGCCACGTCTGGATGCCTCTTCCTGGTTTCTTTTCTGCGACTAAACGCCCCTCAATGTTAAGAGAAAATACAAAACAGGTGTAGCGCTAATGAAATGAATATCCAATATGTAAAAAAATGTATTGAATTAATGCTCCTAAAGGTAAACCAAAAGAGGCATCTATATGTATTCAATGAAAAGTCCTTCAAGAGACTGAAACTTCAAGAAGACATCTGTGATGAAAATAAACACACCACCACCTGAAGAGGCTTACCAGATGGGATGGACCCAAAGGGCATACGCCGAATTGGGTCAGATAGGCTTAGGTGGTGAGTGACTCAGGATGACCTGGAAAGATGAACCGGCTTGATGCTGTATCCCTTTAAATGGTGGATGCCCAAACCAGGGGGGGCAGTGTAGGTGAAACAAGCCAGGTGGTATCGTATCCCTCAGAATCGAGTTAGGAGAGCCAAACGATGATGTAGACAAGTGGAAAAAGAAGGACTGGCCACATAGTGTAAATCCGTAAAAAATGTGTAATTTATTGAAAATAAATAGATGTACACTCACATGTAAAATCAGATAAAACAGATAAAACAGCGCTGAGAAATGAAGTGGCGACAGTGGGGTCACTTCTTTTCTCAGCGCTGTTTTATCTGGATTTACATGTGAGTGTACATCTTTTTATTTTCAATAAATTACACATTTTTTACGGATTTACACTATGTGGCCATTCCTTCTTTTTCCACTTGTCTACATCATCGTTTGGCTCTCCTAACTCGATTCTGAGGGATACGATACCACCTGGCTTGTTTCACCTACACCGCCCCCCCCTGGTTTGGGCATCCACCATTTAAAGGGATACAGCATCAAGCCGGTTCATCTTCAAGTATCATCTTTCCAGGTCGTCCTGAGTCACTCACCACCTAAGCCTATCTGACCCAATTCGGCGTATGCCCTTTGGGTCCATCCCATCTGGTAAGCCTCTTCAGGTGGTGGTGTGTTTATTTTCATCACAGATGTCTTCTCGAAGTTTCAGTCTCTTGAAGGACTTCTTATTGAATACATATAGATGCCTCTTTTGGTTTACCTTTAGGAGCATTAATTCAATACGTTTTTTTACATATTGGATATTCATTTCATTAGCGCTACACCTGTTTTGTATTTTCTCTTGTCTATACCTTGTTGGTTGTGTTAGCTGCTTTTGTTTTTACATAGGGTAGCGCAGAATTGTTTTGTACATATAGCCCCTCAATGTTAGCCTATCTGTCCATGCACACATGGTCGTTTACAGGTGTTTAGAGGAGTTTTGATCCAGCCGCTTGCTATAAGCGCACTAGTGTGGGCTCACTCCCAAGCCCACTCTGTGTCCATAGATGCACAGAGCGTGGCTCCGCCCTATCCCTGCTCTCTCCTCACTGGCTGTGATTGACAGCAGCAAGAGCCAATGGTTCGGGTTGTCGCCTCTCAGTATATGAGAGAGGGAGATAGCGGAGAGAACCACTGCACTCGTGCACATCTCTGGATCAAGATCAGGATCTGCTAAGTATAGGGTGGAGCGATTGGGCGCCGCACTCAGAAGTTTCTCTACCTTTATGTAAGTAATGCATTAGCTAAAAAACCTTCAGCCTCGCTTTAAGTAAAGACTGCGCCTATAAACCAGAGTGCCGGAGGAATAAGAAAATGAGGGATAAGGAAAGTAAAACTTTTTTTTATTGTTTCCCGAGAAAAAACTAAGCATTAACCCATGCAGTGCAGGGGGGGTTTGCACTGTAAAGGTAGTTTTACAATTTCCCTGGAGTTGAACTTTAATTCTAAACAGGCACCTTCATGTGTTATTAATGTAGAGTGCTTTTATTGAAGTATGAGACCTTCCAGACCCATTCACACCGTCATAACATGTTACATTATTTTTGGTACGAGTGGCACAGTAATGCACAAAACCCATAGTGTAAGGACATTTCTTTTGAACAGTAACATACCCACACAACAACGCACAATCTACGTTAAAAATTAAAGTGGTTGTAAAGCCTAAACATTTTTTTACCATAGTGCTTTTCTTGCATTAACCACTTGCCGAACGGCCGCAGTACATATACTGCGGCAGGCCGGCTCTATTGCCCGAAACGACGTACCTATTTAGGTGTCAGCATCCCCCCTCACCCACCCCCTTTTACTTACCTGAGCCCTCTTTCGATCCAGCTCTGTTCACGTCTGCAGCTCTTCTCTCCCCTCGCTTCCGGGTTGCGCTGGCTTTGCTAAGGCACCGGGAGTCATTGGCTCCCACTGCTATCAATCAAAGCCAGTGACAAGGGAGCGGGGAGTGGGGGCCAGGGCCAAGTCCCGCTGTCTGTGTCAATGGATGCAGCAGCGGGGTTCGGGTGCGAGCATTCATGAGTGCCCCCATGGGAAGCGGCTTCCCATGTGGGCACTGGACAGGGGGGGGGGGGCAAGGAGAGCCGGCAAGGGGGACCTGAATAGAGGAGGTTTGCGGTGGCGCTGTGCAATTCCATCGCACAGAGCAGGCAATTATAGAAATGTTTGTTATTTTTTATTTACTTTTTTTTTTTTACCTTTACAAATAACTTTAAGCAGTCAGGTCCATTTTTAGGGCATCAAAGTGTGCGGTCAGAAAAATGAATGGGCCACCTAAATATGCATTCAATTAATACACAGATTGAAAGGGCCCTTAGCTGTATCTTCTTGATAGAAATTGGTCCTTGTTGACCTACCTTTAATTTTGTAGTGACGTCTCGCTTAGAAAGCTTGCGCAGCACCATTCGGAAATCAGCATCAACGAGGCTGTCCACCTCCTCGGCACCCTGCACAGCAGGGACATAACCTGAATCGCTCTGCGATGTTCCAAACCCGATAAAGCCCGGGACTGTGCCACTTTCCTTAGCCAGAAGTTCTGCCGCTCTTCCACTGCTGGATGGCTGCAAACAAAAAACTTCAGATTAGAGGGGAAATCCACTCCATGTTATGTCGGTTTTAAGTGCATGTTCTGCCCCTGGGGCACACAGTATCATTGGCTGCTAGGACACAGGTGACAGCACCACCATAACCAATGGTGCTGTACTGCCCAGTCACTGCCAGCATCAAAGCAACCGATAATGCTGTGCGGCCCCAGTGTCCTAGCAACCAAAGACACATCCCCTCCCAGCTGTCAGTCACCCACCCACTGAAAAGTGATACCCTGCAGATCGCTTTTCGGAGGGGTGGAATGGCTGCCGCATATCTGAATGCAGGTTTGAGCTTCGTTCATATGGGGTGTATCACTGTGTACCCCATGTGAGGGTCATGTTTATCCGCATGTGAAAGTACAGATGTCCCGTGCAATCCTGTGCATGAAGTCCCATTGATGTCAAGGGAGATGTAGTGGTTACACGGACAAAAACATACAATTCTACCCATACTTTGGGAATCATGTGGCACGACGCTTAGCTGTGAGTGGAGAATGGGAGAATTCTTCCCACTATGGACTCTGTCCATATTGTCTCTGAGACAAGATGTTAAAGTGGTTGTAAACTCTCCCCGACAACTTTGTCCCATGTAAATAAAGGAGAGGGGGGATTTGGGACTTTAAATGAAGCACATATTGATGTGCCTCCATCCCTTAATCAGAATTTTGAATGGAGAATTTGGGACTTTGAATGAGGCCATGGACAACGTGGAGGAAACTAAGATGAAGGTACAAATTTATTTGATCAAATGAAGTGCATAAATCATAACAAAATGAACCACATAAAGAAAGACATTGTAATAAATATCATTTCATGAGTAATCACAAACACATATATATGTGCATATGCGATAAAGGCATCAAGAATACAGTGGGGATCGAAAGTTTGGGCACCCCAGGTAAAAATGTGTATTAAAGTGCATAACTATGACTCCATAAAATCTAACTTTTTTTGACATATTATAAGAATGTCTAATCTGTAATTTGATGCCAATTGGAGATTTTTCCATCTTTCCTTGGCTTCGTTATGCACTTTAATACACATTTTTACCTGGGGTGCCCAAACTTTCGATCCCCACTGTATTCTTGATGCCTTTATCTTATATGCACATATATATGTTTATGATTACTCATGAAATGATATTTATTACAATGTCTTTCTTTATGTGGTTCATTTTGTTATGGTTTATGCACTTCATTTGATCAAATAAATTTGTACCTTCATCTTAGTTTCCTCCACGTTGTCCATGGCCTCATTCAAAGTCCCAAATTCCCCATTCAAAATTTTGTCCCATGTAAATCAGCTTTAAAAACCCTAATGAACACTGCTTGTAGATATCTCCTTACTTGCTTAGTATTCTTGTAATCCTTTTTGTTCTTTAGAATGATGTCACTGAGCATGCCCAGATCTCCCCTGATTTACGGCACACTATGTGCTTGTCTGTCTATTATCAGATCTTCCTACGCACAACATTGAAATCCCACGAGACTGCATAATCACTCAGAGCTTCCTACTACACCCCATGTGACATCACATGGAGTGTAAACCTGGGCATCAAGACAGCATTACTGCAGCCTTATCAGCTGAAGCTGATAAGACTGACACAGGCAAACACTAGATAATCAGCACAAGTAAATACTATGAAATAAAACAAGTCAGCTATGAGCAGTGAAGCAGGGTTGCCATAGAAACGTTGGATTGAGAAGGAGGCTTGGTTAACAGTACAGGAAGTGCTCAATGTAAGGGCGGAAATACACACTACTGTGGACACAGAAAACAATACTTAAGATGGCGCTGCCTTACCCCTGGAAGCAAGTTTTTTTAAAGTCTCTTTAAACAGCAAGTAATATGCGATTTGGGCTGGATTACAGTGGTTATAGTTTGATAATTACTTATTATAATGGACTAAATGAAAAGCAGCATTAGAATGGGAGAGTTTACGTCCTCTTTAAGAGTAATTTCTCCAAGGGGATACAGACCGCAAAAATAAATAACCTGGCGGGGGGTTTTAGATCTTCTCTACCCTATCCAAAACGAAGAAAAAAAAAAAAAATTAAGTTTTTCCTATATATACACTTTAACCACTTGACCTCCGGAAGGTTTTACCCCCTTCATGACCATGTTTTGCTATTTGGCACTGCACTACTTTAACTGGCAATTGCGCTGTCACGCAATGCTGTACGAATTTTACATTTATATGATTTTTCTCACACAAATGTCTTCATAAATTTAGACCAAAATGTATTCTACTTCATGTCTTTGGTTAAAAAAAAATCCCAATAAGTGTATATTATTTGATTTGCTTGAAAGTTAGTGTTTGGTATAGATACTGGACTTTTTATTTATTTATACCAGTAATGGCAGTCATCAGCGACTTCTAGCGGGACTGCGATTGTGCGGCGGGCATCTGACAGTAACTGACATCACCAGTTACACTAATACAATAATCATTGCTAATATTATACAGGCCACTGTACTAATGACACTGGGTAGGAAGGGGTTAACATCAGGGGGTTAAATGTGCCTATGTGTAATGTGTGTGTTATGTGATGCTTTTACTAAGCAGTTTTACGTTTTTTTTATTTTCCTTCTTGCTTTGCAGGGAATAAAAAAACAGCAAGACTGCCTGTCAGTGTTGGGAGCTCTGTGTTGTTTACATCACAGAGCTCCCTTCCCTGAATGATGGCGCCGATCAGCGGGTACCGCTGGGCATCTGTTGGCCGGCACCCACTGATCGGCTTGTGCTGTGACAAAACAAAGCACAGCTGGGGCGTAGGGTTGCCACCTCATCTCTTTAAACCCGAACACATATGAAATACATCATACGTCAAGTGAGTTTAATTACCACCTTATTCAGCCAGAGAACCTGTGTAATTAACATGTGTTCGGGTTTAAAGGGATGAGGTGGCAACCCTACCGGGGTGGCGAGCACACCCCCTACCCGGAAGTGCATGATCATGTATCAGTGGCCACGCTTCTGAATGACCTCCCCTGACCTCTTTTTCAGGATCAGCATGTGGATTTCATTGCAGACAGCCAGCTTCTGGTGGAAGGACACTATAGTACCCCACAGGAGATGTGCTGGTTTCCCTGCCCATTGTCATATATGCGGGGACTGTAAGCAGGAAGTCTAGGACATCCCATCTTTACGCGTACGTGGAAAATCACCTGTGTGTATGCAGATGTGCCAACGGACTCTAACAGGACCCAAAGGCCAGGAAGAGCACATGGGTGCACCCGTGTCATAATAATGGCACCCAAGGTGGTGGTGGTGGTGGTGGTGGTGGTGGTGGGGGTTTGATGCCACTAAGAGCAGCAGACTGAAATTCTCTTTTAACCACTTGCTTACAGGGCACTTAAACCCCCCTCCTATCCAGACCAATTTTTAGCTTTCAGCGCTGACGCACGTTGAATGACAATTGCGCGGTCATACAACACTGTACACAAATGAAATTTTTATCATTTTTTTCCCCACAAATAGAACTTTCTTTTGGTGGTATTTGATCACCTCTGCGGTTTTTATTTTTTGTTAAAAAAAATTTAAAAAGACCAAATTTTTTTTTAAAAATGTTATTTTTTTTTTATATTTTGTTATAAAAATTTTAAAAAAGGGTAATTTTTCTCCTTCATTGATGTACGCTGATGAGGCGGCACCAATGGGCACTGATAGGTGGCAGTGATGGGCACTGATGGGTGGCAATAATGGGCACTGATCTTGTACACTGCTAGGTGGCACTGATTGGCACCACTGGTGGGCATTGTTAGGTGGCACTTGTAGGCATTGATAGGTGGCACTTATGGGCATTGATACGTGGCACTGGTGGGCACTGTGGGCACTGTCAGGTGGCACTTGTGGTACAATTGAGGCATTATTGCCTCCTCCTCTTCGGGACCGATGTCCCTTGCTGGTGAGCCGGTGATCGTTTTTTTCTCCTCGCACTGTCAGCGCGAGGAGAAAAAAAAAACGATCACAGAGCTTTTGTTTTGGTCATGTGATCAGCTGTCACTGGCTGACAGCTGATCACATGGTAAGGGGCCGGGATCGGCTTCTTACTTGGATCGGTGATCACCCGAGTCTCAGTGACTCGGTGATCACAGCGCGCTCCACGCGCGCCCTGCAGGGCACGTGCACAGGGGAGGCCGTCATATGACGGCCTCCCAGGAATTCAGGTCCGCGCTGTAGCCGTCATTCGGCTATAGCGCGGATGTCAAGCAGTTAATCTAGCGCGGTGGCTGGAGGGGGTTGTACACATGCCATGGCAAAAATGAAAACTCCTGTTGTGTTCTGCAGATGGAACCGCCACCTATGAAGGGTATGGACATGCGCTGCAACTAGGGCTGCAACTAACAATTATTTTCATAATCGATTAGTTGGCCGATGATTGTTTCGATTAATCAGTTAATAACCTTAGAAAAAAAGTGTGATGTATAATTTAGTTAATATGTAAAGTTTTTTTAAAAAAGGCAATGTTTTCTTAAATATATCTCTATGCAGTGGTAAATATAAATAACCAACTATATGGTTGGGGAGCAAACTATCTAATCCACTCTGAGAATAACAGACAGAAGAGATATACTGTATATACTATTAGAGGAGATATACTGACTATATTGATCAGTTTTCTTTTGATCTGTTTCTGCAGTGCTCTTTGCTGTGCGTTTTGATTTTTGCGCACGTGATTTTGCGGCAATTTGCGTTTTTGCAATTTTTTTTGGCCAATTTGGGCAGATTAAAAAACACAAATTGCTACAAAAACGCATGACATGCTTTTCTGCAGCTTCTCCATTGAAGTATATTGAACCAAAAAAAGCACCGTTTCGCGTTAAAAGTCCCTGACCCTTTCCAAATATGCAGCGGCTGAAAAAGCATAGATGTGAACGTGTCCCCATAGGAAACCATGTAAACGAACTGTACTGCGTTTCTGCAAAAGGCACCAAAAAACACATAGATGTGAACCAGGTCTAAGACGTTTAGTAACATAATGGGGTTAAAAAAACTAAAATTGGCCCTTTTATAGTACAAAAAAAATCACTAATGTAAGGGGTTCATTTTTTTTTTTTTACTGTAAAACTGTGAAAGTAATATTTACAGTAGCGATTATTTGCTCTTTTTGTACTATAAAGGACTCATTCTGGGTTTTTTTTTAACCCCATTATGTTACTGGCCGATTAATTGATTATGAAAATAGTAATTGATTAATTTCATAATCAATTAGTTGACGATTAATCGATTAGTTGTTTCAGCCCTAGCTGCAACCACCCTGCACTTGCAGGCAACGCACACGGTTGAGGCCCAGTGAGGAACGGTAAAACAGGTAGTGAGGAGGAGACAGATCCCTTCCCAACTGCGGCACTGAATGGCATCACAGACGGGCACAGACTGGCATCACTGCTGGGCACTGTTGGGGCTGCACTGATGATCAGTGCCCTGATTATCTGTACAGGTCTCCCCTGTGAGGAGATGTCGCTAATCGGCTCTCCTCTCCTCACATTCTGTCGGTGTGAGGTGAGAAGAGCTGACAACCGACATCTCCTTGTTTACATGTGATTGGACACAGCTGATCACATGGGTAAAGAGCCGCGACCGCAGCTCTTTACCGAGATCGGGGGTCACAATCGCTGCAAGACTGGGTGACGTCGGCCCAGAACGATTTGCAAAATAGCTCAAGCTCTGTCAGATTGAATGGAGAGCGTCTGTGAAGAGCAATTTTCAAGTCTTGCCACAGATTGTCAATTGGATTTAGGTCTGGACTTTGACTGGGCCGTTCTAACACATGAATATGCTTTGATCCAAACCATTCCATTGTTGAAAGTGAGTAGTTTTCAGAAAAACTTAGTGTTCACCAGTAAGGATGAGCTCCGGCGTGTTGGCACACTCCACGTGCAGAGCCCGCCAGGAAGTCGGCACGGCGCTGATCACAGGCAGTGAGACATTTCCGGATCTCTGCAGCCGCACATCGGGAAAATGTCTCACCGCCTGTGATTAGCGCCGTGCCGACTTCCTGGCGGGCTCTGCACGTGGGCTGTGCGAACACGCCGGAGCTCATCCTTACTCCCAAGTTATCCTGGTGACCGTTGTCTCTTAAAAACAAAAAGAAAATAATTTTGGATGGAGACAAAGAAGAGGAATGGAGGGGAAATCTTCCAATGGGGACACTAGTTCTTGTGACAACCAGGGATTTCCCCTCACTTCCTGTTTTGGTGATTGGGACAGGAAGTGAAGGGAAATTTCCCCCATGGGTCATAGATGGCAAAACAATAACCGGAAAAGGGGGTTATGACCCTCCAAAATGAAAGAAGAACTTTTCCTCCATAGTTCAACTTTAGGAAATGCTCTTCCTGCCATGATTTCTCTATGGACCCCCCAGGCCTCTCACACACTGTACACCCCTCCTGGTTGCTGTGGCTCCCCCAGTCCCAGCCTGGTCTGCCTGCAATCACCACACTGGCACAGCTGGCTCCCCCACCATGCCTGGCAGGAGCACACAGCCCAGGCGTACTAATCCATCCCGGCACTCACCCGGACATTGCCCTTCGTCCTCTGCTTGTTCTTCCCGCCCATCCTCCGCTCTTTCTCACCGGTAAACACTTCCCAGGGCCAGCAGCACGCTCACCCGGCGTGAAAACCTTCGGTAAATCGGCTATTGATTATTCCACCTGAAGCCTGACCATGACGTCCTCACTAATCTGCAGGCCCCGCTGCCAGTCTTCCGCCCTCACCCCGATCCGTGACATAGGCGCTCGATTCACAGGCAGAGAGTTTGGAGTTCAAACCGGGGCTCGGCTGTCACGTGACCGGGCAGATGTTCTCCAGCTGAGTGCTCTATGGAGGCGGATTGCTCTTACTGCTTACTGGCCATGGTTTTAACCGCTTGATCTCTGGAAGATTTACCCCCTTCATGACCAGGCCCTTTTTTTCTCATACGGCATTTCGTTACTTTAACCACTTCAGCCCCGGAAGGATTTGGCTGCTGAATGACCAGGCCATTTTTTGCGATTCGGCACAGCGTCACTATAACTGACAATTGCACGGCCATGCGACGTTGCGGTTGCACCCAAACAAAATTGACATCCTTTTTTTCCCACAAATAGAGATTTCTTTTGGTGGTATTTAATTATTTCTGCAGTTTTTATTTTTTTGCGCTATAAACAAAAAAGAGGAACACTTTTGAAAAAAACACAATATTTTGTATTTTTTGCTATAATAAATATTCCCATTTATTTTTTTTAAAAAAAAACATTTTTTCCTCAGTTTAGGTCGATATATATTCTACATATTTTTGGTAAAAAAAATCTCAATAAGCGTTTGTTTGGTTTGCGCAAAAGTTATAGCGTCTACAAAATAGGGGATAGATTTATAGCATTTTTATTATGCCGGCGGTATAGCCGCGCTGCCCCATTCATTTCAATGGGCAGGAGCGGTATATACACTGCTCCAAAGATGCTGCTAGCAGGACTTTTTTTTAGCGTCCTGCCAGCGCACCGCTGTGAGGAGCGGCTCTTTCAGGGCGCTTTGCAGGCGCTATTTCTAGCGCTGTAGCGCCTGCAAAGCGCCCCAGTGTGAAAGGGTCTAAGACTTTAAGTGAACAAGCTGAAGTTGCTATGCACATCTGCACCAGTTTTAGTAAACCTCCCCCAATCTCTTTTCGGGGCATGGCTAGGACATCACACCTCATAAACTCAGCCTCACCGTGCCCATAATCTCAACCTTACCGTGCCCATGATCGCAGCCTCACCGTGCCCATAATCGCAGCCTCACCGTGCCCATAATCGCAGCCTCACCGTGCCCATAATCGCAGTCTCACTGTTCCCATAATGCAGCCTCACTGTGCCCATAATCGCAGTCTCACCGTTCCCATAATGCAGCCTCACTGTGCCCATAATCGCAGCCTCATCGTTCCCATAATCTCAGACTTACTTCGCCCATAATTGCAGCCTCACCGTACCCATAATGCAGTCTCACCGTGCCCATAATGCAGTCTCACCGTGCCCATAATTGCAGCCTCACCGTGCCCATAATTGCAGCCTCACCGTGCCCATTATTGCAGCCTCACCGTGCCCATAATGCAGTCTCACCGTGCCCATAATCGCAGCCTCACCGTTCCCATAATGCAGCCTCACCGTGCCCATAATCGCAGCCTCACCGTGCCCATAATCGCAGCCTTACCGTGCCCATAATCGCAGCCTCACCGTGCCCATAATGCAGTCTCACCGTGCCCATAATGCAGTCTCACCGTGCCCATAATTGCAGCCTCACCGTGCCCATAATTGCAGCCTCACCGTGCCCATAATTGCAGCCTCACCGTGCCCATAATTGCAGCCTCACCGTGCCCATAATGCAGTCTCACCGTGCCCATAATCGCAGCCTCACCGTTCCCATAATGCAGCCTCACCGTGCCCATAATCGCAGCCTCACCGTGCCCATAATCGCAGCCTTACCGTGCCCATAATCGCAGCCTCACCGTGCCCATAATGCAGTCTCACCGTGCCCATAATGCAGTCTCACCGTGCCCATAATCGCAGCCTCACTGTAGTCAGTGCCTGTGCCTGTATTACACAGTCTGCGGGTATCTCCCGCTGTGTGTCTCGGAACTGAGTGTGAAATCTTTGGCCGCGCTGCGAGAAAAGTCCCGCCCTCCTCCTAGATCCTCTAGTGGGAGATGCCCACAGACTGTGTATGACATATAGTGGAGGAGGAGGAGGAGGGATCGGCCCCAGGGCAGGCAGCCTACCGATCAAAAAAATTAATGATTAATCGAGGAATTAATCGTTAATTTCCGCAGCCCTAATATATATATATATATATATATATATATATATATATATGTATACTATTCAATTTCTTAGTAACAGTTTCTTATCAACCTTTTTTTTTCCAGCCCCTTTGAGGGCGTGGCTCTTTTTGAAACACAATCTTCAATTCCACCATTCCCTATAAAAGCGCTTGCCCATGGTGTAGGAGACTAGCCTAGCTCTGAGGAAGTTTGTCAGTTTGTGAGTACTCACTTTTATACAACAATTTCTTATTATTAAATTATCTCTGGTAATGCACTAGGTGTGCGCGCCTTCTATTTCTGTTTTTCTTGTCTCTCTCTTTTTCTCTTCTCTCAGGGGTGACAATACACTAGGTAAACAATCTGTCTCTGTCCATGAAGAGGCTGTGCCTGTTCTTTCTGATGATAGGGATGCTATTCTGCAGAGGTTCACTTTAGAGATCCTCTATGATAAATACCGGGACAGGGTCAATATACCCGCTGGTGTTGAATGTACTTTGCCTAGAGATGTGGCCTGACTAGCCGTCTACACTGACCACTAACAGTCCACGACGGAGACACCACCGGCCTTCATTGCAACCACATCTGGACACCATTCTTTGGGCTCAGGGTCTAGAGAACTTTGAACGGTCTCAGGGGCGTTGCTAGGTCTGCAAAAGATCTGGGGCTAGTGGTAAGCAATTTTTCATGGGCGATGGCTGGTGGTGGTGGTTCAATCATCATGGCATAATGGTTGATATGGTGTCAGGGTGATTGAGGTGCATTATTTCTATTGTTACATTCTAATATATAATGAAGTGGTTCAACACGCCATACTGCAGAATCAGTGGGAGCCCTGGGCATGTCACTTGCCACATCTCCTGCCACCAGATGCAGTGTGTCACTTGCCACCGTCGCCTGTCACCAGATGCAGCGTGTTACTTGCCTCCGTCACCTGCCAATAGATGTGGATTGTCACTTGCCACGTCTCCTGCCACCATTTGCAGATTGTCACTTGCCACGTCACTGGCCACCAGATGTGGGTTGTCACTTGCCAACTGTGGATTGTCACTTGCCATGCCAGCCAGTGCCACCAAATGTGCATTGATGCTGCATAGGTGGCAGGCTGACAGCACTGGTCCATTTAGTGAGACAAGGAGAGCGGTGATGCGGGGCGGGCAGTGAGAGATGATGTAGCAAGGGGATCTGGCTGCAAAGTGGAGCTCCACGATGACAGGAAGCACGTGACCTCCACTCCACCATGCTGTGAGGGCGGAAGAGCACTGATTTGTGATGGACAGTGAGAGATTATGTCATCTCTCTGCTGCTCGCTGTACCTCACTCCCAAATTGAAGAGGCCTGGCTGTGAAGAGCGCTGATGTGGAGATGTCATCTCTGCTCATCCGCTCGATTCTTTCCTCTCCTCCGCCTCTCTCATGCATTCAGCCCACCTGCCACAGCAGCCTCAACCCGCTGGTTAGGCAGGGACCCTGCGGTAAGAGACTCGGGGGTAAGTGACGCAGTTTAGCTAGATTTTTTTTTATAGCGTCAGGGCACACACCATATTTTACCCAATAAAGGTTTAACCCCCTAATCACCCGGTGGGTGATCAAAGTTAGGTTTTAGCGTCAGATAGGGTCTGCGTCGCCCCAGGCAGCGTCAGATCAGTGTCAGTACCGCTAACACCCACACACGCACCATGCGCCTCCCTTAGTAGTATAGTGTCTGAACGGATCGATATCTGATCTGATCAGAACTATATTAGCGTCCCCAACAGTTTAGGGTTCCCAAAAACGCAGTGTTAGTGGGATCAGCCCAGATACCTGCTAGCACCTGCATTTAGCCCCTCCGCCCAGCCCACCCAAGTGCAGTATCAATCGATCACTGTCATTTACAAAACACAACTACAGCGTTCGCAGAGTCAGGCCTGTTTGGGGCATGATGGGGCAGTGACGTCATAAGGGGTGGGGTCACTAGGTGACATCACCCGGTGACCACGCCCCATGCCTATATAAGTCGCTGTGCACCGCACAAACGGCATTACAGCGGGAGAGAACGTCGTGTCAACATCGGAAGAAGAAAAGAGGGAAGAAGATGACGGAGAAGACTGGGCCACCGCTAGCAAAAGAGTGGGCAAAAGAGCAGAAGATACCGGAGAGCGGGAGAAGAGGCCGGAGACAGTGAAGAAGTCGGAAGAGACCCCCGGAGCTGCCTAATAAATTACTTTAAAAACCTGTCTAGTGTGTTTTTTTATTGACACTTTTTTCCACCAGGTGAACAGGTAGGGGTAAGATGTACCCCATACTCGTTCACATAGGATGGGGGCCGAGATCTAGGGGCCCCCTTATTAATGGGGGCTCCCGGATTCCGATAAGGCCCCTGCCCGCAGACCCCGACAACTAACAGCCAGGTTTGTCGGGAAGAGGCCCTTGTCCTCATCAACATGGGGACAAGGTGCTTTGGGGTGGGGGGGCCGCAGGGCGCCCCCTGCCCCAAAGCACCTACCCCCCCATGTTGAGGGCATGCGGCCTGTTACGGTTCGGGGGGACGCTCTTTCGTCCCCACCCCCTTTCCTGACCGGCCGGGCTGCCTACTCGGATAAGGGTCTGGTATGGATTTTGGGGGGACCCCCACGCAGTTTTACAGCATAGGGGGTTCCCCTTAAAATTCCTACCAGACCCAAGGGCCTGCTATGCTCTTGGAGGGGGAACCCATGCCGGTTTTTCATTTAAAATTTTGCGTGGAATTCCCCCCCAAGATCATTAGAGCACAAGTTGCATGCCAAAGTCAGATCAGGCAAGACAGCGTTCTGACTTTGATCCAATTTCAATGAAATTCAATAGGCTGAAGTAAGATCAAAGTCGGACCAAAGTCGTGCAGGGAGCATTTTCACAGTCGGACCGACGTGTCAGACCAGTTAAGACGGCTCCCATTAGGAAACATTGATTTTCCACATCATGCGACATGAGCTCCCAAAGTCGGAGCATTTGTCGCACCAGTGTGAACCCGGCCTAAGACTCCTATTCGATGCATCCTGCCATTTTGTTATATGTTCTACTTATTGATCTTTGAAGCCTGTTCCCTTATTGTAGCACCCATCTTTATTCCCCCTATTGGCAATCGGTGCTGATCGACCAACGCTGTCTTTGTTTGGTTTCATCTCCAATCAGATTATAGAGATCCTTTTTGTCCTTTTATTGGGACGGAAGTATCTCTGTTGGCTGTTTCAGCCAATTCCTGTAGGTGTGGAGGTCTTTTGCAGTGCCTCCACACCTAGCTGAGCATATCCTATGCCTTTCCTTTTGCTAGCATCCTACTCTCTTCATCTTTTCTTACCCCTACTGTATCCCCCATTTTTTTCAGTGGGCTACACAGACTGCTTCTCCCCTTTTCTTTGTATCCCTAATTTTCTCTACTCCCTTTCCCCTCCTCTCTGCCCTCCCTCTTTTTTTTTGTGGGTGTGGTGTTCTTCTAGGATACTATGACGGGACCCCAGAAGACCGCTTCCCTTAAAGTGATTTTAAACAATCTTGTAAAAAAAAAACATTCAGTTTAAAATAAAAATGAAAGGCAAAACATTTGTGTATAGCTATAAAAAACATAAATACCTTTTCTATAAGTGGTTAAATTCTGTTCTCAGCTGCTTAAGAGCTTCCCAGTGAATGGCTGTGCAGCAGGGGCGTGTCTGGATGAGGGCACACTGAGGTCCCAGCATAGCTAGAGAACTGACCATGGGTGTGCTCTCCTGCTTAGGCTGGGTTCACACTATTGCGAATTGGATGCGGATTTCTCCACATTAAAATCTCCTGTCAGGAGCCTGTGACCGGCTCTATTGAATAGAGCTGGTTCACTCAGCTCCGGGACGGCTGTGGAGCAAATTGCACAGTGGTCCTGCTCGACTTCTGGTCTGTTTTGGGTCCGAATTCTTCCAAAATCTAGACCTAAAAACGCATCGGACCCCTGCTGTGAGCCGCTCCACAGGAAGGTGTGAACCCAGCCTAGGTGTTGTCTGTTTTTAATAGGAAAGCAGAGAGACTGGTAGGAACACCGGGGATTTCACATAAAGGAGGCAATACAAAGAGAAAAGGAAACTTTATCATACAAGCACATGGTATATCAGGAATATGAAGTGTTGGAGTAACAAATGCTTTAAGCTTTGCTCCTTTAATGCACATGGTTTGAATGAACCGTCAAAGAGATCGCAGATCTTATACGTTTTTCACAAGTCCAAAATCAGCAGTATACTCTTTAATGAAAGACTGTCGAACAGCTCATATCCCTACTATCCGCAATAAGTATTACCCTCGTTGGTACCACAGTAGGTACACTCACTCAAAATGTAAAGGGGTGGCGATTATTTTTCATAAGTCAGTTACCTATGTACAAGATATCTGTGCTGAGCCTGAGGGTAGATACTTATTTCTAAAACTCGCTATCAATGGTAAGACTTATACCCTTGCTAATATGTACAGTGCTAACCATGACCAAGTTAATCAAACTACGTTATCCGTCTAAAATGCTAGAATTTGCAGAAGGTGTGATTCTCCTTGCAGAGGACTTTTATTGTGTTCTCGACCCAATGCTAGATACCTCTGCAGGCAGAAGCTCTTTTTCCTTGTCGCAAATTAACAGGTTGAAAAAAAAAAAATCCTTCGGACAATGTAACTTATTGGATGTTTGGCGACTCTCACACCCCACGGATAGGGACAACTCCTATTCCCCAGCTTACAATTCATATTCCAGAATTGATTTTTCCTAGTAAGTCATTGTACCCTAACCTTCCACCCCCAGACTAGCATCTGAAATATTTAATCTTCGAATCATGCTCTGGTGTATTTATCCCTCTCCCTGCCAGACCGCTCCTCCTTGGAGTGGACATGGAGACTAAATTACTCATTACTCCGTGATGATTCTTGTATGGCTGAGTTCAAATCTACTACTAACTTTCTCCTGGATCATCAAAATGATGACACCTCCACTCCAATCCAGTGAATGGCACTGAAATGCAGGACTCGCAGCGCTTTAATAAACACTGGACACGTCTCAAGAAGGAACGTGCAACCCAATTTTGGGAATTAACCTCAGGTTTCTCACAGTTGGAAAATTCTCATGAACTGAGTCAATCTCCGGGTACTGTGCTTCATCTTTCGAAGGCTCGGCTCAAACTTGCGCAAATCCTTGATCACAAAACTAGGTCCATTAGGGACAATATACAGAAATTGTATTATGTCCATGCCAATAAACCAGGCACAATTTCTTTCAGATTCAATCATTCAGGACCTCGAACAATTATTTTCAGAAGAGGAAATTGCTATTGCAATGTCTTCTCTTAAGAATAATAAGAGTCCGGGTCCTGACGGTTATACCACCCAACTTTATAAAACACTCCGGTAACCTTTAAAGTGGCTTACCTATAAGAACTGTAAATATCTCCTAAACGTGCACTGTTTAGGAGATATTTACTGTGGATGCAGCTGGTGAAGCATGCGCTCTGAACAGCAAACCGTGCCATTCATTCAGAATCCTGTGCCATAAGCGGCGGCTCCTGTGGGCATGCGTGGGAGTGATGTCATCACAGCTCCAGTCACTCACACAGCCAGAGTCCACGAACCAGGACTATACAGTATAGCCAGCCACCCACCCACGCGTATTCACTCTAATGGTCTTCTTTCAGATCCCATAAAAATCCATAATGGCACTCGACAGGGGTGTCCTCTCTTTCTTTGTTGTATGTATTGTCCATGGAGCACCTCACCACTGCTTTACTCCAAAATCCAAACATTCAGGGTCTCTCCATAGGACATTATAAACTTTAGCTCTACACAGATGATCTCTTATTATATGTGACCAACCCTCATATTTCTATCCCATCCATTGTTGGGGTATTTCAGGAATTTGGCGAGGTAATTTTAAAGTTAACTATGATAAGACTACCTCCGACCATCATCTCTAACATTCAAATAAATTTTCCTTTCTGCTGGCAACATACAGCTATAAAATACCTTGGTGTTCAAATTCCCACTGTGCAGTCTTCTACTGCTGACCTTAACTTTATTCCCTTGTTGCACACTGTTTGTTCTTGCCTTCAGTCATGACAAACCTTACATTTCGTGGTTCAGCCATATGAACGTAGTGAAAATGGATATTCTGCCGAAACTCTTTTACACGTTTCAGGCTCTTCCTCTCCCCTGGCGTTTTTTCGATCCATCAATCAAGCCATTCACTCATACATATGGTGAAATAAAAAACCCAGAATCAGTCACTCTATGCTTTCTTTACCTAAAAGTAGAGGAGGGGTAGTCTTGCCGTAGATAGCGTTATACTCTCAAGCAGCATCCCTATGTAGAATAATGGATTGGTATCATAGCCAGTCATCCAAACTTGGGTGCATATTGAGGATTCTCCACTCTCTTCGGATCTCACCTCCTTACTTTGGACTGACCCTATCCATAGATCCTCGACAGACCTTCTACTGACTGTTACCCATGCCACTCTGTGCATTCGGGACAGTTTTTTGGGTATTACTTTCTTCAAGACTGAGCCCCTTGAAACCATTAGTCGGTAACACATCTTTCAGCCTATTAGTAGCTGTAGATTTCTCTCTTGGCTTAGGAGTGAGAACCCTCTATTGTGCCATACGTTGTCAGTAGCTAAATTCCTCCTCCTCTCACAGGTCCTCCCAAATTGCCACAATCCACAGGGTGCTTGGTTCGAATACATGCAGATACAACACTTCCTTAGACATATACCTCTCTCGGCTTCTCTCACTAGAACACTCATGGTTTTTGGGTCATTACATTCCCAATCCTCCAGACCTGATCATCCACTCTACCCGATATACCAAATCCTAGTACAAAAATCCTTTTCACACTTATTTATGTCCAAATGGGAACGGGAAGTGTACCAGCAGATGATCTTAATTGGACCAAAATATTGTCATTCTCTTACAAACTTTCAGCATCTTCAGTCGCCAAAGAACGTAATTACTGCATACCTCACTAGATGGTATCGCTGTCCCTCCATCCTTTATAAATTTGACCATCCCTGATGCCTATTGGCACTGTTTGCAGGCTCCTGGCACTATGCTACACATCTGGGGCCCTTGCCCGAACATTATCCATTTTGGGACAAAATTCTACAACTATTCACTGATCTAGTGGGTGACACGTAACTGAATCTGCCCCAGATTACTGTATTTTCTCTGGTGCCGGGCTCCTACAAACAGATCAAAAGAAGTTTGATTAGGCATTTTCTGATCGCAGCTCGACCTATTATAGGCAGGTGCTGGCGTCAAACTGACCTGCTTACATTGGATGGTTGCTTGTGAAATTAATCAGATTGAATATTTAGAAAGTATAATAGCATTGGGTGATGACAAAAATCAGACTCACAGTCTCTATATTGACTGTCTGGAATAATTTCCGGTTTTCTTCTAATTTTCATACTTTTACCTATTCTAAATTTAGTCGGTGCCTGGCATTCACCACCCACTTCCCTACACCTTTGTCCCCTTTTCCCCTCCCTCTACTTTTGTTAACATGTGCTTTTGCTTCTAGTCTGTGCTCTAATACTCTCTGGACTAGGGTCTCCTTGCCAGTTTCACACCTACTCATACATCTATAGATACGGTTTGTATTCCTGTTATATACTACTCGCATATGTGGAAATGGTTTTGTAAGCACTTTATTTGCCTTGTTTGCACACTGTTATTATGCTTTACATTTTGTGTACATGTCTCGTTATACTAGCAAACTTTAATAAAACAGATTAAACATTAATAAAGAAAAGTGTATTTTTCCTAAAATAATTGAAAAACTGCTGCGCATATACCGTGTGACATAAAAAATTGCAAAACCCACCATTTTTTTCTCTAGGGCCTCGGCTTTAAAAAAAAAAAAAAAAAAAATGGTCAGGGGTGGGTAGTGGGGTCCCCCAGGGTTCTGTGCTGGGACCAATCCTGTTTAATTTGTTCAAAAACGACCTGGAGGATGGGGTAAACAGTTCAATCTCTGTATTTGCGGACGGTACTAAGCTAAGCAGGGCAATTACTTCTCCGCAGGATGTGGAAACCTTGCAAAAAGACCTGAACAAATTAATGGGGTGGGCGACTACATGGCAAATGAGGTTCAATGTAGAAAAATTTAAAATAATGCATTTGGTTGGCAAAAATATGAATGCAATCTTTACACTGGGGGGAGAACTTCTGGGGGAATCTAGGATGGAAAAGGACCTGGGGGTCCTAGTAGATGATAGGCTCAGCAATGGCATGCAATGCCAAGCTGCTGCTAACAAAGCAAACAGAATATTGGCATGCATTAAAAAGGGATTAACTCCAGAGATAAAGCGATAATTCTCCCACTCTACAAGACTCTGGTCCGGCCGCACCTGGAGTATGCTGTCCAGTTGTGGGCACCAGTCCTCAGGAAGGATGTACTGGAAATGGAGCGAGTACAAAAAAGGGCAACAAAGCTAATAAAGGTTCTGGAGGATATTAGTTATGAGGAAAGGTTGCGAGCACTGAACTTATTCTCTCTGGAGAAGAGACGCTTGAGAGGGGATATGATTTCAATATACAAATACCATACTGGTGACCCCACAATAGAGATAAAACTTTTTCGTGGAAGGGAGTAACAAGACTCGTGGCCACTCAATAAAATTAGAAGAAAAGAGGTTTAACCTTAAACTATGTAGAGGGTTCTTTACTGTAAGAGCGGCAAGGATGTGGAATTCCCTTCTACAGACGGTGGTCTCAGCAGGGGGCATCGATAGTTGCAAAAAACTATTAGATAAGCATCCGAACAACTGCAACATACAGGGATATACAATGTAATACTGACATATAATCACACACATAGGTTGGACTTGATGGACTTGTGTCTTTTTTCGACCTCACCTACTATGTAACTATGTAAGGGGGTCTAAGGACAGTTGGGGGGTGGCTCAGGACAGTAATTGAGGGAGGGCATAGGACAGTAAAGGATGGGCTCAAGACAGTAAAGAATGGGCTCAAGACAGTAATGAGGAGCTGAGGACATTAACGGGGTTGTTGAGGACAGTAATGTGAGGGCTTGGGATAGGGATAGAAATAGGGAAGGGTGGGGTGGAGGTACATAGTACCCCTTACTCATTAACATGGGGATCAGAATTGGGGGCTCATAAGTAGGGGTATTATGGACCGTATATATTGTTTGGGGAGTAAGCACGGGAGAATCAGGCGCTCTAAAGCTCTTAATTAACAAAAAAAATTATTTTTTTATTTACAGTTGTGTTCAAAATAAAAGCAGTGTGTTTAAAAAGTAGTAAATCTCAAAATCCTTATAATAGCTTTTATTTTCATACATGCAAATGCATTGGGAACACTGCACATTCTATTCCAAATCAAAACATGAAGAAAAATGGTTCAAATTTGTTATTACTTTACAGAAAGTGAAGAAGAATGAATATTAGGATTTTCCCAAAAAAACAGTAGTCTGCATTTTTCTTTACAAACTCAAACATTTACTGTATAAACTGAAAAATGCCTAAAGATTTAGCTTTATTGGTTTGTTTATTGTTGGTCTGGAACCAAGATGCTGCTCGCTTACTGGTGAGTTTGGTGTCGTTGTTTTGTTGAAACACCCATTTCAAGGGCATTTCCTCTTTAGCATAAGACAACATGACCTCTTCAAGTATTATGATGTATTCAAACTGATCCATGATCCCTGGTATGCGATAAATAGGTTCAACACCATAGCATAAGAAACCAACCCATATTATGATGCTTGCACCACCATGCTTCACTGTCTTCACAGTGTACTGTGGCTTGAATTCAGTGTTTGGGGGTCTTCTGACAAACTGTGGCCCCTAGACCCAAAAAGACCAATCTTGCTTTCATCAGTCTACAAAATGTTGCCCCTATTCTCTTTAGGCCAGTCAGTGTGTTCTTTGGCAAATTGTAACCTCTTCAGCACGTCGTTTTTTCAACAATGGGACTTGGTGGGGGCTTCTTGTCGATCGCTTGGCTTCACATAGGCGTCTTCTAATTGTTACAGTACTCACAGGTAACTTTACACCTTCTTCCATCACCCTGGAGCTGATCATTGGCTGAGTCTTTCAATTCATTCGAATGGTAGTTTTCAATTTTCTTCCAAGTCTTTCTGGTTTTGGTTGCCATTTTAAAGCATTTGAGATCATTTTACTGAGCAGCTTATCAGTTTCTGCACTTCTTTATATGATTTCACCTCTCCAATCAACTTTTTAATCAAAGTACGCTGTTCTTCTGAACAATGTCTGGAACGACCCATTTTACTCAGATTTTCAGAGAGAAATGAACTATACCCAGGCATGTACAACATTTGCTGCCTTCATCCTTAAAGTGTTACTAAATCCACAACAGTAAAATCAGTCTGTACATGCAGTAAAGCATGCTTGGGTATACTCACGGTGGAACCTAAGGGGTTAATGCTCTGCAAGGCTGTTTGATCCTGTATGCACAAATCCTCCTCTTTTTCCACTGACTCCAGAACATGTCTGGATAATACAGAGTCTTTGAAGTCAGGCTGCACATGTTCAGTTTTCTGTGTATTGCTAGAGAGGTTTTTTTTTCTTCTTGGGAGCGCATCTGATCAGCACAGGGCCAATCAGCACTGTCCAGACAGAGGGTCAGGATCCTGATAGGACAGCCAGTGCAGTATGAAAACTCCTCCTACAAGCTTTACCAGGAACTGACAGAAGTCACAAGACTGCTATATACTGCTGATGAGAAAAGGTATTTAGCACTTTAGATTTACTAAAATAATAGCATTTCCATGTTCTGTGTACTGTGGGAGACCAGATAAAGTGAATGCAGGCTCCTGGGTTTAGGAACACTTTAAATAAGGGCCATCTGTTTGACACCTGCTTTTTTACAGACTGAATAACCTCAGTAATTGAACCCCACACTATTATTTTGGACACACCCCTTTCAATTAATGATTCAATTATACAGATTCAGCAGCTTGCATGCCATGACTGTTGGTTTTCTATTACTCTAGTACACCTACTAGTAAATTATTTGTAGAAATAGAATCTATACCAAAAACAGTGACTGATCTGGTTAGTGATGTTGGACTGCTATTATTTTGAGAATACCCGTTGTACCCCTAAAGTTGGCCATAGATGGATCGAAACTTGGCTGGTTCAGCAGGGACTGGCCGAATTTCTTTTTACTTTATATCTTTATTAAATTTCTTTAAAAACTGATACATAAATAATCGAGAACATATCTCTACTATACATCACTTATTACATACATACTTGTATAAGTCCCCCCTCCCTCCCCCCACCCGATCCTCTCTGGACTTACTTTTCCAATGCACCTAACCACTCCCTTTCTCACCCCCTTCATTATGTTCCCATCTTTTCAGCAAAACTTAATGTCTGCTTAAAGTTTACCCAATTTCTCAATTTTTCTTCAAACCCTTCCCATCCCTCTTCACCACTAAACCTTAGGTATTCTAAATTATAGATATTTACCTTATTACACCAGCTCCTCATCGTAGGGCTTTCTAGTTCTTGCCACTGTTTGGGAATTAAACTTTTGGCTGCTTTTAATAGGTGTGGAACCAGTGATCTCATGTAACGTTTGGTTGGCATTTGGATTCCATGAAACAAACACCCCCACGGGTCCTCTAATATTTCTATATTGGTTATATTTTTTATTATTTGCAGTACCTCTCTCCAGTATTTTTTTTATTTTTGGGCAGGACCACCAAATGTGGGACATGGTTCCTAATTCCTTACACCCCCTCCAACATAGTTGCGAAACCTCCCTTTGATAATTTTGTGCCTTATCTGGGGTTTTGTACCACCGTGCCAAACATTTATAACTCATTTCTATAGTATTGTAGTCTATTGATGTGGTATGCGCCATCCT
Organism: Lithobates clamitans; assembly: GCA_037952925.1. Classification (NCBI taxonomy): domain Eukaryota; kingdom Metazoa; phylum Chordata; class Amphibia; order Anura; family Ranidae; genus Lithobates; species Lithobates clamitans. The sequence goes on along the minus strand of JBBGZY010001688.1, from coordinate 1,768,026 downwards.
CATTATTTTCCCTATTTCTGAATCGTTCATTTGTGTTCCCAATTCTTCTTCCCATTTTTTGATAAATGGCGGCATTCCCAGCCCCTTCACATCCATCAATATTTTATATATCTTTGATATCCCCCTCTTTTTAACTGTTGCTATGCATAGCTGCTCCGAATTTCGATCCATCTATGGCTGTTCAGGTTCGTGAGAAGTCGATCTAATGATCAACTTCTCACGAACGGGCTTATCGGAAAATTTCAGTTTGATCAGCGCTGACCAGTGTATTCTGACAGTGGAGGAGTCCCTGCTGTCAGAATACAACATAGCAGACAGAATTCCTCTATCCAACTCACTTGTGTGGATGGGGGAATCTGTTCATTTTTTTTTTTATATCAGTCCGTTGGCTGTTAACAGTAGAAAAAAAAAATGACCCATATTTGGCCAGTTTAAGACAGGATGTGCATTACAGAATCACCAGGTAAAAAAAATAATAATAATACCCGAAAAAAGAACACAGTCGCCCGCCAACACTTTTTTCTCCATTTGCAGTAGAACAGGAAATGCAGTTTTTTTTTTTTTTGTATTTGGCAAAACTGACATGCATGGTAAAACCAAGCACTGCATTTTACTTTCTTGAATGCAAAGTTGACATAACTAATTGCAAAATGTAGTAAAAAAACAAAAAACAAAAAGGCTTGTTTGTACTTATGATTGCATATAATTTATTGCATAAGTACTGATGTACAATTATCAGGGCTGATAATAAAGAGACATCTGAAATGGTCCCTCAAAATAAAATAGCTATGCTTGTGCTTGTATATACATATTTCACAAATGGTTTCCAAAATTGTAGGCAAATCATTGAAGTGCACCTGCCTGCCTTCAATGGAAGTAGCCACTTTTGCAGGCTGGGTCCATCATATTGAGTATTTGAGGTTTATTACAATCTTGTGACAGCAGTAAGCAATGAAGATTGGTTCAGACCCATCATAGCTACCTCCAATGACAAACACTGAGGGTACGTGTAAAGTGCACCTGTCATTTAGTAGTAGACAAAAAGCTTTGTAAGAAGATAGCATTGTACTATTTTATAGTTATGATGCTTAAGACCTACTTAAGTCTTGTTTCATATGAATGTCTGGGTATACAGTGCCTTGCAAAAGTATTCACCCCCCCCCCCTTTTTTCTTTTTACCTATTTTGTGACATTACAGCTTTTAGTTCAATGTTTTTTTTAATCTGAATTATATGTGACGGATCAGAACACAATAGCCTAAGTTGGTGGAGTAAAATTAGAAAAATATATACATAAAACTATTTTTCAGAAATAAAAAACTGATAAGTGGCATGTGCTTATGTATTCACCCCCTTTGTTATAAAGTCCATAAAAAGCTCTGTTCTAACCAATTACCTTCAGATGTCACATAATTAGTGAAATGATGTCCACCTGTGTGCAATCTAAGTGTCACATAATCTGTCATTACATATACACACCATTTTGAGAGGCCCCAGAGGCTGCAACACCTAAGCAAGAGGCACCACTAACCAAACACTGCCATGAAGACCAAGGAACTCTCCAAACAAGTAAGGGACAATGTTGTTGAGAAGTACAAGTCAGGGTTAGGTTATAAAATATATCAAAATGATCCCTAGGAGCACCATCAAATCTATCATAACCAAATGGAAAGAACATGGCACAACAGCAAACCTGCCAAGAGACGGACGCACACATAAACTCATGGACCGGGCAAGGAGGGCATCAATCAGAGAGACAGCACAGAGACCTAAGCCTGGAGAAGCTGCAGAGTTCCACAGCAGAGACTGGAGTATCTGTACATAGGACGACAATAAGCCATACGCTCCATACAGTTGGGCTTTATAGCAGAGGGGCCAGAAGAAAGCCATTACTTTCAGCAAAAAACAAAATGGCACGTTTTGAGTTTGCGAAAAGGCATGTGGGAGACTCCCAAAATGTATGGAGGAAGGTGCTCTGGTCTGATGAGACTAAAATTGAACTGTTTGGCCATCAAAGAAAACACTATGTCTGGCGTAAACCCAACACATCACATCACCCAAAGAACACCATCCCCACAGTGAAACATGGTGGTGGCAGCATCATGCTTTGGAGATGTTTTTCAGCAGACAGGACTGAGAAACTGGTCAGAGTTGAGGGAAAGATGGATGGTGCTAAATACAGGGATATTCTTGAGTAAAACCTGTACCACTCTGTGTGTGATTTGAGGCTAGGACCGAGGTTCACCTTGCAGCAAGACAATGACCCCAAACACACTGCTAAAGCAACACTTGAGTGGTTTAAGGGGAAACATGTAAATGTGTTGGAATGGCCTAGTCAAAGCCCAGACCTCAATTCAATAGAAAATCTGTGGCCATACTTAAAGATTGCTGTTCACAAGCGCAAACCATCCAACTTGAGGGAACAAGGAGGAATTAGCAAAAATCCCAGTGGTAAGATGTGGCAAGCACATAGAGACGTATCCAAAGCGGCTTGGAGCTGCGATAGCCGCAAAAGGTGGCTCTACAAAGTATTGACTTTAGGGGGGTGAATAGTTATGCACATTGACTTTTTCTGTTATTTTGTCCTATTTGTTGTTTGCTTCACAATAAAAAAAAAACAAAAACATCTTCAAAGTTGTGGGCATGTTCTGTAAATGAAATGATGCAAATCCTCGAACAACCCATGTTAATTCCAGGTTGTGAGGCAACAAAACACGAAAAATGCCAAGGGGGTGAATACTTTTGCAAGGCAGTGTGTGTGTGTGCTCACTGCATTTCTGGCAGATCAACTGTTTATTTCTGTACTTGTGCAGGTATTGCAGAGATGTACTGTGTATGTATGTATATGTATATATATATATATATATATATATATATATATATATATATATATATATATATATATATATATATATATATATATATATATATATTATTTTTTGTTTAAACATTCACTTTATGTCTAAAACCTACATCCACCCTATTTTATATAATCGTAACATTGTGCTTTGGCTGGGTGTAAAAAACCTGAAAAGGAGAGGAGTCGTCTGTTCAACTTTACTTTATTCTTTGGATTTCTCCCTGTCACTTTGACAGAGACAAAGCATAGTGTCTCTGCCATTCCCTACCTTATTCCTGTTCAGTTCTAAATGATAGGTGCACTTGTACAATAAATATTCCTTGGCAATAGAGATTTTAGCAGATCCATCCGCATGTGTTACAGTATCCTCTCATAAAACAGGAGGTAGGCCTGTGAGGTCAGCACTTTGTTTACTGGTACCGCTTGTACATGGCTGTCGCTGATGTGGAACCAATGACCCTTTGTAGGCTCTGCAATCGGCACTGAAAATAAGAAAAAGATAAAATTAATGCTCACACCTGTTTACTATTGGGTTTACCTTCTGAACCACCCATAATATTATCTTACCTTCAGGAAGTACTCCCCGAAGTACAAGGTCGCACAGGTGAGGGTTTGGGATTCGCGATTTTACATAAGCAGTGTAGTGTCCAGATCGCATGGTCCCGCTGTGTTCAATCACTCCATACAAGGTGTACAGAAGTCTGTCCTCTCCATCAGAGATATTCTGGAAGGGGAGAAAGAATTAGAACATTCTGTGTTCAGATGCTTTCATTCTACCATATCAGCAATTTTAAACAGCCAATTGTATTTTCTTGTCCATCGAGGGACACAGGAAGTCCTAAACTTTTGGTTATATTGCCACCTACAGGAATGGCAAAAAACTGATTGCCCGGCCCAGGATAACAGCTACTACTACCAGAATCTGCTTTGCTAGTGTCCTAGAAGGGTGGACGTCTTTTTTCCAGCTCACCTATTTTTTTTGCTGGCACTTTTTTAGTCTTTTGCTGGCATTGTTTCTTCAAACAAGACTCTTCTCTACGTTCTTGCTGGAGTTTTATCTCCAATTGCAGCTATCCGATACAGTACTGCAGTAGTCCTCTGTCTGGCTTCTGGAATACTGCATCTGGACTCTGTGGCAATAGGTGGCCCCCTCTATGACAACATGACAAAGGGGCACAGCCATTTCCTGTCATGACAAAAAGGATCTGTCATTGATCCCACGCTCATTAATGGCACACATTCTAGCGAATTATAAATTCTACAATATGGCTATAACGGCTTATCTGACAAGTACAAAGCCATCCATTTCCACTGTAAGGCCTCACTTAGACTAGCAGTAGGAGGGCAGCAAAAATGTGCAGTTGAGCCGTGTTTTTGCCACCTACTAATCACCCTCCCTTCAAGTGGTTCTGAAGGCAGAAGGTTGTTTACCTAATGGATTCTATACATTACAATAAAAAAACCTTCTGTGTGCAGCAGCCCCCCTAATACCTGAGCCCCTTCATGATCCAGCAATGTGCACAAGAGCCTCAGCTCTCTAGGGGGATCTCCTAGGGGATCTTCTTCCTCATTGGTTGAGATATCAGCAGGCGCCATTGGCTCCCATTGCGGTCAGTCACAGCCACTGAGCCAATGAGGAGAGAGAGGGAGCCGAGGCTGTGTGATGGAATGGACACACAGAGCAGTAGCTTGGGAGCTGCTTGCTTTGGGGGCACTCGGCAGGGGGGAGGAGCCAGGAGCACCGGCAGGGGACACGGGAAGAGGAGGACTGGGGCTGCTCTGTGCAAAATCACTACACACAGCAGGTATGACGTTATTTTTTATTCTTTTAAACCCAAGCCTTTAAAATAACTTTAAGCTGCAATAGGCAGCGGATGGGGATGTTTTCTTGTACAAAGAGTTTTATTGAAAATATATATCAACAAAATGGTACAAAATAGTAATGGATACATCTAGAATTAACAGGTATAAAATTGCCGGTATCCGGCAGGTAATACTGACATTCAAAGATTTAAGCCATGTCTCAGGCCACTCAAAGCCGAGGCCTGGCGACATATTAAGGAGAGTCTTCATCTTGGCTTACTAGCCTAGTGATAAACCGTAAACATAGAGTATTATGTTAGTAAACAGTCTTGAACCTTTAAAGGATATCTTGTGAGATGTTGGTGTAAGACGTAACAGTGCATAGGTAATAAAGGAAAAGATAAAAAAAAAAAAACAGAAACAAATTCAAGTTAAATTGGTTAACCTCAAAAAAGCTAAACGTAGCTTTGTATAAATTGTTTTTTTTTTTTTTTTTTCCCTTTTTTTCTTCCTTTTCGCTACCTTAAGTATCCATTCTCTGTAGATTTAAGCCCAAGGGCCTAAATAAGAAAAGGGAAAGAAGAATTGAAAGTGGGAGAGAGGGGGGTGGGAAAAGAGGGGGGGACCCTGGGGTGGGGGGTGGGGATGTTTTCATGGTGTGGGCTTGATGCTTCACTTTACGGCCACAGCAGAGTTGACCCGACATGTGTCTTCACATGCAAATCAATAGGGAGGCACCACAAATGCCCTGCAATGCACGCGGTGCAATTGTCTGCACAAATGGGATTAAAATAGGTGGTGAGGAGGCGTGGCACTTCTAAATCTACCCTGATAGTGGTGTTATTAGAAGAAACATTGGGTGACACCGATATTGTGGCAATTGCTACTGACCTTGCATTTTACTGTACTGAAGGGAGCCAGGTCAATGACTTCCGAGAACTTGATGTGTTTGTTAATCTTGTGAAGATTGAAACCGTTCTGGGGATTAAAAGAAAGAAAGCTTACCACTTGAGCTAGTTTTAAAGCAAGTAAAAATCAGACAGTTCAATGATCTAAACCCAACAAGTTTATTGATGCTGGGTCATGTTAATACCATAACACACCTCTATTAAAGCTAAACTCCAGGAAAGCAGCTAAATCAATAATAAAAATAAATATAAGAGCATGTCTGACCTACAAAGAATCTGTAATATTGTTCAGGCAGTATTTTCATCCAGGAACCCCTACCAGCCAGAATAGTCAGGTCCCTGGCCTAACTGTTCTGCACTGCAAGCCTGCTGACTGGACAGTGAAGGAAGACAGTGATGAGTCTTCAGTCTGCACACAGTATTAGAGTAACAGAAATGTGCACTGCAGTACAGCCTGTCTGGATTCTACTCTGTGACCTAGATGCAAACTACAGGACCCAGGGCAAATCTGGGGCTTGGCCCTGTCTTTGCTTGGTTGCTATTTTTTTTTTTTTACTTTTCTAAAGTGACATGAGGAAACACAGCTCTGGCTGCTCAAACACAGATACACCATGCAGACCAAGTATAGTAAGTCAGCAACATGGAAACAATCAGCTGAAACTACACCACAGGCAACACTGGTAACTCGTCCTTTTCTGCTTGCCTTTTTGGGGAAAATCTTCCACAGTTAAAGGGGTTGTAAACCCTTTTTTTTTTTTTTTTTTTTTTTAAATAAAAAACATATCATACCTACCTCCACTGTGCAGTTCATTTTGCACAGAGTGGCCCCGATCATCATCTTCTGGGGTCCCCCAACGGCGCTCGCGGCTCCTCCTCGCATCGGTAAACCCCCTAGGAGAAGCGCTCTCCCGGGGCTTAATGTGTGGGCGCGCTCCCGAGTCCAGCATTTGTGTCCTTAGACACAGAATGACGGATTCAGCCCTGCCCCCCCGCATCACTGGATTTGATTGACAGCAGCGGGAGCCAATGGCTGCGCTGCTATCAATCTATCCACAAAATTCAAAATTAATAATGCGCCAACCACAAAGCAAAGCAGCCAACACCACAATCAGACAAATTGTAGGAAGATTAAAATAAAAATAAGTGTGGCGCTGAAAAAGAGTGTCCTTTATTGGGCAAAGCCAAACAGAATGGTGTCTGGAGGGCAATATGCACAACAAAGATGATTAATGAAAAAGTCCTATGAGGACTGTTAAATGACTCCAAAAAAAAGATGAATGGATGAGTAAAAATGAGTGAATCATATAAAAATAGAGTGACCTGAAAGGTGAACCAATATACACACCAATATATGTGCAAAAAAGGGGGATGATGAAAGAGGAACCACAAAACCCAGCAATAGGGGATAATATTCAAAATAAGCTATGAAAATGTGAGTATAGTGTGCAACGCAAGCAAATTGCACATGAAATAAATTGTATATAAATTAGTGGGGGTTGTGCACATCACAAGTGTAATACACAATGGATAAAGTTAATATGTGAAGAGAACCAATGACAAAAGGTACTAATACAATAAAAGGTCCATCCGGAATTTAAGTAAGTGAAGTGATGACTCTAAGTCCAAATAATGTAATAGGAGGCGATCAGCAACCACCGAGCCCAGTGTGGGAGGACCAATGGATCCAAGGATGGCATCCACGAGTTGCGATCTTGAGCATCTGTGTGAGAGGTGTAGGCATAAATACCCTTACCAGAGAGGATGGACTCCCAGTCAGCGACTTGGGAGTCAAACGGGCTTGTATCAGAGTAGGTGGAGTAGCTCCTGGTTCCCAACGGCTGAAGGTGATGAAGGAGTGGTGATGTTCGCCGACTCGATCGCTCCGATCTCACCGACCTGTCACTCCGAGGGTTTCAGTGGTGGGTACTTGTTAGAGATCCAGCTTCGTAGGAAGGATGTCACTCCTCAGAGATGATGGGAAAAAGAAAGAGGCTTCCCCATAGTATAAATCAGCTAAGAACCAGCTTTATTAAAATAAAGTAATAAAAGCACTCTGGCCCTTTTAAAAAAACAAACAATGAGAGTAGCGCTAAAATACAAATGGTGGCAAGACAGGCATAACAGACCCTACGCGTTTCGTCCGATAGGACTTCTACTGGGGTACCAGTAGATACCCCAGTAGAAGTCCTATCGGACGAAACGCGTAGGGTCTGTTATGCCTGTCTTGCCACCATTTGTATTTTAGCGCTACTCTCATTGTTTGTTTTTTTAAAAGGGCCAGAGTGCTTTTATTACTTTATTTTAATAAAGCTGGTTCTTAGCTGATTTATACTATGGGGAAGCCTCTTTCTTTTTCCCATCATCTCTGAGGAGTGACATCCTTCCTACGAAGCTGGATCTCTAACAAGTACCCACCACTGAAACCCTCGGAGTGACAGGTCGGTGAGATCGGAGCGATCGAGTCGGCGAACATCACCACTCCTTCATCACCTTCAGCCGTTGGGAACCAGGAGCTACTCCACCTACTCTGATACAAGCCCGTTTGACTCCCAAGTCGCTGACTGGGAGTCCATCCTCTCTGGTAAGGGTATTTATGCCTACACCTCTCACACAGATGCTCAAGATCGCAACTCGTGGATGCCATCCTTGGATCCATTGGTCCTCCCACACTGGGCTTGGTGGTTGCTGATCGCCTCCTATTACATTATTTGGACTTAGAGTCATCACTTCACTTACTTAAATTCCGGATGGACCTTTTATTGTATTAGTACCTTTTGTCATTGGTTCTCTTCACATATTAACTTTATCCATTGTGTATTACACTTGTGATGTGCACAACCCCCACTAATTTATATACAATTTATTTCATGTGCAATTTGCTTGCGTTGCACACTATACTCACATTTTCATAGCTTATTTTGAATATTATCCCCTATTGCTGGGTTTTGTGGTTCCTCTTTCATCATCCCCCTTTTTTGCACATATATTGGTGTGTATATTGGTTCACCTTTCAGGTCACTCTATTTTTATATGATTCACTCATTTTTACTCATCCATTCATCTTTTTTTTGGAGTCATTTAACAGTCCTCATAGGACTTTTTCATTAATCATCTTTGTTGTGCATATTGCCCTCCAGACACCATTCTGTTTGGCTTTGCCCAATAAAGGACACTCTTTTTCAGCGCCACACTTATTTTTATTTTATTTCTATCAATCTATCCAATCAAGAGCCGAGAACTCCAGCCAGAGAAGTAGAGGGCATCTCAGGCGGGGGAACAAACGGGCTTAGGTGAGTAAAACGGGGGGGGGGGGGCTGCTCAGTGACAGAAGTTTACAACCCCTTTAATTTCCTTTTCAAAGTGAACCCCTGAGCACGAAAATATGGAAGCGGCCACTGTCACATTATTTAAAGGTGCAGACTCCAGGGGTGTCAACTTGCTGCTGGTTTACTACCTAGTCAGTCAGTGACCTAGAAAAACTATGGCACTCACATAGTGGTGAAGCAGGATGAGGATGATGACAGCAGCATGAATATTTATATCTGAACATTATAGGTTTTCATCTTAATGCAAAGAGAAAATAATAATGAAACCTTCTCCCTTCCTTTTATCAGCCTAATATTGCTAACTTGGTTAGCTGAAAACACTAAATAAATGCATCTGATACGCTCCCCCCTGGGTACTACAGGCAGGTGCCTACAGTGCCTGAATGGCGAGCAAAGCTAACTCAATAATCCATTTACAGGTGCAAGAAAAGTAAAATGTTCATAGTTTGTGCCAGTTTATCACAGACATCTGCATTGTAGTCCTCTAATGGGGCCACCACAGAAAACATACCTGCTGAAATCTCTTTAAATGGAGGGTCAGAATAGGAGGTGGAGCGGAGACCAACATTTGTTTCTTGGCGTTAGTGTAAACAAACTTCTTCTCTATGGAGAAAAGACAGAAAATTCTGTGAATTCCACAACTATGAGCACCTACAGCTGCACAATTCATGCTGAAGCTGATAAAAAGGTTCTCTATCTTATTTAATCATTTCAGTAAAAAGGTCACAATGGTGGGCTGGTCTCACATCTCACAAAATAAACTTTAAGGGATCCCCCATTGTAGTGGCCATAAGCAGATAGATGGCCTTTTAGTGGGGAAACTTGGTCCAGTTACTACTGTCTAAGATGGTATTTCTTCACTTCATTTCTGTTGTGTCTACAGGTCAGGAAGTGAAGGGAAATATCCCCAATGGAATACAAATGGCAAAAAAAACTGAAGTTAAAGTGGTTGTAACCCTAAAAAAAAAAAAAAGTTCCTGTTCCTTTAAAAGCATGTTAAACCACATAGTGCTTCTGCGGTGTCATTTGTCCCTTTCTATGTTGTAATATACCTGGTTGATCCTGCTTGTTCCTGTGTCCCCTTTAGTGTGCTGACCACGATAATCATGGCTGCTGATCCATGATATCGTGGTCAGGTTATGTGCTTCCGTCATCCCGCTGCACTACTCTCTCCCCATCCCCCTCTGTCAGCTCAGGAGTCTAACTAGTGAGCTGTCTTCTCCCCTCCTGACGCTTTTTATTCTGTAATAAGTTAGTGATTTAAATTCCTGCCAGTCCCTCTACAATAACAAGATGTACTACACAGTGTGTTTTTTTTTTTAATTGGGCAGCTAAATGTCTTTGTTTACATCACAGATGTGCGGTCACGTGACTGCCCAGCTGATGTCAGAGGGGAAACTCAGCCCCTCCCACTGTAGTCTGTAGATCAAGGAAGGAGAGCGGTCACGTGACCGCACATCGGCGATATGAAAAAAGGAATTTAACTGCCGTATTAAGGAGCAAGGGGTGGTGGGGGGGCAAGGGAGCAGTTGCTGAAGCTGACCCTATGATGTACCCACCAATTGATTAATGGACTATCTCGGTACTGAAAGAAGACACTATACATTATTATGTAAAAATATATAGTTTATTGCAAGTAAAAAGACGTACAGTTGACATTATACAATAAAACAATTACTAAGGGTGTCACCCAAGGGGTATCTGTAAATGCAAATTATAGATTGGTCACGGTCTCTACTAGTTAGTTAGTAGAGACCGTGACCAATCTATAATTTGCATTTACAGATACCCCTTGGGTGACACCCTTAGTATCTGTTGTTTTATTGTATAATGTCAACTGTATGTCTTTTTACTTACAATAAACTATATATTTATACATAATAATGTATAGTGTCTTCTATCCGTACCGAGATAGTCCATTAATCAATTGGTGAGTACATCATAGGGTCAGCTTCAGCAACTGCTCCCTTGCCCCCCACCACCCCTTGCTCCTATATACAAATCTGGATGATGGTACGTTCTTATTATTTATGTTTCCTCATCAGAGGCTATACTCTAAACTTTTTTCAACTGCCGTATTAAAAAAAACAAAAAACAAAACACATACTGCGTAGTACATCTTGTTATTGCAGAGGGGCTGGCAGGAATTGGAATATCTGACCTAACAACCACTTTAGGGTTAAACCCTGCCTTACTCTATTCGTGGAGGAGGACCTCTGCAAGGGTTATTGCCTGATCATGAATACACTGAATTACTTGGCCTATTCTGCACGCTCTACCTAGAAATCTCCTGTCGGATGTTCTTGGGATGTGTTTGGGCCCTTGGCATCCTCACATACAATGCAGGACCATTGTCCTGAACTGTACATGATGACAATGAAGAGCTGCGACCAGTCAGGTAGAGAAGGGACACAGTTTGGGGGGACTGGTCATGCAGCACAATGGAAAAATAAGCAAAGTATTTCACCTTATTTCAAACCCCCGAGATTCACCCATGTGCTGCAGGGAGGGACCCAGTGCAAATGTAGCTTTAGCTTTAAAGGGAAACTTTCATGGAAATCTGAAAGACAAGCCAAATTCCTTCCCATGTAGTTTGCCCATGACCTACATTAACAAAAGAAACTGCTCATAGCTGCAGCCAGTAGCACAGCCTACATAAAATCTTACAGGCTCAAGCACCTCATTTTAACCTCTACGAAAAATCCTAACACCAGATGTGTGGAATATAGGCACTTTCAGCATTCCCTACCTTTATTGTGGTTTTTTATTGTCTTGGCCTGTCTCTGTGTACACGTATTACACAGCAGTTGGTTGTTCCCCACCAGGTCCTCCTTGCGGGTAAACTGATAGAGACAACTGAGGACTGACCACTCATCCAGCTGAAGCTCCTTCCGGTCTGCGAGGGTGCAAAAGGCAGTTCTGGGGTCCTCATTCACCACTTCATATATCTGTGGGGTGGGCACTTCCTCTATAATTTGAATCTCAATGTCATTAATTTCAAGATCTGAGCTCAGATTTAGCCTTTCTAGATCTGAACTCAAATTAAGCCGATTTAGGTTTTCTGTTAGCTGGTCATCCACTGAATCCTGTTCTGCCTCAGGACTCTCAGACCTCTCCTCTTGCACCTCATCACTATCTATGTTGGCCTGACTGACATCTCCGTTTTCCAGAACCGCAGTCACTTTGTTGCTGGGCTGACCCTCACTTTCCAGACTAGGCTCAGACTTATGTGGGCTTCTCCGATTCAGATCATGACTATTTTCCTGTTCTTCTGTCACAGAATTATTTTGGTTTTCCAGAATTTTAGAGCTGGCCTGAGCATTATTTTCCATGTTCATTTGGCATACTTCTTTGTTTTCCATACGTTCTAGATCTTCCTCTTTCTTTTCCATATCTACCTCACTGGTTATACCAGAAGACTGTTCATTGGTTGAGGTCTCCTCTTGCTGCTCACAGTTATTATGCAGCACTTTGTTATTGTCAGGGATAAAGTCTTCATCCTCATTATTGCTCACATTTGGATCATTCAGCAGTAGGGTCTTATCATGTAACTTCTGCTGTCGCCGCTGAGTCTGTGGAATGGTAACAGATTTCAGTCAAAAGGTACTAATATAACTCATAGAAGAGGAGTAGAACAAGAGAACATATCACAGAGTGCATAGCCAGTATTATTACGATCACTTCTAAAAGAATAAAGGGAAAAAAACAAAACAATACTGCTACACTGATGTCTATTCACTTTTACCACTTTGCAGCTGTTGGGAGACTGCCCTTTAACAGTTTGTACCACCAAAGGTGTTACATGGTCTTCCAGGCCATGCGATCACTGCGGTTGGCTGTTACAGTGATTGGGGGCCTATCCCACCAGCTCCTGATGTGCTGTGGGAGCCAAGTGAGAATGCACGCAGCATAGAACGGCAGCACCAGCTGTGCACATATATGTTGCAGCTCGGCTTTAAAAAAAAACCCACCATGCTGTTGCATATCTGCGTACAACCAGCATTAAGGGGTTAAGGTATGGGTTGCCCATACTTCAGTTGCCTGCGATCCCTCGCCACTCCTTGCTCTCCTACAGCTAGCAAAAACAACTGGCACTTCCATGTACAGTGCCTTGCCAAATTATTCACCTCCCTTGGCTTTTTACCTATTTTGTTACAGCCTTTAGTTCAATGTTTTTTTAATCTGAATTATATGTGATGGATGAGAACACAATAGTCTAAGTTGGTGAAGTAAAATTAGAAAAATATATACATAAAACTATTTTTCAGAAATAAAAAAACTGATAATTGGCATGTGCATATGTATTCACCCCCTTTGTTATGAAGCCCATAAAAAGCTCTGGTGCAACCAATTACCTTCAGAAGTCACATAATTAGTGAAATGATGTCCACCTGTGTGCACTTTAAGTGTCACATGATCTGTCATTACATATACACACCATTTTGACAGGCCCTAGTGGCTGCAACACCTAATCAAGAGGCACCACTACCAAACACTGCCATGAACAACAAGGAACTCTCCAAACAAGTAAGGGACAATGTTGTTGAGAAGTATAATTTATGGTTAGGTTATAAAAAAATATCCAAATCTATGGTGATCCCTAGGAGCACCATCTAATCTATCATAACCTAATGGAAAGAACATGACACAACAGAAAACCTGCCAAGAGACAACCGCACACCAAAACTCATAGACCAGGCAAGGAGAGCATTAATCAGAGAGGCAGCACAGAGACCTAAGGTAACCCGGGAGGAGCTGCAGATTTACAAAGCAGAGACTGGAGTATCTGTACATAGGAAAACAATAAGCCGCACGCTCCATAGAGTTGGGTTTTATGGCAGAGTGGCCAGAAGAAAGCCATTACTTTCAGCAAAAAAACAACATGGCACGTTTTGAGTTTGCAAAAAGGCATGTGGGAGATTCCCAAAATGTATGGAGGAAGGTGCTCTGGTCTGATGAGACTAAAATTTAACTTTTTGGCCATCAAAGGAAACGCTATGTCTGGCGTAAACCCAACACATCATATCACCCAAAGAACACCATCCCCACAGTGAAACATGGTGGTGGCAGCATCATGCTGTGGGGATGTTTTTCAGCAGTCGGGACTGGGAAACTGGTCAGAGTTGGGGGAAAGATGGATGGTGCTAAATACAGTGATATTCTAGAGCAAAACCTGTACCACTCTGTGTGTGATTTGAGGCTAGGACCGAGGTTCACCTTCCAGCAAGACAATGACCCCAAACACACTGCTAAAGCAACACTTGAGTGGTTTAAGGGGAAACATGTATATATGTTGGAATGGCCTAGTCAAAGCCCAGACCTCAATCCAATAGAAAATCTGTGGTCAGACTTAAAGATTGCTGTTCGCAAGTGCAAACCATCCATCTTGAAGGAGCTGGAGCAGTTTTGCAAGGAGGAATGGGCAAAAATCCCAGTGGCAAGATGTGGCAAGCTCATAGAGAATTATCCAAAGCGACTTGAAGCTGTGATAGACGCAAAAGGTGACTCGGCAAAAGTAGTGACTTTAGGGGGGTGAATAGTTATGCACATTGACTTTTTCTGTTATTTTGTCCTATTTGTTGTTTGCTTCACAATAAAAAACATCTTCAAAGTTGTGTTCTATAAATTAAATTATGCAAATCCTCAAACAATCCATGTTAATTCCAGGTTGTGAGGCAACAAAACACGAAAAATGCCAAGGGGGTGATTACTTTTGCAAGGCATTGTATGTGACCTGCTCCTCTGTAACTGTGCCTGGTCCTGCAGCCAATCGCTAGGACTGAAAAACTGTCATCGATCACCCAGGTCCTGGCCCAGCTGATTTCAGCGTTAGCTTTGATGGAGGAAGGTGACAATGCCTTTTTAGGTATTTTCTATACCTGTTCAGCCAGTACCTGGGTCTATCAGTTACTTCAAGTGAATCTGTGGTTACATTAGGACCAACTACACCATCAGTAGACAGAGAACCAATGTTTAAAACCATTAGACACATTCCTCTCTCTTTTATCCACAAGGTGGTATTCTTTGTAGGTATCACATCTGGAATACGAGTGTCTAAATTGTCGGGGGCTTATCCTACAAATAAGCCTTTCTGGTTTTGCACATGCACAAGTTGTGGTGCACAGTCGTTCCTTGTTGCCTAAGGTAGGTTTGGTCTTTCACCTCAACCAGAACATTGTTCTTTGGAAGTCAGCTCCAGTTCACCAAAAAGATACTTACCTTGTCTGGATGTGGATAAGCTGCGAGAGTCTCTCTCTCGGCCACTGCTTCCCTTCAGGAAAACCGATTCCCCTTTTGTAATCCGGGATGTACCCTTAAGTTAACCCTAGGCGGTTCAGGCAGACCATCATTCAACTGTAGAGTCTTAAAGTGGTTGTAAACCTCCAGTGCATGTACCATAAAAGCCATGTACCACAGTACTTTGTCCACATATGTAAAGCAAATGTACTGTTACCTGTAATTTCTGTTTTCCAGTGCCTGTGTAAACCCTTAAACAACTGAATAGTGGTCTTGTTTTCATGCTGGAGGTCGGGAGGCAGTGTCGTGACCTCAGCAGACTCTCCTCCTATCTCTACACCCCCCCCCCCCTCCCCAGTAAGCACAGTATCGCGGTGTGCACCACAGTTCTTTTACAATGCTTTATGCTACCGTTCTGCGCTCCATACTTGTTTTCCTCGGCCTCGCTGGTGCTTCTCAGGATCTCTGGGATGACAGCAGCATAGCGCGATTCCCCCATTGGTTGGCCATGCCCACTCACGAGTATCGACCAATAAGAACTTGTGGAAGACACCACCTGACTTACACTTGACTAATAAGGATATGGCAAGGAGCAGCCAATCCAGGGAGAGCTGGAGGAGGGTGGGGCAGAGAACGGTTTGGAAAAGCTGTATACAAGCCTCCTTCTCTCATGCTTGTTCATGAGAGAATTTACATAGTCTGTCAGTTAAAGGAGCAGGGGTGTGGCAACACACATTTTTTTAATGTGTCGCTCTGAAAACCTGCAAGAAAGCGGAGAGGAAAAAAATATTGTTGGATTCACCTTTCTTTGCAAGACTGGGGACAGATGACTTCTAATACAATACTGTACAGGATAAACTACTTAGTTCAAATTTATATTTTTCAGGTTTACAACCACTTTAAGAATCAGGTTCCACTCCTTGCTATCAAGGCGCATTCTACTATTCAGTGAATACTTCTTGGGTTTTTTCCGCATTAAGCAACAGTTTTCCTGATTTGCAAAGCTGCCACCTGCTTTTCTATTTACGCTTTCTATCATATGGACATTGCGGTCTCATCTGATGCTATCCTGTTTTTGTCTTGGGCCTGTTGGAGTCTGCTGTGTTGCCCACCCCACAGTCGGACTGCTTTAAGATGCCCTGAAGGTAAAAGACTTCCATCGTCTCTTGGGCTACTTTCACACTGGGGCCGCCCAAGCATTAGCGATAAAGCGGCACTCGTTTTAGCGGCGCTTTTCAGATGATAGCGGGGAGCTTTTAAACCCCGCTAGCGGCTGAAGAAGGGGTAAAAGCGCCCGTGTTGCTGCTCTCCAGAAGCGCTGCCCATTCATTTCAATGGGCAGGGTGTTTTGGGAGCACTGTATACAGCACTCCCAAACTGCCCCAAAGATGCTGCGTGCAGGACTTTTTCTTCTTCACCGCCCGGGTGTGAAAGAACTCTGCCTTTTACATTCGGGCAGCGTGGGAGGCAGTTTTCAGGCACTGTACAGGCGCGATTTCTAGCGCTAAAACGCCTGAAAACTGTCTGTGTGAAAGGAGTCTTAACAAGAAAGAAAATAGGATTCCTGTAATCATCGTAAAAAAAAATATATTTTTTTGTCCAATGAGGGACATGGATCCCAGTCCTCTGTGTTTATGTTCATGCTCTTTGTACTTTGCTACAAAACTGAGGCATGCTGGTAGTAGAAAGGATTAAGCTGGGCTGGCCTACCTTATTTGCCAGTGTCCTATCCTCCTTGCAGGCAATAGTATAGACGAAGGTGAAAAACTTTATATGTTCCTCAATGGACACCAAGAAAAAGATTTTGCTGTATTGTTTATGGAAACATTAGCAGCAAATATAGATTTTACCTATAAGACCACTTGCTCGTGACAAAAAATATCACAGCCTGTCCTTAAAATGATTTATTTCTGGGTGGACAGACTTTAGCCTACACAATGGCAAGGCAACATTATCAAGCAGAAACATGGCACTGTATATTTTTTTTTTTGTTTTTCATTTTAGAATTTCACTTCAAGACAATCAATCATTTACAGTAATGACTGACCTTGGCTTGTTTTTTGGCTTGTTTTTTTGCTTTCTTCTGAAGATGTTTACTTGGTCCCGAAGGCTGATCATTCCTATTTTTTACATAACTGTCATTATCGCTTTCTTCTTCATTCTTTTTTTCACAGACCGCTTTTGTTGATTTTGCAGTATTTTTCTTTGCAGGCTAAAATAAAAGCACAACAATACGTCACACAGACTTATGAGACAAGTTAGACATCCCCAGTCAATAATGGACAGACCGTTCTTTTTCTTTGAACAGATGGAAACTGTTGCATGAATAACGCCTTTCGACAAAAGGGCATTTTTTCCTTTTTTCAGGGAGGAATTAAACTCAAAAAGTGAAGAAAGGCTAATTGTGACTAAGCAGTACCATAATAAATGTACTTTTTGTCTTGAATTACTCCAGAAAAAGAGCACTTCCAGGCACTTCTGTGCCTAAAGTCTCATAACTGTGCAGCTACAGTGTGAGATCTAAGGCACTGCTGCCTCCGACTTCTAGTCTCAGGAGATTTGATGATGTTACTATTGTACAGTTTTATCAAAATGTTTTCATGCTTTAACCATTTGCCCACTGGGCATTTTTCCTGCCCAGGCCAACTTTCAGCGCTGTTACACTTTGAATGACAATTGCGCGGTCATGCAAAACTATACTAAAACAACATTTTTATCATTTTTTTCACACAAATAGAGCTTTCTTTTTCATAGTTTGTTATAAAACAGGTAATTTTTCTCTTTCGCTGATAGGCTGCACTGATTGGTGACACAGATGAGGAGGCACTGGTGGATACAGATTGGCAGTACAGGTGGGCAATATTGGGACTGCACTGATCATCAGTGTTTATGATCCTTTTACACAAGCCAGTTATTGGCTCTTTTCTTCTCTCCTCACGCTGTCAGCTTGAGGACAGGAGTGCCGATAACCGGCTTCTGTTTACCTCCATAATCAGCTGTGATTGGACACAGCTGATCACGTGATAAAGAGCCACTGATTGGTTCTTTACCTCATTCTGTGATAAGCAGCATCCGGAAAACACAGAGATCACCGAACACGGCACCAGCTCCCGGCAGCGGGCGCGATTACGGTAAACCATCATATGATGGCGTCCCAGGACTGGACGACCGCTCTGTAGCTGTCATTCGACTATAGTGCGGTCAGCAAGTCATTAAAGAATTTGTTTCTATGTGTAATGTTTAATTATGTATGTACAGTATGCATGTGGGGGAGCCATGTTTACTTGCTGCATATGTATGCTGTTCTTCATACTTAGTAGGGCTTCATAGCGCGTCTACTGTTCTTCCTGTCTCAGACATACAACTATTCATTGTACACAGCAAAATCTTTGAGTGGCCTTTCTGCTTATAAATGTGTTCTCAGAAGTTGTTAAGCAAGGATAGCCACTGCACTGACACATATAATGACAAATTAACCTAAAATGTCTCTTCACGTTAAATAGAGCTTCCCTATAAAAACTCTTTCATTTAAAAAAAAAAAAAAAAAAGGTACAGGCACTAAATGTGAATGGATAATAAAATAAAATGGTAATAGTTAAAATGCCTTCTTACCGAGTCATCCAGGACAGGAAGTGAAAGATCGAGAAAAGGCTCATGGACTAAAGAAACCTTAAAAGAGAAAAGCATAAAGAGACATAAATTACAGAAGAACTTGTGATAGAACATTCATAGAAAAACCCAAAGACGCTGTGCAGTCACTGCAGATCAGAGCAGCAGTCTGAGGACAGGAGCTCAGCACTAGGTCATCCCAGCGGAGTGTCTGCATGCTATCAGTTTGGATTCCAAGTAAAGACTTATTTATCTACACCCCTTGTGCAGAGAGCCCTGTACAGAGAAGCTGCAGAGGATCATTCCACATGCATGTGCCCTGTAAAATGGGCCTTTTCTTAAAGGAGATGTTCACCTTTTAAGAAAAAATAATAAATACACTTTTTGCGCAGGTAAAGAAAAAAGTTAAACTTAATATCTTTAAAAGAAAAAGAAAAGAAATAAGCCTGCAGAGCATTGCGCCCGCAATGATCCTCAAGACTCTCAGGGGAGGCAGCAGATGCTGCAACATAAATGGATAAAAGTAACATGTTCCAAAAGTGAATTTAGGTCGGCCATACACAATTCAAACTATTAATAGGCATGCTGAATGTACCAAGTTGATCGATCAATCAACTTGAGTACAACCAGCCTGCCGGATTTTCTTGCGATTATTGCTAGCGGCTGCTATAGCCACTAGCGATAATCACTGTCTTCTCCCGGCGGAGATGGCTGCCCTGCCCAGAGAAGTCAATGGCCTGACAGGAGGGTTTCCCGCATCAACACTGTCTGTGTTTATTGGGGAATTGCCAAAATTTCTTTCCATGTATGGTCAGCCTTATCCTTTAACCACATCCCGGCGCCGCACGCCGATTTACATCTGCAGAATGGCACGGGCAGGCAAAAGGGTGTACCCGTATGTCCCTTTGAAATTCCCGCCTAGCGGGCACGCCCACGCCCACTGTGGGAGCATGCTAACGGGTCCCGCAAACTCGATGTTCACCGGCCGTCTGCAATTGTGTTGAGGAGAGGCAGAACGGGGAGATGTAAACAAGGCATTTTCCTGTTCTGCCTAGCAACATGACAGGGATCTACTGCTCCCTGTGATCAGGAACAGTGATCTTTATCATGTTGTAACCCCTTGATCGCCCCCTAGTATTTAACCCCTTCCTTGCTAGTGACATTTATACAGTGGTCAGTGGCTATTTTTAGCTCTGATCGCTGTATAAATGTCAATGGTCCCAAAATAGTGTCAAAAGTGTCCGACCATCATTACTAGTAAAAAAAAAATAATAATAATAATAATAATAATAATAATTAAAATGCCATAAATCTATCCCCTATTTTGTAGACGCTATAACTTTTGCGCATACCAATCAATATACACTTATTGCAATTTTTTTTAACAAAAAATATGTAGAAGAATAAATAATCAGCCTAAATTTGTTTTTTTATATATTTTTTGGGGATACTGATTATAGCAAAAAGTAAAAAAATATTGCTTAGTTTCAAAATTGTCACTCTTTTTCTGTTTATAGTGCAAAAAAATAAAAACCGCAGAGGTGATGAAATACCACCAAAAGAAAGCTCTATTTGTGGGAAAAAAGGACGTCAATTTTGTTTTGGTACAGCGTCGCACAACCGTGCAATTGTCTGCTAAAGCGTCGCAGCGCCAAATCAAAAAATGCTCTGGTCAGGAAAGGGATAAATCCTTCCGGGGCTGAAGTGGTTAAATAGAAGGCAGCTCTGCTTGTTTAGTATCAACACAGCAAAGCAGGTAATAGGAACGCATTAAAAGCCCATTTTACCCTTATTAGTCAGTATTGAGAAGTGCAGGGCCTTCTTTAAAAAGAAACTGTCAGCCATTTAAAGTGCATTGTAAACCACTGCAGATAGATAGACTTATATTGCACAATAAACCCTGTATGTCTCTTCTGCAATAAAAGCCATTGGCTCCCGCTGCTGTCAATCAAATCCAGTGACACAGGAGCGGGGGGGGGGGGGGGGGGCAGGTTCAGAGTCCCACTGTCTGTGTCAATGGATGCAGCAGCAGGACTTGAGAGCGTGCCCACAAGGGTGCCCCCCAGGGAAAGCGGCTCTCCATGGGGGCACCCGATGAAGGGGAGAAGCCAGGAGCGCTGGCGGGGCACCCCAGAAGAGGAAGATCAGGGCTGATCTGTGCAAAACCCTTTGCACAGAGCAGGTAAGTATGACATGTCTGATATTTTTATTTAAAAAAATTCACTAAACCCACATAATAAAAAAAAAAACTATCAATAAATGGTGTATTACATGCTGGTCATACTTACTCAGTCACTATAAGATTTGTTTTCTGTATTCTGCAAAAAAGCTGGTTGATCTTACTGCTCTCTATCTCCACCTTCTGTCTATGTCCCCAATTCAGCTCAGGATTTTGCAGAGCAGTGTTGGAAACTCTGCACATGCTCACTTTTCGTGGAGCTTCTATGCTGAGCATCTCCCCCCTATCACATCTGAGCAGCCCATGTGACTACAGAATCACACATGTGGGCGTATACACAGTTGTAAATGACATCCCACACCCTTCCTCCTCCATGCCCACCAACCAGCGAAACACAATGGGGACGGGATATTATATGTAGATTAATAGAGGAGTCAATTCCCTCTTATTCTAAGCCATAGGCTGGAGGGGTGTGACACAGCCTGTGACTGGCAGAAATCTGCCCACACCATGTTATAGCCAAAAAATAATAAAGATTTGATTTCAAATATATATTTGTAGGACAATTTAAAACAGTTTTTATTTTTCAAGATATTTTATTAAATTTTTGCAGGTATACAGTAATCAAAACAGTATTGTACAATACATAGTCATCAGACAAAACCAGGTAGACAAGAACATTGAGAAAAAAAGTGGTATCTATGTAGGGCGATAACTTGTCTTTGCTGTGAGGAGTATCTGTGGTTTAAACAATTTAATCAAAGTTTGTATGTATCTCTGTAAAACAGTTTATTAACCACTTCAATACTGGGCACTTAGACACCTTCCCGCCCAGGCCAATTTTCACCTTTCAGTGCTGTCGCAATTTGAATGACAATTGCGCGGTCATGCTACACTGTACCCAAACAAATTTTTTATCATTTTGTTCCAACAAATAGAGCTTTCTTTTGGTGGTATTTGATCACCTCTGCGGTTTTTATTTTTTGCGCAACAAATAAAAAAAGACCGAAAATTTCGAAAAAAAAACAAGTTTTTCTTTGTTTCTGTTAAAATTTTTTGTAAATAAGTACGCTTTCTCCTTCAATGATGGGCACTTATATGGCTGCACTGATGGGCACTTATATGGCTGCACTGATGGGCACTTATATGGCTGCACTGATGGGCACCGATGAGGTGGCACCAATGAGGTGGCACTGATGAGGTGGCACTAACGGGCACTGATGATGGGCACTGATAGGTGGCACTGGTATGCTGCACTGATGAGCACTCATAGGTGGCACCGATGGGCACTCATAGGCGGCACTGATTGGTACATATGGGTGGCACTGATGGGTACTTATGGGTGGCACTGATGTGCACTGACAGGTGGCACCGATGGGCAATGACAGGTGGCACTGATAAAACATTGCTGGGCAGATCTGGGCATTGCTGGTCAGATCAGTGACATAATGGTGCCAATCAGTGCCCATTTGTGGGCACTGATTGGCACAGATTGGGCACATGTGGATGGCCATGGGGTACATACCTGGCCACCCACGTTGCCCCTTCCCTGGTGGTCCTAGTGGCATCCCTGGTGGTCCAGTGTGGTGATCTGAAAGGGGGCTGCGCTGATAAACAATCAGCGCAGACCCCCCTGCCAGGAGAGCCGCCAATCGGCTCTCCTTTACTCGCGTCTATCAGCCGCTGCCCCCATACCCCTGTGGCAGCAGTATGGGAAGCAGCTCCGCCCACACGGCCGCGTCATTCATTCACACAGCTCTGTGGGCGAATGAACTACAAGCCCTGACATCCTTTGCGGTTGTCAGCTTGTAGTTCTCAATGAACTACCATGGTGTTGTGGAGCGCCATGGTAGTTAATTGATTTCTTCCTGTCATTGCATCTGCCTGCCCGTAGGGGATGTACGGGTACAAAGATATACTGACAGATCTGAAGGACACCTGCATGGCACCAATGCTTTACAGACCCCAAAAAGAAAAAATAAATAAAATGCACATTTTTTTACCAGCAAAAAAATTTGCATTTATTATTTTTTTTCTAAAAGGTGAACTTATCCTTTAAAAGGTAGGGGTCTCAAACTGGAGGCCCTCCAGCTGTTGCGAAACTACAAGTCCCATCATTCCTCTGCCTGAGGGAGTCAAGCTTGCAACTGTCAGCCTTGCAATGCCTCATGGGAATTGTAGTTTCACAACAGCTGGAGGGCCACCAGTTTGAGATCCAAAGCTTTAAAGAGATCAAAATCTATATGGCAAACACAGTTTAAAAGGAGAAAAGTGAACATACCGTGTGACAGGTCTCACACATTATTGTGCTTGTCAGCTCTCCTCCAAATAAGCGGTCAACAAAGTTGGGGATAGCTCTTCTTTTTTCACAGTCTGATAAAAAGGAGAGAATTAATGACACACGATTTATGTTTTTCCATCAATATTATATTGTAAATATCTTCCAGAAAAACTAGAAGCAAAAATATGAGCAAAGCTTCCGTTTCAGATAATGTTAAAATATAACGAAGGGCAAAACTTTTTATTTTAGGTTTGGAGTGTAGAGGGATTAGAACCCCTGACAGTTTTTATTGCTGTCTGTGCACCCATTAGGGAGATTCCCCCTCTCTATTTGCCCTGTTTACCATTATCATTGAAAATGAAAGTAAAAGAAAATCCCAAATTTTGTCTTGTCCCCAAAAAAGTAATAGAGGAAATCTTCCAATAGGGACACTAGTTTTGGTGACCGGCTGGTCCCCAAGAAATGAACTTGATTTGCAGGGATTTCCTCTCACTTATTGTTTGGCTATGGAACAGGAAGTAAAGGGAAATCTCTGCAAAGGGACACAGATGGTTAAAAAAAAAAAAAAAAAACAATCTTACAGGGGTTACAGCCCTCCCTCACTCTATCCAAAATTAAAAAACTTTTGCCTATAGTTCTGGTTTAAACGGTCAGCCCACCCAAAACGTATATTCAAATTTTGGTAGATGCTGCAGAGAGAAACCACCTGGCCGTCTCTTCCATCTTTCTGAAATTCTGTTGGTGAGATCTCTGTGCCGAGTTCCCCGGGCTGCACACCTGCTGTGGACTTTGAGCAGCTCTGCTGTCCCTGCTGAATTTATCATTTGTTTTACATGATGGGGAATACAAGAGGTGCTGGAGCATGAAAAGGTGGAAACACCCAAACAGGGCAAGAAAAGAGTCCGGAATTATAACAAGGAGAGCTCACTACTGGAACATCCAAAACAAATAGATCAGTAACTGACCTAACCCACCAGGAGCCACATACATGGACCTACTGACCCCCCATTGGTTAATCACTTGCCTACTGGACCAATGCTGATACTTATAATATACATACAGTATAAAAATCTACATTTTTTTTCTAGAAAATTACTTAGAACCCCCAAACATAATATATTACTTTTCATTGGAGGTCCTGTAGAATAAAATGATGGGTGCTGCAATTTTTTTATGTCACACAGTTTGTGTGCAGTTTTTTTTTTGGGGGGGGGGGGGGGAATATAAAAAAAATAATAAAAACGCACTTTAACCACTTGCCTACAGGGCACTTACACCCCCTTCCTGGCCCAGGCCATTTTTCAGCTTTCAACGCTGTCGCACTTTGAATGACAATTGCACGGTCGTGCTACACTGTACATAAACAAATTTTTTATCATTTTCTTCACACAAATAGAGCTTTCTTTTGGTGGTATTTAATCACTGCTGGGTATTTTTTTTTTTGTGGGCACTGATAGGCGGCACTGGTGGGCACTGATGGGTGGCACTGGTGGGCATTGATCGACAGCAGTAATGGGCAGCATTGATAGGCGGCACTGACTGGCATCGCTAATGAGCACCGATTGGTGTCACTTGTGGGCAGTGGTGGGCACTGATTGCTGGCATTGGTTGGCAATGGTGGGCACTGATTGGTGACACTATATTGTAATCAGGGCACTGATGATCAGTGCCCTGATTACATTCCTAGATCCCTCCCTGGGTGGAGATGCCGCTGATCGGCTCTCCTCGCCACACATTCTCTCAGTGTGAGGCAAGGAGAGCCAATTACTGGCATCTCCGTGTTTACATGTGACTGTCGGCGGAACTCGGCTTTAAGGAGGTATCCGCTTGAATGAGGACCTTTTCCACAGTCTTGGGTACTGCGATTACTGGCTACCCCTAGGGGGAGTTCCATCTGGTGAATGCTGCAAGGAAGGGGGGAGCACGAGTGAGACACAGACACACCGCTCGGCTGTGCGAACCTTGTCAGCAATTTTTTCACTTACACGATTTGTAGGGATTTTCATATGAACTCTAATTTAAGCACTTGTCACTTTTTTCAAATCACTTATGGACGTTATGTAGCCTCACGAAACGGATTGATTTACCAATGCATTTTTTTATGTAGTGGTATGTCCTTTGCACATTTTATCACATACTTAGCACTTCGCTTCACTTACTGTTTATGGATTAACAATAATACATTAATATTTTAATATATTTTTCACATGAATTGCACACATTGTAATGCACTTAGTACTTTGCATTCTTATTAAGTTTTATTAATTTCTGGTTTATTATATAGCTTGTGTGTTACGCATTAGCTAAAACTAAAGCACGTCTCTAACAAGCCGCGCCATACCTACTTACCCACCATTTTACTTCAGAAATATAATATGGTTCTCACATATACACAATCATACCTCTGACAATCTTTTTAACTTCCTCATCTTCAATCTTCTCTGATGTAGCCTGTAAAGTCTTGGAAATTGCTGAAGTTACCCTCTAAAATGATTTAAAAAAAGAAAGAAAAAAGAGACATAAAACAACATTCATATAAAAGAAGAATGGACAGTCACTATTACACAGTCATACCACTGCTTTTCTTCTCCAAAACAGTCTTAAAATGTTCTCTAGGCAAGGCAGATTTGAGTGATTGGTGGCACCAAAATGTTTGGCTATATCCCCCAGACGGCTCTGTCTTCCAGTACTTCTCACAATCCAGAGTTGCCTATACCTGGTCTTAAGATATAGTGGTTGTCAAATCTAAGAAATACCTGTATCTCCTCTCCTCTCATCCCATCTAGAAGGTAGCGGAGAAGCTCCTGGCTGTCTTGCTGCTGGTACCCCTTGAATCGGATGGCTCTGGAAAGAAAAGCAATGCAGACACCACTCATACTTTGGCGAAGGAGAAATTACCTACTCACACAAAAGACATTTATTTAAACTGAAGCCACAATAAATAATGTAAAGATTACATGAAAAACTTGCTAAGGGTTAATAGCATTTATTCTATTTACAGGTTTTAATTACATATGCACATAGGGGGCAGCCATGATGTGTTGATGAAAAGCCATGATGGCGATCACTGAAAGCAATTCTCAGCAGTGCAAGTGAGACCAATCAGTGAGCTGCTACTGCTATCCAGCAAATAAATAAACATGTGCTTAAACTCCAGCCAAAAACAACAAGATAAAAACGAACAACCCATTTTCCATGTACATCGTTAACCCCTTCCCACTGTCGCCTCCAGGCCCTTTAAGAGGGTCTAAATTCAAGGAGGCGGGCATTCCGATCATGTCACCGCTGTAATTGGCTGTCACCGTGGTCACATGATCAGAAAGCTCCAGATCACAAGTGTGCATTGGGAGCTTTCCAGTACCCGCCGGTTACCTCGATGGGAGCATGCTCTCAGCGCGGTAATTTGTTTAAACATGGCGGCATATATGCTTTCGGCCGGCGGGAAGTGGTTAACTGACATACCAGCTGCCCATTTTTCCACTATTCCTCCTGGTGACACCAACAATGGAGCACTTCTCCTCTCTCTGATACCAAGGATGAGGCTTGATTGTTCCCATTGACATTAACGATGGGGCACTATTACTCCCACTAACAACAACAATGGGGCACTGTACATCCCACTGACACCAACTGATGAGAGACTATTCTTCCCATTGACACCAACTGATAGGGCCCTATTCTTTCCATTCGCACCAACTGATAGGGTGCGATTCTTCACATTGGCACCAACTGATGGGGTGCTATTCTTCCAACTGACACCAAAGATGGGGCACTATTCCTCCTATTGACACCAACAATGGAACACTATTCTTCCCTTTGACACCAACTGATGGGGTGCTATTCCTCCCACTGACATTAACAATAGGGTGCTATTCTTCTCATAGACTTCTCATAGGGCATCATTCGTTCCCCACTAATCACAGGTGCCATGTGACTTTTTTCTCTCACTGACCACCAAGCCCGGGGCATTCTTTACTTCTACTGACAAAGAGGCATTATCTATTCCCACTAGACATAGTCAGGTCACCTTAAGTTCTGAACTTGCCGTGTAGAAACCTAGTGCCTAACCTGCAGCCCTTTGGTATATGATGTGTGGCCCCCAGACCTCAGCAGTCTGTAGAGGAAAATAGGATTTTTATTACAGCTTACCTGTAAAATCCTTTTCTTGGAGTACATCATGGGACAAAGAGCCTTAAGTAATTACTTAATAGGTTATAGGCCACCTTCAGGAGTTGACACTGGTAAACCCATTTAAAGGAAGTTTACTCCCTGTATAACCCCTCCTCCTTCCAGGAGCACATCAGTTTTTGTAGCAAAGCAATATACTTGAATCCCAAAATAGGGGAGGGACCTCTGTGTCCCATGATGTACTCCAAGAAAAGGATTTTACAGGTAAGCTGTAGTAAAAATCCTATTTTCTTTATCATACATCATGGGACACATCCTGGAGCTCCTCAGAGCACTTCTTCACTCGTGACCAACACCTTAGACCAGGGATCCTCAAACTACGGCCCTCTAGCTGTTGCGGAACTACACATCCTATGAGGCATTGTAAAACTCTGACATTCACAGACATGACTAGCCATGATGGGAATTGTAGTTCCTGAACAACTGGAGGGCCATAGTTTGAAGACCCCTGCCTTAGACACTGGTGAAAAAACTGATGTGCTCCTGGAAGAAGGAGGAGTTATATAGGGAGTAAATGTCCTTTCAGGTGTCAACACCTGAAGGTGGCCTATAACCCATTAAGTAATTACTTAAGGCTCTGTGTCCCATGATGTACGTTAAAGAAACATTGATTGGGGTAATAGCATTGATCTCTAGCAGCCTCATGTAACATGTTCCCAGTTTCATAATGTCTTCTGCAGCATATCTCCAGCCAAAAATGTAGCTTGTCCTCACTCTTCAACCATCATTTCCTCTATTAGGTCTGCAGTTTCTGGCTGTCCTCTCAACCATTACATATCGTATGTTGAACATTATGAGGCCCCCCTTTAGTTCATAAGTTTACAACCACTGCTCTAGAAAGTTTGGAGACCCCTGATTTATACAAACTAGAGGGAAGGAAACACTCAGGTAGCTTGCTCTAAGTATATATTATGCATTAATACCATCATTAAGCTCTCTGATCATTTCTACTCTTCAATAGTAAGTGACACAGTCCTGGTACATACTCACTTTTTACAGACCTGAGAGAAAAGCTCTTTAGGGGTTACAACCCCTTTCTTAGTCTCCTGCATCTCAGTAAGGAATTGCCACATTGCCAAGGTAAGGGGTCCGGGTTGCTGCTCCAGGGTCACTTCTCGTGGTGTCTGAAATAAATTTATCATACAGAGGCTCAAAAGACATTTAAAAGGTACTGTATGTATTGCTAGAACTTTTTTCCTTTAGAATTGGATAGAGTGTGGGAGTGTAAAAACACCAGTCAGGTTTTATCGCAATGTCCCTGCTGAGGAGATTTATTCTCTCCAATGGCCCCAGTGACCACTGTCACCAAGGCAGCAATTGATGGGAAATCTAAAATTTCTTGTGTTTTTCGGACAGGCAGTGAAGGAAAATCTCCACGAAAAAAATCATGCAAAGACTGCCAAGTAATAACTGCTCTTTACACACTTTCCTTTTTAACCACTGTAATAAAAGATACATGACAAAAATGGCTGGAAATACCTGTTTTTTAAAGATTTATTAGCGGTCATGTGACCGCTATCTGTCTTTCTGAGTACAAAGGCAGGGGTCAGAGCCTAGTATTGACAATCAGCTTTACAAGACTGTTGTGAGAACAAATGACAGCAGGGATCTGTGAAAAAACAAATGTCAATTCAGTGTTCTGATCCGCCCCAGGAGGCAGTGCTGCATGTGACAGCTGGGAAAATCCCAGGATACAATGGGTCTTAAACCTGCCATAGATGGTTCGAATCTTGGCCAGTTCAGCAGGGACCGGCTGAGATTCGAACCATGTATGGGCATTGTAATTGTACCCAAGTCGATCAATGTGGGTAAAACCAGCATGTCAGATCTTACATGCAATTATCACCAGCGGCTATAGCAGCTAGCAATAATCACTGTGTATTCTCCCGGAACAAAATAGCTCTGCGAGAGGGATTCCCCTATCAACACTGACAACTGACCGTGTTGATGAGGAAATCTAGTCATTTTCTTTCCTGCAACTCGTGGCTGCAGGAAAAAAAAATTGCACTGTCTATGGCCAGCTTTAGACACAGCTTTGATCTGCAACAGTGGCAGTGAGGTGGGAATGCTGCAGAAGCTAGATGAGCATGCAGATTGTTGCCACCACAAAGCACCATAAAGCACCATAAAGCAGAAGGAGTGAGACAATGGCAAGGTCAATATATATTTTATATAACATTTTTTGTAATGTACTTTTTTTATTTACAACCACTTTAATCATTGTCTACTCTATTAAAAAAAAAAGTTCTGGCTTTACTTATACTTTAACAGGCAGTAAATAGATGCGATGAGAACAACTAATGGATAGTATATAAAAGCGCCCTTTGGATTTCTTTAATTAAATATACCTTTGAATCACCTTTATTTTTAATGATGATTCACTGCCTTCAATACTGACCCAGAACAAATGTAGCAAGTCCCAAAGTATGCAAGCCATTGGATCACAGTGACAACCAGTCAAATAACGTTTTCAGAAGGAGATGTCAACAAAAGGTCCCAACACATTTACTTTACGTGGACAGGACGTTTCATACTGGGCATGCACTGACTCTTCTGCTGCACTAGTAATTATATTTAAAAGAGAAGTATGTGGTTTTTTCAGATTTATACTTACCTAGGTGGATTTAGCATCGGACAGATGCTGCAACTGTCCCCTGCCAACGCTAGCACTGAGAATCAAACATATAACACCAACACGACCGCTCGGTTCTCACAGCTCCCCAAGCAGAGAGCCGGTGACTATCAGTCACCGGCTCTCTGCTCTGTCCCCTCCTCGCTCACCAGAATGCTGAGCAGTGGAGGGGGTGGGAGCGGCCGGCTCGCTGAGAGGCTGTGCCGGCTGCCGGTCCAGGCATTTGGGTGGATCCCGACCCCAGCAGACTTCAGACCGTGTCTGCTGAAGACGGGTCACAGGAATGCAGGACGAACTGCACTCCTGTGATCCACAGGAGAAGTACAGCCAAACAAGCTTTATTATTATACAGGATTTATATAGTGCCAACAGTTCACTCAGCGCTTTACAAGATGAGGGCAGACAGTACAGTTACAATACAATTCAATACAGGGGGGAATAAGAGGGCCTTGCTCGTTAGAGCTTAATTACAATCAGGTTTGGTTTCAACAGCCATATGTGCTTGTTCTTTGAAAAATTGCAAGAAGCCAGAAAATGCCGAAAAGCCAGGAATCACAGAAAGATAAATAATTAATGAAAACTGCACAGCAATTGTCACATTTAGAAAACAAGAAAATAGTGAACTCATGTTGAGCAGGTGACAGGTACTCTTCTTAGTACACTTACAGATTGGCACTCTTCGGGCACTTGGACAGTTACTGTTTTTCCTGGATGTTTGACTTCATTCAGAAGCTCCCGCAGAGTTGGTGTCTGAGACAAATTCTGTAAGCAAATAATGGAAGACAGTTTTTACTGATTATTGTTTTGCCCTTGTCTTGAGTCATATGACAGACACAACGCTAGCAATGCTGACCTGCATCACCGCATTGAAGAAGCACGTGTTCCCCAGGTTGCTGAGCCCTTTCACAGTCACCTCCTTGTTGTCATTCTGTGTATTGGCTGCATTGGTAGTCTTTGTACCCCTGTTGGGATCTTCTACCACCTGAGGTTCTTTATTCTCCTGCTGGTTTTCAGGCTGATGATCATCTTGGCCAGTCTGAACTATTTCACCAAAAAATAAACAATTTTAGACTAAACATCTACAGAGGAATTTGGTCCCAATAATAGACTGTGGTAACAATGATTTTCAGGCTCCTCTCCTGTACTGAAATTGATTACTCTGATTTCACTGTACATTGTGAGCTTCTCGCCGTGTGCAATAAAAACTGCAGCAAGTCAGATAGAGCCATTCCCATTTACTGGCTAAAGGATGTCCAGAATCGTCTACCAGGGATCTCCAAACTACGGCCCTCCAGCTGTTGAGGAACTACGTGTCCCATGAGGCATTGTAAAACTCTGACATTCACAGACATGACTAGGCATGATGGGAATTGTAGTTCCTGAACAACTGGAGGGCTGTAGTTTGAAGACCCCTGGTAGCCCTTTGCTCCCCCGCCTTACTGTTCCTGGACCACCAGTTTAATTTATTTTAGTTCTTCAAGTTATTTAGTGTCGGCATCACATCTAGGCATCACCTAGGGCAGTCTGCATGCAAATGCAACCTGACTATTAAGCTGTCTCCTGTAGGCTGACACCCACCCATGAAGGCATTTTGATACTTGCATCAGGACTAAGGGCTGTTGATAGGAGTACTTAGGTAGTACTGTGATGTTTTCAGAAAGCTATACACAGCATTCTGCTGATCCCTCCTATGACCTGCCTGCATTGCATAAAGAATCACAGCGACCCAGTGTAGATGTCTAAAAAAAGGTGTGTAAGGAAAACAGAGTGTAAGCAAGCAATGCAAACACTGCAGAAAACATGTGTGTTTGATTAAAGCAGAACTGCTCTCCTGAAAATACTCACCTTCAACTTCCTGGATGCGGTGGTACAGTGCCAGCATCTCTTGCCGGCTACTGTCACCCTCTCCCCAGGCTACTTCAGTGTGCTGGGTTTTCGGATACCTCTTGATTGGCGGGGAGGGTTTCAATCAGTCATTCGGGCACAGCTGAAGATTGCTGGGAAAGCAGGCTAAGATATGCATGCACAGCTCAGTGTACAGTCAAGAGAAGACTGTGAGCAGGTAGGTGTGTATCATTGTAGAAGAGGCATAGAATGTCTCCTGCAGTGAGGAGCTGCCTGCTTCTAGTTTAGTTCTGATTTAAAGCAGAGTTCCACCCAACTTTACTACTTGGTCTTAAACTTAAGACCATCCCTCCACCCTTCGTTTTTGGATAATAGGATTTTTATAACAGCTTACCTGTAAAATCCTTTTCTTGGAGTACATCATGGGACACAGAGCCTTAAGTAATAACTTAATGGGTATATAGGCACCTTCAGGTGATGGACACTGGTATACCCAATCCAGGAAGTTCACTCCCTATATAACCTCTCCTCCTTCCAGGAGCACATCAGTTTTTGTAGCAAAGCAATATATTTAAACCCCAAAAAGAGGGGAGGGACCTCTGTGCCCCATGATGTACTCCAAGAAAAGGATTTCACAGGTAAGCTGTTATAAAAATCCTATTTTCTCTATCATACATCATGGGACACAGAGCCTTTTTTTTTTTATTTTTTTTTTTTTTTACTTTTTAAATTTTTATTGATAACAATATAAAAAATTACATACTTTTCGTGGCATATTGCAATTGAAGTGTAATTTACAAAGATAATAAAACATATTACAAAGGCAAAATATTAAAGCTAAATACCTCGCGTATCTTCTGTGCTCTGTGGTAATTACAAACATTAATAAATATGTAAGTGGCAGCAACTTACAATGTGCTATTTTTCCCTCATTTTATTATTCCCCCCCCCATCCTACCCTCCCTAATCTACCCAACCACCCTTTATCTACTACCCACCTTAACCTTCCCCCTCCCTTGTAATCAGCGCAAGAGTTAAGTAAATTAACACTGGGACTCGCGGCGTGTTACCCCTGTCTTAAACCCCAGTGGAACCTGAGCCTTAAGTAATAACTTAATAGGGCGTCCCATAGCAATGCTACTTGAGGGGAGGGAGACACAACCCGCAGGGTACCCCCAGACTTGAGGACCTATACTGCTGCCTGCAGCACACTGCTTCCAAAGGCGATATCCTCTTACCGCCTTACATCCACTTGATAAAACTTAATGTATGTACTGAAAACGAAGTTGCGGCCTTACAGATCTGAGCCATGGACGCCTGGTGACACACTGCCCAAGAAGCACTAACCGCCCTAGTAGAGTGCGCCTTAACGTGAAAAGGGGGAATCTTACCCCTTAAATTATAAGTTTGATCTATAACTTGCCGAATCCACTTAGCGACAGTGGATTTCGACGCTGCCTGTCCTTTCTTAGAACCCTCTGGCAGAATAAATAGGACATCAGTCTTACGAATCTGAGCAGTTGTCCTTAAATAGATTTTTACTGCTCTCACCACATAAAGACAATGTAGTGACTTTTCTTCCCTGGAACATGGTTTTGAAAAAAAATTATGGCAGGACAATATCTTGGTTCAGGTGAAAACCTGAAACCACTTTTAGCAAAAAGTCTGGATGAGGGTGTAACACCACTCTGTCCTCATGGATAATCAAATATGGATCTTTACAAGAAAGAGCAGCCAATTCCGAAACCCTCCTTGCTGAGGATATAGGAACCAAATATACCAACTTCCTTGTCAGAAGGACTAAGGGAATATGTTGTATCGGTTCAAATGGCTGTTTTTGTAACACAAACAAAACTAAGTTCAAGTCCCAATGGTTCAACGGAGGTTTGACAGGCGGATCAAGCCGCGTTACCCCTTGTATAAAACCCCAGACTAAGATGCCAGAAGTTCTCCTCCTAGAAGGATAGAAACTACTGACCTGATCGTCTCCATGCGAAAGGAGCGGATGTTCAGGAACTGATTTAGATTTTTTAGATCTAGAATGGGTCTGACATCTCCATTTGATTTTGGTACCATAAAAAGTTTTGAATAAAACCTCTCTTTTGTGGGGATCTGTATGATCACCCCCTGAGATAGTAAACGGTCTAGTGCCCGAAACAGAGATTGTCTTTTCTTTGGATCTTTGGGAACACTTGACCTCAGGAAATGAGACGGTGGAAAGTCCAGAAATTCCAGCTTGTACCCCAGCGTTACTGTGGAGATGACACATCTGTCCTGAATTTCCACTTGCCAGAATTCTGAAAACTGCAGAAGTCTTCCCCCCACCTTGGTGAGGGCGGTTGCCTCTTCATGATGAGGCTTCAGGATTCTGGTTTCCAGGCCCCAGGACTTCTTTTGAGCCTGGGCCTGACCCTGAAGTTTTGCTCTAGAGTCTGACGGCGGAGGCCGTCGCCACTGCCTAGAGGCGGAAGCCCCTGGCGCAGGAGAAAGAGCCTGTCTAAATGAAGGGCATTTATACTTTCGTTTGACTGGCAAGAGTACTTTTTCAACTAGAAATTGTTTGGATATATTTGTCCAAATCTTCCCCAAATAGCTGCTCCCCATGAAAAGGGAACCCAGTTAGGAGGTTTTTACACGGTGCTTCGGCTGACCAATTTTTTAACCACAGGATTCTATGCATATGTAGTAGCATAAGCGTAAGGTGGAGCGCCTGGAGAATAGAACCTTTAATGGCATCTATGGCAAAGCATAATGCTTTTGGTAGTTCAGTCAATTCCCGGGCTTGTTGTGCAGGAACCTCTTTAAGGGCCTGTCTAAATTGGTCCTTTAGGGATTGACAGACGCCTTTTGCAGCGACTGCAGGCTGAGTAACGGCACCTGCCAAGGAAAAAGCATTTTTTAACAGGAATTCCAACCTTTTATCTGTTGGATCCTTAAGCATTTATGGACTGTATACTGGACATGTTAGGCTTTTATTCACACTGGAAATCGCAGCGTCAACTGCTGGTACTTTCCATTTTTTGATGAATTTCTCCTCCATGGGATAGAGAACTGAAAATCTCTTTGGGGGGAAGAAAATGCTTATCCGGGTGATCCCATTCAGCAAAAATAAGCTGTTCTAGTAATGCATGGACAGGAAATGCATGCAAAGGCTGTGAAGGTTTGAAGGAACCCAAGGAAGAAACCGAGCTTTCAGGAGACTGCGTTAGGGGTAGCATGAAAGTAGAACGAACCATCTCTGTAAGAGATTGTATCAGTAATTTCTCAGATTGTGAGGCTGAAAAAGGTTTATCTACCGTTGTTTCCTCCACAGAGGAATCATCGGTTTGTTTTTCCTCCTGATCGCCTGAGGGTAACGCCTCATCCTGTGCCCACTGTTCCCCTTGCAAAGGGTCTAAAATGGGGGAGGGTGATCTAGCACGCTTCCTATCCATTTGAATGGATGATGCGATTAAAGCTGCTAATCTTCCTTCCAGACCCTGCAGGGTGGAGGAAAAGACATCTTCAGTCACGTATACAGGGGCTGAGATGTGAGAAGCAGTTGCACCATCAATTTGTTCCAATGGCTCACCCTGGCTTGCCATAATTGGTAATTCAGGCGAGGATGACAGTGTGGAGATACGACTGGAGATCCTAGCGCCTGGGGGTTAAACCTTTGATACCTTTTTGGTCTTTGTGGGGTCTTTTTTGGTACGCAAAGTCCTAAGCACAAAAACAGAGGTACTATTCAATTGCACTTAAATCGCTGAACATAGTCATGACAGTAAAGCCGCTATTAAGTTCAGCCTAGTGCTGGGAAAAAAGTCCTTCCTGTGTCAGGAATGCCACTTGCCACCCTTCCATGCCCCACTGCTCCTGTGTCCCAGTGTATGCTGCTTGCTTCCTCCTCGCTGCCGAGGAGAGACTGCTCCAGCTGATCCTTTAAGCCTCCATGCGTCCTCGTGGACATTGCACGGCGCTGCGCCTAGGCCTCCCTCCTTTTCGTTTGAAGAAACATTCCCGCACTAAAGCGTGGGTGGCTTTCGGGTCCACAGACCCAGCACGAGGGGGGGGGGCAGAGCCAACTGTACAGCATGGTAGAGGACAAACAACTTTGCAGAAAGAAACGGGACCTCTGCATCCCCCCGCTGAGGGGGAGGTGTATTACAAGGGGGGGGGGTACAACCACAGCTTTCTCCCTAACCCTTCTGGTCCCTTCAGAAGGGAGAAAAGCATTTGCAGATCTCTTACCTTGAGAGGAATCCCCCCTGCACAAGCTGCTGCGGCCACACAAAGGCTGACACTGAGCTGAAGTGAAGACAACAGATTAAGGTATGTGCATACACTCCCTCTAGTGGAGATTTAAGGCATAACAAAATTTTTTCCCTTAAAAAAGAAAGCATAGGTGGACTTTTTAGTTCCTATGTTTCTTCCCTTACCTCATCCCCGCCGCAGGATTTGCTGTATTAACAGACAGACAACCCAACCTTCACCCATCACGGCGAGCTGCGTTTAGCAAACTTTCAAGGACCGGGTCCCTTTTTAATCGGGCTTCCATTCCCGTGGACCTGTAAAAAGCACCCCACCAGGAAAAGCTTTAAGGTAATGTAGCATGACCAAAGCCCTGGGTCCCGGGGTCCAGCCCTGCAAAGAGAGGCGTTACAGGTAAAACCTCGTGCTTCGGATACGAGGCCCAGGTACCATCCACTTTGGCCTCAGTGGCACTTTGGATAGATCTGGACTATGGAGGCTATTTAAATCCAGCATGGATCCCTCCTGGAGCTCCTCAGAGCACATTTTTACTCGGGACCAACACCTTAGACACTGGCGAAAAAACTGGATGTGCTCCTGGAAGGAGGAGGGGTTATATAGGGAGTGAACTTCCTGGATTGGGTATACCAGTGTCGATCACCTGAAGGTGCCTATACACCCATTAAGTTATTACTTAAGACTCTGTGTCCCATGATGTATGGTAAAGAAACACTTTTTTCTTTTTATTTCTTACCTTTCATGAAGTACCATGGTGTACTTCCATCCCAGCCTCTCCGCGGCGAGGTACGAAATTTCCTCTTCTGCCTTGGCCCCTCCTCGTCTCCCCTGCTGCCTTCTGGGACCTGTGTGTGTCCCAGAAGATGAGGGAACCATTCAGAAAGCTCCGCGCGACTCGCGCAGTAGGGAAAGCGGCTGTGAAGCCTGAAGGCTCCACTGCCAGTTTCCCTTAGTTGCAATGGCGGCGCCTGCACCCGAGACGATCAGCCTAAGTACACTACAGTATTTGTGGCTGCTGACTTTTGAAAAAAAACTTTTTTGAGGGTGGAACTCCGCTTTAAGGATTTAATAACATTTACTGTGCATTTCTATTCTGCTACTGACTAGGGGTGCAACGGATCAAAAAACTCACAGTTCGGATCGTTCCTCGGATCAGGAGTCACGGTTCGGATCATTTTCGGATCAACAAAAAAAAAAAAAAATCTCCCCCACAGTAATATCCACAATCTCCGTATTGCCAGGGTATTGGCAGGGTATTGGCAGGGCATTGCAGCAGGGTATTGCGGCAGGGCATTGCAGAGTATTGGCACTGCTGCCATCCAATCTCTCCCCTCCACTGTACAGATCAGTACACAGAGGGGAGAGAGAGAGGAACCGGCGTCATGACATGACGCCGGTTTGTTACAAGTGATCGCTCCATCATTCGACGTGCTAAACGGCCGCCGGGTGTACCAAGATGGCCGCCGCTCCGGAGCTAGGCCAAAGCCGCGGCCTTTCCTATGACCACAGAGGTGTCCCGTACGGATCAACCTCTGCGGATCGGATCAACCTCCGCGGATCGGATCACGGATCGATGACGATCCTTTGCACCCCTACTACTGACCACCTCTATGACAAAATCTCTCTCCTGTCCTGCCCCAACCAAGCCACGTCCATCTACAATAAATCCCTGTCCTCCACCCTGGACAAGCTCGCTCCCCTCACTACACGCAGAATCAGGCCTCGACCCCTACAACCGTGGCAAACAGATGACACTAAAATTCTCAAAAAATGTAGTCGCGCTATTCTTTCCTTCACACTGCCAAGCAAATCTATTTTACAGCTCTTATTAACACCTTCTCATCTAGTCCCTGTAAACTCTTCTCTACCTTCAACTCTCTACTTTGTCCTCCACCGCCTCCACCCACTGACTCACTCACTGCCCAGATCGCTAATCACTTCAAAAACAAGATTGATACAATCCGTGATGAAATCTCCACTCTACAGGTATCTCCCCCAGCTAAGATACCATGTCAACAAGTACAACTGACACTCCCCCTATTCAAATCTGCTACTACAGACGAAGTTGCTAAACTCCTTTCTATCGCCCACCTAACCACCTGTCCCCTGGACCCTATTCCCTCTCATCCTACATGACTCCATCCTACACTCTCTAATCCACATCTTCAATCTCTCCCTCACCTCTGGCATCTTCCCCAATGCTCTAAAACATGCACTGGTCACCCCCATACTTAAAAAGCTGTCCTTGGACCCTACCAATCTTAACAACCTACGCCCTATCTCCTTGCTCCCCTTTTCCTCTAAACTCCTTGAACGCCTGGTTTACAACCAACTGAGTGACCACCTCATTAAAAACAACCTTCTTGATCCCCTTCAATCTGGATTTCGCCCTCAACACTCCACAGAAACTGCTCTTTTAAAACTCACAAATGACCTACTAACTGCAAAAACCAAACGGACACTATTCTGTACTCCTACTTCTGGATCTTTCAGCTGCCTTTGACACGGTTGACCACCCCCTCCTCCTCAAAAAACTACTACCTCGGTCTCCATGACTGTGGTCTTCAGTGGCTCTCATCCTACCTATCCCAACGCACCTTCAGTGTCACTTACAATTCTACTTCCTCCACTCCTCTTCCCTTCTCTGTCGGGGTCCCCCAAGGTTCTGTTCTTGGACCTCTTTTATTTTCAATCTACACCTCTTTCCTGGGTCAGCTGATAGCCTCTCGCAGCTTTCAATATCATTTCTACGCTGACGACACACAAATCTATCTCTCAACTCACTCCATCAGTCTCCTCACGCATTACTAACTTACTAAAAGACATATCTGTCTGGATGTCACACCACTTCCTCAAACTCAACTTGTCCAAAACCGAGCTTATAATATTTCCTCCCCCACGTGCCTCTTCCCCTGACTTCTCTGTCAAGAGCAATGGCAAAACCATCCACCCGTCCCCACATGTCAGGGTGCTAGGTGTTATCCTGGATTCTGAACTCTCCTTTCAGCCCCACATCCAATCACTCTCCAAAGCTTGCCGCCTCAACCTCCGCAACATCTCTAAACTATGTCCCTTTTTAACCAATGAAACCACAAAGCTCCTGATTCACTCCCTGGTTATCTCTCACCTCGACTACTGAAACTCCCTCCTCATTGGCTTACCTTTAAATAGACTATCCCCCCTTCAGTCCATCATGAATGCTGCTGCCAGACTCATCCACCTTACAAACCGCTCAGTGTCTGCTGCCCCTCTCTGCCAATCCCACCATTGGCTGCCACTCCCCCAACTAATTCAATTCAAAATACTAACAAGTTACAAAGCCATCCACAACTCTGCCCCCAGCTACATCACTAGCCTAGTCTCAAAATACCAACCTAATTGCCCTCTCCGTTCCTCCCAAGACCTCCTGCTCTCTAGCTCCCTCATCACCTCCTCCCATATCCGCCTCCTGGACTTCTCCCGAGCCTCGCCCATCCTCTGGAATTCGCTACCCCAATCTGTCAGATTGTCTCCAAATTTATCCACTTTTAGGCGATCCCTGAAAAAACTTTCATCTTCAGAGAAGCCTATCCTGCCTCCATCTAACAACTGCACAATTTTCTCCATTAGCTCATCCCCCACAGCTATTACCCTTTTGTATAACTTGACCCTCCCTCCTAGATTGTAAGCTCTAACGAGCAGGGCCCTCCGATTCCTCCTGTATTGAATTGTATTGTACTTGTACTGCCCTCCCTAATATTTTAAAGCGCTGCGTAAACTGTTGGCGCTATATAAATCCTGTATTATAATAATAATAATAATAAATACATTTTCTTTTGAAAGACAGTTAAATCTGTGGGTTTAGTTCCACATTAAGTTTTAATTTATTCATGATCAATTCATTTATATTAGCCTAGGTTCAAACTAGCTGTTTCATGCTTTATGCATATTTTTTAGTTGGAGAAAGGGACTGGATTGATACACAAAACTCTGCCAAAAAAGTATTAAAACACATGCATTTTACATGATTTCCCATTGAAGTCTATGGGGCCAAAAACTGCACTGCACCATGTTGTATTGATGTGAATGGGCACCATAGAGAATAATAGGGGTGCAACGGATCTTCAGTGATCCGTGATCCGAACGGTTCACCCTGTTCAGATCGGCACGCATGCGCTCCGCGGAGCACGCAGCTGCCTCGGGCTTAGAAAAGGCAGCGGCGTCGGCCTAGCTCCGGAGCGGTGGCCATCTTGGTACACCTGGCGGCGCACGCACTGACGTCATCACCCCATAACCCCTCATCGTGGATCTGATCTGGCCGGCCTGGGCCTGCGCAGTAGGGAGGGGTCCTTATTTGCCGAGGGGAACTTTCTCGGCAGAACACCGGCTTCTATTCTGTATTCTGTAAGAGCCGGTAAACAATACTAAACACAAACAACACTAGTCATCTAATAGTCTTCCTTCCGAATTCCTATACTGTATATACAGTGGGGGAGATGTGGATGTTATTACAGTGGGGGGGGAGACGTGAATGTTATTACAGTGGGGGGGGGGGGGTGAATGTTATTACAGTGGGGGGGGGGGGGGTGAATGTTATTACAGTGGGGGGGGTGAATGTTATTACAGTGGGGGAGATGTGGATATTATTACAGTGGAGGAGATGTGGATATTACAGTGGGGGAGATGTGGATATTATTACAGTGGAGGAGATGTGGATATTATGACAGTGGGGGAGATGTGGATATTATGACAGTGGGGGAGATGTGGATATTATGACAGTGGGGGAGATGTGGATATCATGACAGTGGGGGAGATGTGGATATCATTACAGTGGGGGAGATGTGGATATTATTACAGTGGGGGAGATGTGGATATCATTACAGTGGGGGAGATGTGGATATCATTACAGTGGGGGAGATGTGGATATCATTACAGTGGGGGAGATGTGGATATCATTACAGTGGGGGGGAGATGTGGATATCATTACAGTGGGGGGGAGATGTGGATATCATTACAGTGGGGGGGAGATGTGGATATCATTACAGTGGGGGGGAGATGTGGATATTATTACAGTGGGGGAGATGTGGATATTATTACAGTGGGGGAGATGTGGATATTATTACAGTGGGGGAGATTTTTTTTTTGTTGATCCGAAAAGTGATTCCTGATCCGAGGAACGATCCGAACCGTGAGTTTTTTGATCCGTTGCACCCCTAGAGAATAACGTGATTTCCATTCTCGTGCATGGCATTTTGACGGCAGACACAGGAGAAATCACACTAGTGTGAATGGGGCCTTACTGGATATCAAACCAAATTCAAATGGGATTGCAAAGGCTTGAAAATGTTCTCCTTACACAATGATATAATTACAAACCTGTGTTTGAAATCTTCACATTTGTCTTTGACTTTTTTTGAATAAAATCCACCAATTGCCGCAACCGCCCGGAGCAGCTGTACTGAACCTCGTCATCACAAAGGTAGCACCTGTCATCATAATCACAAGGAAATCCACATTCATAACCAAACATTTCATTGTAATGATTATTTCAGATTTCTTTATACATGCTGCCATTAATATTAACCACTTGCCGACCGCATAACATAGTTATACGGCGGCAGAGTGGCTCTCCTGCGCTGGATCACTTATCTAGTATGTGATCCAGCACTTCTGGGTAGGCGGTGCACCACTTCTGCTGTGATTAGTCACAACACAAGCCAATCAGCGGGTGCCGACCAATGGATGTCCGCCGGCACCCGTTCATTGGCGAAGAGAATGACAGAACGGGGTTGTGCCTATGTAAACAATACGGAGCTCTGTCCCATCAGTGGGGATGTGCTGGATTTCATTTCTCTACAAAGCAAGGAATAAAATCCAGCACATCCCTTAGTAAAAGCACCACATGGTAAACACAAAAATACTTGCTAGGCACACAGTTAATCCTTTGATCGCCCTAGATGTTTAACCCCTTCCCAGCCAGTGCCATTAGTACAGTGACAGTGCAGATTTATAGCACTGATCACTAGTGTCACTGGTTCCTACAAAGTGTCAAAAGTGTCAGATTGTCCGCTGCAATATCGAATTCCCACTGTAAGTCGCTGACTGCTGATTTACTAATATTGAAAAAATAAATAAATATAAAATTCCAGTATATATTCCATAGTTTGTAGACTCTATAAAACTTTTGCACAAACCAATCAAAATTTCCTTTTTGGGATTTTTTTTTTTACCAAAAATATGTAGCAGAATACATATTGGCCCAAATTTAATTTGATTTTTTTAATTATTTTTTATTGGATATGTTTTATAGCAGAATGTAAAAAAAAGTTTTTTTTTTAGAATGGTTTGTCTTTTTTTAATAGCGCAAAAAAATATAAAACCCATAGGTGATCAAATACCACCAAAAAAAAAAAACTCTATTTGTGGAAAAAAAAGGATGTAAATTTGATGTACAGCGTTACATGACCGTGCAATTGTCTGTTAAAGTAACGCAAAAAATGGCCTGGTCATGAAGGGGGTAAATCTTCAGGAGGTCGAGTGGTTAACGCAGCTCTATCATTAGGAGTTTACTTCCCACAGATCAAAAAGACACAGACTGCATTGCCAGGAATACAAAACCTTGTATAGTAACAGAGGGGCTTAGTGTCTAGGAAAGAAGCTGGGATAGGATTCAACGTGTCCCTACCTTTTTAAAGCTGAACTCCAAAAACATTTATTGAAATATGTTCTTCAATAGCCACATTAAAAGCCACATTGTGTGCACCAAATTCCTTTCCAAACCCAGATATTTCCTTGTAGTGGTGACATCATCACTGTGCTGTACATATCCTGTGCCGAGAGCAGAGCTGAAGGGCCCAACAGGCTCCACCCACTACAGACTGCCTGCGAAAAACTACAGGAGGGGGGCGGAGACAAGACCAGGCACTCTGCACAAGGAAAGAGAGCAGCAGTGAGCGGTCTTTATTACAGGAAGCTCAAGCACAGAGGAAAAGTTTCACACTGGATTACTGCACAGATATGGAAGAAATGCACCAAGCACACAAGATTCAAGAATAAACATGCATCTATTATTTGGACAATTTTTGCTTATCCCAGGGTTCAGCTTAAATTAATAATCAGTATCAATCCTCACAACATGTATAAAATAGAGGTATAAAATACAGAGCAGTAACACAAAAATGTGCACCTACACCTATGTGCATGTGTCATAGTACACAAGTATTGCTTACCACGCATTCCAGTCGCCCATGCTGAGCACTAGGCAGTGCGGCTCTGATCTTGGTGTGTTGTAGTGGTTTAGCGCATGCTGATGTTCTGAATATCTACCACATCCCTAAAATAATAAAATAAAAATAAAAAAAGATGAAAGTCTGGTTAATGGTCACTGGAGATCACAAAGTCATAACAGCAGGCATCCCCTGCATCAGGGATTCCTCTAGACCAGGGGTAGGCAACCTGGGGCCCTCCAGCTGTTGCAGAACTACAAGTCCCATCATGCCTCTGGGAGTAATTGTAACTGCCAGCCTTGCAATGCCTCATGGGAAATGTAGTTCCACAACAGCTGGAGGGCTCCAGGTTGCCTACCCCTGCTCTAGACTACACTCTCCACAATCACTGTGAAATTATATGCAATAGGGGGATGGGCAAGGCTTGGCTAAAGTTTTTAGCATGATTTTAGCAATTTGCATTACAACACAAAAATAATTATCTGTGGAGATTTTCTAATCAAACAGGTATGTAAAGCAGACACCATCCTTATTGTCAGTCCTTGTCTGCAGGTCACAGTGTGGATTGCTGACAACCTGAATGTAAATAATGCTGCCCTTGGTCTGTAATGACATCTCCCAAAGAACAAAGAAGGAAAGAAGTAAATGGATATTTACAGCGGGTAAAATAAGTATTGAACGCGTCACTATTTTTCTAGGTAAATATTATTGGGATTGTGATATAACTGGTGATTTTT
This sequence comes from Lithobates clamitans, assembly GCA_037952925.1. Classification (NCBI taxonomy): domain Eukaryota; kingdom Metazoa; phylum Chordata; class Amphibia; order Anura; family Ranidae; genus Lithobates; species Lithobates clamitans. The sequence continues at coordinate 1,723,969 of JBBGZY010001688.1, read as the reverse complement.
AATTTTTGTAACACATTTTTATTGTTATACAGGATTTATATAGTGCCAACAGTTTGTGCAGCACTTAGTGCCTTTATTACACAGCAGGTAAAATAAGTTTTGAACACATCCACATTTTCTAGGTAAATATATTTTTAAAGGTGCTACTGACATGAAATTCTCACCACATGTCGGTAACAACCCATGTAATCCATACATACAAAGAAACCAAAACAAATAAGTTCAGAAATTAAGATATGTGTAATAAAATGGAATGACACAGGAAAAAAGTATTATACACACTAACTGAAATGTACCGTATTTATTGGCGTATAACACGCACCCCAAGTTTAGGAGGGAATTTTAAAGGAAAAAAAAAAAACTTACATTAAAATGCCCATCAATGCAGCCTTATCTGTCCATCTGCAGCCTTTTCAGTGTCATTGCAGCTTTGCCCCAGTGCAGAGTGCAGCTTTGCCCCAGTGCAGAGTGCAGCTTTGCCCCAGTGCAGAGTGCAGCTTTGCCCCAGTGCAGAGTGCAGCTTTGCCCCAGTGCAGCTTTGTGCACTCGCCGCCGACATACACAGCCGTGTGTAGATTCAAATATGGCGCCGAGACTGCAGGGATTCGTCGGAGCCGAGATACACATACCCGAGTGTTCTCTGCTTTTTTCGGCGCCGCTCACAGTCATGCCCAGTCCCGCCCTATGATGGACATAACACAGGTCCAAGGGCGGGACTGGGCGTGACGGCGGCGCCGAAAAAAAGCAGAGAACACTCGGGTATGTGTATCTCAGCTCCAAGGAATCCCTGCAGTCTCTGCGCCATATTTGAATCTACCCACGGCTGAGTATGTCGGCGCCGACCGCGGCAATTGCCGCGATCGCTCTGATGACATAAAATCGGCGGGGATCGGCCTATAACACGCACCCACGATTTTCCCCTGATTTTCAGGGGGAAAAAGTGCGTGTTATATGCCGAAAAATACGGTATTTAATTCTTTGTACAAAATACTTTGTTGTAATGACAGCTTCAAGACGCCTCCTGTATGCATTTCTCAGGTGTGATTTTGGCCCATTCTTCCACACAGTCTTCAAATCTTGAAGGTTCTGTGGGCCTCTTCTATGAATGATCTTTAGTTCTTTCCATAGATTGGCTGGGCCTTTCTAGTAGCTTTATTTTCTTTTTTTTAAAACCAATTGAGAGATTCCTTGGCTTTGTGTTTGGGATTATTGTTTTGCTGGAATGTTCACCCTCGTTTCATCTTCATCATCCTGCTAGATGGCAGATTTTTATCAAGAATGTCTTTGGACATTTTTCCATCCTTCCTTTCTTCAATGATATGAAGTTTGCCAGTACTGTATGCTGAAAAACAGTCCCGTACCATGATGTTCCCACCTCCAAACTTCACTGTTGGTATGAGGGTGTTGATGGGGTGATGTGCAGTGCCATTTGACCTCCAAACATGGTGTATATTATGGCATCTAAAGAGTTCAACTTTGGTCTCATCTGACCAGACTATTTTTTCTCCAGTATTTCACAGGCTTGTCTAAATGTTGTGCAGCAAACTTTAAATGAGCTTCAACATGCTTTTTCTTCAGCATTGGAGTCTTGTGTGGTGAGCGTGCATACAGGCCATGGCGGTTGAATGCATTACTTATTGTTTTCTTTGAAACAATTGTACCTGCTAATTCCAGGTCTTTCTGAAGCTCTCCACTAGTGGTCCTTGGCTCTTGGACAACTCTTGTCGTGGCCGGTTTATGGTGAAATGATGTTCAGTTTCCACTTCCGGATTATGGCCCCAACAGTGCTCACTGGAAAATTCAGAAGTTTAGAAATTCTTCTGCAACAATAAGGTTGCGAAGGTCTTGAGAGAGCTCTTTGCTTTTACCCATCATGAGATGTTTCTTGTGTGACACCTTGGTAATGAGACACCTTTTTATAGGCTATCAGGTGAGACTGAACCAGCTGATATTAATTTGCACTGACAAGGGGCAGGATTGCTTTCAAATTATTGATAGATTTCAGCTGATGTCTTGGCTTTCCATGCCTTTTTGCACCTCACTTTCTTCATGTGTTCTAGGGCTGGGAGATTTTCCACAAAAAAAAAAAAAAAATCTGCGATTTTCTTAAAAAAAAAAAAACTCTATTCACGATTCGAATCGAGGTTTATTTTTTTTTGGATACCGCGCTGGTCCTGAAGAGCTGCGGGCAGAAGTTTTTAGGCGAGGCCGCGGCTTCTGCCTAGTCCAGACTAGCAGACTAGGCCTCACCTAAAAACTCCTGCCCACAGCTCCTCAGGACCGGCACGGTGTCATCGCCGGTCCTGGGGAGCTGCAGGCAGGAGTTTTTGGGCGAGGCCGTGGGTTCGGCCTAGTCCGCGGCCGAACCCGCGGACTAGGCCGAAGCCGCAGCCTCGCCTAAAAACTCCTGCCTGCAGCTCTTCAGGACTGGCGAGGTGAAAAAAAAAAAAATCTAACAAAATCGATTTGCTTAAATTTTGAATCGATTTGACCTCTCAACTTGATTCAAGATTTAAATCGATTTTTTCCCAGCCCTAATGTGTTCAATACTTTTGTCCCTGTGTCATTTCATTTTTATACACATAACTTCCTTTATGAACTTATTTGTTTTGGTTTCTTTGTATGTATGGATTGCATGGGTTGTTACCGACATGTGGTGGAAATTTCATGTCAATAATGACCTTTAGAAATATATTTACCTAGAAAAATGGTGACATGTTCAATGCTTATTTTACCCGCTGTATATGAAAAGTTGATGGGTATTCCCAGATATAATAAAGGAGCTAAGTGCTGCACAAACTGTTAGCACTATATAAATCCTGTATAACAATAATAATTTTTTCGAAAAATAAAATCACCAGTTAAGTGGAACTATAAGGACAAAAAGTAAAAAATTGCAATGTCTCTTCTGCAAAAAAAAAAAACTCTTAAAGTGGATGTAAACCCTCATATATACCCAGTGAAGTGAACAGCCCCAGAAGATAAACAGGGATGAAACAAATCTCCCTACATAAGTTTTACTTCTATATTTGCTGTCTTCAGCTTGTTATATTCTTTAGAAAGTGCACATCATGTTAGACATTTTTTCTTCCTGTTCAGCACTGGGAATGAAGTCTGGGCATACACTGTGTGACAGCTGATTGGAGGAAAGCCCCCCCCCCCCCCCCCTCCACTCCACATAGGCAGAGGAAGGAAAAAGCTGTGCTGTGAATAGACCATCTCTCTGCTAATCTATTTATAGCACCCACCAGACACAAATTTCAGGCTGGTTTTATCTTGGTTGTCAGAAGTTTTCATGCTGATAACAGAAGAACAGAGCAGCAGAAAGACACAAGACTTAGGGCTTTGAAGAGAGATAAGTAAACACTACAGATATATGTGCCCAGGTCAAATTTCATGAATCAGGTTTACATCCACTTTAATAGCCTGTTCAAAATCCCCTCTAGAATGTACAATGAGCTGCACATGCGCATGAAGTGTGCAAGGATGACTGATACACTGCAGGGGATTGACGCCATACCGCATCAGACAATCAAGATGGCCAGCAACAGAGAGAAGATTCCGGCGCAGGGCCTCGTGAGTGTCAGACAATTGGAGCATAGGTAAATGTTTGGTGGAAAAAAATCCTTTAAAAGTCCCAATGACATAACTCTGGGAATAAGTGCACATATTTCTTTTGGCTCCTATGATGGCTCACTTACAGATGAGCCAAGTTATGTTCTTATACCATTTAACAAACAAGCAGAGCAGGAAGTCGAAGAAAATCTGTCTGTCCATCACATATATTAGTAACCCTCCTGTCCTTTTCATGCTGCCCCAGCAAAGTCCCTGTGCAAAAAATCATCTTTTCCAGAAAGTCAATTCCTGCACACTGCCAGGGACCCTCTCTGCCTCGTGTGACGTAATCAGACCCAGTGATTGGTCACTACGGCAAAGAACACTTCATTCTGGAAGAGTTTAAAGTGGAGTTCCACTCACTTTTACAACTCTTCAGCATCCCTCACTAAACTGTGCACTGTAAACAAATTGGATATTTTTTTATTTATTTTCTCAGCACCTACTGTATATCTTCTGTATTCATTTTTCACTTCCTCCTCCCTGGCCGCGGCCCATCGCATCATTTCCTGTTTGCAATGCCTTCTGGGAAGGGCGGCAACTTCCTCTGAAACTGTCGTTGCTATGGAAACCTGACCTGAAACCTATTACACTGCTTGTGCTGCACTGAGCATGTGCGAGATCTGCAAGGATGAGATCCAGGAAGAAATACAGTCTGGCTTCAGATGCCCAGACTTAAGATGGCCACGGCCTGCTGTAAGTTTATAAAATAACAAAGTACTGCTATAAACTAACAAAACAGACCTTAGTATACAGACTAACTTTACTAGAATACATTAAGCTTGTGTATTATAGGGGTATTTTCATGTAAAAAGTATAATTTCGGCCGGAACACCACTTTAAATACCCAGAAGAACCAGACCTATTCTGTAGAGGGTTAAAGGTGGTTCCACCACTAAAAAGTAAGAGGTGTTCCTAGAATACAGTGGGTTGTCTTTTAAAGGATAAAAGTCTTACCCTATGTCCACATTTCAGACACAGCCAGATCACTTGTGCTTCTGCTTGCTCCTCTTCTTCTATATTGGTCTTCTCCTTGGTCTCGGCTTGGCAGTCCTGACATAGCGTCCAGTCCACATTCACCAGAGCCTTCTTCACTGCTCCTTCCTCTAAGCCCTTCCGGATGTGCTTACATGTGGGTTCTGATAAAGGAAAAGCAAGCATTATACTCATAATAGAGGAAAACATAACACAGGCTCAGCCCAGCACACTGCTTCATGAATGGGGGCAGTCAGCCGAGATAATGAATTCAAGCAACAAACCAAAAATGACACCACGCCACTGATCATTACTGAAGATGTCTCAGCTTGTCTGCCACTTGCTATTTTGTTTTTTTCAGGCTTTTTTCCCTATAATTTTCATCTGGTGATCCTGCAAATCACATCCCCCTGTCTATACACCCATTTCTCCACTGAGTCTTCAAACATGTCTGCCTTTATTCATCTTTATTACATTTTGGACTGATAGGACTGGTAGGCTCCACAAGAAAGAGAAGGTTATTTGTGCTTTAAGTTCAGATTACAGGAAGCAAGAAGGATGCAGAATTTCTGGCAAGATCAAAGCGTACTTTCTGAAAAAGTAAACAGCCTGAAAAAAAGAAAAGGAATGCAGCCACATCACCAAAGGACTGGTAAGCTGCAATATATTACATGTTTTTCTAGGTTTAGACACATCTGCATGCTCACCAGTAAACACAAAACCCATTCCAGCCCACCCCGGCATTAATTTAAGGCCGGCTTCACAAATATGCGAATTGTGAATGTGACCAGCTCTCAATGGAGCCGATTCACACATGTCCAGGGGGGAGGGGGGGGGGGGGCATGGTGTGGTTTCATAAAGGGTCCTGTGCATTTTTGAGTCCAACTCAGGTGCGAATTCAGGCAAAAATTTGGACCTGATTCGCACCTGAACCGGTGAACAGGAACGCACCGGACCCCAGACTGCAAACCGCAGCCCGACATAGGTGAACTCAGCCTAAAAGGTCATGAATGCCCATAGGGCAGGAAAGATCAGCAATCATGTGACCACTGTAATTGGCTGTCACAGTGACCACATGATTGGGAGCCTGTCTCACCGAATACCGATTGTTTTGGGGAACCAAAAGCAGTCTTTGACAGCCCGGCCCCTGTGCTGGGAGCATGCAGCAAGTGTGTTTTCAGCATAAAAACCATTGGCCGCCCAATGGCGCATATGTGCGGCAGCAAAAGGGAGGGCTTTAATGCCCACATGCCACACAAAAACTCCAACTACAGAATGTCATCATTTAGGAAAACTTATTTCTTTTTCTGCAATTCCCCCTTTCCTGAGGCACTGGTGATGTATCCAGTGCCTCACAGCTGCCTCCAGAGAAAGGCTACATCACCAGTGCCCTCCAGAGAGCTCTTGGAGATCTCAGAAAATAAATCAATGCATTATTTTCTGAAATCTTATTATGAACCAGGGAAATAGTACATTCATTTTTTTCCTTCACATGTAGACATCATCGGTGGGTCAGCCCAGAGAACTAGGAAGAAGTAGCCGGCCACCGATGACTACGATTTTGAAATGCTGGTGTAGGCTTTCCAGCATGTAGTGGATGGAGCAATGGATTTCGGGAACATAAAACAATTCTTCTAATTTTTTTTTTTTTTTGTCTGATTACTGATTATGTTTTTCACACATTAATTTAATTTATGTTAGATTTTATTAAAAAAAAAGGGGGGGGGACTGCTTTAACTAAATTTACAAGGTTGCATATTAACAATCATACCTGTAATCACCGGCTCGGGTGTTGGGAGGTTCCGGGCTTTCTTCTTTACCATGGTATTGATTTAGCACTTTCTACAAACACAACATAAATCAAAAACAATGTTTATATTAATATTCTATTTTTACTGGATATAAAATGAATAGTTTGTGACAGATTTGAATAGATAATGTGGAACTGGTCTCCATCTCTGATCTCATTATTTCTAGGGAATATACAGTGCCTTGAAAAAGTATTCATACCCCTTGAAATTTTCCACATTTTGTCATGTTACAACCAAAGACGAAAAATGTATTTTATTGGGATTTTAAGTGATAGGCCAACACAAAGTGGCACATAATTATGAAGTGGAAGGAAAATGATAAATTGTTTTCAACATTTTTTTACAAATAAATATTGGAGGCGACCAGCTTCCCTGGGTCACATACCAACCTGAAAGCACCAGCCGCTCCTATACAATAAACACAATGTTATCACCCGGAGGTGCATTCAGGAGCGGCTTTTACACTATAGAGAGATTAGCTTTGCCTGCCAGTTCAAAGAGTTGCACACGAAACAAGATAACAGACAGCAAAGTCCGGGACACCTCTTTAGCATCAAACACCTATAAAGCTTCCTACACACTTATGCCCCGTACACACGGTCGGACTTTGTTCGGACATTCCGACAACAAAATCCATGGATTTTTTCTGACGGATGTTGGCTCAAACTTGTCTTGCATACACATGGTCACACAAAGTTGTCGGAAAATCCGATCATTCTGAACGCGGCGACGTAAAACACGTACGTCGGGACTATAAACGGGGCAGTAGCCAATAGCTTTCATCTCTTTATTTATTCTGAGCATGCGTGGCACTTTGTCCGTCGGATTTGTGTACACACGATCGGAAATTCCGACAACGGATTTTGTTGTCGGAAAATTTTATAGCAAGCTCTCAAACTTTGTGTGTCGGAAAATCCGATGGAAAATGTGTTGGAATTTCCGACAACAAGGTCCTATCACACATTTTCCATCGGAAAATCCGACCGTGTGTACAGGGCATATCAGTTATTTTTCAAATGGTCAGCTCTAGGGGTGCAACGGATCAAAAAACTCACGGTTCGGATCGTTCCTCGGATCAGGAGTCACGGTTCGGATCATTTTCGGATCAATAAAAAAAAAATCTCACCCACTGTAATATCCACAATCTCCCTATTGGCAGGGTGTGGCAGAGTATTGGCAGAGTATTGCAGGGTATTGGCGGGTATATTGGCAGAGTATTGGCAGAGTATTGGCAGGGTATTTCAGAGTATTGTGAGGGCATTGCAGAGTATTGTGAGGGCATTGCAGAGTATTGGCAGGGCATTGCAGCAGGGTATTGCAGAGTATTGGCAGGGTATTGCAGAGTATTGGCAGGGCATTGCAGAGTATTGGCAGGGCATTGCAGAGTATTGGCAGGGCATTGCAGCAGGGTATTGCAGAGTATTGGCAGGGTATTGCAGAGTATTGGCAGGGCATTGCAGAGTATTGGCACTGCTGCCATCCAATCTCTCCCCTCCACTGTACAGATCAGTATACAGAGGGGAGAGAGGAACCGGAGTCATGACATGACGCCGGTTTGTTACAAGTGATCGCTCCATCATTTGACGGAGCGATCAAGTGCTAAACGGCCTCCGGGTGTACCAAGATGGCCGCCGCTCCGGAGCTAGGCCAAAGCCGCGGCCTTTCCTATGGCTGAGGCCACAGAGCGCTCCGCGGATCGCGGGTGTCCCGTACAGGTCAACCTCCGCGGACGATCCGTTGCACCCCTAGTCAGCTCAGGTCGGAGCCTTTGTACTAACAATCCGATTTTAGTACAGCGATCTCCCCCGCTGAGCTATTGTGTTCTGACAGGGAGACGGCCCCTCCGCCAGAACACTCCGGTCAGCGTTCTCAGTCATTGGCTGAGAGCGCCGATCGGGAGCTGGTTGGCTGCTGGTTTTCCAGCATACTTGTCTGCCATACACACGGGCCGAACAGTCAAGATTTGTGATTAGCAAAGATATCATCAGGGACCATGCACTGCGTCAACATACACGTTACTGTGCATTCCCATAAAGCACCTGCTCTATGCGCACTGCCATTCACTGTGAATGTCACCCCAACACACTGTACAGTAGAGTTAAAGTGTAACTAAAGGCAAAATCTTTTTTTCTTTTTTTTTTATTTTGGATAGAGTGGAGATGGATTAGGTCAGTGGTCACCAACCCTTTGGACCTCATGGACCTCTAAACTCACAATATGAATCCTGCAGACCACTAACGTGAATTTTACATGCCTTATACACACAATGCTCGGGCTCTGTTCCCCCTCTTCCCCCCACACTCTGCATCACACTAGAGCTGCACAATTAATCGTTAAAAAATCGTGATCTCGATTCAACCCCCCTTGACAATCTCTATTGCAGTTTGCCGATTCTTTCATATAACAAGTGGAGAGACTTATCTGCTCACTTAGGTGTCAAAAGGAAAAATCCAAGCAGTCTGCCAATCTTTTAACATGAAACATTGTAACTAATGCTTCCTTCTTAGATCAAAGGGATAAACTTCTGTGTGTAAAGAAAAAATCCCCAAGTTTTTAACAACATGTAGTTTAACAACTTAAAGCGGGGTTCCACCCAAATTTTGAACATTATCTCTATGCATTCTCTTCCTTGCCTAGATGCTGACAAGCTGTGTAATAAAATTTATATCGCCGTAATTACCTTTTTTTTTTCTAATCTTCTTAGCACTTCCTGGTTTTCCTCCCATGGGAGTAGGCGTGTTTCTAGCCTCTCCCAGACCTCCCACAGTCCCCTGGGAGCTAGTCTCAGGCTTCCCAGCATGCATTGTGCAACAGCGTCATCACAACATCTCAGTGAATGCTGGGAGCACAGCATTCACCGCATCCAGGAAACACATGCTTGTGGGCTTCAAATGCCCACAATGAAGATGGAAACCGCCTTCAGTGAATTTTATAAGTTATTCTTTACAACAAAATCGGACACAGGCGGACTTATTACACAGAACATGTGAGTAGATAATCATGAGAAGAAAAGTTTGTGAATGAACTCCAAAAAAAAAAAAAACGATAGATAGGTGGACCCCGGCTTTAAAGAGTAAATCTTTTTCTGACACTTGTTTCTTAAGTTAAAATCAATATTTTTTGCTAAAAAATTACTTGGAACCCCCAAACATTATATATATTGTAGCAGAGACCCTAGGGAATAAAATGGCAATTGCTGCAATATTTTATGTCACACTGAATTTGCCCACTTCAATGAATAAAAAAAAAAAAAAAAAAAAAAAAAAAAAACAGTAAAGTTAGCCCAATTTTTGTTTTTTGTTTTAATGTGAAAGATGATGTTACGCCGCGAGAATCGTGATCTATCTTCTAAGCCAAAAAATCATGATTCTCATTTTAGCCAGAATCGTGCAGCTCTACATCACACTGCTGCCTTACACAGACTCCTCATTGGATCTCACCTCCTTATCCAGCCATGTGCTCGAGCTCCGTGTTCCCTCCCACAGTCTGTGATCAGCACTGCCATTGGAAGTCCCCTCCTTCACCTCCCTCTCTCTGCACTACTCCCGGCGCCTGCCTCTGAGTTCACAGGAACCTGAACTACAGAGGAGGCATCGGGTAATAATGCTTGCTGACAGTACTGATTGTCCGCACACATTGAGAACACCACTGGAGACAACAATGAGCGATATACATCCGCCACAATGTTAATTTGCGGCTAGAAAGACCATGGGGACCACCAAAATGTTCTCGTGGTCCACGGCGAAGGCTGGGTTAGAACATCTGACAGTTTTTATTGCTGTCTGGGTCCCCGTTAAGGAGATGCACCCTCTCTATTTGTCCTGTTTACTGATTTTGAAAGTGAACGTAAAAGAAAATTCCAAATTTTGGGTTGTCACCAGAAAAATAATAGAGGGGAAATTTTCCAATGGGGACACTAGTTCTGGTGATCTGGGGGGTCACAAGGGATTCCCTCAATCTGCAGGGATTTCAACTCATTTCCTGTTTGGCTATGGGACAGGAAGTGAAGGGAAATTTCTGCAATGGGACACAGATGGCAAAAAAAAAAAAACCTGACAGGGGTTATAACCCTCCCTTACTCTATCCTAAATGTAAAAAAAGTTTTGCCTATAGTTCTACTTTAAAAAAGGAAAGACGCACTGCAACATGATTTAGCACATATACCATGGCTTGCGAAGTGCTGCATAACTTAAAGTGGCTGTAAAGGCTCAAGTTTTTTTTACCTTCATGCATTCTATGCATGAAGGTAAAAAAAAAAAACCTTCTGTGTGCAGCAGCCCCCCCTAATACTTACCTGAGCCCCATCATGATCCAGTGTGTGCACAAAAACTCTCCCTCCACATTGGCTGAGAAAGCAGTGGGAGCCATTGGCTACTGCTCCTGTCAATCACAGACAGTGAGCCAATGAGAAGAGAAAGGGGGCAGGGCTGAGCCACGGCTCCGTCTCTGAATGGACACGCAGACCATGGGCTCAGGAGCCCCAATAGCAAGCTGTTTGCTGTGGGGGCACTTGGCAGGGGGGTGGAGCCAGGAGCGCCAGTGGGGAACACAAGAAGAGAAGGATCTAGGCTGCTTTGTGCATAACCACAGAGCAGGTAAGTACAACAGGTTTGTTATTTTTAAAATAAAAAACTTGACTTTAATATCACTTAAAAAAAAAAAAAAGAAGTAATTTGCAGTTTTAATCCAGAGCGGTGTGTTGGCAGCTCAATCATACAGCAACACCTGAGAGCAACTTCACCCCCCAGGAGAGTGCAGGACACGTCATTCTCACCTAGGCCGGAATGGAAGCAGAATTGGGGCAGGGCCAAAAAATGAGAATAGACTCACTAAATTATCGATTTGTTTTTTTTTTAACCTCATTCATGACAGAAGCTAAAACAAATCTTCATGCCTGAATCCAGTTTTGCAACTTTGACACATGTTCGAACAACGGTACATACCTTCTTCGCCTCCTCACTGCCTGCTTTAACCCCTTAATCAGCGCACCGCAACCACTTCCATTGCATATGGTTGCAAGGTACTTGCAGAACAGCTCCCTTTACTTGAATGGGTCAGGCTTGGCAGGTGCTATAGGACAGGGGGTAAAATTCCTGCTGCAGCACGCTGATATGGAGAGCTTGCAGAGTGGCCCTATTCACTTAAATGGATTGCACTCAGTGGAGGCCGCCGAGTTGAGAGTATAACTCCTGTTCTGGTCAAGAAGCAAAGCATCAAGGCTGCATTGCCTCTGCAGCTAAAGGGGGCAAACTTTGGGGGGGGGGGGGAGCAGCTGAAACACAGGGTTTTACCTCCCCCAACAACAAGTGTAAATGAGCGCTCTAAGTGGAACAAAACCTAACTCTTAGAAAACTGCGAGCAGCCAGCTTTTTATTGCAGAAGAGACATGCCTGTCTGCAACTTTCTACTGAATGTACACTGAGCTGCACACGCTCAGCTCAGTGTGCATTCCCAGCACATTTCGGCTGTGCTGGAAAGACCGATACCTGCACACGTGTGCGGGATGACGTCATCCTTCACCGGCCAATCAAGAGGCCGAAAACCCAACACCCGGGGAGAAGATGGCAGCAGCTGGCAAGGAGTGTAACTGCCACATCACTGGAAAGTGAGCTCTTTCATTCAAACCCACTCACATGCGTTCTCTCTTGCCTGATGCAGTAGCTCTGAGCTCAACGGTTGAGAGCTCGCTCCTGAGATAGAGAAGGTGCACAATAAGGCCTTGTTTAGGCTTATGGAGGGTGGCAAAAATGCTTGGTTAAGCCGCGATTTTTGCCACCCAACTGCCCCTCCCCTTAACTACTTGCCTACTGGGCACTTTCACCCTCTTCCTGCCCAGGACAATTTTCAGCTTTCAGCGCTGTCGCACTTTCAATGACAATTGCGCGGTCATGCAACACTGTACCCAAATTACATTTTTATCTTTTTTTTTTTTTTTGGAGACAGATAGAGCTTTCTTTTGGTGGTATTTAATCGCCACTGGGTTTTTTTATTTTTTGCTACACAAACGAAAAAACACCAAACAATCTGCATTAAAATAAATATATTTTTCTTAGTTTCTGTTATAAAATTTTGTTAATAGGTAATTTTTCTCCTTCACTGATGGACTGCACTGGTGGGCACCGACAGCCAGCACTGGTGGGCACCGACAGCCAGCACTGGTGGGCACCGACAGGCAGCACTGGTGGGCACCGACAGGCAGCACTGGTGGGCACCGACAGCCAGAACTGGTGGGCACCGACAGCCAGAACTGGTGGGCACCGACAGGCAGCACTGGTGGGCACCGACAGGCAGCACTGGTGGGCACCGACAGCCAGAACTGGTGGGCACCGACAGCCAGAACTGGTGGGCACCGACAGCCAGAACTGGTGGGCACCGACAGCCAGAACTGGTGGGCACCGACAGCCAGCACTGACGATTAGTGTAGATGTCCCCTGTGTGGATTGCCACTTATTGGCTCTCCTCACACGCTGTCAGTGTGAGGAGAGAATTGCAGATAACCAGCAAATCCTGTTTACATTGTGATCAGCTGTAATTGGACACAGCTGGTCACATGGTAAAGAGCCGCTGTGATTGGCTCTTTACCCTGATCTGTGATCAGTAAGGATGGGCTCGGGCGTGTCCAATAGGAAGTCTGCACTGCGGAGCGCTAATCACAGGCAGTGAGACATTTCCCGATCTCTGCAGCCGCCCATCGGGAAAATGTCTCATTGCCTGAGATTAGCGCAGCGCCGTGCTGACTTCCTGGCGGGCTGTGCGAACACGCCTGAGCCAATCCTTATTGATCAGCTCTGTCCTAAGGACACAGCGATCACAGATCACAGCCGATGCGTACCGCAGGGGGCTCGTAAGAAGCATGATCAAGGGAGGAGGTCATGACACCCTCCCGGCAATGTGTGACTGCGCTGTCGCCATCATTCGTCTATAGCGCGGTCGTGAAGGTGTTAAGTTGCATTAGGCAGTGTACGGTGGTGTTGACTAAGGATGAGCTCCGGCGTGTTCGCACAGCCCACGTGCAGAGCCCGCCAGGAAGTCGGCAATGCGCTGCGCTAATCACAGGCAGTGAGACATTTCCCGATCTCTGCAGCCGCACCTCGGGAAATGTCTCACTGCCTGTGATTAGCGCAGCACCGTGCCGACTTCCTGGCGGGCTCTACACGTGCAGCTTGCGAACACGCCGGAGCTCATCCTTAGTGTTGACATGTCGAGGGCCTGATGCTTCACACCCAATGCCGATCGTCAAGCCTGCCGAACGCTACACATTCAAGTCAATAGGGAAGAGCCGCAAATGCCCAGCAACCGTGGGCAACGCGTTTCTCCGCAAAGATGAGGTTTAAACCGGCGGTGAGAAGGCATCGCTTCTTCACCATCGGTCAGGAGCCTCTGGAGCGCGATCCAAGTGTGGATCTGGCTTCAGAGGTAAGGGGAATTTTGACGCACGTCTTCATCTATCTAAACACCTGGGGGTCTCTTAACAACGTCCTTAGCAACATTCTGGGAGTTTTCCAGGAAGGCCCTTCAGGGCAGGATCACCATAATTTATTCTAATACAAGCTGCAGATTGACAAATAGTGAAATAATTGACAGGAACAGCCAATATTTTACTGATTGCATTTCCACATCTCTCTATAAGTGAGTTACAGATGACTACCTACCGGCAAAGGTCAGTCCAGAGCCAGCATATGGCAATGACGGGACACTGGCGGTCCCTGCTCGGTGTGTTCTGTAATATAGACGGTGATTGGGCTCCTCTTGCTCCCTCTCCGGTCTTTCCGCCTACGCCCGGCACCCTGCCACCCAGTCCACACACGTTACCGGCTCCACAGCTCTCCCCCAGCACTGAGGCATGCAAGGAAAGAGAGAAACAGCCTTACCGACCTAACAGCAAAATAATGTCCTCAACTGTCTATTACTATCCGCCATCATCTAGAAGACCAATAACATAGAATAGGAACTACCTTGTCCACGGAAAAATGGCCTTAAAACGAAGACAACATAATCTGTATCATTCGCTCTCTTTAGTCTGAGAAAATGAAACCCCCTCATTCGACGTCGGTGGCTACCTATTGGCTAAACAATGACTTACACAGATTATGTTGTCTTCGTTTTGCTGCCATTTTTCTGTGGATCTGGCTGTGCCTATTCCATGTTATTGGTCTTCTTTAGAACATGCAGGATACTTAATATAACTTATTTTTTTTACTTAAAGTGGAGTTCCACCCAAAAGAAAAAAAAATCATTAATGTGCATGAAAAAAAAATTAAAAAACATTTGGAGACATTTTTTTTTTTTTACTCACCTCTTTAATGCCTGTTGCTAGGGGGTCCCTCGTAATCTGCCTTCTTCGGCGCCTGGGCTCCTGACGTCACTTCCCTCGGAGCAGGAAGGGAGATCAGCTCTCCCCACTCCCTCTAGGCCAGGGATATGCAATTAGCGGACCTCTAGCTGTTGCAGAACTACAAGTCCCATGAGGCATAGCAAGACCCTGAAATCCACCAGCATGACACCCAGAGGCATGATAGGACTTGTAGTTTTGCAACAGCTGGAGGGATAATTGCATATCCCTGCTCTAGGCAATCATCTGAGACACGTGACAGGTCCCGGATGACTGCGCGGCCAGTCACGGCACGCGGCTCGTGCATGCGCAGTGGGTGCCAGGCTGTGAAGCCACAACCAGGCGCCCACATTTAAAATGCCCGCACCGCCGAGCGGAGGGGGAGATGAGCAGGGCTTCGGTCCTCCGCATGGCTGGACCCTGGGGCGGGTAAGTGTCCGATTATTAAAAGTCAGCAGCTGCAGTATTTGTAGCTGCTGACTTTTAATTTTTTTTTTTTTTAGTGGGAACTCCGCTTTAAAGAGGAGGAAGTAAACTTCCTCTGCTGACATTTACATAGTGTAAATATCACCTAAATGTGCACCGTTTAGGAGATATTTACATTACATGCAGCCACAAGGGCCGTTCCTTCCAAACCATGAACGGCGGCTCCCATGCACACGCGCAGGGGTGACGTCATTGCCGCTCCGGCCAATCACAGAGCCCAGCAACAAGACTAGCATACCTCCCAACTTTTTGAGATGGGAATGAGCAAGAGCATGTAGACATAGGACACACCCCCACTGCCACGCCCCCTTAAAGGAGAATTAACCAATAAAAAAGATTAGTTAAAGTGGAGTTCTGCCCAGAAATGGAAATTCCACTTATCCGCTCCCCTCCCCCCCCCCCCGTGTCACATTTGGCACCTTTCGGGGGGGGGGGGGGGCAGATACCTGTCTAATACAGGTATTTGCTCCCACTTCCAGTGAAAGATCGCCGCAGTATCTGCGGCGATCTACACCATGTCCGTAAGCCCCACCTCCGTCCCCCCCGCTGTCTTCTGGGAGACACACAGGTCCCAGATAGGGTTGCCACCTGTCTGGGATTCACCTGGACAGTTCGGGTTTGGAATCATGTGTCAAGTGCTTGAAACCCGGACACATTACTCATACTGAACTTTGGCTTCCTAGCAAGGTTGCTGGCTGCAGTTGTCTAAGCTGAGAGTGTCTGTTACACTCTCTTTCACACTGCCCAAAGCCAGCATTAACAACCGATTTTGCTTTGTTTTTTACCTGCTTTTATTTATATGCTGTATATAAGAACACATTTTGCATATTGCACTTTATTTAGTTATTGTTTATTGAATGCACTATATATCCCTCAGGGGATACTTTGTATTTAGCGCTGCACTTATTTTGATTTTAGTCAGATGTAAAAGGGGAACTCTGTGGACTCTGATGTAAAGGGGGACTCTGTGGACTCTGATGTAAAGGGGAACTCTGTGGACTCTGATGTAAAGGGGGACCCTGTGGACTCTGATGTAAAGGGGAACTCTTGTGATTAACTTCATATGATTAGAAATGTTATTTATTTGCAAAATATATGTATAGTTTAGTCTATAGTCTATATACTATACTATATATGTGTAGTCTATACTATAAAGAAAAAAATTGCTGTGCGCCGCTAAAGTGTTCGGGGTTGACTTGAAGAAAGAGTGGCGACCCTAGTCCCAGAAGACAGAAGGGACCAGTCAGAACGCGCAGCGCGACTCGTGCATGCGCAGTAGGGAAACAGGCTGTGAAGCCGCAAGGCTTCACTTCCTAAATCCCTTACTTAAGATGCTGCCA
This sequence comes from Lithobates clamitans, assembly GCA_037952925.1. Taxonomy (NCBI): domain Eukaryota; kingdom Metazoa; phylum Chordata; class Amphibia; order Anura; family Ranidae; genus Lithobates; species Lithobates clamitans. Next base: position 1,707,410 of record JBBGZY010001688.1, on the reverse strand, counting down.
CCTGGAACCGAAGTACGGGTCGGCTTCAGGTGAGGACATCGCGGGTGCCCTGGACAGGTAAGTGTCCTTATTTTAAAAGTCAGCAGCTACAGTATTTGTAGTTGCTAAATTAATTTTTTTTTTTTTTTTTTGCAGGCGGAACTCTGCTTTAAAAACCCACAAGAGATTTTTTTTTACTACTACCATTCCTTTATAGAAAAAGTAAGCGGGACCTGTCACTACATTTAATTTAGCAGCGGCGTGCTTCCATCCCTGAATATTGGTAAAAGAGGAAGAAGGAGAAGTGGGACTTTGAATGAGGCATGCTGTTGTAGATAATATAAATAACATATAGCCATGATTGAACTGTCATAATGACATGTAATAATTCATAACATAATATACTATATCCACAATTAACAATATATAATATGGTTATAAAAAAATCATGGTTTTAAAACATAATCGTAATAATAAAATATTTAATAAATGTTTAACAAACATGATTTATACAATAATGCAGCATAAATAATGGCAAACATAATGTAGACATAAGTAGCAAAGTATACCCACATAGACTCAATAATAGAAATATATACATATATAGATTAAAAATTCATAGTTAAGGCAAACTTGTCTAGGCACCCTGTTGTCAGGGCTGGGCTCAGCCCTTCCTTCTCTGAGCTGGCGGCTCAGCTGTCAGCTAATTGCCAGCTCCCATCTCTCCACAGTTACTCAGCTGTTGATGATATCCTGCTCGTCAGTCCTGCCTACTTAGGCCGTCCAGCCCAGAGGAGCTCTGCCTTCGATTTGGTCATCATCACAGAAACTGAGATGATCTCCTGTGAGTCTGTTCAAGACTTGCTTTGCTGACATCCCTTCTGGCTCCAGATCCTGCTTGCTGTTCCACTACATTGATCCCTGACTTCTGGCTTGGCTGACTATCTGTTCCGGTTACTGAACTTTGGCAATGTTTTGACTACATTTGTTCTTTTTACTTTTATTATTAAACAAGTGTGATTTAACTTTACCTCTATCTCAGCCTGATTTCATGGTTTCTGACACCTGTGTTGGAAAGCTGACACGTTTCATGACATACAGCCACTCATCAGAAGTTGGATGCATAGTTATACTAAAAAGGATAAATGGATAATAAATCTAATAATATATGGTACCCTCTAAGGGGGAAAGAAACATCATGTAACCAAGCCAGTTCTCAATTACTCACACAGCAGCCCTTGGGCTGAGACCAGATTCCATGGGGAAGTGAGTGGTGGTCCTGAATAAGCTGTCTCGCGTGGGGTTAAGGCGGGAGACGCACCCCAAATAAGTTGGGGACCGAAAGAAGCAACCAAAGGGCATAACCAACCAATGGGGCATATTCCCTAGGTGTGGTGTGTGTGCACTTATGCACGATTCTGTGGAAAAAAGAAAGAGGAGGGCAAAAACCATAAGTGAAAAAATAACCGTGTAAAATGGTGAAAATACATGGGAGCTGGTCTCAGCCCAAGGGCTGCTGTGTGAGTAATTCAGAACTGGCTTGGTTACGTGATGTTTCTTTCCTCCACCTCCACCATTCACTTCTCCCTTTTAGACTGTGTGCTGCTCTTCCTTTTTCTTTCTTTTTTTTACCCCTGGTTGTTGTGTTGATTTCTTTATCCCCTTTTTTAATCCCTTTCCTTTCCTTTTTACTCACTTTTCTATTCACTTCCATTCACTCGCACACTTATACTTTAATAAACCCTCTACCCCTACACTTAGTAATAATCCTTAACACACTTTTTTTCACTCAGGTCCCCCAATGGGGTCTTCACCTTCACTTCCCACCAGGGCTTTTCATACATAATCACGGCCTAGGATGTGTCTGTGCTGGTTGCTTCCACCCCCCAGCCTCCACGGCCCCCAGAGATGGGACTCTGCGGTGTATGGGCGATTCTTGATGCCACATTGCCGCTGCGCAGAGTTGTAAGTTGGACATGCGACCTTATACCATGCTCTCCATCTATTCTTGCCTTCAAATTTTCCTTGTCTCCCTTTTTGTTTGTTTTGTCTTTACCCCCATTTCCTCAAACATCTCTTAAGACTATCTAGATATTTTGTTCATTGTTTCTAGACATTTTCCATGGTTTATGCTCCTGATGCCGCAAAACGCGTCGAGCCATCCATTCCTACCATTATTCTACCATGGATCAATCTATACTCCCTATGGTTCAACCAGTGTTTTCAATAGAATATCCTATTAACTGTGTTAATTCCCTTTTCTAATGCTTGCTCCATTTTTATTACATGTAATGTCTACTGTGATTGGGGATTATTATGTAACTTATGTTGAAAATGATCAAAAATCTCCAGAGGTTGTAACCCAAAATGTTTTCTAGAGGCTGTATGCCCAGAATGTTTTATATAAGTCACGCGATTTCACAGCCGCGTTCAATGTGAACGAGGGATAAAGTATCCTGCATGTTCTAGAAAAGACCAATAACATAGACTACGCACTGCCAGGTCCACAGGAAAATGGCTGCAAAAAGAAGACAACATTATCTGTAGCATTCAGTCAGTCACAGCCACTGACACGTGACACCTAATGAGGGACTTCACTTTCTCAGACTAAAGAGAGCGAATGAAACAAATTATGCTGTCTGCATTGTGTAGCCATTTTGCGGTGGATCCTGCCGTGCCTATTCTGTTATTTGTCTTCTCTAGAGTCTAGATTAGAACATGACAGAAACTTATATAACAAAGGCAATCAAATACCCAAATAATGTCTCCAGCTGAGGACCTTTCGTCTTTAAGGGTCCCCCATGTTCTAGAAGACCAATAACATAGAATAAGGACTGATGGGTAAACGGCAAAATGGCCACAAAACGAAGACAACATTATTAGTAGTATTCATCCTCTTTAGAACTCAGAAAGGCGGTGTTTCATCAGATTAGGCGACCCGTCAGAATGTGTAACGGAAGTGACGTTCTGTCGCCGCCATCTTGCTACACCCCGCACTCCTCTACAGAAAGGATACACTGAGAAGGGGAAAGCGGACATCTTGTTACACCCACCGGAGTTTTACATTTTACACTTATTTTTAACAGTAAACGAGTTTATTTAGTGAAATACAGTACTTAGAACTCAGTCTAAATGTTTACATGTTTAATTTTAAAAGCAGCGATCTTCTGTCAGATTAGCAAACCTGTGAGATGAGCAGGCTTGCCGCTGCTTTTAAAATTCAACATCTAACCAGACAGACGGAGTTCTAACCACTGTATTTCACTATATAAACTCACTGTGCTGTAAAAAATAAGTGTGAAATGCAAAACTCCGGTGGGTGTAACAAGATGTCCGTTTCCCCCCTTCTTACTGTATCCTTACTATGGAGGAGTGCGGGGTGTAGCAAGATGGCGGCGACGTACCGTCACTTCCGTTACATTTCTGACGTGTCGCCGAATCTCATGAAACAGCGGTGTTCTATCTGATTACTATTGCAGCGCATGCGTGAACGCCCCTCTCTCTACACCTCCTGCCTGTGTGCAGTGAGAGGCTTTGCGCAGATAGGACGGCTGCTGGGGAGAGGGGCGGGGCGTCTTTCTCCTCCAGTAAGGGAGAGGCATGAGGAGCTGGCTGCTTCCTGAAGCATGTTGTAGTAGAGAAGACTCCTATGTGGAAACAGGTTTGGTTATAATAGAATTGAAAAGCTACTTTTTTTTTGTTAAAGGAGAAGTTTGCCTAAAGCTCTTTTGTTCATACTTCTCCTGTGGACCACAGTATTGCACTTAGTTCTGTATTCAGCCAACAGCAGGCTAAAGTCCCCTGATATCACATAGAGACGGTCCAGGCTCTGCAGGGATCCTGACAATAATGTCGGGATCCACCCAGATGCCTAACCAGCAGCTGGCTCCGCCCCTGAGAGCCTGAACCAGCACCTCCTGCCCCTCCCACAGCCCGACACTCCAGTGTGGCAGAGCACAGAGCTGGTGACTGGCGGTCTCGGCTCTCTGCTCTAAAAGACAACCTGAGAACTGAGCGATCTGTGATCTTCGATCGCTCAGTTCTCAGGGTAGAGGCAGCTGGGGATAGCCGCAGCATTAAATATCAATGCGGCACCCACCTAGGTGAGTATGAATGTTTTATTCTCTTGAAATCCCGCACTTTACTTATTTGCATCTTTTCACAGTGCTGATCTCCTCCAACCACTTTACAGCCACTAAGAGGGGGTTTTACCAATCCATAAATAAAATAAGAGAGTTGGTTTTAGATATACTTTTTATTCAAGAGAAACTCTTTCATTTGTTGTGCATCACAGGTTGTCATTTAAAATGTCCCTTTTTGATCTGTCCGGGCAATATTATTATTTTTATTATTATTAATATCTTTGCTGTAATGTAGAAGTGTTTTGTGTGGAGATTAGAAGTAATCAATAACTTGTTGTTTTACAGATCCTCATTGATAATGTTAAGCCAGGAGGAAGCGGAGGCTCAGATCTCGGAGCTCGACCTTCTCTCCAGCATGTTCCCCAGTGAAGAAGAGTTTGTGGTCACTGATCAATTGGCATTGGCAGAGCTGAGAGAATTTGCAGAAAAGCAGACGGCGGTCCCTCCAACCTTTACAATCCAGTTCACATTGACGGTGAAACTCGGTGATGGCAACGCCGACAACATCCAGGTGATGTGGGGTCTGTTATCCGTGTCTAAACTGATATCTGTGGGTGTTGTGATGACAGAACATGGACCTTGGAATTTATTTACCACCGACCGCCGCGCGACTATATACGTCCTGACTACACACACACACACACACACACACACACACACACACACACACACACACGTCCTGACTATATACACACACACACACGTCCTGACTATATACACACACACACACGTCCTGACTATATACACACACACACGTCCTGACTATATACACACACACACACGTCCTGACTATATACACACACACACACACGTCCTGACTATATACACACACACGTCCTGACTATATACACACACACGTCCTGACTATATATACATGTCCTGACTATATACACACACACGTCCTGACTATATACACACACACGTCCTGACTATATACACACACGTCCTGACTATATATACGCCCTGACTATATATACACGTCCTGACTATATACACACGTCCTGACTATATATATATATACACGTCCTGACTATATATACGTCCTGACTATATATATACGTCCTGACTATATATACACGTCCTGACTATATATACGTCCTGACTATATATACATGTCCTGACTATATACACACACACGTCCTGACTATATACACACACACGTCCTGACTATATACACACACACGTCCTGACTACACACACGTCCTGACTATATATACGCCCTGACTATATATACACGTCCTGACTATATACACACGTCCTGACTATATATATATACACGTCCTGACTATATATACGTCCTGACTATATATACGTCCTGACTATATATACGTCCTGACTATATATACGTCCTGACTATATACACACGTCCTGACTATATACACAGGTCCTGACTATATACACAGGTCCTGACTATATACACACGTCCTGACTATATACACAGGTCCTGACTATATAAACACGTCCTGACTATATATACACGTCCTGACTATATACACGTCCTGACTATATATACACGCCCTGACTATATACACGTCCTGACTATATATACGTCCTGACTATATATACACGTCCTGACTATATACACGTCCTGACTACATATACACGTCCTGACTATATATACGTCCTGACTATATATACACGTCCTGACAGCTGCTGCCACAACCGAGGTATCCATCTCTTCAGGCGGCGGTTCGGTTAACGATAACGGTGGTCTCTGCGGCGGATTCGCCATGAGATCACCGTTATTGGCCGCGGGAGAGGGCTCTCTCCCGCCGCTCTCCCGTGCCTTTCGCTGCTTACCGGAGCCATCAGCAGCGGCAGAGGCGATCGGGACCTGTCCGTGGCTGGGTATGGAGACGAGTGAGGAGAAGATGGCCCCCACCCGTCTCCATACCAGGAGGGAGGAAGCGACTTCAAAACGTCACTTTCGCCCATAGCTCTTAAAGGCACATTTTTCTGTTGTCATTTTTTTCAAATGACAAATATTTTTTTTTTTTTTCGTTTATTGCATTTAAAGCGGGATTCCGGCCGTAAAAAAAAAAATTTAAAGTCAGCAGCTACAATCACAGTAGCTGCTGACTTTAAATAAGTACTTACCTGTCCTGGGTGCCCGCGATTTTGGCCGCCCGAGGCTGACCTGTCCCTTAGCTCTCAGGTCCCGGCACCGCCATCCTAGGTAAGGGAAACAGGCAGTGGAGCCTTGCGGCTTCACTGCCAGTTTCCTACAGCGCACGCACGAGCGGCGCTCTGTGAATAGCCCCGTGGTGTTCTGGGAATACACACAGTTCCCAGAAGACAACAGGGCCGCTCACCGAGGAGCAGAACACGCCGCGGAATAGGAAGAGGCAGATTAGGAAGACTGCCTAGCAACAAGGGTTTAGGTAAGTTTAAAATTTTTTTTTTTTTTCAAATGTTTTTTTTTACATTTTTTTTTTTAGGATTTTTGGTGAATTTTTTTTTTCATGGTGGCCCTCCACTTTAAGTCCAAATGGAGGACCTTTTGACCCCAGATCTCATATTTAAGAGGACCTGTCATGCTTTTTTCTATTACAAGGGATGTTTACATTCCTTGTAATAGGAATAAAAGTGACCCAATTTTTTCTTCTTAAAAACAGTGTAAAAATAAATAAAATAAATAAATAAATAAAAAATGTTTTATGCGCCCTGTCCCGACGAGCTCACATGCAAAAACGAACGCATACGTGAGTAGCACCCGCATATGAAAACGGTGGTCAAACCCAACATGTCACGCTTCAAAATTGCGCCCGCCCGTGGAATGGCGACAAACATTTACCCTTAAAAATCTCCATAGGCGACGTTTAAAAAATTCTACAGGTTGCATAAGTTACAGAGGAGGACTAGGGCTAGAATTATTGCTCTCGCTCTACCGATCGCGGCGATACTTCACATGTGTGGTTTGACCACCGTTTTCATATGCGGGTGCTACTCACATATGCGTTTGCTTCTGCACGCAGGCTCGTCGGGACAGGGCGCGTTTAAAAAAAAATTTTTTTATTCTTATTTATTTTACCTTTTATTTTTTATGTTTACACTGTTCTTTTAAAAAAAAAAATTGTGTCACTTTTATTCCTATTACAAGGAATGTAAACATCCCTTGCAATAGGAAAAAAGCATGACAGGTCCTCTTAAATATGAGATCTGGGGTCAAAAAGACCTCAGATCTCATATTTACACTAAAATGCAATAAAAAAAAAAAAAAGTCATTTAAAAAAATGAAAAAAAAAAATGTCCCTTTTAAGAGTTATGGGCGGAAGTGATGTTTTGACGTCGCTTCCACCCTGCAATGATTTGGAGAGGGGTGGGGGCCATCGTCCCCTCACTCGCCTCCATGTCAGGCCACAGGAAAGATCCGATCGCCTCCGCTGCTGCTGACGCTCCAGTAAGTGGCGGAGGGCACCGGAACGCAGCGGGGGACCCTCTCCCGCCGCCAATAAAAGTGATCTCACAGCGAATCTGCCGCAGAGACCACTTTTATCTTAAACTGGAATGCTCACTGAAGAAGAGGACACCAGGGTTAGGGTAGCTAGCTGCTGCCATAACAACGATACCCTCCTTCAAAGTACCGACGTATATTGACGGTGGGCGGAAGTAGTTAAAGCGGAGTTCCACCAAAAGTGGAACTTCCGCTCATTTGTCTCCTCTCTCCCTCCAGTGCCACAATTGGCACCTTTCGGGGGGGATGGGGGACAAGATACCTGTCTTTGATAGGTATCCTGTTCCTACTTCCGGGAGTCCGGGCTGCGGCCTGTAACATCACAGCGGGGCTCCCTTCTCCTCTTCCTGTCGCTGGGCCAGTAGAAGAGAGGAGTGGGGCCTCATGCATGCGCAGTAGGGTTCCCAGCATGAAGCCGTAAGGCTACACTACCGGGTACCCTTACCCGCAATGGCAATGGCAGCACCCGATAGCTGATGGAAACATCATCTGCAGTGCCGACATCGCTGGCTCCAGGACAGCTAAGTGTCCTATTGTTAAAAGCCAGCATCTGCAGTATGTGTGGCTACTGGCTTTTAATTATTATTTTTTTGGGTGGAACACCGCTTTAACTGCCAGCTTCTGTCGGACCGACTGACCTACACACGGGCCGAATGTCGGATGGTTTTTATTGAACCCACCGATGTCTCCCGACATTCAGCTCATGTGTAGTAGGCATAAGGCAGGCCATAGATGATGGATTTTACTTTCCTGCAACACGGCAGTGTTGATGGAGGAATCCCTCCTTCAGTGCTATTGTCTTCTGCCGGCTGAACACAATCACTTCTGCTAGCAGCTTAAGCCACTGACAATGATCGCATGAAAAAAATATGACAGGCTGGTTGTACTGAAGCTTATCAATCTATCGACTTCAGTACAACCAGCCTGCCCATAGATGGATCAAATCTCTGCTGGTCCCTGCTGAACCAGCATTCGATCCATCTATGGCCGGCTTAAAGGCAAACCTTTTTCTTTTAGTGTTGGATAGAGTGGAGATGGATTAGAGCACCTGTCAGTTTTTATTGCTGTCTGTGCCCACAATAGGGAGATCCACCCTCTCTATTTGTCCTGATTGCCATTGTCATCGAAAGTGGAAGTAAAAGAAAATCCCAAATTTTGGGTTGATATCAGAACACTAGTAGAGTGGAAATCTTCCCTTGGGGACACTAGTTCAGGTGACACCCTGGGATCCTTTGACTTTGGAGGGATTTCCTCTCACTTCCTGTTTTGGCTATGGGACAGGAAGTGAAGGTAAATTTCCCCAATGGGACACAGATAGCAAAAGAAAAGCTGATGGGGGGTTATAACCCTCCCTTACTTTATCCAAAATGGGGGGAAAAAAAGTTTTGCCTTTAGTTAAACTTTTAGGCCCCTTTCACACCTGAGCCTTTGTAGCATGAAGCCTGAAGCAAAAAAAATTCTGGAGGGGAAAAAAATCAATTATTCTCTATGGAGATGGTTCACATCTCCACTCCAAAAAAGCCTGAAGTTAGAAGCTCCAAAACGCCTGAAGCTCAAACAAGTTCTGGAACTTATTTTTTAAGGCAGATTACAAGCGTTATTGTGCTTTTTACATTGGTGAGCTTTTGACCTGTACAAAATCGCTTGACTTTCTGACTGAAAACGCTACACTCAGGTGTGAATGGGGCCTAATTCAGATGGACTTAGATAGAGAACATGTTCTAAATTGTTCCGACGGAACCAATTCCTATCGGGAAAACCGATTGTCTGTATGCTGTTCTGAAGCAAGTACGAGACGGAAGCTATTGGCTACTGGTTAATGAACTTCCTCTTTCTAGTCCCGTCGTAAGTGTTGTATGTCGCCTCGTTCTGGATGTTCGGACTTTGGTGTGACCGTGTGTATGCAAGACAGCTTGAGTGGAATTTCGTCGGAACACCGTCGGAAAAACCTTCAGAGTTTCTTCCGCCGGCAAAACCGGTCATGTGTACAGGGCCTAACTGTCATAGATACTCTTTAGAAATCTGTATTGCAGTACTGTCACAAATTGTATACCTTGCGACATATTCATGTATGGTATGGTAAGGTGTATATAAATTTATCGTCTCTCTGACAGAACTGTCACAAATTTCTCTCTTGGGAAAAGGCAGAGTTTTAGGCTTCATTCACACTGATGGCAAGTTTGCAGATGGATCGATTTTCAAAGGCGGTTGAGTGATGGTTTACAGGTGTTCAGGAGGCAATACTGCTGCCTCCTGAATGCCTGTGTTTTTTTGTTTTTTTTTAATCAATCCCAAGGGGGACTTGGTTTTGCAAAAGTGCTCTGCAACCACGTGGTTGGCATTCCCAGTGACTTCAGTAGATGCATTTGGCAATCGGTACCGCCTGCCAAATGTGACACGCAGAGTTAAATTTACTGCAGCTGCAAGCATCCTGGACAGTGCGATGTGTACAACGTCTGTCATGGTATTTTGTATGGCGGAAGTAATAATATGAATCAACAGCCTTCTTTACAGTTCCTTTGCCAAACACATTTTCGATGAATGATCAATTTCAAGTGTGTATAGCAACCATTAGTATCATCAAACACGTTGCAGTCTAACCTTACAATCACTGTACAATCAATTCTAGATCTACCAAAACAATGTAATATGAGACCTACCGAATCTATTCAATCAATTTGTATCCACAACTTATTGGTAGATCTACATCCGAGCCGAGTCACAGCTCCCTGTGTCCATTCAGACACGGAGCCCCGAACCGGCCCGCCCCCTCTCTCCCCTGATTGGCTGGCTGACTTTGATTGACAGCAGTACGAGCCAATGGCTCTGCTGCTGTGTCTCAGCCAATCAGGAAGGAGAATCTCAGAGGGCTAAGACACTCGTGGACATCGCTGGACAGAGAGGGATTTCAGGTAAGTGTGAAGGGAGGCTGCTGCACACAGAAGGCTTTTTAATTTTCATGCAAAGAATGCATGAAGATAAAACGCCTTCTGCCTTTACAACTCCTTTAAAAATTGCAAGGTTGAAAAATGTGTAGTTGGCTTAATTTTGTTGCAGAATCACTGAAGAGATGCAACACAATAATTACACAAGTGACATAATCAACCATTTACTTTACCTCAAATTTCCTTATCATTTATATGGTGGTGGTTTTTTTTATTTTTTTATTTTTTATTTATCACAAAAATAGCGCCATATAGTAAAAGTGTTTTTTTCATGCTTTGATAATACTAACAATGAAAACATCACAAGGTTTTCTTGAATGTGGCACAAGGCTTCTGACAGCATATGTACTGCCACAAATGTCTTATCTTAAGCTGACCATTACAAGAGCTCTGGACCCTTGCCTTGACTGCCCTCTTCTCCGTCTGCTCTCCTCTTCTCAGGCTCACGGCGGGAACCAGCAGAATTTCTGGCATCCTCCCAGGTCCCCGTTCTTTCTTCTGTTTATACCTTCCTTTTAAACAGGGCTCTCTCCATGGGCTAAAAGTACATTTGTTATTTTCTCCTCTACTGTGTTATGCTGCTGCTAATTGTAGTGTTTGTATTTTTATGTGTTCACATAGACCTTCTCTTTTTTTTTTGCAGGATGTACTTTCCTTACATTGTTCATACCCGCCTCACTACCCAAATGTTCCACCGGAAATCGTAGTCAGGTACTGTGACTATGCATGCATTCTGTGTTGTCTACAAGTATATCAATGAAATAATGTAAATGATTACTCTCTCTGTCTTCCTCTATCACACCTTCCCTTCTTCCATTTGGCCCCTTTCCCATGGGGGCGGGAGGTGCGTTGCCGGTAAAGCACCGCTATTATTAGCAGGGCTTTACCGTCGTTTTAGCAGCAGTATTCCGCCGCTAGCGGGTGGTTTTAACCCCCGCTAGTGGCCGAAAAAGGGTGAAAAACGCCCGCAAAGCGCGGCGCTATGCCGGCGGTATAGCCGCGCTGCCCCATTGATTTCAATGGGCAGGAGCGGTGTATACACCGCTCCTTCACCGCTCCAAAGATGCTATTTGCAGGAATTTTTTCTCCCTCCTGCCAGCGCACTGCTCTAGTGTGAAAGCCCTCGGGCTTTCACGCTGGAGACACAGCAGAGGCTGTTTCAGGTCGGTTTTCAGGCGCTATTTTTAGCGCAATAGCGCCTGCAAACCGCCCCAGTGTGAAAGGGTCCTTTCTGTTTTATTCTTTTTTTTTTTTCTTGGCTGATTTCCATCAACCCACCCACTTACCCTGCTACTCCCCTTCCATGCTACCCTTTTAACCTACTTCTATTACTCTTCCCTTTCCCTTTTCCACCCCCTCCTCCCCTTTCTCTCTGTGTCCCCCTTCTCTATCCTCTCCCCATTCTTGGATGGCTACTGCAGCCAGTTATTGGTTGCATGCTCCAAACTGCAAGATATACCGGCTATTGTAGCTTTGTTAAATTGCCGCAGTATTTAGTGGTTCATTTACACTATCTATAAGCATCCACCGCAGTGACAATTGCATATCTATATGCACTAACTGCCTCATTTATCACAAAGAAACATTATCCTTAAAGAAGACCTGTACTGTGGAAGTTGTGCTAAAAAAAAGGCGAGTAGAAGACAAAGGAGTAGTCACTATTGTTGTCTGTGCTTTTTCATATCAGAGCTGCTACCTGATGGCTGCTGATATGATGACTGGTAGGATAATCTTAAAAAAACAGCAGGAGAAATAGAGGAAGCAAAGATCCACAGAATGAATGAACGAAGCAGAAGCAGGGAGATCCCTTTACTGCAGGCCCTCAGGTACAGCTTCCTCTCCAGCAAGGAGAACATTGGGCAGCAATGTCACTCCAAATCCCCTGAAACTATCGGTCAATAGTGGTGCCTTTTATATGATTTTGAACAGCAGATACAAAGCTGTTAGACTCAAGACACATGTGTGTCCAGGTATAGAAAGTGCACCTGCTATAAAAGGAATTAAAAGCTAAAGGTACCTTTCTCAGAGTACTGCTTAGGCACAATTAACATTTCTATAGGCCACTATAAGTCAGTAGATCTTCAATTTAACATACTTCTTCTACTCTACAAAAAATTATGTTTGTTTTAATTTATAGATCGCCAGCCCTGGTGCGTTCACAGCAGACTCAGCTTCATACAGATCTCAACACTTACCTAAAAAACAATTGCATAGGAGATGTTTGTATTTTAAGTGCTGTGGAATGGGTTAAAGACAATGCTTCTACCTACCTGAACATCGTGTCCTCCACTGATCAGCAGAAAGAAATTGTGATGACTCCTGAAGACAGCATTTTCACTAGGTTATGGATCTACAGTCATCACATATACAACAAACAGAAGAGAAAATACATCATGGAATGGTCAGAGGAGTTGGGGCTCTCGGGGTTTAGTATGCCAGGGAAACCCGGAGTTGTGTGCGTGGAGGGGCCACAGGAGTCTTGTGAAGAGTTTTGGTCCAGGTATGTAGTTGTAGTCACTATACACAATAAAGGCAGACAGTTTCTTACATGAAGTAAAGGGGATCTATTTAACCACTTGAGCCCCGGACCATTATGCTGCCTAAGGACCAGAGGTCTTTTTCCAATTTGGCACTGCGTCGCTTTAACTGCTAATTGCGCGGTCATGCAATGCTGTACCCAAACGAAATTTGCGTCCTTTTCTTCCCACAAATAGAGCTTTCTTTTGATGGTATTTGATCACCTCTGCGGTTTTTATTTTTTGCGCTATAAACGGAAAAAGACCGAAAATTTTGAAAAAAAATGATATTTTCTACTTTTTGTTATAAAAAAAATCCAATAAACTAAATTTTAGTCATACATTTAGGCCAAAATGTATTCGGCCACATGTCTTTGGTAAAAAAAATGTCAATAAGCGTATATTTATTGGTTTGCGCAAAAGTTATAGCGTCTACAAACTAGGGTACATTTTCTGGAATTTACACAGCTTTTAGTTTATGACTGCCTATGTCATTTCTTGAGGTGCTAAAATGGCAGGGCAGTACAAAACCCCCCCAAATGACCCCATTTTGGAAAGTAGACACCCCAAGGAAATTGCTGAGAGGCATGTTGAACCCATTGAATATTTATTTTTTTTGTCCCAAGTGATTGAAAAATGACAAAAAAAAAAAAATATTTACAAAAAGTTGTCACTAAATGATATATTGCTCACACAGGCCATGGGCCTATGTGGAATTGCACCCCAAAATACATTCAGCTGCTTCTCCTGAGTATGGGGATACCACATGTGTGGGACTTTTTGGGAGCCTAGCCGCGTACGGGGCCCCGAAAACCAATCACCGCCTTCAGGATTTCTAAGGGTGTAAATTTTTGATTTCACTCTTTACTGCCTATCACAGTTTCGGAGGCCATGGAATGCCCAGGTGGCACAAAACCCCCCAAAATGACCCCATTTTGGAAAGTAGACACCCCAAGCTATTTGCTGAGAGGCATATTGAGTCCATGGAATATTTTATATTTTGACACAAGTTGCGGGAAAGTGACACTTTTTTTTTTTTTTTTTTTTTTTTTTCATAAAGTTGTCACTAAATGATATATTGCTCACACAGGCCATGGGCATATGTGGAATTGCACCCCAAAATACATTTAGCTGCTTCTCCTGAGTATGGGGATACCACATGTGTGGGACTTTTTGGGAGCCTAGCCGCGTACGGGACCCCGAAAACCAATCACTGCCTTCAGGATTTCTAAGGGTGAAAATTTTTGATTTCACTCTTTACTGCCTATCACAGTTTCGGAGGCCATGGAATGCCCAGGTGGCACAAACCCCCCCCCAAATGACCCCATTTTGGAAAGTAGACACCCCAAGCTATTTGCTGAGAGGCATGGTGAGTATTTTGCAGCTCTCATTTGTTTTTGAAAATGAAGAAAGACAAGAAAAAACATTTTTTTTTTTTCTTTTTTCAATTTTCAAAACTTTGTGACAAAAAGTGAGGTCTGCAAAATACTCACTATACCTCTCAGCAAATAGCTTGGGGTGTCTACTTTCCAAAATAGGGTCATTTGGGGGGGTTTTGTGCCACCTGGGCATTCCATGGCCTCCGAAACTGTGATAGGCAGTGAAGAGTGAAATCAAAAATTCACGCCCTTAGAAAGCCTGAAGGCGGTGATTGGTTTTCGGGGTCCCGTACGCGGCTAGGCTCCCAAAAAGTCTCACACATGTGGTATCCCCGTACTCAGGAGAAGCAGCAGAATGTATTTTGGGGTGTAATTTCACATATTTCCATGGCATGTTTGAGCAATATATCATTTAGTGACAATTTTGTGCAAAAAAAAAAAAAAAAAAAATTTGTCTCTTTCCCGCAACTTGTGTCGCAATATAAAATATTCCATGGACTCCACATGCCTCTCAGCAAATAGCTTGGGGTGTCTACTTTCCAAAATGGGGTCATTTGGGGGGGTTTTGAACTGTCCTGGCATTTTATGTACAACATTTAGAAGCTTATGTCACACATCACCCACTCTTCTAACCACTTGAAGACAAAGCCCTTTCTGACACTTATTGTTTACATGAAAAAGTTATTTTTTTTTTGCAAAAAAATTACTTTGAACCCCCAAACATTATATATTTTTTTAAAGCAAATGCCCTACAGATTAAAATGGTGGGTGTTTCATTTTTTTTTTTCACACAGTAATTGCGCAGCGATTTTTCAAACGCATTTTTTGGGGAAAAAACACACTTTTTTAAATTTTAATGCACTAAAACACACTATATTGCCCAAATGTTTGATGAAATAAAAAAGATGATCTTAGGCTGAGTACATGGATACCAAACATGACATGCTTTAAAATTGCGCACAAACGTGCAGTGGCAACAAAATAAATACATGTTTAAAAGCCTTTAAAAGCCTTTACAGGTTACCACTTTAGATTTACAGAGGAGGTCTACTGGAAAAATTACTGCACTCGATCTGGCCTTCGCGGTGATACCTCACATGCATGGTGCAATTGCTGTTTACGTTTGACGACAGACCGCCGCTTGCGCTCGCCTTAGCGCGAGAGCAGGGGGCGACAGGGGTGCTTTTTTTTTTTTTTTTTTTTTCTTTATTATTTTTTTGCTTTTTTAATCTTACTTTTAAACTGTTCCTTTCATATTTTTTTTTTTTAATCATTTTTATTGTTATCTCGGGGAATGTAAATATCCCCTATGATAGCAATAGGTAGTGACAGGTACTCTTTTTTGAAAAAATTGGGGTCTATTAGACCCTAGATCTCTCCTCTGCCCTCAAAGCATCTGACCACACCAAGATCGGTGTGATAAAATGCTTCCCCAATTTCCCAATGGCGCTATTTACATCCGGCGAAATCTAAGTCATGAAATGCTCGTAGCTTCCGGTTTCTTAGGCCATAGAGATGTTTGGAGCCACTCTGGTCTCTGATCAGCTCTATGGTCAGCTGGCTGAATCACCGGCTGCATTCTCAGGTTCCCTGTTGAGACAGGAGAGCCAGAGAAAAACACGAAGGACGGTGGGGGGAGGGGGGCATTCCATCCCACGGCTTGTAAAAGCAGTCTAGAGGCTAATTAGCCGCTAGGATTGCTTTTACATGAAAGCCGACCGCTGGCTGAAAAGAATGATACCAAGATGATACCTAAACCTGCAGGCATCATTCTGGTATAACCACTCAAAGTCGTGAATGGCGTACCTGAAGACAAAAAAATGGTTAACAATGGTTAACAATAAAGCACAGTAAACAGTAAAGTATAAATAATTACACACCTGAAAAACAAACATGATAAAACATAATAACAATAACAATAACAATAAAACATTGCAGAATAGAATACAGTAAAAAAAGAGCAGAACAATAGAGAGAGAGAATAGAGAGAGAGAGAACAATAAAACGACAACTATTTTTTTTTATTTTATATATTTTTTTTTTTTACACTTTTTTTGTAACTAACTTTTATAACGGTAACCGGTTCCAGGTTCGGGTCTCTCAAAATGCGATGGCATCTTGGGAGACCCTGTGAAAGTGTGCCTAGTCTGTGCAATGCTGTACCCTACGCTATTACTCAACTAGTGTATAGTAGCGTTCAAAACATTCACCAATGCAAAGACCAGGATTGTCAGGACAGGAGGGACAATAATAGCGGGTGTCACGCCTATATCCGCGCTTGCTGCAGACACGACATCTTTTTTGGGGGGTTCGTTGGGTAGGGGTACTCGGGAGGACATAAAAATGCCTCTCATGCAGCCGACTGCATTTGGTTGGGGATGTGAATGGGGGAAGTACGGGCGCTGCAGAAGTGGTGGGTTCCCAATTAGGATTGGCGAATGCAGCAGGAAGGACATTATGGGCACGACGGGCCTGTGTTTGTCTTCTTGGTGGCAGCGGGACACTACTTGTGCTTGCCACCTCACCAGCTTGAACTGCACTTATGGGACTCGCCACGTCACCACGTGTTACTGCAGTGCTGGTTTGACTACGACCGGGGTGTACTAGGCCGCTGGCGCTTGCCAGTTCCCCAAAACGCTACCAAAAAAACTGTTAGCGATCGCAGGGATCAGGCCTGACTCTGCGAACGCTGCAGTTATGCGTTTAGTGTTTTGTAAGTGACAGTGATCGATCGATACTGCACTTGGGTGGGCTGGGCTGGGCCGGGCGGAGGGGCAAAACGCAGGTGCTAGCAGGTATCTGGGCTGATTCCGCTAACACTGCGTTTTTGGGAACCCTAAACTGCTGGTGACGCTAGTATAGATCTGATCGGATCAGATATTGATCCGTTCAGATACTATACCACTAAGGGAGGTGTATGCTGCGTGCGTGGGTGTTAGCGGTACTGGCGCTAACCTGACGCTGCCTGGGGCTGGTGCTTGCCAGTTCACCAAAACGCTACCAAAAAAACTGTTAGCGATCGCAGGGATCAGGCCTGACTCTGTGAACGCTGCAGTTATGCGTTTAGTGTTCTGTAAGTGACAGTGATCGATCGATACTGCACTTAGATGGGCTGGGCTGGGCCGGGCGGAGGGGCAAAACGCAGGTGCTAGCAGGTATCTGGGCTGATCCCGCTAACACTGCGTTTTTGGGAACCCTAAACTGCTGGTGACGCTAGTATAGATCTGATCGGATCAGATATTGATCCGTTCAGATACTATACCACTAAGGGAGGTGTACGGTGCGTGCGTGGGTGTTAGCGGTACTGGCGCTAACCTGACGCTGCCTGGGGCTGGTGCTTGCCAGTTCACCAAAATGCTACCAAAAAAACTGTTAGCAATCGCAGGGATCAGGCCTGACGCTGCGAACGCTGCAGTTATGCGTTTAGTGTTTTGTGTCAGTGATCGATCGATACTGCACTTGGGTGGGCTGGGCGGAGGCGCAAAACGCAGGTGCTAGCAGGTATCTGGGCTGATCCCGCTAACACTGCGTTTTTGGGAACCCTAAACTGCTGGGGACGCTAGTATAGATCTGATCGGATCAGATATTGATCCGATCAGATACTATACCACTAAGGGAGGCGCATGCTGCGTGCGTGGGTGTTAGCGGTACTGGCGCTAATCTGACGCTGCCTGGGGCGACGCATATCACCGCCGGGCGATCGGGGGGCTAAACCTTTATTCGGTAATAAACGGCGGGTGCCCTGACACTATAAAAAATAAACAAACTAACCAGCGTCAACCGTATCGGTTATACGGTGATCAGTGGTGAAAGGGTTAACTAGGGGGCAATCAAGGGGTTAAAACATTTATTAGATAGTATATGGGGGTCCCTGACGCTATAAAACGCTGACGGCGAACCTAAATATTTACCTCACTAACTAGCGTCACCAGCGACACTAATACAGCGATCAGAAAAATGATCGCTTAGCGACACTGGTGACAGGGGGTGATCAAGGGGTTAAAACTTTATTAGGGGGGGTTAGGGGGGTACCCTAGACCTACAGGGGGGTAACAGTAACTGTGCTAACACAGTAACTGTCACAAACTGACACAGCAGTAATCAGAAAAAAAAAAAAAAAAAAAAAAAACGGCTGGTGTCAGTTTGTGACAGGGGGGGGGGGTGATCGGGGGGGGATCGGGGGGCGATCGGGGGGGGGGATCGGGGTGTTTAGTGTGCCTGGCATGTTCTACTGTGTGTGTGTGTGTTGGTGCAGTCACTCACATGTCGTCTCTCCTCGGGCCGGAACGGAAAATACCGACCCGAGGGGAGATGACATCACTTCCTTTGCTGCTGTTTAGCATACAGCAGCAAAGGAGTGTTCCTATTGGCCGGCGGCGATCGCGAGGGGGGGGGCACGATCGGATGGCCTCCCCCTCGTCTCCGATCGCCGGGGGACAAAACGGGACCGCCTCGGGCGGCGGGGGGGGGTCCGATCGGACCCCCCACCCGCGGGAGGCAAATCACGTACATGTACGTGATTTTGCCTGCCCGTGCCGCCTTGCCGACGTACATCGGCGTGAGGCGGTCCTTAAGTGGTTAATATCAATGATTCAACAAAGCACAACCACTTTATCAGCAAATAAAATACAAGAAACCACTCTATTGGCATAATTTACCATTCCCATTCTTGCCCGTTGGCCTGTTCCGCACTATTTTTGGGTGGAAAAAGCTGCTAGGTATAGAGCACGTATGAATGTACTTCCAAACCTCCCATTCATAAAGTGCTAAGTAAATGAGCATCTCAAGAGTGTCACATGGTTGGGGAGATGGAGTGCCTGCCTTGAGGCTTCCTATTTAAAAAAAAAAAAATAGCAAGGTCCATAAAGACATGAATGAGTGAGTTTGGGGTGGAGGAACTTGAGTGCACAGAGTCTTGGCCTCAACCCGATAGAACACCTTTGGCATGAATTAAAGTGGAGACTGCGAGCCAGGCCTTCCCATCCAACATACATCAGTGCTGACCTCACAAATGCGTTTCTGGAAGAATGGTCAAACATTCCCATAGACACACTCCTAAACCTTGTGGACAGCCTTCCCAGAAGAGTTGAAGCTGTTATAGCTGCAAAGGGTGGGCCAACTCAATATTGAACCCTACGGACTAATGCCCTGTACACACGGTCGGATTTTCCGACGGAAAATGTGTGATAGGACCTTGTCGGAAATTCCGACCGTATTTAGTCTCCATCACACATTTTCCATCAGATTTTCTGACACACAAAGTTTGAGAGCAGGCTATAAAATTTTCCGACAACAAAATCTGTTGTCGGAAATTCCGATGCACAAAGTGCCACGCATGCTCAGAATAAATAAAGAGATGAAAGCTATTGGCCACTGCCCCGTTTATAGTCCCGACGTACGTGTTTTACGTCACTGCGTTCAGAACGATCGGATTTTCTGACAACTTTGTGTGACCGTGTGTATGCAAGACAAGTTTGAGCCAACATCCGTCTGAAAAAATCCTAGGATTTTGTTGTCGGAATGTCCGATCAATGTCCGACCGTGTACGGGGCATGCGTCCCAATACTTTTGGTAATATAGTGTGTACACACACACAAACACCACGTAATTGAATGAATAAATCATTTAAACAAGCTGGAATCAATTAGTAAAGAAGTATACAACATTCCTTATCATTATATCTCAATTAATTCCAAAAAACTGGAACGACTCTAGACAACAGGTGTGTTGAATCCCTCACATGGCAATAGATATAATCGATCGAACAGTACATTTAAAGAACAAAAGAATATATATATAATTAATGTCTATAGAAACTATTAATAAAACCGTTAATATATAACTAAATTAATACAGAGAAGGACTAATACAGAAAAAAAGCTAATCCAAAACATAATAATCAATATATATATATATATATATATATATATATATATATATATATATATATATATATATATATATATATATATATATATATATATATATATATTATTTCATGTCTCTAGAAACTATTAATAAAACGGGTAATATATAAATATTACTTGATTATTATGTTTTGGATTAGCTTTTTTTCTGTATTAGTCCTTCTCTGTATTAATTTAGTTATATATTAACGGTTTTATTAATAGTTTCTATAGACATTAATTATATATATATTCTTTTGTTCTTTAGATGTACTGTTCGATCGATTATATCTATTGTCATGTGAGGGATTCACCACACCTGTTGTCTGGAGTCGTTCCAGTTTTTTGAATTAATTGACATATAATGATAAGGAATGTTGTATACTTCATTACTAATTGTTTCCAGCTTGTTTAAATGATTTAATCATTCAATTACGTGTTGACGATAATGAGCTATATATTGGTCCATGTATGTGGTTTTGAAGAAGGGCGCTATCTGCATCACCATGTATACCATTTTAATTCTGATGAAACTTTTTATAACGTCAATAATTTTTTATGTGCAGCAATCCCATCTCTTTTTACACACACACACACACACTTTATATGTATGTGTATATATACATTTGTGCTCATAAGTTTACATACCCTGACAGAATTTATGGTATGTTTTGATGCATTTAGATGCTCTTTGGTGTATTTTTGATGCATTTAACTTAAAGGTGTAACTTTCCTGCTGGGGGGACATCTGTGCAGAAAGTTCTTGTCATACGATGGACACAGCGATGTTCACAACTAGTTGTTCCGGATTCCAGAATCGCAGCAAAATGCGGGACACACTTGCGTTCCACTTACTTTCAATATCGCCCCAATCGAGGCGTTATTTTGCCGCGATTGTCGCCCGACAAATTGCAACAAAATTGCAGGACTGCTTTTGGGAAACAGGCGTCCCACTATTTTGTTTGTGTGATTTGTCAGGTGACAGTCTTGTCCCATGATTGGGTGCCTTTTGAAAGTAACAGGATCACAAGTGTGTCCCGTGTTTTTTTTCTGGAATCGCCGTAATGCCACCCGCGATCCGGAATACCCAGGTGTGACCGCGGCCTAAGTGTCTTCTATCAGTTGCTGGGTTCAGGCTCTATAGATTCTGGGGGAACGTTTTCATTTAATTTCTCAAACATTACACACTTTCGCTCCATTCTTTATTCCACCACTAATATATACTCAGCATTGACTTTGTATAGCGCTTTTCTCTCTGGGGACTCCAAGCACTGGGAGATGGCGTTGGCCGGGAATCGAACCCGGGTCAGCTGCTGGGAAGGCAGCCATGCTCACCACTGCACCACCAACGCAAGGAAGGAAGGAAACCCACGCAAACACAGGGAGAACATGCAAACTCCATGCAGATAGTGTCCTGGTCAGGATTTGAACCAAGGACTCCAGTGTTGCAAGGCTAACCAGTAAGCCTCTGTGCTGCCCATATGCGGCATCTGTTACCTAAGGCCCGCCCCCTCAGAGCAGGGTACATCAGTTATGTCCACTCAAAGCGCCTACAGAAGAAATCCAAACTTAACCTAAGCTACAATATATATATATATATATATATATATATATATAAAACACTCCAAAACACACCCACAGAATAAATATTCCTGTGTAGCAACGTAAGATATCTCCGTCCTCAATGTAAACTATTCGGTAAGGATAAAAAAAGCCTATATTGCTGACACAAGCCTTTGAAACAGGAGCGCTCCAGATGACGTCAGAGTGTTGAAACGCGTATGGAGGAGTTAGCATACGTGCTTGCATCACTTCCTGTTTCAAAGGCTTGTGTCAGCAATATAGGCTTTTTTTATCCTTACCAAATAGTTTACATTGGCATATACTGTGGAGGTGTGAGACCCCAAGAGGGGGTGAAGGATCTGGTGAGTGCAGTCATTATAAAAGCACGAATAAGGCACGCACCGAGGATTTATTCATTGGAAAGTTCACCATAATTTAAACGGACTTATTCACCGGCACTATAGCACCTATCAGATGTTCACTTGTTTATCCACATTAGCACTTTAATTCACTTTGTTTATATGATTGATACATATGTATAATAATTAGGTCCCCAAATTAGCAACACAATGGAGCTAAATATTCCATTCACACTTAGGCCTCATTCACACAGGGGGTATGAATACGTACCCCATGGGAGGACCTTGATTATTGTAACCGGGATGCACAGGTGTTGCCAGCATCCCATGTAGGCAGTCCCATTGCTGTCAACTGGGATGCAGCAGCTGTACCCAATGTGACATCTGTGTGAGTGTCGGTGCACGGCCCCGAACGCATCAGGGGTGCGTCCGCGCAACTACACTCGCATGAATGTCCTTTTTGGGGTAAACGCAGCCCCCACACAAGGTACAGATTCATACACATCATGTGAGTGAGGCCTTGGACTTCTCCATGAAGGACCTCACTGGTGGGAACAGTTCTTATTTCCCCAGCAGAGAAAGCCTAAAGAAAGCTGGAAAGACTCCTCCCACCTCTGAAGACAAAAGGAGTTCCTACCTCCCCTCATAGCCGGTCCAACACATGCCTGAAAAACATACTGGCCTCCAACCTTCCCTAATAGCTGGTCCAACACACACCTCAAAAACATACCGACTTCCAAACTCCCCTTATAGCCGGTCCAACACAGTGGTCCCCAAATTAGCAACACAATTGAGCTAAATATTCCATTCACACTTAGGCCTCATTCACACAGGGGGTATGAATACGTACCCCATGGGAGGACCTTGAATACTGGAACTGGGATGCACAGGTGTTGCCAGCATCCCATGTAGACAGTCCCATTGCTGTCAACTGGGATGCAGCGGCTGTACCCAATGTGACATCTGTGTGGCTGTCGTGTCACGGCCCCGAATGCACCAGGGGTGCGTCTGCTCAACTACACTCGGATGGATGTCCTTTTTTGGGTAAACGCAGCCCCCATACAGGGTACAGATTCATACACATCATGTGAGTGAGGCCTTGGACTTCTCCATGAAGGACCTCACTGGTGGGAACAGTTATTTCCCCAGCAGAGAAAGCCTAAAGAAAGCTGGAAAGACTCCTCCCACCTCTGAAGACAAAAAGAGTTCCAACCTCCCCTCGTAGCCAGTCCAACACACGCCTGAAAAACATACTGGCCTCCAACCTCTCCTCATAGCCGGTCCAACACACGCCTGAAAAACACACCAGCCTCCAACCTGGGGCAGACCTGCCTTGTGAGCTGTCCCTGCAGTAAATACTGCGTACACCTGCAATAAAAAAGAAGAATCAGATTTAGCACCTTCACCTACATTTCATATATTTTTTTTATACAACATCAAATTATAGAGAGAAAAGTTCAAAATTCCAGTGTCGGGGACAATAAATAAACCCAACATTACAGGGACAAAGGGATGACTAATGTTGGCCTTCATATAAAAATTCTGGTTGCATGGCAGTTATTCCAACCCAGATGGCATAAACACTGAGATAAAATGAATGGAGTCAGAAAGGGGACTGATTGTTCACTTCCGGTAGCGGGGGAGTAATCTGCAGTGCTTTTATTTCTTATTATTAAACACTTGGGCTCTTTTTTTTGAATCCCTTGAATTGTTGCGGTAGATTGATATAGAAGAGGCCGGGACCGGGAACCGCTGCATTGCAGATTACTCTGCCACACCCCAAAGTAAAGAAAAAGTCCCCTGCACGTTTTGGATTGATTGCCATGCAATTCTGTCATGTGACAATCGTGACAAGATTTTGCCATATTTGGGGTGTCATTAACCACTTAAGGACCGAGCCTCTTTCTGAGATTTGTTTTTTGCTAGAAAATTACTTAGAACCCCCAAACATTATACATTTTTTTTCTAACACCCTAGAGAATAAAATGGCGGTCGTTGCAATACTTTCTGTCACACCGTATTTGCTCAGCGGTCTTAGAAGCGCACTTTTTTTGGAAAAAATACACTTTTTTGAATTAAAAAATAAGACAACAGTAAAGTTAGCCCATATCGTGAAAGATGATGTTAAGCCAAGTAAATTGATACCCAACATGTCACGCTTAAAAACTGCGCCCGCTCGTGGTATGGTGACAAACTTTTACCCTTAAAAATCTCCATAGGCGATGTTTAAAAAATTCTACAGGTTGCATGTTTTTAGTTACAGAGGAAGACTAGGGCTAGAATTATTGCTCTCGCTCTACCGATCACGGCGATACCTCACATGTGTGGTTTGAACTCTGTTTTCATATGCAGTGGCTACTCACATATGCGTTTGTTTCTGCACGCGAGCTCGTGGGGACGGGTCGCGTTTTAAAAAACATTTTTTTTTCTTATTTATGTTACCCTTTATTTTATTTTTTTACCCTGTTTTTAAAAAAAAAAAAGTTGTGTCACTTTTATTCCTATTACAAGGAATGTAAACAAAGCATGATAGGACCTCTTAAATATGATATCTGGGGTCAAAAAGACCTCAGATGTCATATTTACACTAAAATGCAATTAAAAAAATAATTTAAAAAATATGTCATTTAAAAAAAAAAAAAAAGGCCCTTTAAGAGCTATGGGCGGAAGTGACGTTCTGACGTCGCTTCCGCCCTGCAACATCTTTCCCTCACTCGTCTCCATGTCAGGCTAGGGAAAACATCCCATCGCCTCCGCCACTGCAGATGGCGTGATTTTATTTTATCATTATTACACCAATTATTTCTCCATTTTTAACCCTTTAACTGACAAGCATATATTTTCTTTTTTTAAAGCTTACTGTTATATTCAGGATTCTAATCTTCATTTCCTGTGCTGGGTCACAGCCAAACACTTCTTTTCCTGTCTGCAATGCCTCCTGGGAGATGTTTGTCATCAATCCCAGGAGGCGATAGGCATCGCTGGGCCATAGCATCGTGTTATTTCAAAACATCGGAAATGACGCAATGCAAGGTGGCCAGCGCCATTTTAAATTAGGGCAATCAGGCTTTTGTTGCCATGGTTACCAAAGCTTCTTAAACACAGTGATGGGCGGTGGGGGAGGCGGCTGGAGCATCTCAGCTCTGATTACATACAGAGCCCGGGGGAGGGGACAGCCACACCATCTACTAATGATTTATAATAGAGGAATATAAAGGAGGCAATTTTGATGGGGGCAGTATAATGGGGTAATTTTGATGGGGGCAATAGGAAGGGGCGGTTTTGATGGGGCAATTTTGATGGTGGCAGTATGATGGGGCAATTTTGATGGTGGCAGTATAATGGGGCAATTTCGATGGTGGCAGTTTTGATGGGGCAGTCTTGATGGAGCAGTTTTGGTGGGGGCATTATGATGGAGCAGTTTTGATGGGGCAATATGATGGGGTAATTTTGATGGTGCAATAGGATGGGCCAGTTTTGATGGGGGTAATTTTGATGGGGGCAGTTTTGATGGTGGCAGTTTTGATGGTGGCAGTATGATGGGACAATTTTGATGGGCCAGTTTTGATGGGGCAATTTTGATGCTGGCAGTATAATGGGGCAATTTTGATGGGGGCAATAGGATGGGGCAATTTTGATGGTGGCAGTTTTGATGGGGCAAATTTATGGGGCAGCTTTTGCAAAAGGTAATTACTTTTTAAATGATGGTAATTGTAAATGATATCCCTCTTTCTGTGCAGATTTCATATATATATATATATATATATATATATATATATATATATATATATATATATATATATATATATATATATATATATACACATGTGGTGTGTGTGTATATATTAGGGCTGGGAAAAAAATCGATTTAAATCTTGAATCGAGTTGAGAGGTCAAATCGATTCAAAATTTAAGCAAATCGATTTTTTTAAGATTTTTTTTTTTTCACCGCGCCGGTCCCGAGGCGCTGCGGGCATGAGTTTTTAGGCGAGGCCGCGGGCCGGACGCCGCGGACTAGGCCGAAGCTGCGGCCTCGCCTAAAAGCTCATGCCCGCAGCGCCTCGGGACCGGCGCGGTGAAAAAAAAAAATCTAAAAAAATCGATTTGCTTAAATTTTGAATCGATTTGACCTCTCAACTCGATTCAAGATTTAAATCGATTTTTTTCCCAGCCCTAATATATACACACACACCACATGTGTATGTATGTGTATATATATATATATATATATATATATATATATATATATATATATATATATATATGTATATATATATATATATGTATGTATGTATGTATGTGTGTGTGTGTGTGTGTGTGTGTGTGTGTGTGTGTGTGTGTGTGTGTATGTGTATATATATATATATATATATATATATACTATATAATGCAAATGATCTCTTTTTTTGCTTCCACAGAATAAGAAAGCTGACATGGAAGCGGATATTAATCCGGCACAGAGAAGATGTCCCTTTGTCTTGTTCCCCTTCTGAGGTTCACATAAACATCCAGAAACACCGAAAATTCCCTCTTCTTAAGGAGATGGCGTTTGATGCGCACGGAGCCCGGGGGAATCACATGGATCTGGGTCAGCTCTATCAGTTTCTCCAGGAAAGGGGATGCTCGGATGTCTTCCCCATGTATTTTGGGGTTGAGGGACGATAGGAAACAACTAGAAGCATTACTAGACTGTTGGATGTGAAGAATATTTTTACACTACAGTCTGGACACTTTCTTACTGCAATAAATTTGTTCATGATTTTAAAATGTTCTTATTGTTAATAAATATATTATATTTTACTTCTGCTTTGCAGCTTCATGGGATACAAAAAAGCCCAGAGCACACTTATGGGCAATCTGGAGAAGTCGAGGGCTGCCCCATGCCTTGTGCTTTTTTCAAATCCCTGTTGGGTCTTTACCCCGGAGGAGAGACGCAATGTCCAATAGGGAGTTGTGGATAGAGAGCGGAACAACCCTTCCAGCCACTATGATTGACCAGCATTATATTTTGGTAGGATGGTCATGTGACTCTCATGTCCTTTGAAAAATGCAGTTAAAGTATTAAGCAGGCAACTAGCAGCTCTATAAATCTAATATTGAGGAAAATAGCATGTGCCTAACAGAGACTGCTAATGCATACAGATCATATGGCAATAATAAAGAACCAAAAACTAGCTACACATCCAGTGTTTGCATATATGCTTTTATTCATCTTTTATTCAATGTACACATTATGAAAACATGCTGTATTATTTCTGTACTGTACATCTTGTAATATGCCTCTATTATGTTTATATTGTAATATGGCTCCGCATCTCCTAGTGCTGCCATTGACTCCTTCATATAAATTTGGGGTTGATTTACTAAAATGGGAGCGTGCAAAATCAGGTGCAGCTGTGCATGGTAGCCAATCCACTTCTAGCTTACTTTTACACAAAAGAAAAACCCTGGAAGATGATTGGCTACCATGCATCAAATTTTGCACTCTCCAGTTTTAGTAAAACAACCCCTATATCTGCCTTTGTATGTTGCTATCTGTTGCCTCTTGGGCCCTGTGCGCCTGCACCTCATTTTCATTGTGGGATTGGCAGACCTAGTGCTATAGCCGCCTTACCTCTTAGTGCTAGCCAGGACCTGGGACACACCGGACATCACGTGACTTCCAGCATTACGTCAGTCCAGTTGCATCAGCTTGTGGGAGTCTGTGGATTGCATGAATAGGGGGAGGTCGCATTACGCCTTGTACACATGGGCCAAAAACTGGCTGCTTGAGCAGGAACCGGCCATCTTTTGGCCCATGTGTACAGCTGTCTGTTCTATAGAAGTCGGTTTCACACCTGGCTTCTATCGAACGGGCATGCTGGAAAACCAACATCCGACCCGCATCTGATCAGTGTTTATTAGTGTGTTCTGGTGGGGGGCAGTCCCCTGTCAGAATACAAAGGCACAGCAGGGGAGATAACTGTACTAATATCGCTTGTGTTATTGTGGCGATCACTCCGTTTTTTGTTTTTTGTTTTCTGATCAGCCTGCTGGGTTGAACAAAAAAAAATTCTAGTGTATACCAGATTTTGGCATGAGGTCCTCCTTAAAAAAGGGGTATGTGACCCCAAAACATTGGGTTAGCGACCTCATTTCCTCCTTGCCTACTGTGCCATTGGTAACTGTCTTTGCACAACTCAAAATATATTACGTTTTTGTATCAATCTATGCACATGCACCTAACTTTATTTTATTATTGCCATATTATCTATATGCATTACCAGTTAGGTACATGCTATTTTTTTTCTACATTGTATGCGTATTGAATCTATAGGTGTGCTAGTTCTTTGTTATTGCTTTAGTGATATTTTGGGGTCAAAGGTAAGGTTGCACCGAAACAGTTTTTTACCGGCAAGTATGAGTACCGATACCTTTTGTGGTTTGATTTGACCCCATGCAAAATGAATAAGCTCAAATCGCACTGCAAAGAATCGCATGTGATTCGAACATGAATGCAGTGTGATTTCTGTCTGAATTGCATGCGGTTTCTGGCACCTCTCCTCTGTGAACCCAGGCTGAAGTCAATATGACAAGCTTGGGTTCACACAGGAGCAGTGGGGGAAACCGCAGTGATTAGGACAGGAATCGCACTGTATCCCTATTCAAATCACATGTGATTCTTTGCAGTGCGTTTAGATCCCATTAATTTTGTATGGGCTGAAATCGCACCGCAAACACAGCTTTAGGTATCAGAACATTTGCATGAGTACTCGTGCAAATGCTTAGTCTTGATACCGGTTTTGGTGCCACCTTAGTTAAAGGGTAATGTCCTCTTTTAAACCTATAACACCCTGTATGCTTTATGAGCTATCCCTATCCCAAGCCCTCACATTACTGTCCTCAACAACCCTGTTAATGTCCTCAGCTCCTCGTTACTGTCTTGAGCCCATCCTTTACTGTCCTATGCCCTCCCTCTATTACTGTCCTGAGCCACCCCCCAACTGTCCTTAGCCCCCTTACCGTCCTGTACCTCTACTCATTGGGATACTACCATGCTCTCCCCTATCCCTAGCGGTCCATAGTACCCCTACTTATGGGTCCCCAATTCTGACCCCCATGTGAATGAGTAAGGGGTACTAAGAACCACTACCGCACCCCTCCCTATCCTGAACCATCAGATTACTGTCCTCAAAAACCCCATTCGTGTGCTCAGCCCCTCATTACTGTCCTGAGCCCATTAATTACAGTGCTCTGCCCCCCCCCTATGACTGTCCCGAGCCCCCCCCCCCCCCCCCCCCACTGTCCTGTACCTCTACTCATTGACATACTACCATGTTCTCCCCTATCCCTTGCGGTCCATAGTACCCCTACTCATGGGCCCCCAATTCCGATCCCTATGTAAATGAGTAAGGAGTACTATATACCTCTACCACACCCTTCCCTATCCCTTACACTACTGTCCTTAACAACCCCATTAATGTCGTCAGCCCCTCATTACTGTCCTGGGCCCATCCATTACTGCCCCCCCATTACTGTCCTGAGCCCCCCTTACCATCCTGTACCTCTACTCATTGACATACTCCTATGCTGTTCCTCTGACTCTAGCAGTCCATAGTACCCCTACTTATGGGCCCCCAATTCTGACCCCCATGTGAATGAGTAAGGGGTACCCCCTGCTCTCCCCCACCACACATTTGTCTCCAATACCTTTTATTTCCTCTCTACTCTTGGCCACCTGGCCCGTTCTCTCTTCTGATCTTGTGCAATTCTGATTCTCTCTTCTCTTCTTTTGTTTTCCCTCCTTCTCACCTCCTCTGCTTTGTATCTGTCTGCTGCCCTGAGGAGCTTTTCATCCTTTTTCTTCTGTTCTGCCCTCCTCTTATCATCACCCCTTCTTATTTCTTTAGACCACTTTAGGTCCACTGCAATTCTCTTTGCCTCTTCCTTCCTCATATTCTACGTTTCAGTATTTTTGGCATTGTGTCTCACTGTATACAGTCCTCTTAAACTGTATCTTGAACCAAACCTACTATTATAGTTTTGGAGGACTAAAAGCCCAATTAAGTTTTTTTTTTTCTATCTCCCGGAGATTTCACATCACTTCCTGTCCTAAAGACGCAACAGGGGAGGAAATCGCTCTAAAGTTAATGTAATTCCCATGTTGGTTGTTGCAGAAGCAGATGTCACCATTGGAGGATTTTCTCACACCAGTTGCTCATAATTTTTGTGTTACCACTCATCAGCGGCAGCCCCTCATTACAGTTCTAAGCCCATTCTTTATTGTCCTTAGCCCACCTTACCATCCTGTACCTCTACTGGCATACTACCATGCTCTCCCCTATCTCTAGCATAATACCCCTACTTATTGGCCACCAATTCCGATCCCCATGTGACTATGTACCTCCACCCCACCCTTCCCTATCTCAAGCCCTCACATTACTGTCCTCAACAACCCCATTAATGTCCTCAGCCCCTCATATCCTCATTTAAAGGATAATTAAACCCAAGAACAAATATGTAAAAAAATTATATTTTACAATTTTACAATACATTTTTTTTTTTTTTTTTTTTTACACACACTGACCAGAGCAATACAGTTTTACCATTATTTGGCATTTTTTTGAAGAAATTAAGACATTAAAAAAAAAATCTACTCGAATTTACAGTATATTAGTAGAGTGATTGTATTTCATTTTATTTGGGCCATGGTAACTTTACGGTTTTTACTTCTAAATATTCATTTTCAGTTTCTTCTCACAGTCGTCTTGCACTCCTTGCTTCTTCTTATTGTATAAATGATATTCAATGTTGGAGTGATAACATCATAGACCACAAGCAGGGCAGGTGTTAGAAATCATGGGGGCTCCAATAGAGAATTAGGAGGTGACCTGTGGGTGTGACAAAACTGTGATAACAGTGGGAAGGGCTGAAACTTAAGTCTATGTATAGAGTGTGGGTGTAAGGTGCAAGTAATGTACATAGTGCAGATATATAGAGGGTTGGAATCTTGAGTAAGGCCTGGTTCACACCACAAAGACCTACTCCAGGTGCGTTTCTGCATGCACATTTTTAACGCATTCCGGTCCGTTTTTGATGCGTTTCCAGATGCATTCCTGTGCGTTTTTGATGTATTTTTCCTGCACGGGAACGCGGTAAAACACAGCACGTTCTACTTTTTTTTTTTCCCCTGGAACTGCCCACACTGGTGTGAACTATGCCATTAGAATCCATATAACCTACTTTCCATGCGTTTTTGATGCAGAAGAAAAAAAAAAAAAAAAAAAAAACACACACACACTGGCCTGCATGTGGTGTGAACTGGCCCTCAATAAACGCAAGGGACAGGAATGCATAAAGCCCAAAATGCTTGGTCATCTACTAGTCTTTAAAAGAGTCAGTACTTTCAGATAGATAAGTTTGCCCCCTTTAAGACTTTTGTTTACCTCATGAGCTGTCAGGGGGTGGTAAAAACAGGCAACTGAGCTTTTACTGCCCATCCTAAGTCTAAAACAGGGTTCTCTAAACTTTATAAAAAGGGTCAGTTTACTATCCATCAGACTTTTGGGGGGCCAGACTGTGGCCATTGGGAGCTGAAAAGATCCCAACATAAGTAGGGGAAAACACAATGCCCTATCGTCACGTCATTATGGAAATTTTGTTCAATCATTGGAAGAAAGCGTGCCCTATCTTTGGTGTCATTAGGAGGAATTGTTCTCCTTCACTGCAGTCAGTGGTGGGGTGGGGATCATACCCCATCTTTGGTATCAGTGGATGAAGTAGTGCCCCAAATACAGCTTGGAGAGGCCTCTCAGATGTGCCACAGCTGCGTTACGGCAATGCAAAACTTGGGCATTCATGTCAATGGGGCCACAACCAAAAGTCAAATCCTTAGCTCACAACCGAGAGGATCATTACAGGCTGCTCAGGAACTCCATTTGGAGCCGCTCCAAGACAAGAAGACTGTAAGATGAAGATTTAATGCATGTGATGGACAGCACTCCCTGTGCACCCATTGGCTGAGGAGGCAGTGCAGCCTGTAAGCTATAGGCTGCACACACCACCTACTGTCGTCTCCTTAGACGATGCGTATTGGAGGTTCCCTCATTAGTCCCTCCCTCATGACATCACCTGGGATCTGCTGAGCCCCGGCCTGCTAGTTTACTATGTGGGCCGGGAGGATGTGAACCACAATACAGGACAATCTTCTATTAAAAGAGGGGATAGTGGCAATCTTTATGTACAGCCGCCCTCTCTGCGGACCTTGGCCCTGTACAGCAGGGCTGCCTGTACCCCCTTATCGGCGGCCCTTCAGCTTCTCTTACCTGATTTTTTAATATCAGACTTTAGTTTCACTTTAATAGATGAAGGTGGTCACTGAATAAAAAAAGAGGCTCAGAAGGCAGAGGCGGGCTGCAGCTGAGTTTACATGAAAATCCAATGTTTAAATATTATAATACTAATATTTTATAATAATATTTAAAGTGTATGTACCCCATTTCATTTGTCTGATATGTCTGTTGTATTATTTTTAATTTAGAAAAGTATCCTGTTCTCTCTGCATGAAATCCTGACAGACCCCTGTTTTCCTATTTCAAACTGACCATATAGACAGATTGGTTCGTGAAAAGCTGAGAAAAGGAAAAACAAGAAAAAAAGTCATATAAACATTTGTAGAGTGAGTTGGAACTTTATTGTACAGTATTTTAACTTAAGTGAACAAAATCTCAAGGGGCAGCTGCAGCCGAGTATGAAACACACTGGTAAGACAAGTCCATAAGAGCTAGGAGAAAAGCACAGATAAATACGGAGGGGGTTCAGTCATCCTGGTCATCGTCCCAGTCCTTTCTACCTGCTGGTGCTTTTGGACCACCTGCAGGTTTTGCCATAATAATCTAATAGAAGGGAAGAAACAAAAACGAATATATTTAATTTCAAAGCTTTTTTTTTTTTATCACTGTTAATCACCAAAATAACATTGCCAATGAGCTAAGACAAATATAATACATTTTCTATTAGACAGTTATGCTATATATGCAGGGCCACTTATAGGGGTTACCACCAACCTTTCTGTACACCCCCATAATTTCAACAGGATGCCTATTCAATTCAGGATGCAGGCAGTTCACTGGAGCTGAGGGAAGGGAAAAATTACTGGAACCAAATCCCCTGTGGATACGCCCCCCCTCCCCCACCCAGCAGTGCAGCTGACTTCTCCTCCTATCCCTCCTGCTGGCTTTCAGCTGCTGCAGGGGAGTCACAGGAGGATCAGTTTCTACAATTCCTCCCCCCCTTACCCCCTCACGATCCTACCTCTCCCTCCCTGAAGCTCCAACCCCCCTTAGTGCGACACAGGGAGGTGTCAGGGTAGAGAGCAGAGGAGGGGGCAGTAAATGTCATGTTTACCAGCCCCATCATTTCCTGAACACACTGAGTGATTAGTACCGATTGCGCCTGTGTTCATTCATGACTGAACCATAGTAAACTGTATTCTATGCTTCAGTTTATTAATGAACAGCAAGCCTCTTGTGTTCATTCATTCTGAAGTGCGACTGATGCTGCAGAGAAAGGGATTGAGAATTCTATGTTCTCAACCTCTGTCTCAAAAGTGAGACATCAAGGGTTTGTTTAGACCCCTGATAGTTCACCAAAGTCCTGCTTAAATACACCACAGGGCTGTCAGGGGCCCTATGATTTCTAACGGCAGCTCTGTATATATGCCCCATCCTATTTTTTAATTGTTCTGATTTCATATTGGAACTGATAAATGAACAAAAAAATAAAAAGGAACAAATCAAACCCAAACCTTTTATATAAAACTGGCAAAAGCTATGCCCTATACCTTTTAACTAAGCCGATACTCTGACAAAAATGTCATCTGTTCATACTGCTAAACAAAATCTTTTTCTTTCTGCTGTGTTGCCGATACCCAGGAACTTGTAGGAACCATCCACTGAAGGTTAAACATAATAGCTGGGTTATGTAAACCAGATCACCATTTCTTAAAGTGGTTGTAAACCTCTCTGTGGAAGTTGTACCTATAGGTAAGCCTTATTCTAGGATTGCCTATAGGTACTGTAAATATCTCCTAAATGTGCGCCGTTCAGGAGATATTCACTGTGCCGATGATGTCATCAGCGCATGCTCTCTGAAGGAACGGCAGCCTGTGCAGTTTCTTCAGCCAAGTGTGGCGTGACCGGCGGCTCCCTCGTGCATGCGCAGGAGTGATGTCACACGGCTCCAGCCAGTCACAGAGCCGGAGTGCACGGCCCCGTTAGGAAGACGGGCGAAGATGGATGCGGCCTGCAGCGGGGATGACGCAGGCTTTGTTTGCAGGAAGTGTCACATAATGTGCTAGTATGCGATGCACACTATGCCTTTACTTTGCAGGGAGGAAGTAAAACCCCACCAGGGTTTACTTCCTCTTTAAGACCACCAACCAAACACTACCTCCCAATTCTGTTGCAATTTAAACTATTTTGAATTTATTAAAACAACTAATCGGTTACTTAACACCTAGAGCAGTTTCTTCTGAAACCACAGAGCCACAAGTATTGTTGGGGAGACATTAAGCTCAAATCATTAAAAACACACCATAAAAGATCTTTTTAAGTTATATTACAGTGGAGGCCAATGAGATTTAAAAATTACAGTCACATGTTTCTTTAACGAGTATCTCTGGATAGAGCACAGATTTGGAATCTGTCAGTTTTTATTGCCATATGTGGCCCCAATGCAGATTTTTGCTCACTTCCTGTCCCAGTGACATGATTAAAAAAGGACAGGAAATGATGAAAATAGCCTCCACAAGATGTGACAAAATGTTCCAACTCTTCTCCACTCTATTCAAAGCTTTTGGCTAGAGTTACACTTTAAAAGCACATTTCTATACCCATGTTAGATTCTGTGGCAGTAAGTTCTGGAAAGGTCATGCAGTGCTTAAAGTGACACAGTTGTGCAGTCTTAAGATTTACGTTCATACTAAAGTCCCTGCACAGATTTTAAAGCCAGTGGCTGATAAATGATTTATGCAATGTGTTATCCTACTGCAGTTTTAGTAGCACACAGTTATCACACACACTGAACACCAGGCGGTTAGTAGTGAAGAGTTTCCATGCAGTATGCACTCCGTGCATTGCACCACAATAGCACCTAATTATCTGGTTCATCCTGCCAGTCATCTTTATCCCAGTGTCCTTGCTGCTTTGGGGTTTTTGGTCCACCGGCCGCTTTAGCCATTATAATCTACAAGGTTTTAAACAATTCAGCATGAACAAAATAAATAAAAAACAAAAAGCAGCATGTTCCCCATCAGAGTCCAGTGAAATCAGTTTCTTCTGTTCATCATTCTCATCATGATTAAGATTATGAAAAGATATTACATATCTATCACATTATGTGGCAAAAGAAAAACATCTAAATATAGGTTATGATATCAGCAACAGTGTTGTACCACGTTCGCCATCTATCAATGAAGAACGTTTGGAGTGAAGGAAGTCCCCTTATTGGATAACTTAGATTATTAAAAGATGTAAGCTTTTGGGGTGTCTTGGCCGTCACTCACACCTGAGCGTGATGTGATCTAAGGAAACCCAAAAGTGTGTATCTTTAGAGATAACCACTGGCCAGTGTAGTTCATTGACCAGACAAGTAATCTGCTATACCAACATAAGGTTTATAAACATACAGCGGGTGTGTGCACCAGGCTCATTCTCACACACAATTAGATAGCACAGATCACACACTGAATGCACAGAGCCAATCAGAATGGCTCTGTACCTTATGACCAATGAGAAGCAGGAACAAAGGGGTTTGCTGATCTTTGGTACAGTGACTTTATTTTACTTAAACAGCATGGCCACTAACCACTGATTGAAATAGTGAACTTTTTTTTTCTACCAGAAGTGCTCAAAAATTCCACTTCATGTAACGTTATTTACAACCCTGCCAGTTGTTTCCCTGGCCTCAATTATCTCCATTGAGTTTTTTTTTTTAGCTATGTTTAAGTATGTTGACCACGGGGGGGGGGGGGGCTTCGCATTTATTGCCACATACCCCATAACATAAAAGGGATGTTCTGTAGTCCAACAGTAAAGAACTCAGGTAGGGATGGCCACACTGCTAAGGATTTCAGTGCACCAGAGGTAGCATTGTCAGCAGACTACAGTTTGGGGCTCACTGGATTTCTGGCAGTACAAAAGGTATTTCCATATTTGCAGCTTTTAAAAACAGAACATGGGAAAGTGTGCATGTATTGCAGACATACGCTTAACATGTTTTTTATTGCTAAGGCACACATTAAAGTGTGCCTATACTTAGGGGAAAAAAAAATTAAAGTTAAGAACATAAAAAGTAAAAGAGGAGTTTTTATTTGCACTTATTACACTAATGGATGATGATAGCATGACTAGGTAACAATTCATCTCCTGACCGGGTTTTATACCAACTTACAACAATAAGCAAAAAAAATAAAAAAAAAGCAGGCAGTAATCCCACCTTCACCTGACTTTGTCATATACCACAGAAAGACTCGACATAGCAATGCCATGTAAGAAACTGGAAATATTTTACCGCTGCATGGGAATGTAAAATGTACATGTTGGATAAAAAAAACAAAAACACATGAATATTGTTGCTGTGGCATGTTACTTTTTTTACCACTTACTTGGTCTACTCGGAGTACAGTGACAGCTGCGTTTATAGCCAACTTAATTCCCCAATGTTTTCCCAGGTAAGTATCAAGGACATTACTCTCCAGCATGTCTTTCACGGCAGCGCTTTCAGCCTGAAGATCACAAAACAGTTGTCACAAGTTGTAAATCAGCATGATCACAAATACATATTTTATTGCAAACGTTATAAACATCAAATACAAGTAATGACAGTGAATAATTACACAGGTCCCAGCGTCTCTAGGCTCCTTGTATATATACAGAAAGCCCATGAAGGATGGAGGTTTCTGAAATGGAGTTCTATGGACCTGGCACTCATGTATAGGGCTCCCAACTATAAGAGTGCTCTATACCCTTACCTCTATATCAAAGCCAATGTTTTTGTTCCCTTCTTGGTGTGTGGCGTACAACTTGGAGAGTACTTCATTGGCTCTCACTCCAGAGTTCTCAGCCAAAGCTCTCGGTATAGACTCCAGTGCCTCTGCAAACTTCTTAATTGCATATTGGTCGAGTCCTGGGCAAGTCTGCAAGAGGAAACATCTTTGGTAAAAACCAAGTCTGAAAAACCAAGTCGGTTACTAGATTGCAGGTCCAGTAAAGTTAGTCTAAATGTACTAGAATCACATCTCAGTATACCCAAAATAGTCATAGACAAGGATCTTGTTATTTTGCAGCATTGAGCCCCTGTTCACATCAGTGTGATGTGCACTCCCGATTTCATTGCGGCTTGCAACTTCATTTAACAGAAGTCTATGCAAGTCGCAGTGAAATCAGCAAAAAGTAGTGCCGGAACCTTTTTCATAATCACTGCAACATGAATCATGGCAATATAATACGGTTCCATTGTCGGCAATGGGGTGCAACTAGGCATGCGCTTTGTAACTGTCAAATCGCATGACAAGTCACACACCGGTGTGAACGGGGGCTTAAAGTGAACCTGTGCAGGACGTATTTTGCCAACAAAATATATTGGTGTACACAATTACCTCTCCATATGACGTAATTTGTTTTGCCAGCTCAATTTCTGTTGCTCCGCCGCCAGGTACAAGTCGCTTATCCTAAAAAAATAAAATGCAATTAAAATTGGAGATTCTAAAAAAAGGGAGCAACATTCACCAAGTTTAAGGAACATACTTCACCGCAGCTAAAAAAAGAACTCAATGGAAATAATTAAAGCCAGGGAAACAACTGCCAGAGTTGTAAATAACGTTACAAGAAGTGGAATTTGTGAACTTCAGGTAAAAAAAAGTCACACAGTCTGTATATTTATGGCTCGATCACACTATGAATAGTCTGTGTTCACACTTCAGAAGTGTAAAGTCAATTCATTCAGTTTTGTGTAGCAGTGAATTAGTTTACACAAAAATGACTCATTATTAGGCATAATAAATACTAAGGTGTCGAAACACACCACGTACATTGAATTTAGTGTGCATAGATGTGGCGTGTTGCCAGACTTTGTATTCCTTAACCACTTGCTCACTGCCCTATAGCAGGGTGGCCGCTCTGTGCAGAATCACAGATAGATAGATCTATCTATCTATCTATCTGTGGTGCAACGGATCGTCACCGATCCGTGATCCGAATGGGTAAACCTGTTCGGATCAGCACACGACGCGATCCACTGACTCGGCCATAGGAAAGACCACGGCTTCGGCCTAGCTCCAGAGCTGCGGCCAACTTAGTACACCCGGCGGCGGCCGCGGTCTCGTCAGGAAGTGACGTTTCGTCGCCGCCATCTTGCTACACCCCACACTCCTGCACAGTAATGATAGAGTGAGAAGGGGGCAAGCGGACATCTTGTTACACCCACCGGAGTTTTAGATTTCAGAGTTATTTTTTAACACAAAACGGAGCTTATATGCCTAAATACAGTATTTGTAAATCCGACAGACTGTTTAGATGTTAAATTTTAAAAGCAGCAACAAACCTGCTGATCCTTTATGGTTGCTAATGTGACAGAACACCTCTGATTTTCACATTTAAAACTCCGGTGGGTGTAACAAGATTTGACTTTTTTTTTTTTTGCTGATCCAAAAAATCTGATGTGAGGAACGATCCGATAGTTTTTTGATCCGTTGCACCCCTAATATATATATATATTACACACATACACACTGTTCTGTACTTCCAGGTAGAGGGCATGTGAGGCTTCTGCTGTGATTGGTCAATTAGCCAATGGATGCCCGCTGGCACCAGCTGATGGGTGAGGAGACCCACTAGACGGAGCTCTGCATATGTAAACAACGCAGAGGTCCGTCCTGTCAGCAGGGATGTGCTGGATTTGGTTTCAATAAAAGCCAACACATCCCTTACTAAAAAGCACCAAAAAGTAAAATACAAAAACACTAGCTAAGTTAACCCCTTTGATCGCCCTAGATGTTCAACCCCTTCCCAGTCAGCGTCATTAGTACAGTGACAGTGTATATTTCTTAGCACTATATTAGTGTCACTGGTTCCCACAAAGTCTCAGTGTCTGATTGTCTGCCATAGTCCCGCTATAAGTCGCTGATGGCTGCCATTGCTAGCATAAAAAAAAAATTCCAGCATATACACACACCATAGTTTGTAGACACTATAACTTTTGTGCAAACCAGAGGCGGACCCAGAAGGCTTTTCATCTTAACACAAAGAATGCATCAGGGGAAAAAAACCTTGAGCCTTTATAACCACTTTAATATGTTGTAGAAAAATGTGCATTTACTGCAAATTATGGCCACACTCATACCATGGTGCAGTGTCATTCATTTTGAAGGCCACCTGAATGCACAATTACAGTAGCGTGCCACACTTTCCGCATTGCAGCACCGTTTGCTGCATTAGGAAAAAGGTATGTGTAATTTTCCTTGTGTAACAGTGCACTATCAGTGCCATTCAAAAGGAGCAGACTGCCTTAACACAAAATAATTCCAAACATTAAGCCCCCGTTCACACCAGTGCAACTTGTCATAAGATTTGGTCCAAATCACATGACAAGTCACACCCTATTGTCTGCAATATAACTGTTCAAATTGATGCAACTCTGACTTTACGGTGCCACACGGATTTGAAAAAAAATTCCTTGCACAATTGTTTTGCAATTTCAGGTGCTACTTGCATAGACATCTGCGAATGAAGTCGCACAAATGGCAGCCAAGTTGCACCTGAAGTCGCACTGACCTGCAGCTTTCCTACAATCTTAAGTTAAGTTGCATAATTTCAAAGCCGCATTCAGTGTGAACGAGGGCTAAAGTAACGTCTTATGTGAAGGGGCTAAGGGTACAGGCTCCAGGTTATACCCCTGAGCTTGTCTCCATAACCAACTCACTGACATAAGCAGCACCCATAATTTTGATGGCAGGTTCCATTTATATATAACATTTAGGTGGAGCAATAAAACGTTCTGCAAAAAAATAAATAAAAAAAGTTCATACTCTTGTGAGCACTTTGAAAGTGTTGACAGCATCATCCACAGCACGCTCCACATCATCCATCAGGTTGTCAGTGGAACCCCGCACAACAATGGTTGCAACTACCCCATCTTCTTTTTCTAATAAAACAAAAAGCATATGCAACATACAAGACCACCTTTAAAAGAACACATCAAAATTTCACTTTCATAAATAAATTATAGTGTACGAGTCTCCAGACATAACTGCAAAACAAACTTTGTTTCAAGACACATACCATGTTTAAATACAACAACTTGTGTGTCCCCAAGTTCAGACAAGTACACACTGTCACAATGTCCTAGCTCTTCTGGAGTAGGTGCCATCTGCAGAAAAAAAACCCATTAGCATGAAACATCAGATCATGAAGGAATATGCCTGACACAAAATGTATTTGAAGTCACTACTTTGTGCTTCTTTGGGAGAAGAAGAAAAAAAAAAAAAAAAAAAAAAAGCATGTCTTGCCCCAAAAGAAGAGATACTTCCCTCCTCTGCCCTTTCATTAAAACCTCCACCACCCTTACACATTCAAAATAACTGTACTGCCTCCCTTAGGATTTGTCATAAACATGCAAAATATTTCCTAATCAGGCAATGCATAAGATTTAAGCACACGGAATGCACCAATAGGTCAGTGTACATTTTCCAGTGTGGTCTATGCTCTGGCTGGTTAAGTAGGGCAGCTCACATGGTTCCATTCAAAGCTCACTACATGGCAAATGTCACCAGTGTGTGAATGTGGGCCAACAATAAGCGTAGGTTCAGACTAGTGCAATGTGGGAACCAGCCCGATTACAGCGCCGGTTCCCACATCGCTCCTCTCCCACAGGCAGTTCACACTGCCTTCTACG
Organism: Lithobates clamitans; assembly: GCA_037952925.1. NCBI lineage: Eukaryota > Metazoa > Chordata > Amphibia > Anura > Ranidae > Lithobates > Lithobates clamitans. The sequence continues at coordinate 1,666,237 of JBBGZY010001688.1, read as the reverse complement.
AACCGCGTTGCAGGTGTCAATACATTGTTAATGACACCCCCAGATCCGTTCACAGATCGCAGTGCGAACTGTGAACTCGCACAGGAATCGGATCACAAAGGTGAGAACACCCTGCACCTTTATTCTGTGCGAATCCAATGCGAGTTCAGCCATACAACTGTATGGCTGAACTCGCATTGCTCAGACATTGCATTGTGATCGGCACCTGCGGTGAGGGTGCGAATCACATGCAATGTCAGAGATCGCACTAGTGTGAACCCAGGCTTAAAGAGTTACTGAACCCAGGAGCCTGCATTCACTATATCTGGTCTCATACAGAACACAGAAAATGGAAATGCATTGGTTTTAATAAATATAAACTGCCAAATACCTTTTCTTAGCAGTATAAAGCAGTTGTGACTTCTATCAGTGTCTGGTTAAAGCTTGTGGAAGGAATTGTCATTCTACTCTGACTGTCCTAAGAGGCTGCAAGACCTCTGACCCTCTGTCTGGACAGGGCCGATTGGCCCTGTGCACCCTCCCCAAAAAACAAAACAAAACAAAAAACCTCCATCAATACACACTAAACTGAGCATGTGCAGCTTGTCCCCCTAGCCTCTGTCTTATCAGGAGATAGATTGGGGACAGTGGAAGAAGGGGAAGATCAGAGAAGACAGGATCAAACAGCCTTTTTACACAATGCAGAGGTCTCACCCCTTAGGTTCCACAGTGAGTATAACAAGCATGCTTTACTGCATATACAGACTGATTTTACTGTTGTGGGTTTAGTAACACTTTAAGCTGAACAGTGGTAACATTCAAATACCTGCATGGAAAATATCCAGATATTTGTTGCCAATAAAAAAGGCAGGAATATACACAAATGTCACCCGACGTGATATCACCATTATGCACAGGTAATTTAGTTTGACTCATGAACAAGAAAATACCCAACCATATTGTATTTCGCACTTGTAAATCTGATACTTACTAGTCTGGGCAAGGCTGTGGCACAAACCGTTTTACACAATCGTCTCAGGTCCCATTTAGAGTTCAGCCTATACAGTCATGAAAACACTAAAGTTAGTAAACAAGAAGTAACCAAAAACTAAAGCCAAATCAAATGCAACAGCTCTTACCTAACCACCATGAGGTTGTACTTGTTTGCATAGTGCAGCGCCATGTCTGCCACCTTGCCACCAGTCACTATAATATTTGCGCCAGTAGCAGCGATTGCCTTCACACTATCCTCCATCATATTCTCCTCCCCTTGGCTGAAATCCGTCAGTTCCTTTGCGTTGTTTATCAGTACAGTTCCCTGTTATGGATAACGAAATAACCTTACAGATTAGAAGGGATAACCAGAAATGGCTGCAATATTAAAAGGGGGAGGTCATTTTTTTCAAAACGTCATCTGGGAGTTCTATCATAAGTGACAGATTGACCTTTTAGTGCTAGAGTTAAAAAAAACAAACCCTTAAGCATGGGTGTTCAACCTGTGGCCCTCCAGCTGTTGCAGAACTACAAATCCCATCATGCTTGTAACTGTCAGTTGGTTGCAATGTCTGATGGGACTCCCCCAACAGCTGGAGGGCCTTAGATTGAGCACCATGCCTTAAAGTGATATTAAAGCGATTGTTATTTTAAAATAAAGACAAAATCAAATTAAAAAAAACAAAACAAAAAAAAACAAAAAAAAACGTACGATCAGGTTATATTTACCTGCTCTGTGCAAGGGTTTTGCAGTTTTGCACAGAGCAGCCCCCGGTCCTCCTTTTCTGGGGTCCCCGGGCGGCACTCCAAGCCCCCCCTCTTTATTTGGTGCCCTCACGGAGGGCCGCTTTCCATGGGGGCACCTCTGCGGGCGTGTTAAGAGTCCTGCTGCTGCATCCATTGAGTTTTTGAAATGTTCAGGCCAGTCTATCTGGCACCAACAACCATGCCACGTTCAAAGTCACTTAAATCCCCCTTTTTTTTCCTAGAATTCTGGTTTGAAATTCAGAAAGTCATCTTCACCACGCCTAGAAGCCTAAATGCACTGAGTTGCTGCCACGCGATTGGCTGATTAGTAAATTGCGTTACTAAGCAATCGAACAGGTGCACCTATAAAAGTGGCCTGTATATACATATACACACATATACAGTGGGGAGGGAAAGTATTCAGACCCCCTTAAATTTTTCACTCTTTGTTATATTGCAGCCATTTGCTAAAATCATTTAAGTTCATTTTTTTCCTCATTAATGTACACACAGCACCCCATATTGACAGAAAAACACAGAATTGTTGACATTTTTGCAGATTTATTAAAAAAGAAAAACTGAAATATCACATGGTCCTAAGTATTCAGACCCTTTGCTCGGTATTTAGTAGAAGCACCCTTTTGATCTAATACAGCCATGAGTCTTTTTGGGAAAGACAAGTTTTTCACACTTGGATTTGGGGTTCCTCTGCCATTTCTCCTTGCAGATCCTCTCCAGTTCTGTCAGGTTGAATGGTAAATGTTGGTGGACAGCAATTTTTAGGTCTCTCCAAAGATGCACAATTGGGTTTAAGTCAGGGCTCTGGCTGGGCCATTCAAGAACAGTCACAGAGTTGTTGTGAAGCCACTCCTTCGTTATTTTAGCTGTGTGCTTAGGGTCATTATCTTGTTGGAAGGTAAACCTTGGGCCCAGTCTGAGGTCCTGAGCACTCTGGAGTAGGTTTTTGTCCAGGATATCCCTGTACTTGGCCGCATTCATCTTTCCCTCGATTGCAACCAGTCGTCCTGTCCCTGCAGCTGAAAAACACCCCTACAGCATGATGCTGCCACCACCATGCTTCACTGTTGGGACTGTGTTGGACAGGTGATGAGCACTGCCTGGTTTTCTCCACACATACCGCTTAGAATTAAGGCCAAAAAGTTATATCTTGGTCTCATCAGACCAGAGAATCTTTTTTTCTCACCATCTTGGAGTCCTCCAGGTGTTTCTTTTAGCAAACTCCATGCGGGCTTTCATGTGTCTTGCACTGAGGAGAGGCTTCCGTTGGGCCACTCTGCCATAAAGCCCTGACTGGTGGAGGGCTGCAGTGATGGTTGATTTTTTACAACTTTCTCCCATCTGCATCTCTGGAGCTCAGCCACAGTGATCTTTGGGTTCTTCTTTACCTCTCTCACCAAGGCTCTTCTCCCCCGATAGCTCAGTTTGGCCGGACGGCCAGCTCTAGGAAGGGTTCTGGTCGTCCCAAACGTCTTCCATTTAAGGATTATGGAGGCCACTGTGCTCTTAGGAACCCTAAGTGCAGCAGAAATGTTTTCGTAACCTTGGCCAGATCTTTGCCTTGCCACAATTCTGTCTCTGAGCTCTTCAGGCAGTTCCTTTGACCTCATGATTCTCATTTGCTCTGACATGCACTGTGAGCTGTATGGTCTTATATAGACAGGTGTGTGGCTTTCCTAATCAAGTCCAATCAGTACAAACACAGCTGGACTCAAATGAAGGTGTAGAACCATCTCAAGGATGATCAGAAGAAATGGACAGCACCTGAGTTAAATATCTGAGTGCCACAGCAAAGGGTCTGAATACTTAGGACCATGTGATATTTCAGTTTTCTTTCTTAATAAACCTGCAAAAATGTCAACAATTCTGTGTTTTTCTGTAAATACGGGGTACTCTGTGTACATTAATGAGGAAAAAAAATGAACTTAAAATGATTTTAGCAAATGGCTGCAATATAACAGAATGAAAAATTGAAGGGGGTCTGAATACTTTCCGTCCCCACTGTGTGTGTATATATCTATCTTTATTTATTTATTTTTTTATCAGATATCGGTGGAAGATTGGGAGCCCACCCAGACATTGCTCCAGCAAACAAAGAAAAGAAAGGGAAGTAACCCAGCCAAAGTTTTGAGAATATATATTACAGCCAGAGGGAAGGAGTTAACCTGTCCAGTGTGATTACTGCTGGTGGCACAGAACTGGTTATATAGCATGGGTAATACAGAGAGTGAGATAAAAAAGCATTACCTTTGTTTCTGTGACCGTGGTATCCAAGGGACAGGAGTACACTGCAATTTTAGCATCTTTAACTGATGTGACATCTCCTTCTGTTTCTTTCTTGAAAACCATACCATGCAGCACAGAGGAAGAACAGATACCAGACCCCTGAAAAAATAGATCAAATCAGAGAAACACAATTATCTAACACATCCCTGTTGACCGCAACATAAAGAAGCGGATAAGCCAGACAGCTGATGTGACTAATAGCAATTACAAGTGGGATTTAAATTTTCTGAGCCTCATTATATAGCTGGCTGCTACAGAATTATATATCCATCCATGTCTGTATGCAGCTATTATTCCAAATTAACTTGGTGCTGCAAAACAGAAAATGATAACTTACCAAGATTTTGCAGACTCGGATGTTATCAACATTAAAGTTACCAGATTCAGGGAGGACAGAAACTGTACAGACAAGAAAATGAAGTCAAAAAGAGAGTATACAATTAAATGACATTAGCTAGTTCAACCATTGAAAGAAGATTCAATCTTACCACACGCCTGAGCTATGAGCTTAGACAGGAAGCCCTCATTTCCATACTGTTTGCTCATAATAGATGTCTGTAAGAGGGAGGCCACTTCATCAACATCATGGAGGTTCTTGGCAGAGCTACAGACCAGATCTGAGAGGATCTCCAGAGCTTTCTTGGAAGCCTTTTCATAGCCTTCAATCACCTATATGTACAAAGGAAAGTGTGAAGGAAGCATGTACTGAAGTTAACAAGCAGATTACCAGAGCAACAAGATTTCACAGTTCACATTGCATCAAGAGATGTCATACAGAAACCTATCCCTTGACCTCCGATTTATGTTGGAGGGGCTGTGGCCAGAAGGGAACATTCCTGCACATATGATGGGATTGTCCACTGCTGATGCCCTTTTGGTCCATAGGCATGTATCAGATGGTCTAGGAATCAATCTCCCCGATTCACCAAAACGCCGCCTGCTTCATTTTCCCCTATTCCCCGCTATAAACAGAGTGCTTTCCCTCATCTTCTCAATGCTGCAAAATGCCTCATACCAATACACTGGAAGAGCCCGTGTATTCCGAGTGAGCTCGAATGGGTTGAGAGGGTGCGGGAGATTATGGAGGCGGAGGAATGGCTGGCTACCTGTAAGGGTACCCAAGCAAAATTTGATTCCACTTGGGCAGCCTGGAATACCTATACTCAATAATGATTCTGCCACAGCGTCTTCTAGTCTGGATATAGAGTTGTTGGCCCTCGCAGACCCTGCATTTAAGTGGCTTGTCCAGGCGGACCAAAACTCAGGAGTCAGGGCACTTGACGTTGCTGCACCTGATTGTTCGTGAACCAGGTGTGAACTTTTGAGAACCTTTTTTGGTGAGAACATGGGAGCGGTAATTTCTTTCATAGTTTTATTTTTTGGGGATTTAGATGTTCAAAGTCTATATCGTTTAATTCTAATCTTGACTTTTTTTTTCCTCCTGAACCTCATGCCTATTGTCATATTACTCTGGAGTTTCCATGTAAGCTACTCTGCCCTTTATCTTCAAGGCTCATCGATGGTCTGGAGGCTGGAGATATTTAATATTTCTATTTATTTTTGTATGACTTAAAAATGAAAAAGAAAAAAAAAAAAAAGAACGAAGAAGAAGAATATAAAACACAAAATGCTAGCATGCTGTAGAACAGACCGATCCTGACCTCAGATACAGACAGGCCCATCCGGAGAAGCTCCTCGGCCAACTCAAGCAGCGCACCAGCAAACACTAGTACGAAATTAGTGCCGTCACCAACTTCCTGCTCCTGCATATGGGATGCCATTACAACCATCCTCGCAGCCGGGTGCTGAACCTACAATACAAAATTAAAGTTACAGAAACACTTTGAGATAACTGCTCCTTACTTAAAGTTTCTATATATTTAGGATGGTGTTTAGCCTGACTACTTAAAATGGGACTAAACTGAAAAGAAACATTTGTGAGTAGACTCCTTATTACAGGGGAGGCATGCTAGGTCTCTTCTGCGCAAAAAAATAAAAAAAAATAAAAATAAAAACACACCTGCTTGTTTGCAACCCGATAGAGATGATAGATAAATAGAAATTTTTTTTTTATTTCAGGGGTAAAAGTGTTCGGTATTAAGGTCAGGGCTTTTTTTTTTTTTTTTTTTTTTTTTTTTTTTTTTTTAGGGGGGAACATGGGGAATGCAGTTCCTGCTCCTCCAGCACTGAATAGGGTGCTGGGGTATGATGGAGGGTCTACTGGTGTTGGCTACTGGGATATCTATTGTTGCTGGAGAGAATCTTTTGTTACTGGGGGGGTCAATAGTTGCTGGAAGGGATCTACTGCTTAGGGATGGGTCTACTGTTCCTGGCTGCCGGAGAGTCTATTGATGCTGGCTGCTGAGAGATCTGTAGTTTCTGCTGAGGGTCTATTGTTGCTGGGGGGAGATCTATTGCTGCTGGCTGGGGGGGGGTCTATTTTATTGAATTTCTTGTTATTACCAAATTCAATACAAAATGATACCTGACTCTATATTCTCTAAAAGGGGCTGTACTGGGAGGTGGGTAAGGACGGAACCAAGGGTCAGTGCTCAGAGGTGGGTAGGGGGCGGAGACACAAAGACGCAAGACTTAGGGGGAGTCCCTGAGAAAAAAAGCCCTGTATATATACACACACACACACAAACAATCCTGCACTCCCACCTGCAGGGGGCGCGCTGCTTCTGCCGTAATTATTCAAAGCAGAAGCTGATCTGCGGGTGCTGGACACTCAACATCGGCTGGCACCAGCAGATTGGCAGGCAGAGACTCGGAACTGAGCTCTGCCTATGTAAACAAGGCAGAATTACGTTCAATCGCAAACACTGGCTTGGCACACATTTAAACCTTTGATCGCCCCTGATGTTTAACCCCCCTCCCAGCCAGTGTCATTAGTACAGCGACCGTGCATATTTTTAGCACTGATCAACGTACTAGTGTCACTGGTTCTCAAAAAAAAGGGTCAGAATGTCAATAATGCAGTCACGCTATAAGTCGCTGATCGCCGCCATTACACACACGATTATTTGGATTTTTTTTTGTAGCAGAATACATAATTGCCTAAATATATGAAGACATTAGATTTACATTTTTTTTTTATTGCATATATTTAATAGCAGAAAGTAAAAAGTTTTTTTTTTTTTTTCAAAATTGTCAGACTTTTTTTTTTTGATAATGCAAAAAACAAAACAAAAAACAACGGCACGGATCCTGACAATAGCGCCAGGATCCATCTGGCTGCCTGGCGCTCTAGTGAGAGGTGGAGAATAGCTGGATGCAGTGAGAGTCGCTGTTCTTTGCACCTAACGGACCAAGAGCTGACCGATTAGTAGTCACGTAATCACTTAGCTCAGGGCTCACCAAACGAACAGTATTATGAACTTGTACTTTACTTCTGCTAATAAAAAAACACTAAGTTTGTGATGCCCACTAACCTCCAGCTCCCTAAGAATGGTGGCTGCATCATTAGTAACAAAAAGCTTCTCCAGGTGATTGATAACCATTTTGTTCATCCCTGAAACAAAGAGATAACAGGACTGTTAAGACAAGGTATAATCATGTTACATCCTAAGGCTGGGTTTACACTATCCCCGCATGTGGTTCCCAGTAGGGGTCCAATGCATTCTGGTTCACCATTTCAGGTCCGATTTCAGACAGAATTTTTGGCTGAATTCAGACCTGAAAATGGACCAAAAGACACACAGGGCTCCTGTGCAAATTTGTACCGGAGATATGTGAACCGGCTCCATAGAGAGCCGTTCAAAAACTCCTGCTATTGCGAATTGGCCGCATCCAATTCACAATAGTGTGAACCCAGCCTGAATATGAATGTAGCGTGAAAAAATAGTCAGAAAGGTGGAATGAGCTTTTCATTAAAGCTGGAACCTTCTCCTACCCCGGAGTTTACTTACCTTTCCTGACAGAGGGAGGCTCCTTTAGTGTTCACAGCCTTAAAGGAGAAGTCCAGCCTGAGCTTGTTTGGCTGGGCTTCTCCTATGGATCACAGGAGTGCAACTTGTTTTGCACTCCTGTGACCCGTTTCCAGCAGAGCTGACATCACGGATATCAGTCCAGGCACCGCATCATCCCGACAATGGGAGTCTGTATCCGCCAGATGCCTGGACTGACACCCGTCTCAGCCCCTCAGCGAGCCGCTGAGAGTCTGAGACAGCCCGCTCCGCCCCTCCACAGCTCATCGCTCCAATGAAAAAAGTAGGGCGAAGAGCAGAGAGCTGTGACTGACAGTCTACTGCTCACGGACTGTGAAAACTGAGCGATCGGCAGTGTTCGATTGCTCGGTTTTCAGTGCAGAGGCATCGGTTGGACCAATGCTGCATTCACCAAGCCAAGTATGATTCCCCCCCAAAAAAACAACATACTTCTCTTTTAAGCCTATTGCACACTTGTTTATTTTTCGTTCAACCCAGCAGGCTGAAGGAAAAAATTAATAAATAAAAACTGTAGAGCTCAGGAGGAGCTGCTGTACTAACAATGCTATCTTAGAACAGCTATTCCCCCCCCCCCCCTTGCTGAGCTATTGTGTTCTGACAGGATGCCCCCCCCCCCAAGAACACAATGGCTGAGAGTGAAGGGACATGACTGAAAAAGGTATACAGATCAGATGCCGATCTGCATACCTTTTTCAGTCATGCCCCTTCACGGCTAGCTTGTCGGACCGGCTGCCGTACACAAAGGCCAAATGTCAGACGGTTTCTATTGAACCAGCTGATGCCACCTGATATTTGGCCCATGTGTAATTGGCTTTAGTGCCAAAATGCTCTTGGGTGCTGAGCTAGTGTATCCACCATAGGAATATGGCTCTATTCAAGTCCATGGGGAGTATTTTAACACCAATACTGTAAATAATAGAGGAGGCCATGGCTGTAAAGAAAAGGAATGTAAACACACAATGGAGAGTTCTACTTTCGAATGGGTTAGAGGGATGGTGTTGTGGAATCTCATATTAGCCAATGTATTTCATATTGTATATATTGATTTGCATATATTTATTGATAATTATTATTATTATTATTTATATTATTATATAGTAGTGGTTTTATCAATATTATTATTCAATAAGTAAAGCAACAATTGTTAATCTTTAATAATGTATACTGTGTTTTCCAGATTTAGAAAGTCTTAATTTTTAAGTGTTGAACTTTAAATGACCTCTGCTTTATGACAAGTACTTGTAAACAGGTGTTCTCGAAAATGTATTAAGTCTACTGGATGAAAGTTCATTAGAATAGATTCAAGTTATGAAGAATTTTCTCAGACAGATAAGAAAACAGGTGGTTAAAATAATTAGGTGGAATACAGGAAAGTTATGTACAGAACATTAATTAAGTTTGACAGGGTCAAACAAAGGTCTGCTTGTGCCCTCATTAAAACTGTTAAAATACATGCATATAGTGAAACATATAAAACATCTGGTGGGGTTATTGAAAGTTAATTGTCTCAAAGTTATAAATCTGCAAATCCTTGAAGCTAGTATCAAGATAAGGAGAGTCTGATAACACAGCTGGGTGCCAGACTGTCTCTATACAGGTGTTTTTAATTGGACAAAACCAGTTATAAATCACTTTAATGAACATATAGGAATTTTGGGAATAATTAAGTTTATCTGGTTGTAGAACAGGTGTCAGATTTATGGTTGGTTACTTAGATGTAGATCTTAGCGACCAATCATATGTAAGAGATAAGTTGAGATAAGACTTGTAAAAGTGTATATAAATGCAAGCTCTGCAATTGTTAGACAGACAAGTCAGATAGGAGCTCATAAGGCTGAACTCTATGTATGCTGCCCTATTGCACGGGTCATAGAGGTCAGAACCAATGGGCAAGTATCTGTCCTAACTTGTCCCCTCGGACAAGTCAGATAGGAGCTCATAAGGCTGAACTCTATGTATGCTGCCCTATTGCACGGGTCATAGAGGTCAGAACCAATGGGCAAGTATCTGTCCTAACTTGTCCCCTCGGACAAGTCAGATAGGAGCTCATAAGGCTGAACTCTGTGTATGCTGCCCTATTGCACGGGTCATAGAGGTCAGAACCAATGGGCAAGTATCTGTCCACAACTTGTCTCCTCGTACGAGTCAGAAAAGACTTCCTAACTTGTTCCAGAATGTGGTCTCAGGTGAATTTCCCTCAAGAACTTGGTCGAGCTGGAACCCAGAACTCTGTGAGGGGACCAGACCACCGGCAGATCAGGCTGGTCCCTATCAGGTGAGAGGTTCCCAAGAATTGGCAGTAAAGACCCATTCTGGTTCAAGGTGAGAACACTTCACAATTGTTTCAATTTGGTTAGAGGATAAGAATACTTATATCTAATATGCATGCATTGTAAGAAACTGTATAAATTAGACCTGAATATTGTAATATTTTGAACATGAACCTGTATGTTATCAGCTGTTAATAAACCTGCATTGCTGAAGTTCTGCCTGGTTCGATACTTTACTATTCTACTTCATTTGGTGGCCCGTACGGGGACAGCATAACCTCAACTCCGATCTTGCCTAACTCCATGCTGGTGAGGCACTGAGCTCAACACAATTTTGCGCAATTTATATCAGGTTAGCAGACACCTATTATTAGTTCTGCATTGTGTTGTGCCGTGTTTTGCTAGCGCTAGGAGGGGCGGGTGGTTGTTGTTGGGGTATCGCTGTCCACCAGGCAGATCTTTGTGATGGCAGGTTGGGTTTTCTCAACTGTGGGTGCCTTAAAGTACATTGTACAGGATGAGATACCCTGGGTAGAAAATGTATTTATTTATTTATTTATTTATTTATTTTTAATTTTTTTTTCTCTTTTCTCTTTTTCTTTTCTTTCAATTCTTTCTTTTCCGAAGGGGTACCCCTGTAGAGGGTTAATTACTCTCTATGTAAACCTAGGCGTAACATGCATGTTGTTTACCTGGACTGCAAAAATTAGTCAGGATGAAGTTTTGGGGACTTAAAGACCCCTGGAGAACTTGCGTAACATGCATGTTGTTTACCTGGACTGCAAAAATTAGTCAGGATGAAGTTTTGGGGACTTAAAGACCCCTGGAAAACTTGCGTAACATGCATGTTGATTCCCTGGACTGCGAATTTAAGTCTGGATGAGGTTTTGGGGACTTAAAGACCCCTGGAGAACTTGCGTAACATGCATGTTGTTTACCTTGACTGCTAAATTTTGTCTGGATGAGGTTTTGGGGACTAAAGACCCCTGGAGAACTTGCGTAACATGCATGTTGTTTACCTTGACTGCAAAATTTTGTCTGGATGAGGTTTTGGGGACTTAAAGACCCCTGGAGAACTTGCGTAACATGCATGTTGGTTTCCTGGATTGGTAATCAATCAGGAGAAGGCTTTGGGGTTATCAGATCCCTGGAAAGCCTAAGTTAAAAAAACTGAAACAGTACTGATATGTAGCTACTAGTAGAAAAAGTACCTTTGTGGTGTAAAATAATACTCATGAGTTTAGAAGGTTGATGTCAGGAAAGGTAAGTCCTGACAGGTAAATAAGGTGAAGGTTTTGGAGCTCCATTTGTTAACAAAGTTAAAAGGTATGTATCGTCTTTGTGCTATAAGTGTATGTGTTTATATGTATCTGTTATAACGGTCTTTGTACTAACTGAGTTAAGATCAGGTTGAGACATTCCTGATCGCCGTGGCAAGCAGGGCTTGGCGGTTTTTCGTGTCTTAAGACAAGCATTTTGGTAAGGAGACGTATGCGCGTACGGTGCCTATTGGCTTTACTCTGAGCACTGCTGTCCATAAGTAATTACTAACTAACCTGTCAGTTTTAATAATCTTGTGAATGTTTGTATATTTATATATAGTCAGGAATTTGTGTTCATGCGTATGCATACTTTGCTAGGTGGAGTGACTATGTATTGCTATATAGAAAACAGAAGATAATGACATTTTGTTAATGAATGTTCACAAATGTAAGTTAATTTCTTTGTAATCTTTGTAGACTGTTAGGGAATATTGTATGCGTGAGGGAGACTGATCATCTTCCATATTAGGTTAGAATAATTCTGTAGTGGTTGTAAAAACGTTGGTGTGAAAGGACCCTGTGTGTTAGTTCTATGAGTGAATTGTAAGAAGTATGTAACTGATGCTGAATTCTGCATAGTGTATGATGAATAGGGAAATGGTATGTATCTTCCATACAAATACAATTAGAACTTTCTGTGTCATATCTTTGATTTTGTGACACTTGTTATTAGTATTTGTTAGGAGGATTTATATTTATATGAGTTAAATGTGTGTGTGTGTGTGTGTGTGATTTTTTTGTATGAGGTGTAAAATGAATCCCTATGTGAATGATTGTATGTGTCTTTCGTAGAGAGGCTAGAGATTGATACATCTATGGTGACTGATTGACTTTAGCGTCAAAGTTCTAAATGTTATTGGCAGTGAGTGAGTGTGTGTGTGTGTGTGGAAGGCACGATTCATTTTTTATTTTTTTATTTTTTATTTTTTTTATATTCTTTTGAATATGTACCTCAGCTAGATAGCACCATTAATGAGCTGAGGGAGTTAGAAGTTATTTAAACTGTAGAAAAAAGAAAGTTGTTTGTTTTAAGTAATTTACGACACAAAGTTCTCCCATATTTTTTTGTATCCAGCATACTGCTTTTGGAAGGAAAATATCTGTAGATAAATTCAATGTTGCTAATGTAATTAATGTCATGCTTAAAAACATTTTACAGTTGTAGGTTTTACATGTTAAGCAAGATAATGTATTTCTTTCAGTATGAGTGTAGGAGAGCAGAAAAGTATAGTCACCATTTTAGAAATAGCTGTCTGCACGTACGTGCAACAACTACATTAAATCATCTTAGTACAGAGTATTAAGATGACCTGTCACAAAGATGAAAGAGGCACATTTAGGGGAGTTATGTCTGGTGCCTTTAGACAGACACTGGATGAGCTGACCATAAAAATAAATAAAATAAAATCTCAGAATACGTTCTTATTCTTAAACATTTGTTGATTTTTTATTAGAATATAAACTGTAGGTTATAATAGGTATTCTGTCTTTTATATTATGGACTGTAGTAGTGAAAGGTGCATTTTATTTTTAGTGTATCACTCTTGTAAGTAGGGTGCTTATTCTCCCTTGTAGTTTTTGTTGTTTATTTTGTTATGTCCCTATCTTATTGTACAGTATTATGTATACTGTCATCTTTATATATTTGCCTACTTAGTAGTAATCACAAAGATAGTAATGGGATTTATTTGGTACAAGGGAACTCCAAATTTATATTTGTTTCTTATTTTCTAAAAAGAATAGTGAAGAGTGATGCATGGTAACAGTGCTACCATCTTATTATATGTGCTATATGTAGCACATACAGGGGGGTGAATTAGATAATTAGAGTCTTAATTTTTAATCTTAGCTTGTAAGCTCTGGTGAGCAAGGTCCCTTATTGGTATTGGCTAGAACTTATTTTGTCCTACCTGATTACAATATTTAGTAATTATCAGGTTGATTATTAGTTTGCCTAAATAAATAATTTGTTTCTTTATTCCAGGAGCAGCCAGCACGTTTTCATATGTAAAGTTATACTTTGTAAAATTTCACTCCTTTTGATTTTTTTATTATTCAAGTTCCTAGTTATGCTACTACAGGTGGCAAAGTCAGTTTTTTGGATTAGGGTCACTCTGCATTAATATGATCTAATTAACAATAAAATTTGTATATAATTATTCTTAAGGAAGGGACAGTAATGCACATTTTCTTAACCTCTTTAGATTTAACAGACTGTGCAAGTGACCATGTAATTTTATTTTGATTTCTTCTTAATTATGAACAATCACAATGTAGTTTCACAAAATGTAGTTCTTCAAAGTCTATTTTGTGTGCCTGTATATAGACTTTATTGCAATGAAAGAACAAAGCTGTAGATATAGATATACTTTAATAAATGTCTGCTCCTTTTTAAAGTAAATCACAGTTTTTCATATGGTCATGCAAATGTACGAGACAACAGCTAAGTGTCTGATGTGGGAAATTTTTCCCAGGATTGGAGTGTATTCAGCACTGATATCAGATAATTGTACCCATTTTATGAAAAATCAGTTCCATTTTGCTCTATGCTTGGCATAGACAATAGAACCTTGTGTCCACACTCATATTCATTGGTGGATAGGTTGTATGGGCTGTTGTAGACAAAATTAAATACGATTTGCTGGGCCATATGAAACTTTGGATAGATTTGTCACTAAGTTTAGGAGTTCTAGAGGCAAATGATAGTTGCTTAGACTTCATGCTGTACAGTGGGAGATAAAATGTTCATGTGTTTAAAATAATTAACCAAATTGGTGTAGTTTTGTTTCTAAACAGATCCTTGTTTTAGATGTGATCTCGTGTTCCAGTCAAAGCCACTAAAGGAATGTATGTCAGTAACTCTTGATGACTGCAAGTACATTAAAGATCATAAAAGGAAGTGGAAGAATTCACAATTCAAGTGTCCATTTAAATCCACATTTGTGACAGTGACATTTTCCGTTTCTATAGTAGTCAAAGTCTGAGTGAGATTACCAAGAGTGTTATTCACATAAGTGCAAGTGGAATACATACAAGAGACTGTTGCAGACAAAGACATTGGAAGAATTTCAGTAATGGACAATGCTAATTAATTATATGTGATACTTTGTATGTAGAGACTTACTGTTGTTTTGTTTGTTATATATGTTATAAGTATTAATATTGTGAACACCTGAAGGTGGAACTATGGTCAGAAAATTAATTCCTGCTGGATCACTTGAGGCTGACCCCTTTTGCAGGTGTAGCTATGAAACACAGTAAAAATAAGTGCCTATACTGTTTAAAATCCACTGTTTTCCACCCTGCTCTACACAGGCTCAGTTGTGCTCTATTTTTTTTTTTGCACTGCTTAAAATCTAGAGGCCAGTCTGCTGACAGCCTGAAATTCTACTGCTGCTCAAAGGTTCTGGGCTTCAGTAGAATGGTAGCATAATAATTAATGTGGAATGTATTTTCCTTGCTAATGAACCTTATTTTATCACATTTTGTGAGTAGAGTTCCACTTTGAGTAAATGTTCAATCATTATAAACAAATAGTTTTATCATTTTTTGCTTAACAAAAAAAAAAAAAAAAGTGGAGAGGTGTAATGTAATGAGTATGACATTATCGCTAAAGACTGTATGCTATTGATGCTTTATAGGATATGTTATGATATTTGTCATGAATTTTTTAATTCATGTTTTAAGACATAGAAGAGGTAGGCTACTGACTTAGACAGTATAGCAGTGACTGACAGAAGAGACCCATGCTGACTGTTATTGTATAACATTCTGCAGTATAGTATGTGCAGAAATGGACAAAAAGTGAAATGGTTTTGGGTTTAGCAAACTTTGTGGGAAGACTACAAAATTAAAACTAATGAAATTTCTGGACTGACTATATTGACAGTATGACATGACCAGGGTAATAGTGACTGATAGTTGGAGTCAAGATTAAGAAATTATAAGAATTTTACAATTATTGTATGGGAAATAGTATAGGTTGGGAAATGTAAAAGAATAGTATATATAAAATACTTTGTAGTGAAAACATGTACTTCAAGGGATTTATAATAATAAATATTATTAATATTGTAAGAGTATTGTATTGTGATAAAACTATATAGATACATGTATATTATTTTAGCGGATGTTGTAGAAATAATAGGAACACACTAAATTAAGTTATTAAATAAAATAAGAGTGTAGGAGCCATTGCTTTGTAGGTTGCCCTGAAATGTTTGCAGAGACCTATTGTATCCTGACACTGACTTTATTTTTATTTTTATTTTTTATAACTATATTTTTGAAGTGTATTTTATATCCAGACAAATATCGGGTGATCGCAGAAGACATGATGCAACTTGTTACAAGTGTTAATTACTACAAAGGAAGGATTTCATGCAATAAAGGAACATCTGAGACTTGTACCCTTGCAGAACAGGTATGCACTGAACTTGTGTCTTACAGCATCCAAAGCAGCTTGTGCTATGATACTGGACCAGCAAATGATGATGAAGGAGATCTTTCCAGACACATCAAGCACTTGGCTAAGCTGAAAAGACCTATGCAGGAAAAGGCAGAGCCTTATGGGACTGAGTCTGCTGAATGCTCCTTGGGACCACATACTTGGCTTTCATTCACTAACTGAACGGATTGTTCCTCTTCCCTGTTATCCTTGATGTGATGTTGCTGAGTAACTGTTGCCTGTTGCAAGTAGTTTGTGGCAAGAATGATCACAATGCCACTGAGACTGACAACTATGTTTTCCGTGCCACATATGGAGAAGGACTTTGCAGCTACAGAAGAAGATGCAGTGTTTTTGATTGGACTGATTTATTTATTTATTGCAGCTACAGAAGAAGATGCAGTGTGTTTTTGATTGGACTGATTTATTTATTTTTTATTTTTTGGACTGATTTATTTTTATTTTTTTGGACAATTTATGTGATCAGTGTTGGGTGCATGGGGTCTCTGAGGAGCATGGTGGGTGATCTGTATTGTAATTGCTGTGAGGCTTGTGTGAAGCCTCAACAGGGGGGAAATGTTGTGGAATCTCATATTAGCCAATGTATTTCATATTGTATATATTGATTTGCATATATTTATTGATAATTATTATTATTATTATTTATATTATTATATAGTAGTGGTTTTATCAATATTATTATTCAATAAGTAAAGCAACAATTGTTAATCTTTAATAATGTATACTGTGTTTTCCAGATTTAGAAAGTCTTAATTTTTAAGTGTTGAACTTTAAATGACCTCTGCTTTATGACAAGTACTTGTAAACAGGTGTTCTCGAAAATGTATTAAGTCTACTGGATGAAAGTTCATTAGAATAGATTCAAGTTATGAAGAATTTTCTCAGACAGATAAGAAAACAGGTGGTTAAAATAATTAGGTGGAATACAGGAAAGTTATGTACAGAACATTAATTAAGTTTGACAGGGTCAAACAAAGGTCTGCTTGTGCCCTCATTAAAACTGTTAAAATACATGCATATAGTGAAACATATAAAACATCTGGTGGGGTTATTGAAAGTTAATTGTCTCAAAGTTATAAATCTGCAAATCCTTGAAGCTAGTATCAAGATAAGGAGAGTCTGATAACACAGCTGGGTGCCAGACTGTCTCTATACAGGTGTTTTTAATTGGACAAAACCAGTTATAAATCACTTTAATGAACATATAGGAATTTTGGGAATAATTAAGTTTATCTGGTTGTAGAACAGGTGTCAGATTTATGGTTGGTTACTTTGATGTAGATCTTAGCGACCAATCATATGTAAGAGATAAGTTGAGATAAGACTTGTAAAAGTGTATATAAATGCAAGCTCTGCAATTGTTAGACAGACAAGTCAGATAGGAGCTCATAAGGCTGAACTCTATGTATGCTGCCCTATTGCACGGGTCATAGAGGTCAGAACCAATGGGCAAGTATCTGTCCTAACTTGTCCCCTCGGACAAGTCAGATAGGAGCTCATAAGGCTGAACTCTATGTATGCTGCCCTATTGCACGGGTCATAGAGGTCAGAACCAATGGGCAAGTATCTGTCCTAACTTGTCCCCTCGGACAAGTCAGATAGGAGCTCATAAGGCTGAACTCTGTGTATGCTGCCCTATTGCACGGGTCATAGAGGTCAGAACCAATGGGCAAGTATCTGTCCACAACTTGTCTCCTCGTACGAGTCAGAAAAGACTTCTTAACTTGTTCCAGAATGTGGTCTCAGGTGAATTTCCCTCAAGAACTTGGTCGAGCTGGAACCCAGAACTCTGTGAGGGGACCAGACCACCGGCAGATCAGGCTGGTCCCTATCAGGTGAGAGGTTCCCAAGAATTGGCAGTAAAGACCCATTCTGGTTCAAGGTGAGAACACTTCACAATTGTTTCAATTTGGTTAGAGGATAAGAATACTTATATCTAATATGCATGCATTGTAAGAAACTGTATAAATTAGACCTGAATATTGTAATATTTTGAACATGAACCTGTATGTTATCAGCTGTTAATAAACCTGCATTGCTGAAGTTCTGCCTGGTTCGATACTTTACTATTCTACTTCAATGGCTAGGGTCTATCTTCATAAAAGTGTAGTTTTCCTTAAAAGAAACAGCTTATTATGAGGTCAAGAGAAGTAAAGTATGAATTTAGTTTACCAACAATTTACTGTGTTCACAACACTAACAGATTCCACAGGGAACAGACTTACCATTAGGTCCATATGCAGTGCGAGTGGTCTGGGCAAGTTCCTTACAAGCCTGGATGTTTCTAAACACAGCTTCTTCTAAGCCAGAATAGTGCTGCAAATAAACACACAAGGATTAAACCACATGCATTATATGCAAACATTGTCCAGCGTGGGACTATACCAGTAAGTACCATCCACTACAATTGAAGCTTCCCCCCATTACTTCGATGCCTAAAATGTAGTAAACACTAAGCTTTTCGGGGGGGGGGGGGGGGTTTGACAGGTGGTGAGGAGGTGTTATGTTGCCTCCTCACCTCATCTTTTAACCCCATAAAAGGCCACAGCACGACCATATACATTGCACTCAGTTGTGGTTTATTTCTTGCCATGTGTACCCCTGTCTGCTGCCTTTGCAGCTTATGGGGAAGTGGTTGGGGGGGGGTTGACTGCCCCCCAACCCTAAGTGTAATAGAGACGCTTAAAAGGTGCTGTGCTCTCTGTGTACAAACAGGGCTTACAGAGATGAGGACAGGCTCGTGGAGAGAGGGCGGGGGGGTTTAAGGTTAAGTTCACACACTTCTGGGCATGGATATCGCAGCGATTTCCGCACCTACAGTGAAAATGGACTGCTCTACGAAAAAGCCGGCATTCATTCTGAATGGCACCTTCACGCATGTAAAATCAGTGTGTGCGTGTGCGGGAACCACAGGGAAATCGCATGGTCAAAAAGATAATGTGATTAACCTGTGGCCGCATTTTTGAAAAGTTTCCCTTGAATTTTGTTTTATTTGCTGATCCCTTTTATACCTATTACAAGGAATGCAAACATAATAGAAATAGAGCATGACAGGTCCTCTTTACGGAGAGATCTGGGGTCTAT
Organism: Lithobates clamitans; assembly: GCA_037952925.1. NCBI lineage: Eukaryota > Metazoa > Chordata > Amphibia > Anura > Ranidae > Lithobates > Lithobates clamitans. Next base: position 1,647,120 of record JBBGZY010001688.1, on the reverse strand, counting down.
AAGTCCCCATATCTCACCTCTATGCTGGAAAAAAAAAAAATCAATCTCAGGCTTTCCAGCAAAAAAAAAAAATGGCAGTGTTTGCATCTACATTACATTTACATGACGTCGCTTGTGGCCTCTGAGCACCATAGAGATGGCCAGGGGACCATGTGGTCCATGTCCAGCTCTATGGTAAACCGCTGACACCGGCCGATTCATTCCCTGGCTCCCCGATTGCACGGGAGACACTGGAGGGTGGCGCAAAGGGTGTCACCCTAATGCTGCCTGTAAAAACAATCGAGCGACAAAACAGCCACTAAAATGGCTTTTACATGTGAGGGAATGGCCAGCTGAAAAAAAAAAGGGTATATGAATGATGCCTGAAGCTGCACCCATCATCCAGATATCTCCACTCAAAGTAAATGACGTCATATAACATCTACCGGGGTGAAGCGGTTAACCCCTTCCCAGCCAGTGCATATTTTTTGCACTAATCACTGTATTCGTGTCACTGGTCCCCACAAAGTGTCAGTTAATGTCCGATTGTCCGCTGCAATATCGCAGTCCCGCTATAAGTTGCTGATCGCCCTCCTATTACTATTATTAAAAAAACTATTCCAGTATGTATCCCATGGTTTGTAGAATCTGTAACGTTTGCACAAACCAATCAATGTACGCTTATTGGGATTTTTAAGCAAAAATATGTAGAATATTGGCCTAAATTGATGATTTTTTTTTTTTTACTGAATATGTATTATAGCCGAAAGTAAAAAATTGTTTGCTTTTTTTCAAAATTGTCGTTTTTGTTTATAGCGCAAAAAATTAAAACCGCAGAGATGATCAAATACCACCAAAAGAAATCTCTATTTGTGGGGAAAAACAATGACAACTTTTATTAGACCCCTTTTACACTGGAGGCAGTTTTCAGGCATTTTAGTGCTAGAAATAACAGCGCCTGTAAACTGTCTCCTATGGCGCCCGAATGTGATAGGCTGAGTGCTTCACACTGGGGGCGGGGCGTTGGTGGGGATGTTAGGAAAAGTCCTGCAAGCCGCATCTTTGGGGCAGTTTGGGAGCTCTGTATACATCGCCCCTCAAACACCCTGCCCATTACAATGAATGGGAAGCGCTTCCGAAGCGCCTGAAAAGCGATTAGGAAGCGCAGCAACACGGGCGTTCTTAACCCCTTCTTAGGGATTAAAAGCGCCCCGCTAGCGGCCGAAAAGCACCGCTAAAAATGAGCGATAACACCCGGGCAGCGCCAGTCTGAAAGAAGTCTAATGTACAGCATTACACAACTGTGCAACTGTCTGGTCTGGTCATTGGGGGGGGGGTAAATCTTTTTTTTTTCTTAGCTGTGTAAAGAAATTTTCTTACTATCTCCCTGTCAGGGATAATCTCTCTCTCTCTGTCATGTTTACCTTTAATATAAGAAAATCCTTTATTTTTTGGGTTGCCACCAGAACAGGAATAGAGGGGAAATCTTCCAATGGGGACACCAGTTCTAGTGACACACTTGGATTCCCTGACTTTTGGAGAGATTTCTACTCACTTCCGGTTTTGGTTATGGGACAGGAAGTGAAGAGAAATCTCCCCAATGGGACACAGATGACACACAAAAAAAAAAAACGCAAGCTGGCCCTCGCTTATATGAAAAGAAAGAAGTTTTGGGATGAGCTTTAATGAGGAGCCCCCTCCATCCATCCATGTGGTGTCATCCCATCCATCCACTGGTGAGGAGATCCCCGGATGATGTAACCATGGTGATGAACGGTAACCTCAGGCCTGTGATATGAGTAGAGCCCTCCGTACACCCCCCTGTACACTGCACTCTCCCCCCTCATAGCCCTGTGCTGTGTCCCCCTCCTCTTCTCCATGTGACAGCCCAGTATGGAGGAAGGCCTCGTGTTCTGGAACCTTCCATGTGCCTCTCATCCTCTCTACATCCCCCCCCCAACACTTCTCTCACCTTGGCTCCTTCTTTCAGCATCTGGGCAAAGCCCGGGGCCTTGGGGACGTGCATCGCCATGTGTGCGGCTCCGGTGTACGGGGAGAAGAGACAAGACTCGGCACACGACACCGGCGAGGAGACAGGCGGAGGACCACAATGCTCTGCGACACAGGCACGGCTAATCTATCCGGAGAGCCACAGAGAGGCCTCTACAGCGGGAGCAAAGGAGGGAAGAGCGAATAGATCGGTGTGATCAGGGCGCGGCTATACGTCCTGTACACTGAAAATAGCGTGCTCACTCTGGGCGTGAGATCAGCACTACAAAGACTCTGAGAGAAGATCTGTATCCATAGAGAGAGGGAGAGATATACTTTATATATAGAGAGGGAGATATACTTTATATATAGAGAGGGAGATATACTGTATATATATATATATAGAGAGAGAGAGATACTTTATATATATATATATATATATATATATATAGAGAGAGAGATATACTGTATATATATTTAGAGAGAGAGAGGGAGATATACTGTATCTATCTATCTATCTATCTATCTATCTATCTATCTATCTATCTATCTATCGAGAGAGGGAGACATATACTACATATATATATATATATATATATATATATATATATATATATCTATAGGGAGAGGGAGATATATACTTTATATATATATATATATAGAGAGAGGGAGATATACTGTATATATATATAGAGAGAGAGAGAGAGGGAGATATACTGTATATATATATATAGAGAGAGAGAGAGGGAGATATACTGTATATATATATATAGAGAGAGAGAGAGGGAGATATACTGTATATATATATATAGAGAGAGAGAGAGGGAGATATACTGTATCTATCTATCTATCTATCTATCTATCTATCTATCTATCTATCTATCTATCTATCTATCGAGAGAGGGAGACATATACTACATATATATATATATCTATAAGGAGAGGGAGATATATACTGTATACAGAGAGAGAAAGAGAAGGATATACTGTATATATATATATAGAGAGAGAGAGAGAGGGAGATATATATACTGTATCTATAGACAGAGGGAAATATATACTATATATATATATAGAGAGAGAGAGAGGGAGATAAACAGTATATATATATATAGAGAGAGAGAGAGGGAGATATAGCTATATAGAGAGGAAAATATATACTGTATATAGCTATAGAGAGAGAGGGAGATATACTGTATATATATATCTATAGAGAGGGAGATATACAGTATATATAGAGAGAGAGAGTAAGATATATATATATATACATATATATATCTATAGAGAGAGAGGGAGATATACTGTATATATATATATATATATATATATATATATATATATATATATATATTGGGGCAGCTGGTGCTCAAAATTTTTGGGGGGCCGCAAATAAACGAAAAAATACTGAACCCCCCATCAATTGCAGCCTCACTGTGCCAATCAAACACAGCCACTTGTGCCCGTCAAATGCAGCCAGGCTCCACTGTCACTTCACCAACCCCGCACGCGCGCGCGGCAGGTCCGGCAGCACTTACCGCTTCTCTCCTGGAGTGACAGGGCTCTCCTCCTCAGCGGCTCTCTCTTTCTCGGCGGCTCTCATCCTCGGCGGGAAGCGGCGGCTGCAGCTCTTGAGTCCACTGGTCTCCTCTTCCGCCAAAGCGTTGGGCATCCAATAGGATCGGGAGAAAGGTCTCACTGACCTGCCTGCTGATTGGCAGGGAGGAACATTAGTGTGAAAATAGCGAAGGAACATTAGGAACATGTTCCTCCCTGCCAATCAGCAGGCAGGTCAGTGAGACCTTTCTCCCGATCCTATTGGATGCCCAACGCTTTGGCGGAAGAGGAGACCAGTGGACTCAAGAGCTGCAGCCGCCGCTTCCCGCTGAGGAGGAGAGCTGCCGAGAAAGAGACGAGAGCCGCTGAGGAGGAGAGCCCTGTCACTCCAGGAGAGAAGCGGTAAGTGCTGCCGGACCGGCCGATCTCAACATCATCCAGTCTGTCTGGGATTACATGAAGAGACAGAAAGATTTAAGGCAGCCTACATCCACAGAAGATCTGTGGCTAGTTCTCCAAGATGTATGGAACAATCTACCTGCCGAGTTCCTTCAAAAACTGTGTCCAAGTGTACCTAGAAGAATTGATGCTGTTTTGAAGGCAAAGGGCGGTCACACCAAATATTGATGTGATTTGGATTTCGCTTCTGATCATTCACATTTTGTTAATTGATATCAAATGAACTATTAAAGTGGAGCACCACCCAAAAGGGAAAGCTCTGCTTGTTTGCCTCCTCCTCCCCTCCACTGCCAGATTTGGCACCTTTCGCGCTGTGTCACAAATCACAGCGCGCTTCGTGCATTTGTTAATGTCTAAACCACTGGTAACAAAAGTGAGTACACCCCTGAGTAAAAATGTCCAAATTTGGCTCAAAGTGTCAACATATTGTGTGGCCACCATTATTTTCCAGCACTGCATTAACCTTCTTGGGCATGGGATTCACAAGAGGTGAAGAGGTTACCACTGGAGTCCTCTTCCACTTCTCCATGACGACATCACAGAACTGGTGGATGTTAGAGACCTTGTGCTCCTCCACCTGCGTTTGAGGTCTGGAGACATGCTTGGTCAGTCCATCACCTTTACCCTCAGCTTCTTTAGCAAGGCAGTGGTCTTCTTGGAGGTGTGTTTGGGGTCTTTATCATCTTGGAATACTGCCCTGCAGCCCAGTCTCCGAAGGGAGACCCTTGTTTTTTTAAATAACAAACATGTCATACTTACATGTCATACAGTTTGTTTTGCACAGTGTGGCCCCGATCATCGTCTTCTGAGGTCCTCTTCCTCGCATTGGTAAAGCCCCTGGGAGAAGCTCTATTCCAGGGGGTTATCTTGCGGGCGCGCTCCCGAGTCCAGCATTTGCGTCTTTAGAAACAGAATGCTGGACTCGGCCCCGCCCCCCCCCCCCCCCAGTTTAAGAGTCTGATTGGCAGGGAGGAACATTAGTGTGAAAATAGCGAAAATTTATTCGCTATGCCACACAACAGGGTGGGATGGGGACGCAGTGCTCTGCGCCCCGAGCCCACCCTAATTTGAAGCCTATTAGAGCCTCTGGCTCTATTTACGTGCTTCAAAAAACACACCGCCCCCCCAGCCATAGTATTTTATGTGTCCAGCGTCCTGAAAGAGGCCGGGCACATGAATAGGGAGGGCGGCGGAGGTGTCAGGGGGGGCGGCACCCGTGTGCCCACAATGCACGGGCCGCCACTGTATATATATATATATATATATATATATATATATATATAGAGAGAGAGAGAGAGACAGAGAGATATACTGTGTATTTATATATATATATATATATATATATATATATATTCTATAGAGAGATATACTGGATATATAAAGAGAACTCACCAAACACCTCACATTTTTGTAAATATTTTATTATATCTTTTCATGTGACAACACTGAAGAAATGACACTTTGCTACAATGTAAAGTAGTGAGTGTACAGCTTGTATAACAGTGTAAATTTGCTGTCCCCTCAAAATGACTCAACACACAGCCATTAATGTCTGAACCGCTGGGAACAAAAGTGAGTACACCCCTAAGTGAAAATGTCCAAATTGGGCCCAATTAGCCATTTTCCCTCCCCGGTGTCATGTGACTCGTTAGTGTTATAAGGTCTCAGGTGTGAATGGGGAGCAGGTGTGTTAAATTTGGTGTTTTCGCTCTCACTCTCTCATACTGGTCACTGAAAGTTTAACATGGCACCTCATGGCAAAGAACTCTCTGAGAATCTGGAAAAAAGAATTGTTGCTCTACATAAAAATGGCCTAGGCTATAAGAAGATTGCCAAGACTCTTAAACTGGGGGGGGGGGGGGGGGGGGCGAGTCCGGCATTCTGTTTCTAAAGACGCAAATGCTGGACTCGGGAGCGCGCCCGCAAGATAACCCCCTGGAATAGAGCTTCTCCCAGGGGCTTTACCAATGCGAGGAAGAGGACCTCAGAAGACGATGATCGGGGCCACACTGTGCAAAACAAACTGTATGACATGTAAGTATGACATGTTTGTTATTTAAAAAAACAAGGGTCTCCCTTCGGAGACTGGGCTGCAGGGCAGTATTCCAAGATGATAAAGACCCCAAACACACCTCCAAGAAGACCACTGCCTTGCTAAAGAAGCTGAGGGTAAAGGTGATGGACTGACCAAGCATGTCTCCAGACCTCAAACGGAAGGTGAAGGAGCGCAAGGTCTCTAACATCCACCAGCTCTGTGATGTCGTCATGGAGAAGTGGAAGAGGACTCCAGTGGTAACCTCTTCACCTCTTGTGAATCCCATGCCGAAGAAGGTTAATGCAGTGCTGGAAAATAATGGTGGCCACACAATATGTTGACACTTTGGGCCCAATTTGGACATTTTTACTCAGGGGTGTACTCACTTTTGTTGCCAGTGGTTTAGACATTAACAAATGCACGAAGCGCGCTGTGATTTGTGACACAGCGCAAAAGGTGCCAAATCTGGCAGTGGAGGGGAGGAGGAGGCAAACAAGCAGAGCTTTCCCTTTTGGGTGGTGCTCCACTTTAATAGTTCATTTGATATCAATTAACAAAATGTGAATGATCAGAAGCGAAATCCAAATCACATCAATATTTGCTGTGACCGCCCTTTGCCTTCAAAACAGCATCAATTCTTCTAGGTACACTTGGACACAGTTTTTGAAGGAACTTGGCAGGTAGATTGTTCCATACATCTTGGAGAACTAACCACTGATCTTCTGTGTATGTAGGCTGCCTTAAATCTTTCTGTCTCTTCACGTAATCCCAGACAGACTGGATGATGTTGAGATCAGCACTCTGTGGGGGCCAAACCATCACTTCCAGGATTCTTTGTTCTTTACGCTGAAGATAGTTCTCAATGACATTGGCTGTATGTTTGGGGTTGGTGTCCTGCTGCAGAATAATTTTGGGGCCAATCACACACCACCTTCCTGATGGCATGACATGATGGATAAGTATCTGCCTAGCATTGAGGACACCATTGATCCTGACCAAATCTCCATTTCAGATTTTTTTCACCCCTGCCTAAAACAATTGCAGAGTACAGAATAGTGAGTTCAGACCCATGGTAGACAGAACGTGAAGAGGTATTAATGTCTCCTCCCTGTTACAACAGCTAAAAGCCTGCACCATTTTACTGCAACTCTGTGCATTTGCCACCCCTTCTGTACCAGGCTCAGCCCTGCCAATTCAGGGAAGTGGGGGGCTGGAGGAAGAGAGGGGACTGCCAACTTCTGCACAGTGAAGTAGTAATCCCATGCGCTGTAGCAAAGAAAAACTTCCCCAGGACTGATTTGTTCAGCAGGGAGCAGAAAGCTGACTATGAAATCATTTTCAGGTGCAGGTTGTGCGATTTGCAGCAAAAAAATGGAAGCTGATTGGTTTCTGTGCAGAGCTGCACCAGATTATACACCCTACACCTACAGTTTCAGTAAATCAATGTATCTTTTTCTCCATTCAAGAGGAGAAAACGTCATGGGCATGGGCTGTACAGTGACTGATCACTGTGATAGCCAATCAGAGGCTATAACAGCAATCAGGAACTCGGCCTCCAAGGTCCTGATTGTTAGTATGAGACCCAGGGCTCTCAGCACAAGCACAGCTGCGTTTACATGCATCCCGATAGGAAAAGACCCACTTCCGTGAGGCTACATACATATGTACACTCCTTGTTAAGGGGTTAAAGCTGGACTTTAGGAATTATCTGTTATTTAAAAGGGGTTGTAAACCCTTGTTTCTTTCTTTTTTTTTTAAACAAACATACATATACTTACCTGCTCTGTGCAATCGTTTTGCACAGAGCAGCCCTAATCCTCTTCTTCTGGGGTGCCCTGCTGGCGCTTTCCTTGGGGGCACCCATGCGCCCTGCTCCTGTGTCACTGGATTTGACTGACAGCAGCGGCAGCCAATGGCTCCTGCTGCTATCAATCTGTCCAACAAGGAGAGAGACAACAGCTGGAGCAAGATTGGGCTCGGGTAAGAAAAAGGGGGGTCTGGGGGAGCTGCAGCACAGAAGGTTTTTCATCTTAATGCATATGCATTAAGGTGAAAAACCTTGAGGCTTTACCACTTTAAGGTTACATTGGTCCAGCTTGGTTCCATGCAAATTCAATCACATTTGACGGACCGGCAGGGAATGCCGAAATTCCCTATAGTATTCTGTGCTACAAACAGTCAGTGCTGTCCTGGTCCAGGTGCTGCTGGAAAGACCTGCCGTACACTGGACACAGGGACATTTTCACTGCCAAACCTTCATCATATTCTCTTATTGGTGGTGATCATGACATCATCTACCCCTCTCCTCTGCCTCTTCCAATCAGAGAATGTCTTATAAAAACAACACAAGGTGTTTGTTGAATGGTGGAGGGACAGGACTGACTCTCTGTTATCAGTGTGCAGATGGAAAGTCTGAACTTCTTTAAATTTATTTTGAGCCCGGGAGGTTGCAGAGTGTCTCATTCTTCCTTGTGTATCTCAAAATAGCGGGGAGGTTTGGGGATCCCCCATTTTTTACCTTACTATAGAGCGGCCCAACTGGTACAGCTTTACCAAATTTTTTCCACGACCTATGGACCTGGTTGGCTAAAACTAGAGGCACACGCTAGTACCTCGCTCCCCATTGATCTTCTGCTCTGGATCGCCTCTAAGGAGCGTAGCGCCATTCTCAGCCCCTCCCTTTCACATTCCTTAAGTCTCTGGGACAAGGTGTGTAAAACATATTCCCTGAAGTCACCCCATACCCCAGTGGCCCCCATTTTCAGGAATCCGCAATTCCCTCCTGGGCAACATCTGCAACAGTTCACATGGTGGATCAACAAGGGCCTTTATTGGATAGCTCACTTTATAGATCATAGAGGTATTAGAAAGCCTTCTTATTTTCTGGAGACCTTACAAATGCCCCTGTCTGAGACATTTCGACTCTGCCAAATTACTCATTACTTACAGACATTGTGCCGAGGCCAGGATGACATTACCACACGGACATTTTACGAAAATACATTTTTAAGAGACCCGGGGACGCGAGGCAGCATCTCAGAGTTGTACACTTTGTTTGCGGATCCAGGTTCTAAACCCTTTTACCAACTAGCTTGGGAGGCAGATTTGGGGGAGACTATAGACGAGAAAGTTTGGTTCCAATGGTCGACCATGGTGCACAAGGGAATTTTAAATACTTCCCTGGTGAAGGCAAATTATTATTATTATTTTTATTATTATTATTCAGGATTTATATAGCGCCAACAGTTTACGCAGCGCTTTACAATATAAAAGGGAGACAATACAGTTATAATACAATACAATAGGATTAAGAGGGCCCTGCTCAGAAGAGCTTACAATCTAATAGGGTGGGGCAGGTGGTACAAAAGGTTGTAACTGTGGGGAATGAGCTGGTGGAAATGGTAGGAGATTATTTGGAGACGTGATAGGCTTTCCTGAAGAGATGAGTTTTCAGGGATTGCCTGAAGGTGGCAAGAGTAGGGGATAGCCGGATAGATGGAGGTAGCGAGTTCCAGAGGATGGGAGAGGCTCTGGAGAAATCCTGGAGACGAGCATGGGAGGAGGAGATGAGAGAGCTTGAAAGCAGGAGGTCTTGAGAAGAGCGGAGAGGTCGATTTGGGTGATATTTGGAGACAAGATTAGTGATGTAGCTCGGGGCAGAGTTGGGAATGACTTTGTATGTTGTGGTTAGTATTTTGAATTTAATTAGCTGGGTGATTGGGAGCCAGTGTAGGGATTGGAGGAGAGGGTTGGCAGACACTGAGCGGTTGGTAAGGTGGATAAGTCTGGCAGCAGCATTCATGATAGACTGAAGAGGGGATAGCCTATGTTAAGTTAAGCCAATGAGAAGGGAGTTGCAATAGTCAAGGCGAGAGATAACAAGGGAGTGAATGAGGAGCTTGGTGGTTTCATTTGTTAAAAAAGGGCGAATTTTAGAGATGTTACGGAGGTGAATTCTACAAACTTTTGACAACGATTGGATTTAAGGCTGAAATGACAAGTCAGAGTCTAGGATTACACCTAGTACCCTGGCGTGAGGGGAGGGACTGATGGTTGCATTGTTGATTTTGATGGAAAAGTCATGGAGGGGGGCACGGGCGGGGGGGAATATTAATAGCTCAGTTTTAGAAAGATTTAGTTTAAGGAAGTGGTGCGACATCCATGCTGATATGTCAGTTAGTAAGTTAGTAATGTGAGAGGAGACTGAAGGAGTGAGGTGAGGAGTAGACAGATAGATTTGGGTGTCATCAGCGTATAAGTGGTATTGGAAGCCGTGGGCAGTTATTAAGTGACCAAGGGAGAAGGTGTAGATAGAGAAGAGAATTATAAGGTATTGTCATGATGGTACCTTGTTCCCGCACGGCTAGCAAAAATTTACCCAGATGCTTCGTCCCTCTGTTTCAGGGGCTGTGGCCAGGAGGGAAGCATGCTCCATATCTGGTGGACATGCCCAAAAGTGAAACGGTATTGGATAAGAATATTCAGTTTAGTATATTCAGTGACTGGATTGAATATTCCTAAAAATGTTAAGACAGCACTATTTTCCGACCTATAGAGTGAGCTATCTAGAAATCTCAGGACTCTCACCTTCTTTATTTTTCTGGCAGCTAAGATCAACATAGCGCGAGCATGGAAAACTCCTGTGATAAATCTAGCATTAGTGAAAAACAAAATCTCCTGGATTATGCTAAACGAAAAATTGGCTAGTATCCTTCGTGACCAACAACACCGTTTTTGAAAAGGTCTGGAACCCCTGGATTAGATATCTTCAATCCCGTAGTGTGTGTGGATGGGGGGGGGGGTGCTGGTCGGTGTTCTGGAGGGAGGAGACCGGTGGCAATTCCTCTTGTTCTTTTCTTTTCTTGTCTTTTTCTTCTTTCCAACCTTTACTATAACTTCTAAGCTTGACCTAAAAAAAAATTTTTTTTAGTTAGTACGCTTGCGAGTGGGCTTTAAGGCTACCTTTAGCCGGGTCCATACTCGGAAATATGGTGTTCTTTGGCTTCCAAATTTGGTATAAACATGTATAATTTATCTTGTAGGAGGTCCCCCCCCCCCTTTTTTTTCTCCTCTCTCTCTCTCTCCCACCTTCTGCCTTGGAACTAAATATGAATAAGGTTTCTGACCCACCAAACATGTTGATATTTACACTCCTCCGCCTACAGTGAACTGTGCTAATGATCTTGACTGTTGCGCTATGCGCTTTTCACATGTTTACCATCTAGCCCTCCATGGCAAGATGGTCATATACACAAACTATGTTACAGTATAGTTATATTGTGATCAGTATATGCCGATTTTGACATTTTCCACTTTAACACCATTGTTTAATATGCATTTGGATTATTGTGTACCCCATTGTTTGCTTAAAAACCCTTTTTCTTAATATAAATTATTAGAACAAAAAGTCTAAACTAAGAGAACCCATGCCCACATCACGTACATCAGAGTTTTTGAATTAAAATTCATGAAGGTCCAGTCACATGTCCAAATCACATGATTGTGCGATGACTCGGATCCTTCACATCACAGCCCCCTCTCATCTTAAACTAGGTTCACATCTCTGGCTGGGGAACATGTGCGAAGTCGCATGCCTTTCCTGACCCCCCCCCAGAGAAACCTGCTGCACGTTAGCAGATGCGCGGGGGTGCCATTAATTCTTAATGGCAAACCCTCACTTGAGCATCTTCAGCACATTTTTAGGCGAGTTAAACCACATGGTGTTGCAGCACCATTTGGCTTGGTGTTGTCCAATTTAACCACTTAAGGACCAGCCGCCGCAAATCGTTGTAGCTGTTCATCAGCCACCTTAAGACCACTAGACGACGGAGCCAATGCGCATGCCCGGTGGCAGCGATGTCAGCCGGGCACCCGCAATTGCTCCTGAGAGAGACAGAATGGAGATCTGTCAATGTACACAGACTGATCTCCGTTCTGTCAGGAGAGAGGAGACAGATCTGCTATTCATACTGGTTATGAACAGCGATATGTCTCCTCCTCCAGACAGTCCCATCCCCCCACAGTTAGAAACACTCCCTAGGACACACATTTAACCCCTTGATCGCCCCCTAGTGTTAACCCCTTCCCTGACAGTGACATTTATACAGTATAATTATCAGTGGCTATTTTTAGCTCTAAATCATTCTAAATCTAAATGCCATAAATCTATCCATTGTTTTTTGGAAACGCTATAATTTTTGCGCAAACCAATCAATATAAGCTTATTGCAATTTTTTTTTAACCAAAAAAATATGTAGAAGAATACATATCGGCCTAAACTGAGGAAAAAATGTGTTTTTTTTATATTTTTTTGGTGGATATTTATTATAGCAAAAAGTAAAAAATATTGCTTTTTTTTCAGAATTGATGCTCTTTTTTTGTTTATAGTGCAAAAAATAAAAACCGCAGAGGTGATAAAATGCCACCAAAAGAAAGCTCTATTTGTGGGGAAAAAAAGGACGTCAATTTTGTTTGGGTACAGTGTTGCACAACCACGCAATTATCAGTTAAAACGACGCAGTGCCGTATCGCAAAAAATGGCCTGGTCAGTAAGGGTGCAAATCCTTCTGGGGCTGAAGTGGTTAAAAAAAAGGTTGGGACATCTTGTACTGCATTTGTGATGGGTAGGGCTGACCATTAAAATAAATGGAATGCCCCATCACACAGTGACAGATGTTTCCGGGGATGTGGCCAACGAGGAGACGAAGTACATATTTGGTGGTGCTGCCCCCCGCCTGGTGGGATTCTGGCCGAGGATCTTTGGACTCTTATTCATTCTCTTTCATATACCTATTCGCAAAGATGCCAAATTAGCACTGCTTCACCGTCTGATCCCAGGTCTATTTTCCTGCCAGCAGAAATTGGCCACCTACTTATTTATTGCTGCCAAGCACGCAATTGCCAAGCCCTGGAAAAAGCCTGCTGTTTTGTTTGCAGAAGTGAAGCGCATCCTGATGGCCCTTATGATAAATGAAAAATTACCCTTATTCTCCACGACTCCCACCCTGTAGTGGTCCTATGCTCTTTCAAACTTGCACCCAACCAGCTCTAGCATTAGGCTTCCCACCTAATGTCTTCCAATCCCCGGCCTGAGAGAACTCTCTCCCCTCTTTTCTCCCCTTTGCTTCTCTTCCTCTTTTCTACCCTTTTTCTCCTCTCTTCCTCTGTGACTGTGCTTCCTCCCCCCCCCCCACCTTTTTTTTAGTGGACTCATCTTTTCTCTGTTCCCATTCCAGGCACCCTGTGTTGACTCCCGGCCCTGGTCGGAAGGTCATTGTCAATATACCTCAATAAAAATATTGCACTAGAAAATAAATTGGGTGTCCTACCTGCAACGTCAAAAGATACACAGATCTGAACTGAGCCTCATATTAAAATCCTGTCCTTATATAAGCATCCTCAGTCCCCATTCTCATCAAAGTCCCTCCCTTTACATCACAGTCCCTCCCTTTACATTACAGTTCCCTCCCCTTAAACATCAAAATCCCCCCTTCACATTACTGTCCTCAGCCCCCCCCCCCCCACACACACACATTAATGGTCTTTAGCATCCCTATTATTGTCCTCAGCTCCCTACCTATTAAAGGGGTTGTAAAGTCAGAAGTTTTTTTTATCTTAATGCACATTCATTAAGATAAAAGGCTTCTGTGGGCCCCCCTAATACATACCTGAGGTCCCTCTAGTTTCAGCGATGTTGTAGGAATGTCTCGGCAGCCCGAGACTCCCCTCCTCATTGGCTGAGACTGCAGCGTGGTGCCATTGGCTCCCACTGCTGTCAAAGTCAGTCAGCCAATGAGAATAGAAAGGGGTGGGTCGCAGCTCCATCTCTGAATGGACACAGGGAGCTGTGACTCGGGTGCCCCCATAGCAAGCTGCTTGCTGTGGGGGCACCCAACAGGAGGGAGGAGCCAGGAGCTCCAGCCAGGGACCCGAGCAGAGGAGGATCTGGGCCGCTCTGTGCAAATCTACTGCAACAAAGCAGGTAAGTATAACCTGATTGTTATTTTTAATAAAAAAAACACAAGACTTTACAATCACGCTGCAGGATTACTTTTATCGGCGGCGGAAGAGGGGCCCTCCCATCCCGCCGAGCTCCGGTGCCCTTGCCGGAGCCGTTGGTAGCGGCGGAAGTGATCGGGTTGTTCTCACTGTTAGGTATGGAGACGAGTGAGGGGAAGATGGCCCCCACCCGTCTCCATACCATTGCAGGGCGGAAGCAACGTCAAAATATCACTTCCGCCCATAGCTCTTAAAGGGACTTTTTTTTTTTTTTAATTTACATTTAATTTTTTTTTTTTATTCTTATTGCATTTTAGTGTAAATATGAGATCTGAGGTCTTTTTGACCCCAGATCTCATATTTTAGAGGTCCTGTCATGCTTTTTTTCTATTACAAAAAAAAAATTAATAAAATAATAAAATAATAAAAAAGTAAAAATAAAACATAAAAGGTAAAATAAATAAGAAAGAATGAAAAAAATTTTTTAAACACAGCACAGCAGGTGATTCTAACCAGACTTCAGAGTCTTTGTTGTGATCTTTGAGGATCTTTTTGCCGAAATAACTACACATGAAGGTTTCGGCCAACATTTGCAGAAAAGTGGTAGATGCAGCAACACACATCTCACAATGTTTGCAATGAAGGCTGCAGTCCAGTGCGGATGCTATTTACATTGCTCTTGCTATGTATTCCCCCCAGCCCCAGGTCTGTACTGAGTTTATAGACCTGATGTTATGGGGCTTAAGAAAGTGCGGCTGAACTACATCTAGATTGGCACATAGATAGGTAGATCTACATCTAGATAGGTAGATCTACACCTAGGTTGCGCAGTAATATGTGTTGTGTTCTCGTGCTGCTCCCACATGCCCATGCAGTGAGATTTTTGCAGCCAGAATGCATCTCTAGATCAACTTATGTACAACCAGCCTTGTTGGAAATATTTGCTTGATCAGTCTTGCCGTCACTGATGAGTGTATTCTGAAAGCGGGGAAATCTCCCCGTTTTCAGAATACAATAGCGGGAAGTATTCCTTCATCTACCTCGAATGTGTGAACGGGGGAGTCGATTAATTTTCTTTCAGTCAACATGCATCATCCATGGCCTGCCTTAGCGGAAGCAGTCAGGGGACCAGTTCCACTGGAGGGACCCTGTTGAACTGTAGAATAAGTTAAGTAATTCATACCCCTTGAAATTTTCCACATTTTCTCATGTTACAACCAAAAACGTAAATGTATTTTATTGGGATTTTAAGTGATAGACCAACACAAAGTGGCACATAATTGTGAAGTGGAAGGAAAATGATAAATGGTTTTCATGTGAAAAGTGTGGCGTGCATTTGTATTCAGCCCCCCTCAATACTTTATAGAACCAGTCTTTTTGGGGATGTCTCTACCAGCTTTGCGCATCTAGAGAGTGAAATTTTTGCCCATTCTGCAAAATAGCTCAAGCTCTGTCAGATTGGATGGAGAGCGTCTGTGAACAGCAAGTTTCAAGTCTTGCCACAGATTCTCAGTTGGATTTAGGGCTGGACTTTCACTGGGCCATTCTAACACATGAATATGTTTTGATATAAACCATTCCATTGTAGCTCTGGCTGTATGTTTAGGGTTGTTGTCCTGCTGGAAGGTGAACCTCTGCCCCAGTCTCAAGTCTTTTGCAGACTCTAACAGGTTTTCTTCTAGAATTGTCCTGTATTTGGCTCCATTCATCTTCCCATCAACTCTGACAATCTTCCCTGTCCCTGCTGAAGAAAAGCATCCCCACAACATGATGCTGCCACCACCATGTTTCACAGTGGGGATGGTGTGTTCAGGGTCATGTGCAGTGTTAGCTTTCTGCCACACATAGCATTTTGCTTTTAGGCCAAAAAGTTCAATTTTGGTCTCATCTGACCAGAGCACCTTCTTCTACATGTTTGCTGTGTCCCCCACATGGCTTCTCGCAAACTGCAAATGGGACTTCTTATGGCTTTCTTTTAACAATGGCTTTCTTTTTGCCACTCTCCCATAAAGGCCAGATTTGTGGAGTGCTCGACTAATAGTTGTCCTGTGGACAGATTCGCCCACCTGAAACTTGGATCTCTGCAGCTCCTCCAGAGTTACCATGGGCCTCTTGGCTACTTCTCTGATTAATGCTCTCCTTGCCCGGCCTGTCAGTTGGTGGACGGCCATGTCTTGGTAGGTTTGCAGTTGTACCATACTTCATTTTTGGATGATGGATTGAACAGTGCTGAGATGTTCAAAGCTTGTGATATTTTTTTTATAACCTAGCCCTGCTTTAAACTTCTCCACAACTTTATCCCTGACCTGTGTTCCTTGCCCCTTATGACGCTGTTTGTTCACTATGGTTCTCTAACAAACCTCTGAGTGCTTCACAGAACAGCTGTATCTATACTGAGATTAAATTATACACAGGTGGACTCTATTTACTAATTAGGAGACTTCTAAAGGCAATTGGTTCCACTGGATTTTTTTTAGGGGTATCAGAGTAAAGGGGGCTGAATACAAATGCACGCCATACTTTTCACATATTTATTTGTAAAAAAATTGGAAAACCATTTATCATTTTCCTTCCCCTTCAAATATATGTGCCACTTTATGTTGGTCTATCACATAAAATTCCAATAAAATACATTTATGTTATGACAAAATGTGAAAACTTTTAATGGGTATGAATACTTTTTCAAGGCACTATAGTGAGAATTGCAGTGCCAAACACAATCATACCAAAGTAAGAAGGTAGGATGGAAATTTAAAGAAATAAATACAGAAGGAAACATAAATGGAAATACAGGGGGAAGCAAATTCAGTCAGTTTCTATGTAATCCACTAGGTGGCAGAAATGCACTATGTCAAAAGCAGATTTCTTTTTTAATTCCACGTTATGTCTAAAAATATTTATCCTATATAAGCTGTCTTGGCAAAACTGAATATAGACTAAGAAGCACAAGTGAAATAATTTGACTTTCTATACTATTTAGGTGTTATAAAACACTGGGGGAACATATTTCATGGCTCACCACAACACATCACATTGCTGAGACTTACTGAGTGCCGCTACTGAAGCATGTTTTACATAATGGATATTATCTACCATCTGCTGTAAACAGCTAGCAATGTAGTAACACTCCCATAAAGTTTCACTTCTCATGATATAATTAATTGTGAAAAAGAAAACAGAAAGAAGGAAAAGTCCATATAGTGACAATGTTCATCCAAAAATATGTGCACCATCCGTCACCAGAAAATGCGTTCTCTTGAGTGTAAGCCTCCACCTTATCAAACAAATCTGATTTCTTGTTATGAGGAGGTAAGTAAAACTTTGAACAGAGGGGTGGCTGTGGACGTGATATACCTGGATTTTGCAAAAGCGTTTGACACAGTTCCCCACACACGGCTCGTGTGTAAGGCAATGTCTACACGCTTGGAAAGATCAATTTGTAAATGGATAGAAAACTGGCTAAAAGACAGAATTCAGAGAGTAGTGGTTAATGATTTGTACTCTGAATGGTCTCAGGTTATCAGTGGTGTACCCCAAGGTTCAGTGTTGGGACCAGTGGTGTATTTAGGTTTTGTGCTGCCCTAGGCCTGACTAAACTCATGCACCCCCCTAATTTAAATACGACCCACCCCTTGCTGCAGAGGCCACACCCCTTCCTGTTTAAGACCCGCCCTATCATCTGTAAACCACACCCCTTCCTCTTTAGGCTCATTTGGCACCTTTCAGGGGGGAGGGGGGAACAGGTACCCTTCCCCACTCCCTGGAGACTGCAACTAAATGTGGACTGTTTAAAGGGTTTGCATTGATTTTAGCATGCATGGAGCACTTTGCACATGCCAGTGGCGGCTGGTGCTCAAAATTTTTGGGGGGGTGCAAACAAACTAAGAAATTCAGAAAAAAAGACATCAATTGCAGCCTCACTGTGCCCCATCAAATGCAGCCACTGTTCCATCAAACGCAACCACTGTGCCCATCAATTGCAGCCACTGTGCCCCATCAAACGCAGCCACTGTGCCCCACCAAACGCAGCCACTGTGCCATCAAACGCAGCCACTGTGCCATCAAACGCAGCCACTGTGCCCACCAAACACAGCCACTGTGCCCATCAATTGCAGCCACTGTGCCTGCCAAACGCAGCCACTGTGCCCACCAAACGCAGCCACTGTGCCCACCAAATGCAGCCACTGTGTCCATCATTTGCAGCCACTGTGCCTTTAAACGCAGCTATTGTGTCCCATCAAACGCTGTCACTGTGCCCCATCATTTGCAGCCACTGTGCCTTTAAACGCAGCTATTGTGCCCCATCAAACGCTGTCACTGTGCCCCATCATTTGCAGCCATTGTGTCCCATCAAACGCTGTCACTGTGCCCCATCAATTGTAGCCACTGTGCCATCAAATGCCAACACTGTTCCCGTTAAACTCTTATAAATGTTTTCAATAACTTTACCTGCTGTGCCGAGGAGAAGGGTCAAGCAGTGTGGAGGAGGGTAGGCGGAGCATAAGGCTCCACCTCCGCCAGTCATCGGCCGCTTATGGGGGCGTGAGTCACACGCCGCCCCCTGCATGAGAGAAAGTCCCCCCACCCGTCTTCCTGATTCCCGGCTCCCGCGCCTGCCCCCCGCACACATGCAGCCCACGGCAGCCGCCTTGCTGTAGCGGGCGGCGCTGCTGTGTATGGGCGTGCTTGTCAGAGGGTGGAGGGGCGTGAGCTCTGCTAAGCACGCCCATACACACGCCCCTCTACCCTCTGCCAAGCACGCCCATACACAACAGCGCCACTACAGCAAGGCGGCCACCGTGGGCTGCATGTGTGCAGGGGGGCGGCCGCGGGAGCTGGGAATCGGGTGGGGGGACTTTCTCTCATGCGGGGGGGCGGCTTTTTTTGCCACCCCCCGCAAAGTGCCGCCCTAGGCCTAGGCCTTGTTGGCCTAGGCCAAAACACAGCCCTGGTTGGGACCCTTACTTTTTAAAATCTTTATAAATGATTAATGCCACGTACACACGATCGCACATTCCAACAACAAAATCCTTTTTTTTTTCCGACGGATGTTGGCTCAAACTTGTCTTGCATACACACGGTCGCACAAATCTTGTTGGAAATTCCGAAAGTCAAGAACGCGGTGACGTACAACATGTACGACGAGCCAAGAAAAATGAAGTTCAATAGCCAGTGCGGCTCTTCTGCTTGATTCCGAGCATGCATAGAATTTTGTGCATCGGAATTGTGTACACACAGATTTTGTTGTTGGAAAATTTGAGATCCAGATCTAAAAATTTGTTTGTCGGAAATTCCGACAGAAAATGTCCGATGGAGCCTACACACGGTCGGAATTTCCGACAACAAGCTCCCATCAAACATTTCCCATCTGAAAATCCGACTGTTTGTACATGGCAATAGAGTCTGGGATTAAAAGTAACATTTCTGTCTTTGCAGATAACACTAAGCTATGCAGTGGAATAACGTCCTTACAGGATGTCTCCAATTTACAAGCCGACCTCAATGCACTGTCTAATTGGGCAACCATGTGGCAAATGAGGTTTAATGTTGATAAATGTAAAGTTATGCACTTGGGGGCTAAGAATATGCATGCATCATACATACTAGGGGGAGTACAATTGGGGGAATCAATGGTGGAGAAGGATCTGGGGGTTTTGGTAGATCATAAGCTCAATAATAAGCATGCAATGCCAAGCTGCGGTTTCCAAAGCGAGCAAAGTCCTTTTCTTGTATTAAGAGAGGTATGGACTCCAGAGAGAGAGATATCATTTTGCCCCTGTACAAATCATTAGTAAGACCTCATCTGGAATATGCAGTTCAGTTTTAGACACCAGTTCTAAAAAAAGGATATCGGGGAACTGGAGAAAGTGCAGAGAAGGGCAACCAAACTGATAAGAGGCATGGAGGAGCTCAGCTATGAGGAAAGATTAGAGGAACTGAATTTATTCTCTCTTGAGAAGAGGAGATTAAGGGGGGATATGATCAACATGTATAAATACTAGGGCTGTGGAAATGAAAGATTAATTCCTCGATTAATCGTTAATTTTTTTGATCGATCAAAATTTTTTTGATTGGTACTCACGTCTCCGCCGGCTTCCAGGTCTTCAGGGAGTTCCGTCGGAGATCCGGTGACGTCACGGACAGCAACGTAACCGAACTCCTCCCCCCTTCCCTAAGTGCCTCCGTCTGCTAATGAAGGGAAGGGGGGAGGAGTCCGGTGACGTCGATGTCCGTGACGTCACCGGACAGCCTGGACAGTGATGGTAAATATGGATGTGGTTAACTGGGATCATTCAGTGAGCTAAGTGTAGGCAAATTTGATAAACAAATTTGACAGGCAATATACTAGATAAGTTTTATAATTAAAGTTAAACTAACTTTCTACGTTTTTCTTAAAGTTTAAAAAAAATAATTACCTATGTCAGTGCTACAGTTTGAATTTAAAACATATTTGTGTGAACTGTGAAGTTAAGTCATGGATTGTGGAAATAACTAGTGTCGGGTGATAGTATATAGTGTATACCACATTTACCACTGACTAATGCAGAATTGCAATACAAGGAGATCAGCTAAAAGTAGTTTGATCTGTATGTGTGTTATAATTAATCGAAATTAGTCGATTAATCATTTAAAAAAAAAGGTTAATCGAACACAAAAATTTTAATCAGTAACAGCCCTAATAAATACATAAGTGGTGCATATAGTGAACTTGGTGTTGAGTTTTTCACTTTAAGGTCATCACAGAGGACAATGGGGGCACTCTTTATGTCTAGATGAAAAAGGATTTCATCTCCAAATACGGAAAGGTTTCTTCACCGTAAGAACTGTGAAAATGTGGAATAGACTCCCTCCAGAGCTGGTTCTGGCCAGCTCAGTAGATTGCTTTAAAAAAGGCCTGGATTCTTTCCTAAATGTACATAATATAACTGGGTACTAACATTTGTAGCCAAGTCCCGGGCCACTCCAGGCCTAATGGTGACCTCCTGAGTCAGGGACAGCTGACATCCCTATGTGTAGAGTGGGTTACAAGGCATGGTGGGTGCAATGTAAGGTAGATTAATGGTGCCAGACACTTCTTGAATGCAAAGATTTATTGTCTCTTAAACAGAATTGTGGGAGAGAGGGTTTAGGGCCAGGACACCCTTTAGTAGCTGTAATGTTAATTAGCAGACTCCAAGACTTCTATAGGTAGACAGCCATGCAGGGAAAGGCACCCAGTCGGATGCCACATCTGCATGTGTAGACACGCAGTCTCATATGGCAACGATCTTGATCAGTTTCTATCAAAGGTTGCAATGAACTCTTTCACTTTCTCCACAATCTCCTCTTTCGATCTTCACTCAACTGAGCTCCCAGTCTATCACCTAGACTTGCTGATCCATTGCCACTGGATCTCCTGAGCTCTTCCAATCCACTCACTTAGTATCTTCCTCAAGCGTCACCCCCGCGTCCCTGCTGGGTCCCTAGCTTGGCACTCACAGATACTACTCAAGCGTAACCCCACTGGCCTGCTTGGTCCCTGGCTTGACACACAAGACTGCTCTGCAAGCGTCACCTCTGCCGGCTGGGTCCCTGGCTTGACACCTGCTGAAGTTTCCCAATTCTTCACCGTCCCTGGTTGGTGAGAATACTGCTCTGGTACTTGCTTCAGCTACTCACGGTGGTCCCTGGTAATAAGGTGGATGGTCCCTTAATCCCAACAGCTTCCACTCTACCTCTGACCACTACAGCTTCTCCGGCCAGCAAAACCTTCACTTTTGGTTGGACTGCAAGCTGCAGTCCCAACCCTGCGCTGCTCTCCTGATTCTGGGTAGGCCCTCAGACAGCCTAGCAGCCAGATGTTCCTGGGATAGGCCTCAGACACTGGCCTTAGCAGCCCGAGGCAATACAACACGCGTCCACCCAGACAACTGTCCAGGTGGCACAGAACCCTGATCACCTGACCTCACCCAAATAAATAGGTTCTCCCAGCAAACCAAGGGACCCAAGAAGATCCCTGCCCATTGGCTGAGATACCCCATCTATTCCTAATCTGTCCTTGCAATGCCCTTGTCTTATCTAGTGCCACCAGATACCCGGCCATCTAGTGACAGAAGAGAGAAGTGCAGCAATCCAGAATTAGGGTGGAATCAATTGATCGCCTAGGCAACTATCACTTGGCAGGTAAATTTAATAGCAACCCTGCAAAAAACATCAGAGTGCTACACATTTATAGGTAAAGTTGATCCAGGGAAAATCTGATTGCCTCTCAGGAGATCAGGAAGGAATTTTTTCCTCTGCTGTAGCAAATGGAGCATGATTTGCTGGGGTTTTTTGCCGTGAAGGATTGTGTATATGGGATTGTATTTTTTTTTTTTGGTTGAACTAGATGGACTTGTGTGTCTTTTCAACCTGAATAACTATGTAACTATATAAAATGCTTGCTTACCAAAACTTATTGACCCTCCTGTTACGGAAGGTCAATCTCGCTTGTGGCTCATAACCCAGCCAGGGCCTTTGTATCCGTCCAGGAAACGAATGGGCATAGTCCCAAGATCCACCACTTTGAAGTATAGATTCTTAATAAAAGAATAGTCTTCCGATGCACCACTCCATCAACTTATATATAAAATAGTGTATTTTGGTTTGTGCCGCTTGTTTTCCTTATTTCTCTGTTCCTGCTGAAGCCCATTTTCTTGTTTTCTTTTTCACAATTAATTATATCATGATAAGCGTAACTTTATAGGGGAGTAATATTGTGCTGTGTATGTCTCACAGATAAGTTGCAACTGTATTGTTCTTTATTGTTTTTTTTAATGAATAGTGCAGTTTTTTACTTTATGCTTTTGCTGCAATGTAGTAATGATGAGTGAGAGCACTGTGATAGAAGATTGCACCAGGCCTTTTCTGACACTTTACATGTAAAAATCTGTATTTTTTTGCTAGAAAACTACTCAGAACCCCCTAACATTATAGATTTTTTTTTTTAGAAGAGGCCCTAGAGAATAAAATGGTGGGTATTTCAATTTTTTATGTCACGCAGTATTTCTGCAGCGGTTTTTCGAATGCAAGTTTTTTGAAAAAAAATATACTCAATTAATTTTTATGCACAGAAACAAAATAGAATACCCATTTTTTTTTGTAAAATATAAAAGATGGAGTTACGCTGAGTAAACAGATACCGTATTTTTCGGCGTATAACACGCAGCGGCGTATAACACGCACCCCAATTTAGGAGGGAATTTTAAGGAAAAAAAACTTTTAGGAGGGAAGTTGAAGGGAAAAAAACTTACATTTAAATGCCCATCATTGCAGCCTTCTCAGTGCAGCCTTGCCCCAGTGCAGCCTTGTCAGTGCAGCCTTCCCCAGTGCAGCCTTGTCAGTGCAGCCATGTCAGTGCAGCCATGTCAGTGCAGCCTTGTCAGTGCAGCCATGTCAGTGCAGCCTTCCCCAGTGCAGCCTTGTCAGTGCAGCCTTGTCAGTGCAGCCATGTCAGTGCAGCCTTGTCAGTGCAGCCATGTCAGTGCAGCCTTCCCCAGTGCAGCCTTCCCAGTGCAGCCTTCCCCAGTGCAGCCTTGCCCAGTGCAGCCTTCCCCAGTGCAGCCTTCGATCCCCTGTCTTCAAAATCGCCGACTGCGATTTGAAAATGTCGCCGCCGGCGCCGAAATACACAGAGCCGGTCCTCGGCTCTTTCCGGCGGCTCTCGTTCACTTTCGGCTCCACTCGTAGCCCCGAGCGGAGCTATCCGAACCTAGCCGAGTAGGTTCGGATAGCTCCGCTCGGGACTACGAGTGGAGCCGAAAGTGAACGAGAGCCGCCGGAAAGAGCCGAGGACCGGCTCTGCGTATTTCGGCGCCGGCGGCGCCATTTTTAAATCGCGGTCGGCGATTTTGAAGTTGTGCAGCTCGGGATCGCATGGGATCGGCGTATAACACGCACCTGCGACTTTCCCCTGATTTTAAGGGGAAAAAAGTGCGTGTTGTACGCCGATAAATACGGTACCTAACATGTCACACTTTAAAATTGCACACTGTCCTGGAATAGCACCAAACTACTGTATTTAAAAATCTCCATAGGCGATCCTGTAAAAGCCTTTACAGGTTACCAGTTTAGAGTTACCAAGGAGGTTTGGTGCTAGAATTATTGCTCTCGCTCTGATAATCGTGGCAATAGTCGGGGGACACTATGGAGGATTCGTTAGACGCTTCTCCAATGGGTGAGTCTCCTCCCTCTCCCCAAATGTTTTCTGATGTTTGCGGTTTGCAAGGTCTGATTGATTTGGCCATTGAATCTAGTCCTCCTATTGAGGACCCCGTGGATAGCAATGTTAAGATCTCCTTTAAATTAAAGTCAGATTTCTATCCTATCACATTACAGGGCAAAGATCTAGACCTATTCCAGAAACTTGTGGAGAGGCACTTGACCCACTTAGCTCACAATAGTCGTGACAGTTCTACCCTGTTTTCCCGAAAATAAGACCTAGCGTGATTGTCGGTGATGGCTGCAATATAAGCCCTACCCCCCAAATAATCCCTACCCTGTTTCCCCGAAAATAAGCCCTACCCTGAAAACAAGACCTACAAGGACTTTAACTAGGGCTTATTTGGGGGTAGGGCTTATATTGCAGCCATCACTGACAATCACGCTAGGTCTTATTTTCAGGGAAACAGGGTATGACAGACAATCTCACTAGCCTTGAAAGGGTTGCTCTTAAAAGCATGAGTGATGATGAGAGCATAATCATTTGAAATGCAGATAAAGGGGGTACAGTTGTGGTCCTCGATTCTGAGGTTTACAAAAATGAAGCTCTGCGACAATTGTCTGACATAGAGACCTACCTTAAATTAAGGGGAGATCCCACACAACCATTTAAGAAGGAACTTTCCACTCTTCTAGATAGAGCAGTCCTTATAGGCATTTTTATTCAAAAAAGAGAGGGATATGTTCATTCCGGACTGTCCAATTATGCCAGTCTTTCACCACCTCCCCAAAATTCACAAGGGACTGGATCCATTGTTTGGTAGACCCATCTTGCAGGCATCGGATCTCTGAACGAACGCCTAAGCCAATGGGTGGAGATCAACTACAACCCCTGGTGAATGATCTACCAGGCTATCTTAGAGAAACTAAACAACTCCTTATGAAATTGAAAGATTTCACATAGAAGCTAAATTATAAGTGGGTTACATGCGATGTCTCTAGCCTGTACTCATCCATCCCCCATTCCCTGGGCATACAAGCAGTTTCATTTTTTCTAAAAAGATCAGGCCGCTTTTCACTCATACTGCAGGAGTTTATTTTGTTGAGTCTGGAGTACTTGCTTACACACAATTTTTTTATGTTTGATGGAGACTATTACCTCCAGAGATGCGGTGCCTCGATGGGGGCTAAATACTCTCCATCACTGGCCAACCTTTACATGGGGTGGTGGGAGAGGATCCGCGTCTTTGGATCAGATAGCCCTCGTCGTGCAGATACCATCTTTTTTTGTCGTTTTATAGATGACCTATTATTTATTGTTGCAGACGAGCAATTTAACATGGATACTTGGTTGTACTACTTGAATGATAATGAGCTTAATCTGCAATTTACAGGACACTGCGATTCTAGGTCCATCAAGTTTCTAGATGTTGAATTGCTGGGCAACAAAGATGAGGTGACGTCCAACCTATGTAGGAAACCTACTGTGGGCAATGTTTTGTTGAGGGCTGACTCTGGTCACCCAAAACACACAATAAGAGATATTCCAGTGGGCCAATTTTTAAGGTTGAGACGCATTTGTAGCAAGGACTCCGATTTTGTTAGAGAAGCCGAAAGTAAGGCACATAGGTTCGAAGATCAAGGTTACCCTAAATCTGTGATTTCTAGAGCCTTTAGAATTGCTGAAAGCATTTCCACGCAATGACTTGATCATGGATAGGAATCCTAATAGAAGCTGAGATAGAGGAAGAACTGTCAGTACCCCTATATTTTCAACCCCTTGTAGTGTGGAATTAAAAAAAACTAGGAGTACTGTCACCAGATACCTTCCTGTGTTGCCTAATGACCCCACATATGCTCAGATTTTGACAGGCGGCATTAAAACGGTATGTCATCAGGCCCCCACTTTGGGGAGATTTTCATCTTCCAGTTTATACACCGGCACCAGCCCAAGCGACCACCGATAAAACATTTAGAATTCTTTCATTTATAAACTGCAACCATAGGCGTGCGCACAGGGTGTGCCAGGTGTGCCTGGGCACACCCTAATCATGCTGTGCTGCACAGATTCCCCCAGCTGTTTGGCTGCAGAAGAAGGGACCGGGGAATCTCTGTCTTAAAAGTGAGATATCAGGGGTCTGTTTAGACCTCTTATATCTCACCAAAGCCCCCCCCCCCATGGAGCTCCTAAAAAATTGTATAATAATAATAATATATTATTAAATAAAATTGTAAAAAATAGAAACTATGTAAAAAAAAGTTATGATAAAAAAATAAATAAAAATAATATAAATAAAAAATATAAATAATAAAAAAAATATTTTTTTTAAAAATAATTAAAAAAATATCTATCTATCTATCTATCTATCTATCTATCTATCTATCTATCTATCTATCTATCTATCTATCTATCTATCTATCTATCTATCTATCTATCTATCTATCTATCTATCTATCTATCTGTATATATGTATATATATATATAGCCAAATCTATACATATATATATATATGTATATATATACATATATATGTATTTCCCTTTTTGGGTACCATCTGGCAAGTGTCGATCGCATATACATGTACATGTGTGCATGACAAAACGCTCAGTAAAAAGATTTGCATTTCAAATCTCTAGGTGTGAATGGGGCCTAAGACATTAGTGGACAGTGGGACTAGGTCACCAAAATTGGCTTTTGCCACATTTGTTAAAGCAGAACTTCAGTCATTTTTTCATCTTAACATCTATTAAATCTTCAGCCCTTGTCTTAACTTTGGATAGTAAAACATTTTTTTTTCTACCAGTAAATACCTTATACCAGGGCTCAAAATTTTAAGTCCTGAGCTACTAGCCAGGTCTCAAGGGTTACTGGCCACCAGTTGCCCCACCCAACCCCTACCCTGCCCCGCCCCTAATTCCGCCCCTCATAAATTATCTCATGAAATGACACTTAAATGTTTTATGCAGAATTAAGTTACAAAAATAAATATTAACAACAACTTTATTAGTGCCCCTCATTGCAGCCTCACTGTGTCCACCATTGCAGCCACGCTGTGCCCATCATTGCAGCCACACTGTGCCCATCACTGCAGCCACACTGTGCCCACCATTGCAGCCACACTGTGCCCTCCATTACAGCCACACTGTACCCACCATTGCAGCCACACTGTGCCCACTATTGCAGCATCACTGTGCTCATTACAGCCTCACTGTGCCTACTATTGCAGCCACACTGTGCCCACCATTGCAGCCTCACTGTGCCACCATTGCAGCCACACTATGCCCACCATTGCAGCCACACTGTGCTCATTGCAGCCTCACTGTGTCCACCATTGTTGCCACACTGTGCCCACTATTGCAGCCTCACTGTGCCCACCATTGCAGCCTCACTGTGCCCACCATTGAAGCCATACCATGCCCATTATTGCACCCTCACTGTGCCCATTACTGCACCCTCACTGTGCCCACTATTGCAGCCTTACTGTGCCCATTGTAGCCACACTGTGCCCACTGCCCACTATTGCAGCCAGACTGTGTCCACTACTGCAGCCTCACTGTGCCCATTGCAGCCACACTGTGCTAATTGCAGCCATACTGTGCCCAATGCCCACTATTGCAGCCAAACTGTGCTCACCATTGCAGCCTCGCCTGGGCAGAGGTAGAGAGTGGAGGAAGAGGAGAGCCACGGGATCACAGAGCGTGGATAGCACACTTTTACAGCTTACATTACAATTGCCTTCGCTCTGCTCGCCATTACACACAGCCCCCCTCTTCCTGACCCAGAGCCTGTGATAGACAGAATGCATCCCAGCATTGGACCCGCATTCTGTCTATCACAGGCTCTGGGTCAGGAGGAGACAGGGCTGTGTGTGACAGCGAGCAGAGCGGAGGTAATATTAATAAAAGCTGTAATGCCGCGTACACACGGTCGGATTTTCTGAAACAAATGCTCGATGGGAGCCTGCTGTCAGAAATTCCGACCGTGTGTAGGCTCCATCGGACATTTTCCGTCGGAATTTCCAACAAACAAAATTTGAGATCTGGATCTCAAATTTTCGGACAAAAAAATACGTTGTCGGAAATTCCGATCGTGTGTACACAATTCTGACGCACAAAATTCCACGCATGCTCGGAACCAAGCAGAAGAGATGCACTGGGTATTGAACTTCAATTTTCTCGGCTCGTTGTACGTGTTGTACGTCACCGTGTTCTTGACGTTCGGAATTTCTGAAAAGATTTGTGTGACCGTGTGTATGCAAGACAAGTTTGAGCCAACATCCGTCGGAAAAAAAAACATGGATTTTGTTGTCGGAATGTGCGATCGTGTGTATAACAGTGTGCTATCCGCGCTCTGTGATCCTGCGGCTCTCCTCTTCCTCCATGCTCTCTTCCCGGGGGTGTTTGCTTGGAGAACGGCTCCCGATTAACCCCGCCCACGGGCGGTGCTCCCCCCCCCCACTCCCAGGCAGCCCAGCTCGTCGCCAGCCCTCATTTTCCACTCACAAAATGCGAGTAGGCAAGTGTAAAATTTGAGGGCTGCCTTATACAGCCCACTTCCTGTTTCTTTTCTGGAAAAAAGCCTAGGCTTATGACATCATGCACAGCTCTCTCTCTCACTCTCCTGAGAGTTTGCCAGGGAGGGAGGAGGGATGAGTCATAAGAGGGCCAATGAGAGCTGCAGAGCTGGAGGTGTGTGTCTGTGTAAATCCAGGAAGTGAACAGGCAGCAGCTTCAGCTGCCCACAGTTAAAATGGTTGCAGCCAGACTCAGTGGAGGGAGATAGCTGCAGCATATTTGGCAAGTAAAGAATCACAGTATATATAAAATTATATGCAAATTTGGTTGGAGGGAAGCTTCAGAAGGCCAAAGATTTTTGTTACAAATTATGTGAGCAGACTGCAGTTCCTCTTTAAACAGATCATTTTGTTTCAAAAAGATTGTAATTTAGGAGGTTTTTTAAACATTTTTTAAGCTTTTCGAAGTGTTAGCATTGATTTAGGTTTAGGATTCGGGTTGGTTAGACTGGATGGATTAGGATTTGATATATTTTTAAAACAATTTTTGCAAGGATATTCAAAACTTGCTGGCCACCCTATAATACTTTTACTGCTACAGGGCGGCAGCTGTGTGTAGAGTCACATACAGATACATGATTCTGCATTTCCTCCTGCAGGGGGCGCAGGTGCACCGCTGGCGGACAGCTTCTTCTGTAATAATTCACGGCAGAAGCTAATCTGTGAGTCCCAAGGATTCGATGTCTTCCTCTCGCTGATCATTAGTAAAACACGAACAACTGACATATGCCTATGTCAACAAGGTATATGTCAGTTGTGACAGGGGGGGAAGGGGCGATCCTGTATCTCTGCAAAGCAGAGATAATGTTTGCTCTTTTTCGCCTAGTTAAAGCAGCGCACAGTAATCACAATATCTAGGCACACAATTAACACTTTGATTGCCCTAGATGTTTAACCCCTTCCCAGCCAGTGTCAATAGTACAGTGACAGTGCATATTTTTAGTGTCACTGGTTCCCAAAAAAGTGGGGTCAAAGGTGTCAATTAGTGTCCGACAGTTCGCTGCAATATGGCAGTCTCGCTAAAAGTCACCGATCGCCACCGTTACTAGATAAAAAAAATAAAATAAATAAACATTCCATAAATATATCCCTTAGTTTGTAGACGCTAGAACGTTCACGTAAACCAATCAATATACCCTTATTGTTTTTTTTTTTTTTTAACCAAAAACATGTAGCAGAATATATTGGTTTAAACTTATGAAGAAATTTTATTTTTTTATTGGATATGTTTTATAGCAGTAAAAAGTAAAAAATATAGTTTGTTTTTTTTTTCAAAATTGTTTTTCTTTTCCCTGTTTATAGCGCAAAAAATAAAAAGTGCAGAGATGACCAAATACCACCAAAAGAAAGCTCTATTTGTGGGAAAAAAATGACAAAAATAAATGGCCTGGTCATTAAGGGGGGTAGATCTTCCAGAGGTCAAATACCAAGTGCTTCCAGGTATGAGGTGCATATCCGATCATCAGACCCAAAACACTGGCATGTGAGGAGAACATCAAACTAATCAACCCTGTGTAAGCTCCATCACTATCTGTCTCTGAGCTTACACAGGCCAGAGCAACAAGAGAGCACAGGGAATGTGAGTATATTTGGGATAGGCTTAAATGGACTCTCTGACTATGGAGAATAAGTGTGTTTTCACTTCCTCCTCTAAGAGTCGGATATAATGCTGAGCTGGTATGAATCATACCACTATTCAGTTCTTTAATGTGCATCTGCTTTAAGTGAGAAAATGTAGCTAAGTGTGATGATTCTGCAATTTTGATCCCGTTTTATTACAGCATAAGGATTAACCACCTATTTAAATGTGAATGAATTTTATAGTATAAGTGCATGTTAACCTCTAAACCTCCCCATCATTTTATGAAATGTTAATGTAAGCATATATTATTCAGTGTCATATATAGTGTAATTCAATGTGATTAAGCAATATACATTTAGTAGTGGAAGAAGACAGCTCTAAATTATGTCTATGACGTCTGGTAGTCGATTTTATTATTGCTCTGTCCACATTAGATTCACAGCTCTTGAGATTAAATATTTAAAGCTGAACTTCATGAATTCAGCCATGTGCTAAATCATGCTAGTTTACTAGGGGCTAAGTCCAAAAAAGGTGCATGCCACCTTGTGGACTTATCTCTTTAATTTACATTTTTACTGAGCTTTGGGGGCATAGCTATTGCTATACTTCCGGCTCTTGGATGCTGAAACAGCAGCTGTAGAGTTTTATGCAGCTATTCTGCCCATCCCTCCCCTCCTCCTGCCTAATCACAAAGTGCTTTGTATTATGGGAATCCATTTAGAAAATACAAAGTCTTTTGTGAATGAACAGCAGAGGGGATGGGTGGGTAGAGCTACCGCTGTGTGATAAAGCCATCTCTCTCCTGCGTAGGGGAAGCAGTATATCAAGCGGCTTAGTTGACAGCTAACACTGCTGTTCGGGGTATCAGAAGCAGCTTGCGTTCCACTTTCAGGAAGTGACATCACCGGAAGTAGTTCCCGCCTCAATGTGTTTCCCCCAATGAGGGCGCCTTCACTGAAGATGCCCTCATTGGGTGAAACGCATTGAGGCGGGACATACGGCACTGACATCACGTCCAGTGATGCCACATCCTGTAAGTGGAATGCGTGCTGGTTCCAATACCCGGAATAGCGATGCTAGCTGTCAACTAAGCTGCTGGATATCCAGTTCAGCTCTTTGGGCGTACTCTGTACATCCAAAGAGTGAAACTTTGATCACAAGCTGATCGCTGCAGTAGAAGCCATCAGTCTGTGCAGATTTGTAGAGCTGGCAACCGGCTTCAAAGTGAAAGTGACTTTCACACAGCCGGCAGGGCGGTGCCCCCCCCCTCCTGCCAGCGGTCCACCCTCCTCCCGCTGTTCCCGGGCTATTCCGTGCTTACTGTCGCCCAGCTGCCTCACTCCACTGCCCGTGACACCACCATCCTCCAGACAGTGTTGTCTCCATTCTTCCACCTGATAAACTCCTCCCAAGCTGGGCTGACCCTGGGTATTTAAGGAGGCCTTCCCCCTGCCAATCCAAGTTGGGGATTGGTCAGTGCTCCCTAGAATACCCCAGGTGGCTTCTCCTCCCCTCCAGCCTCTCTTTCCAGAAAACACTGGAAGATTCTACAAAGAAGTAGGAGGACTTAGTGATTCCACCTGTGAGCCACCCAGCACTACTCTGAGCCACTCCCAACCCAGATCACAAAACACACCCAGGCTTGGCTTCCAGCCAATCCTGGGAATTTACCAGTTCTAGGAAAAAACCTACACTATTTCCCTAGCACACTAGAGGGTGCTACACTCACCCCCCCCCCCCCCCTAAAATCCAGCCAGTCCCTTAGCTGGGAAAAATTTACAAAAAGAGCTCCTGGGCCCAGGAGCAAGGGCATCTCATAAGCTATAAAATGGTATGGGGAAAGGGGAACAAACTGGGACAGGGCTATGTACAAATAAATACGTACAAAAATATATAAAAATATCTGGTAGGTATTTAGATCATCTACAACAGGGTTCTCAATGAGGTCCATGGTCTCTGGAGGGACATAAGGAGAGTCCAGACCCCACTCCAGAGCAAATCTCCGCTGAACCTCCCTCTGGAACCGGGAAAACCTGGGCAGTTCTTTGGGCTTCCCTTTTCCAGGGAGGACACAAGCATCCGGGGACCTCTTGACCCACTGCCTGTACCCAGCTGCTCTGGTCTGGGTGGTGGAAGGTCTGTTGTAGAAAAGTTGTCTGCTACTGATTGGGGGTTCCTGCAGCTTCTTCTGTGCTCCCAGCAAAGTTTGGCTCTTCTCCTCTCTCAGATTCGACCTCCAGGACCTGGGAACCTCCTGTCTCCCATTTCTCTTCCGAGCTCCTACCAGCAGATGACCACTCTGCTAATCTCTCCAGGGACCCAAACTCCGCTAGCAGTCTGGGGGATCCCCAATCGATGGCCCTGCCCTCGCATTCCCCCTCTGGCTCACCTGAGGGGCGCACTTCCTCCCAACACTGGCTCCTTCCAGATAGGGATAGCAAGGGACATAGAAAAAGCCGGCATTTCAGGGACATTATCTGGCTTCTGCATGGCAGTAGACACTTCCAGGCACACTTTACTGTTTAAAGCAGGAGTTTGAAGCATAAGTTCAAAATGTCCAGCAATAGCAGAACGCTGGACATATTTGTAATCCATGGGCGCAGTCGCCTGCCGTGGTTGCCACGGGTGACAGCGCATGGTAAAAGTTACTGAATTGCAGGTGTAAAACATAAGTGTCCGTCCCAGCCGCGGTTGGGGCTAATGGGTAAGCAGGTAGTAATAATTTGAACTTGAACACAGCTCCCGCTGGTTGTTATGGGCAACAGCACTCAATGCTGTAGTACTGAATGCAGGCAGAGCACATCAGTCCTTCCCCAGAGTTCAGTCCCTCAATTGGTGGAATAAAGTGCAACTTCGGTTGCTAGAGGCAATGGCTGGCAGGTTACCTGTAAAACGATGGTCCCGGAACGAGCACCCAAATGTAGCGCTACCCCCGTAGGAGCTGCTGAGTATTGCGCTCCATCTGTCACCCTGCCCCAGCCAGGCAAACGCTTGTCTTTCATCCAGAAACATGAAAGCAGTCCTTGCACGTGTTTTTATTTGTTTTTATTTGAGGGAGATTAAACTTGGATAGGCATGGGGACTTATGAGATGCCCAGGTAATCAAACATTGGAAATTGAGATATCTATATACATCCTGTATATACATTCTCCTCTTCTCCTCCTGCACATCACTCCCTTTCTTTAGAGTATCACTTCTTACTCCTCCTGCACGTCGCTTCCTCTCTTCTACACTCCAGACTAACTAGCACTGATTTGGTAGGCCTGACACTGACTCAGCAAGGCCTAAAGAAAAAGACCTTTACAGGCAGGGACCGCGGGCCCCTATGGTGTAGCAAATAGTGCTAGCTGTCCCTGTGGTTAGTGCTCCCAGCACTACCTCTTCAGGCACTGCCAGCCCTCTTGGCTGTAGCTGCCTCACTCCACTGTCTGTGACACCACCATCCTCCAGACTGACTCTACACCCATCCCAGACTTCTGCATCTCAGTCCTCTCAGGCGTGCCTCCCAGTCCTCCCAATGGTGTGCTCACTCACCAGCCCTCCTGACTGCCTCTATGGAACTCCTGTAGACTTGCCTGGCAGTGTGTCAGGGCTGGGCTCAGCCCTTCCTTGTCTGAGCTGGCCGCTCAGCTTTCGGCTAATTGCCAGCTCGTTTCTCTCCACAGTGACTGTTGATGATCTGCTCGTCAGTCCTGCCTACTCAAAGCCGTCCAGCTCACTTCATCTCTGCCTTCGCCTTTGGTCACATCTCAGAGACTTTTTCCTGCATTCCTGTTGAAGACTTTCTCGGCTGACGTCCCTTCTGGCTCCTGATCCTGCTTGCTGTACTACTACGTTTATCTCTGGCTCTCTGACATTTGCATTGGCTGACTACTCGGTCTGGTTACTGAACTCTGGCAATGTATTGACTACGCTTACTCTGTTTACCTTTTTATTAATATTAAACAAGTGTGATTAACTGTGCTTCTGTCTTGGTCTGATGCATGGTTTCTGACAGTAGGTGAAGGCCATGAATTCAGAAGATGCAGTCAGTCCACTTGGTAATATTTTTTAAAGATTGGAAGACCAGGATCACCGCATGGATCAGTTTACCTTGGCTTTACAAATGCTCCTGATTCACATGGCTCACCTGGAATCTTCCACTATGGCTGCTCCGGTACAACCGGTGTTGCAGGCCGTCCCTGCTGCTGCTCCAGTCTCTGTGCAGGCACCCGCCTCGAGTATTACCTCTATAAGGGGCATGTCTGGTTCTGCTCCACCTCCCCAGCGATTTGGGGGTGATCCAGTTCAATGCAGAGGGTTTCTCAACCAGGTTGAGATATACTTTGAGATGCTGCCCCAGGCGTTTCCCACGGACAGAAGCAAAGTAGGTTTTGTGATATCTTTGCTTTCTGAGAGAGCCCTGGCCTGGGTACACCCTCTATGGGAGATGCAAAAACCCGTGGTCCTGAGTTACCCAGAATTTGTGGCTTCCTTCAAAAGGGTATTTGATGTTCCCGCACGCTCTGCTTCTGCTGCTAAGAGCCTCATGTCCATCAAACAGAGTACGAGAACTGTTGCCGATTACGCCATTGAATTCCATACTCTGGCAGCAGAGGTTGCTTGGAACAATGAGACCCTCATGGCTACCATCTCTCATGATCTCTCGGATAACATCAAGGATGAGATAGCAGCCCGATATACCCACTGAGCTAGAGAGGTTCATCACATTTGCCATCCTTATTGACTCCAGACTCAGAGAAAGACTCTCTTTTTAAGGATCGCTGGCGCAAGCCTCCTGTACATTTGTCGCCGACCTTTGCAGTCCCACCCTTACCTCCCTCACCTCCCATGCCTCCTGGTACAGAGTCGGTCTATGAAGATGAACCCATGCACTTGGGCTTCACGCATCTCTCTGCGGATAAGAGAGCCCTTAGGAGGAGGGAGAGATTGTGCCTTCATTGGTACCAGGCTGGTCACTTCTTGAAGTCTTGTCCTACCCATCCAGGGAACGCCCGAACCTTGAGGTCCTGTCACCGACAGACCTTAGGTGGCGTTGCTTCGTCTCCAGTTTCCAAGAAAGATAAGCCCCTGGTGTCCGTTACCCTGTCTTGGGCTGAATCATCCGTCGAGATACAGGCTCTAATCGACTCTGAGGCTGCAGGCCTGTTCGTTGATGCTGCCTTTGTATCGAAGCACTCGATTCCGCTGCAGCTGCATGTCATTCCACTTGCCATTGAGGCTCTTGATCAGAGACCTTCACAGCCTGCCCATGTGAATCATGAGACTGTTTCATTGTCCGTGGCCGTAGGGGCCCTTCACCATGAGATAATCCAATTCCAAGTTATTTCCTCACCTAAGTTTCTGCTGGTTATTGGTTATCCTTGGTTACAGGGGCACAACCCTTCTTTTGATTGGCTCCGTGCTGAGGTTCTGTCCTGGTCGCCACAGTGCAGTGAGAGATGCTTCCAGAAGGTAGCCAAGGTCCTGTGCACCTCTTCACTCTCCTCCCTGCCGGAGGAGTACCGCAATTTTAGCGATGTCTTTGACAAAGTTCAAGCCGGTACTTTGCCTCCACACCGGTTGTATGATTGCGCAATTGACCTTCAACCTGGTGCCATACCCCCTCATGGCCAGGTTTACCCTTTGTCGGTCTTGGAGGATAGCTCCATGGAGGAGTATGTTGCAGATGCACTTTCTTGTGGTTTCATCCGCAAATCCTCGTCTCATGCTGGTGCTGGTTTCTTTTTTGTGAAGAAGAAGAGTGGTGAACTGAGACCTTGTATCGATTATAGGGGTCTCAATCGTTTCACGATTAAGAATGCCTATACCATTCCGTTGATTATGGAGTTATTTTACCGCCTCAAGGGAGCAACGGTTTTCACGAAGCTTGATTTGAGAGGGGCATACAATCTCGCCAGGATTAAGGAGGGCGACGAGTGGAAAACTGCATTTAATTCCAGATCAGGTCATTATGAGTATCTCGTAGTGCCTTTTGGCCTTTGTAACGCTCCGGCAGTTTTCAAGGAGTTCATTAACGATGTCCTCCGAGATTTGTTGCAGTTATGCGTGGTGGTTTATTTTGACGATATCCTCATATTTTCCAAGTCCCTGGAGAGCCACCACACAGATGTCTGTCGTGTGCTTCAGAGACTACGAGAGAACAATCTCTACTGTAAATTGGAAAAGTGCGAATTCCATTTTGAACAGGTGAAATTCCTGGGCTATGTCATTTCCACTGCTGGGTTTTCGATGGACCCAGAGAAACTTTCAGCGGTCCTCGACCCGTGGGTTTACGTCCTCAGCAGCGTTTTCTTGGCTTTGCCAACTATAATCGGAAGTTTATTCGTAACTTCTCGTCTCTGGTCAAGCCCCTGACTGATATGACCAGGAAAGAGGGCAACCCACAGAATGGGTCTCCGGAGTCCATTAAGGGCTTTGAGAGTCTCAAGGTTGCCTTTGTTTCTGCTCCTGTGTTGGCACCCTGATCCTACGTTGCCTTTCATCCTAGATGTTGATGCTTGCGAGACTGTAGTTGGCGCCCTTCTGTCTCAACGTCCTTACTCTGTTTACCTTTTTATTAATATTAAACAAGTGTGATTAACTGTGCTTCTGTCTTGGTCTGATGCATGGTTTCTGACAGTAGGTGAAGGCCATGAATTCAGAAGATGCAGTCAGTCCACTTGGTAATATTTTTTAAAGATTGGAAGACCAGGATCACTGCATGGATCAGTTTACCTTGGCTTTACAAATGCTCCTGACTCACATGGCTCACCTGGAATCTTCCACTATGGCTGCTCCGGTACAACCGGTGTTGCAGTCCGTCCCTGCTGCTGCTCCAGTCTCTGTGCAGGCACCCGCCTCGAGTATTACCTCTATAAGGGGCATGTCTGGTTCTGCTCCACCTCCCCAGCGATTTGGGGGTGATCCAGTTCAATGCAGAGGGTTTCTCAACCAGGTTGAGATATACTTTGAGATGCTGCCCCAGGCGTTTCCCACGGACAGAAGCAAAGTAGGTTTTGTGATATCTTTGCTTTCTGAGAGAGCCCTGGCCTGGGTACACCCTCTATGGGAGATGCAAAAACCCGTGGTCCTGAGTTACCCAGAATTTGTGGCTTCCCTCAAAAGGGTATTTGATGTTCCTGCACGCTCTGCTTCTGCTGCTAAGAGCCTCATGTCCATCAAACAGAGTACGAGAACTGTTGCCGATTACGCCATTGAATTCCATACTCTGGCAGCAGAGGTTGCTTGGAACAATGAGACCCTCATGGCTACCATCTCTCATGATCTCTCGGATAACATCAAGGATGAGATAGCAGCCCGATATACCCACTGAGCTAGAGAGGTTCATCACATTTGCCATCCTTATTGACTCCAGACTCAGAGAAAGAATCTCTTTTTAAGGATCGCTGGCGCAAGCCTCCTGTACATTTGTCGCCGAGCTTTGCAGTCCCACCCTTACCTCCCTCACCTCCCATGCCTCCTGGTACAGAGTCGGTCTATGAAGATGAACCCATGCACTTGGGCTTCACGCATCTCTCTGCGGATAAGAGAGCCCTTAGGAGGAGGGAGAGATTGTGCCTTCATTGGTACCAGGCTGGTCACTTCTTGAAGTCTTGTCCTACCCATCCAGGGAACGCCCGAACCTTGAGGTCCTGTCACCGACAGACCTTAGGTGGTGTTGCTTCGTCTCCAGTTTCCAAGAAAGATAAGCCCCTGGTGTCCGTTACCCTGTCTTGGGCTGAATCATCCATCGAGATACAGGCTCTAATCGACTCTGAGGCTGCAGGCCTGTTCGTTGATGCTGCCTTTGTATCGAAGCACTCGATTCCGCTGCAGCTGCATGACATTCCACTTGCCATTGAGGCTCTTGATCAGAGACCTTCACAGCCTGCCCATGTGAATCATGAGACTGTTTCATTGTCCGTGGCCGTAGGGGCCCTTCACCATGAGATAATCCAATTCCAAGTTATTTCCTCACCTAAGTTTCTGCTGGTTATTGGTTATCCTTGGTTACAGGGGCACAACCCTTCTTTTGATTGGCTCCGTGCTGAGGTTCTGTCCTGGTCGCCACAGTGCAGTGAGAGATGCTTCCAGAAGGTAGCCAAGGTCCTGTGCACCTCTTCACTCTCCTCCCTGCCGGAGGAGTACCGCAATTTTAGCGATGTCTTTGACAAAGTTCAAGCCGGTACTTTGCCTCCACACCGGTTGTATGATTGCGCAATTGACCTTCAACCTGGTGCCATACCCCCTCATGGCCAGGTTTACCCTTTGTCGGTCTTGGAGGATAGCTCCATGGAGGAGTATGTTGCAGATGCACTTTCTTGTGGTTTCATCCGCAAATCCTCGTCTCATGCTGGTGCTGGTTTCTTTTTTGTGAAGAAGAAGAGTGGTGAACTGAGACCTTGTATCGATTATAGGGGTCTCAATCGTTTCACGATTAAGAATGCCTATACCATTCCGTTGATTATGGAG
This sequence comes from Lithobates clamitans, assembly GCA_037952925.1. NCBI lineage: Eukaryota > Metazoa > Chordata > Amphibia > Anura > Ranidae > Lithobates > Lithobates clamitans. Next base: position 1,608,316 of record JBBGZY010001688.1, on the reverse strand, counting down.
TTATTTTACCGCCTCAAGGGAGCAACGGTTTTCACGAAGCTTGATTTGAGAGGGGCATACAATCTCGCCAGGATTAAGGAGGGCGACGAGTGGAAAACTGCATTTAATTCCAGATCAGGTCATTATGAGTATCTCGTAGTGCCTTTTGGCCTTTGTAACGCTCCGGCAGTTTTCAAGGAGTTCATTAACGATGTCCTCCGAGATTTGTTGCAGTTATGCGTGGTGGTTTATTTTGACGATATCCTCATATTTTCCAAGTCCCTGGAGAGCCACCACACAGATGTCTGTCGTGTGCTTCAGAGACTACGAGAGAACAATCTCTACTGTAAATTGGAAAAGTGCGAATTCCATTTTGAACAGGTGAAATTCCTGGGCTATGTCATTTCCACTGCTGGGTTTTCGATGGACCCAGAGAAACTTTCAGCGGTCCTCGACCCGTGGGTTTACGTCCTCAGCAGCGTTTTCTTGGCTTTGCCAACTATAATCGGAAGTTTATTCGTAACTTCTCGTCTCTGGTCAAGCCCCTGACTGATATGACCAGGAAAGAGGGCAACCCACAGAGTGGGTCTCCGGAGTCCATTAAGGGCTTTGAGAGTCTCAAGGTTGCCTTTGTTTCTGCTCCTGTGTTGGCACCCTGATCCTACGTTGCCTTTCATCCTAGATGTTGATGCTTGCGAGACTGTAGTTGGCGCCCTTCTGTCTCAACGTCCTTACTCTGAGTGCGCTATGCATCCTTTTGGCTACTTTTCCAAGAAATTGTCACCGGCAGAGTGCAATTTACGAGATTGGTGATAGAGAGCTGGTGGCGATCATTTTAGCTCTGAAAGAATGGAGACATCTCCTTGAAGGTACCACTGTGCCGGTTCTCATTCTTACTGACTATAAGAATCTCACATTCTTGTCTGAGGCTAAGCGCCTCTCTCCCAGAAGGGAGCGATGGGCTCTTTTCTTGTCGAGTTTTAATTACATTGTCTCATTCTTACCCGGTACTAAGAATGTAAAGGCTGATGCCTTGTCACGACAATTTTCCTCCATTTCCAAGATGGAGTCGGTTCCAGTTACTGTGATTCCTCCTGATCGCATTCTGGCTATGGTTCGCACCAGTCTTACTTCTCCTTTGGGTGACAAAATTCATGCTCCTCCTGAGAAACCTTGTGATCGCTGGTTTGTTCCCGAGAGTCTCCGTATTGCCGTGCTCCAGACTTACCATTCTCCCAAAGCTGCTGGCCACCCTGGAAAGAATCAACTCTTTTGGGCCATTTCCCAACAATTCTGGTGGCCTAGTCTACGTGCTGATGTAACCACCTCCGTAGCTGCCTGATCCTTGTGTGCTCAGAGTAAGACTCCACGACACCTTCCAGTGGGCCTCCTACAACCCATACCCAATGGAGAGAGGCCCTGGACCCACCTGTCTATGGATTTCATTGTGGAGTTACTCAACTCCCAGGGCAACACAGTTATCCTTATGGTGGTTGACTGGTTCTCAAAAATGTTGCATTGTATTCCACTCAAGAAGTTGCCTACTTCTAAGAAACTGGCTTCTATTTTTGCTCGGGAGATCTTCCGCTTACATGGGCTACCCAAGGTGATTGTCTCAGACAGGGGTAGTCAGTGTCCCGGTTCTGGCGAGCCTTTTGTGCACAGTTGGGTATTCAGCTTGCTTTCTCCTCTGCGTATCACCCACAGTCTAATGGGGCCGCAGAACGAGCCAGTCAGTCCTTGGAGCAATTCCTACGTTGCTATATTTCTGACAATCATAACAACTGGTCAGACCTCTTACCGTGGGCGGAGTTTGCTCACAATAGTGCCTTGAATTCAGCTTCCCGTTTGTCCCTGTTTATGGCGAACTATGGTTTCCAACCTTCCGTGTTGCCTGCCTCGTTTGTTCCGCAGAGTATTCCTGCGTTAGAGGAGCATCTCTGTGGTCTTCGTTCCACTTGGGAACAAGTCCAGGAGGCTTTTCGACATGCTAACGATATGTACAGACTCCATTCTGACCGCAGACGCCTGCCTGCACCTTCCTACCAGGTTGGGGACAGAGTCTGGCTGTCGTCTCACAACCTCCGACTTTGTGTTCCTTCTTTGAAGTTCGCACCTTGGTTTATTGGGTCTTTCCATATCCTTCGCAGGATTAACCCAGTGGCTTACGCGTAGGACCTTCCTCCTAGTAAGCGCATCTCTAATGTAACATAAGAACACAAGGCGCCACTCTAAGTGCAGAATGCCATATATTTAATAAAACAAATAAGAAAGGTGGTACTCACAAAGGTACATGTTAAAAAAGCATGTTGATAGTGTAGCTGCAGAGTCCTTGGTGGTTCCTGATCCGGTCTGTGTGGTGCTGGTGTCCGGTGGACAGGCTCGGCGGTGGATGCCGCCTGTCCACCGGACACCAGCACCACACAGACCGGATCAGGAACCACCAAGGACTCTGCAGCTACACTATCAACATGCTTTTTTAACATGTACCTTTGTGAGTACCACCTTTCTTATTTGTTTTATTAAATATATGGCATTCTGCACTTAGAGTGGCGCCTTGTGTTCTTATGTTACAGCACCAAGAGGACAACTTCTTTTCTCCTATCAGGGCAGCCTTCTAATGTGGTTAGTGTATCATATAGTCATTATGGACATTTCTCCAGTTTACATGGACATAAAAACCTATAATTTGTGATAATAGACCCATGTTTATCCATCCTCAGCAATTATTGATATTGTTTTTAAATGGTAATTCAATTTTTAAATTTATTTTAATTGTTATCTTTTTAAAATTGCTTTACTGGCTGTTCATTTGTAACTGTGTCAGGCTCAGCGCTCACATTTCACCTGTTGCATCTCTAATGTGTTTCATGTCTCCTTATTGAAACCTTTGGTCTGCAACCGCTTTACCACCTCGGTGCCACGTCCTCACCCTATACAGGTTGAGAACCATGAGGAGTATGAAGTACAATCCATTGTTGACTCCCGTAGGTTCCATGGGCGCATACAGTACCTGGTGCATTAGAAGGGGTACGGTCTGGAGGACGGCTCTTGGGTCTCAACCTCGGACGTACATGCCCCTGTCCTCCTCCGTGATTTCCATAGACGTTTTCCCCTTAAGCTCGGTGGTCCTCTGAGGGGGATGGGTCGTTGAGGACGGGGTACTGTCAGGGCTGGGCTCAGACCTTCCTTCTTTGAGCTGGCAACTCAGCTGTTGGCTAATTGCCAGCTCTTTTCTCTCCACAGTGACTCAGCTGTTGATGATCTGCTCGTCAGTCCTGCCTACTTAAAGCCGTCCAGCTCACTTCATCTCTGCCTTCGCCTTTGGCCACATCTCAGAGACTTTTTCCTGCGTTCCTGTTGAAGACTTGCTCACCTGACGTCCCTTCCGGCTCCTGATCCTACTTGCTGTACTACTATGTTTATCTCTGGCTCTCTGACATTGGCATTGGCTGACTACCCGATCTGGTTACTGAACTCTGGCTATGTATTGACTACGCTTACTCTGTTTACCTTTTTATTATTATTAAACAAGTGTGATTAACTGTACTTCTGTCTTGGTCTGATTCATGGTTTCTGACACAGTGTTCTCCTGCTGTCCGCTCTTGCTCCTCCTGTGCCTCCTGTCCAGGACACCTCCACGTTTTCTTGGAGGGCCCCATTCGCACCCAAGCCCAGGCCCAAGGTCACCCAACTCCCAGACTGGGGAGCTCCCTTAAAGGCCCCGACAGCCTAACACTCCATCTCCATTCTTCCACTCGACTAACTCCTCCCAAGCTGGGCTGACCCTGGGTATTTAGGGAGGCCTGCCCCCTGCCAATCCAAGTAGGGGATTGGTCAGGGCTCCCTAGAATACCCCAGGTAGCTCCACCTCCCCTGCAGCCTCTCTTTCCAGAAAACACTTGAAAATTTTAGAAAGAAGTAGGAGGTCCTAGTGATGCCACCTGTGAGCCACCCAGCACTACTCTGAGCCACTCCCAACCCAGATCACAAAACATACCCAGGCTTGGCTACCAACCAAGCATGGAAATTTGCCTGTTCTAGGAAAAAACCTACACTATTTCCCTAGCACACTAGAGGGTGCCATATATATATATATATATATATATATATATATATATATATATATACACAGCGATACCTCGGTTCACGAACCTAATTAATTAATTGGCTCGTGTTCATGAACCAAAGCAAATTTTTGTGAACTCTTCTATTCGCGAACCATGTTGTTCGTGAACAGAAGCGTTCGTGAACCAAGGTATCATACATACACACACTATATTGTCAAGAGTATTGGGACACCTGCCTTTACACGCACATGAACTTTAATGGCTTCCCAGTCTTAGTCCGAACTTTAATGGCTTCCCAGTCTTAGTCCCAACTTTAATGGCATCCCAGTCTTAGTCCGTAGGGTTCAATATTATGTTGGCCCACCCTTTGCAGCTATAACAGCTTCAACTCTTCTGGGAAGGCTGTCCACAAGGTTTAGGAGTGTGTCTATGAGAATGTTTGACCAGAAGCGCATTTGTGAGGTCAGGTACTGATGTTGGACGAGAAGGCCTGGCTCACAGTCTCTGCTCTAATTCATCCCAAAGGTGTTCTATTGGGTTGAGGTCAGGACTTTGTGCAGGCCAGTCAAGTTCCTTTACCCCAAATTCCTTCATCTTTCCTTCATTCCTTGTCTTTATGGATCTTGCTTTGTGCACTGGTCCAAATCATTGGGTGATGGAGGGATTATGATGTGGGGTTGTTTTTGAGGGGTTGGACTTGGCCCCTTAGTTCCAGAGAAGGGAACTCTTAAGGCACCAGCATACCAAGATATTTTGGACAATTTCATGCTCCCAATTTTGTTGGAACAGTTTGGGGATGGCCCCTTCCTGTTCCAAAATGACTGTGCACCAGTGCACAAAGCAAGGTCCATAAAGACATGGATGAGCGAGTTTGGGGTGGAGGAACTTGACTGGCCTACACAGAGTCCTGACCTCAACCCGATAGAACACCTTCAAGATGAATTAGAGCGGAGACTGCGAGCCAGGCCTTCTCATTCACATCAGTGCCTGACCTCACAAATGCACTTCTGGAAGAATGGTCAAACATTCCCATAGACACACTCCTAAACCTTGTGGACAGCCTTCCCAGGAGAGTTGAAGCTGTTATATATAAATATATATATATATACTGTATTTATTGGAGTATAACACTCTCTTTTTCACCACAAAAATCCGGTACAAATAGCGTGTGCGTGTTATACGCCAATACTTTAATTTTAGCTGCCTGGGAGGGGATAGGGAGGGGGGCGGGGCGAGTGCCGTCAGATTACATACAGTGAGAATCTCCTGTTTACTTGGCGGCCTCTGTAATAGGAAGTCCCATCTCCTGGGCCGCCCTTGGACCACTGTTCTGTCTATCATAGGGGATTCTCACTATATGAAATCTGTCGACGCTCATCCCGCCCCCTCCCTATCCCCTCTAGGCTGCAGATGGGCATCATTCAGGCTGCACTGATGGCAATGGTGAGGCTGCTGCATTGAAGGCAATGGTGAGGCTGCATTGATGTGGACTGATGAGGCTGCATTGATGGCACTTGTGAGACTGCAGATGGGCATTGATCAGGCTGCATTGATGGCAATGGTGAGGCTGCAGATGGGCACTGACCCTTATTTTGCTTCAAAGTTCCTTATTTAAAATTTAAGTTTTTTTTCCTGAAACTTCCCTCTTAAAATGAATGTGCGTGTTATACGCCTGTGCGTGTTATACGCCGATAAATACGGGTATATATATATATATATATATATATAGTAGAAAAAATGTCAAAATTAAAACCTCAAAAGAGATAATAGAAACATCAAAGCGGCGCTTCTATCAGGCAGCAATTGTAGATCTGATAGATTAGTTTGCAATAACTGAAAATTACAAAACTGAAATAAATTATGAGTCTCTAATGGATATAGATGGTATAACTGGTAGCATATTGATGAGTGCACCGTTCACCAAACACTTCACCACCGTGTGTTCCACACACCCACAAGGGGTTTGAACTCACCAGAACCCAGAGGTTAACAGGCACAGATCAGCATCCCATGGATTCTAAATCTGGATGTCCTAATGGGGAAGTTCAGCCTCATCTCCGGAATCCTTTTTCTGTCTCTCACAAAGCAGACATCACATCAGTAACTCTCTCTCAGGTATTGCTTCCTGAGTCCCAGGCCAAAAGCAAGAGTTTATATATATTCATATATACTGCATATACAGTATATACTGTAATATATATATATATATATATATATATATTATTTTTTATTTTTTTTCTGAGAGTGTCCTAGTCTTATGAGGAAGGTGACCTGACACAGTAGGGCTTGTCAGGACCATAGTAAACAGCAGTTCTTTTTCTATTGCTCAGTCTTTAAGTGTGGACATTAATCGCCTGTTTTGAGGCCGACACGTTGAGGAGTTGACATATAAAAGTCTGTTTCTTCCTGATGTCATTGAGCTCCAACCAGGAGACCGATCACACAAAGAGGAGGAAGCCTGCAGGAGTGAGGATAAAGGTAAGTGTCACTTTATTTATCATCCCCTAGGCAAAACGAGCAGTTAACCTTTGAAGTAGGGAGGGGGACCCTCTGCAAGGGTAAATCTTTTTTTCCCTGGAGTTCAGCTTTAATGCATTACATAAATGCCAAGTCATAGTTCTATAAAGCAGCACTGCATTATTTGCTGGTATAGCCATCAACACAGTATATACTGCAGGGACTATGCAGGTGTAAGAGAGAGGCAGCCAGAGTGAAAGTAATAACATTCTTTGAAGATTGCTTTAATATTTGACCTTCAAAGCTATGGGAAAAAAGCAGAGACCACTGACTACTTCACAGGACTGAGCATCAGTGGAAATCTATACAAGAATTAACACCTGAGTGTCCGATAAAGCAAGTGCATTATTTATACTGTTATGCCTGATACACACGGCAAGTTTATTTTTTCGTTCAACCCAGGGAGCTGAAGGAAGAAAACTGAGGAGGTCTCAGTACTAACTATGCAATGTTAGTACAGCGATCTCCCCACTGTGCTATTGTGCTCTGACAGGGGTACAGCTCTTTCTCCAGAACACACCGGCCAGTGCTTGCAGCCATTGGCTGAGAGAGCTGATCGGATGCCAGTCGGCTGCTGGTTTTCCAGCATGCTCGTTCTACAGAAGCCAGATAAGGTCTGTACACATGGGCCGAATGTCGGCTGGTTTCTACTGTACCGGCTGATTTCGGATGATATTCGGCCCATATGTACGGGGCTTTAGCCCCTACAGTGTTACTAAACCCAGTAATATGAAAATAGTTCATCTGCCCCCCCAGTGCCCACAGCTTATAAATTTTATTTTTACATTAAATACTGCCACTATATACCTTTTTTTGGCTGGTCACGTAATAAACTGCAGGGTCTGCCCAAGTGCTGAGTTTTCAGGTAGGAGGAGATTTCCACTACAGACTATGTCCTCATGCTGCTATGGGAGGCAGATCATCCATCAATCAAGATGTGACATCCCACCCACTATGTTCTTTTTTAGTTACTGGGCATGGAGGAGGAGGGAGGGACTGCGCTGTCATTTAGGATCTGTATACACACCCACATGTGTGATGTCAGTATCATGTGACCTGAAAAGCTCAGCTCAAACAGGAAATATTCTCTCCAGCAATACAGACCAAACTGAGCATGTGCAGCAGTACTACCCTCACTGTGTCATATCTGGCCTTGCCAAGAGAGACCCTGGAGGAGGGGGAGGATCTGTCCATACAGGACCAAAGAGCCTTTTTACACAATACAGAGGATTAACCCCTTAAGTTCCACAGGGAGTATAACAAGCATGCTATTCTGCATATACAGACAGATTTTACTGTTGTGGGTTTAATAACACTTTAACTACAGTATTGCAAGTAAACAGGAAGATGCAATGGGGGAGATTTTCCAAAACTGGTACTGTACACAGAATCTGGTGTAGCTGTGCATAGTATCCAATCAGCTCCTGCCCTGGAGCTTAGACGCTCTCTTTGTGTTGGCTCCTCCCACACACCAAAGACATGCTGGTATGTAGATAATTGACACCTGTCACAAAGTATAGATAACTAGATAGAATAGTTACTTATGCCCCGTACACACGGTCGGACATTGATCGGACATTCCGACAACAAAATCTACACACAGTCACACAAAGTTGTCGGAAAATCCGATCGTTCTGAACGCGGTGACATAAAACACGAACGTCGGGACTAAAAACGGGGCAGTAGCCAATAGCTTTCATCCCTTTATTTATTCTGAGCATGCGTGGCACTTTGTGCGTCGGATTTGTGTACACACGATCGGAATTTCCGACAACGGATTTTGTTGTCGGAAAATTTTATAGCCTACTCTCAAACTTTATGTGTCGGAAAATCCGATGGAAAATGTGTGATGGAGCCCACACACGGTCAGAATTTCCAACAACAAGGTCCTATCACACATTTTCCGTCGGAAAATCCAACCATGTGTACGGGGCATAAGGCTACACCTGTAAATAGTAGCTGGAGGGGAAATCAAGTATGTTAACCCCTGAGCAGCCCAACAATGATAACCGTCACCTCAATTAGATAACTCTAGGAGGTGTGTTCCACTGAATTAAATAGCAGCATATAGAAAAAGGGGAAAAAAATTCCCAAGGAATTCTTCAAAAAGAAACAACCGGTATTAATCAAAGTTAGTTAAATGTTTATTGAGCAATTCCACATAGACACTAGAAACAATAAAAAGTTATATCTAAATAACCTCCGCCACATTCAGTATGCCTCTCCACTACGTCCGAACAGGGAAAATCCAGAGTGTTCCTGTGATGTTGCCTTTGCTGAGTGAGCACCATCCTGTGTTCAGTAAGCAGCAGGGTAGCCGCTCGGCAAGGGACCCAGAAGCCAGTGTAGATCCCTATAGTAGCAGTGCCTAGTACGGTGATTTTCAGCTTCCATAGGGATCCCACACATATGGCACATGCAAACTTACATTGGTCCAAGCTGTAACTACAGTGAATCTGGAAAGTATTCACAGCGCTTCACTTTTTCCACATTTTGTTATATTACAGTGTTATTCCAAAATGGTTTAAATTCATTATTTTCCTCAGTATTCTACAAACAATACCCCATAATGACAACGTGAAAGAAGTTTGTTTGAAATTTTTGCAAATTTATTTTTAAAAAAAGGGAAAAAAAATCACATGTACATAAGTATTTACAGTTTTTGCTCAATACTTTGTTGAAGCACCTTTGGCACCAATTACAGCCTGATATTAAAGTGGAGGGCCACCCTAAAATAAAAAATAGCATTAAATTCTTAAAAAAAAAAAAAACAACATTTGAAAAAAAAAAAAACATTTTAACTTACCTGAAACCCCTGTTGCTAGGCAGTCTTTCTAATCTGCCTCTTCCTAGTCCGCGGCGCTTCCTCCTCTTCGGCGAGCGGCCTCATTGCCTTCTGGGAACTGTGTGTGTCCCAGGAAACAACGGGACCATTCACAAAGCGCAACGCGACTCACGCATGCGCAGTAGGAAACGGGCAGTGACGCCGCAAGGCTCCACTGCCTGTTTCCCTTAGTTAGGATGGAGGCGCCGGCGGCCAATCCAATGGACGGTTGGCCTCGGGGGGCCAACATCGCGGGCTCGCTGGACAGGTAAGTGTCCTTATTAAAAGTCAGCAGCTACAGTGTTTGTAGCTGCTGACTTTCAAAAAAAAAAAAAAATCGCGGCTGGAACCCCCCTTTAAGGGCGTGTCCATGGTAAAAAGGTTGAGAAAGGTTGTGCTATAAATTAAAATGCCCCTGTAATATTTTACACTTGAGCAAGGTTCTGGGACTGGAAAGGGTCACTTGCTGAACTTGCTTTTAATTTAAACTGCACAACTTGTTTTTCACCTGAAAGTACTTCTGTGACAGACTGGAGGGCCTGGCCGGGAGGTGGATGAGGATCTTTCTGTTCTGTGTCACGCTCCAGATCTCCTCCACATGAGTCAGTTCAGTGATTCTCTGCTGTGAAGCTGCTTTCATAATGTGATGAAATTGAAACTTTTTCCACTTCACCTATGAGCTGAATCCTGTAACTGTGCTACCCTGGGAGAGCTAGAAGGCATGGGGTGAATACAGTATATTCAGTGCAAATCAGGAATGCAACTTATTTATACATAATTATTTATATGTACATTAGCAGGTCTATTGGTATGCATACCACCTAACTTTTGAACTTGAGGATGAGGGACTCAGGGATTTCAGGGAGATAGTGACCTGCGGCATGCTATGCACAGCGCAGAAAAATGTGGATGTGGCCAAACATGATAGTGGGAGGGGCCTAATGGTTGTGGTTAAACAAAACCTGGGCTTCCTTGTACTTATAAAATATGGTTTGATTGTTGTGTCACAAGCTGGAGTCTCCAGTGTGAACCAACCCTTAGGGAGAGAGATTGGAGAGAGGGAAGTATCACTATGGTATATGGAAGAAAGGAAGGAGGGATTACTATGGCATATGGAAGGCAGGAAGGATCACTATGGTACATGGAAAGCAGGAAGGAAGGATCACTATGGCACATGAAAGGCAGGAAGGATCACTATGGCCCTTGTAAGCAGGAAGGATCACCTTGGTACATTGAAGGCAGGAAGGATCACTTTGGTACATTGAAGGCAGGAATGATCACTTTGGTACATGGAAGGCAGGAAGGATCACTAAGGCACATGGAAGGCAGGAAAGATCACTATGGTACATGGAATACAGGAAGGAACACTATAGTACATGGAAGGCAGAAAGGATCACTTTGATACATGGAAGGCAGGAAGAATCACTATGGCACATGGAAGGCAGGAAGGATCACTAATGCACATGGAAGGCAGAAAAGATCACTAAGGCACATGAAAGGCAGGAAGAATCACAATGGTACATGGAAGGAAGGAAGAGAGAAAGAGGGGAGAGTTCACTCACCCGAGGCTGGCTGGTCTCCAGAATCTCAGCTAGTGACATAGTATGCATTGCTTCAAAATTCCCACCCACACATCCCCTTCACACCCATACAATTGGCTACATTCTTGGGTTTGTGTGGCAGACACAGGGGGACATGGGGAGGGGGTGGAGCAGATCTAGCCTCCTTTTCTCTTCCATTCTGTAGAGTGGGTGGGCAACCTGGCGGGCGGGTGAGTGGGCCGAGCAAGTGGGGGGCAGTGCTGGCTGGGCACTGAGCAAGTCTCAGCTGCAGTGCGGCACACACTGACAGGTGGAGTCAAGTGCTGCCACTTGTCCCAGCACTGGGCTCCGCTGCAGGATTCAGCCCGGATTCGCGGGACACTAGGATTTACTTGAAATCCCAGGATGGTCCTGGCGAGTCCAGGACGGTTGGAAGGTATGGGTATGTACATTGTTGTTGAGGGCTTAGAGAAAAAATATCCATTTTGCACATTTATTATGCTATCTCGTAGGGCAGCTATTCTCAACCAGGGTTACTACAGTGGTTTCTAGGTGTTACTTGAGCTGCGGCGGATTGACAATTCATCTGATGGCATCAGCATCGTTCCAGGTTCAACTTCATTAGGCATAGCCAGCCACATGACACCAATGATATTTTTAGATGTTTGCAAGGGCGGCATTCTGACCACCACCAATGTAAGGGGGGCATTCTTCCCTAACTATAAATGTAAGGGGGGCATATTTCATTGACTACCAATGTAAGGGGATACTCTTCCTAGTGACCACTATTGTAAGGATCATTCTTCCCACTGACCACCACTGTAAGGAGGGCATTCTTCCCTAACTATCAATGTAAGGGGGCATCCTTCCCTGACTACCAATGTGAGGAGGCATTCTTCCCACTGACCTCTTTTGTAAGGGGCATTCTTCCCACTGACCCCTGATGAATTAATATTAGCAGGAGTTCCCCGAGACCTGAAAATTATTTCAACTTTTTCTCTGGGGTAAAAAAGGTTGAGAAAGACTGTTGTAGAGGGCCCTAATCTCAGAATGATAGGTGATACGGGAAAAGCTCATCATTGTTGTAACTGTGCAATAACAAGACTATCTGTGAGTTTTCCGTCCACTTCAGCTGTTTGGATGCAGCACATGCAGGCCCTCAGAACTAGTGCCCCTACTCGAAATTCAGCAAATTCCCTCACTTCCTTTCCCATACATAAAACAGGAAGTGAGGGGAAATTTCTTCAAAGTGAGGGGATCCCTGGTTGTCAACAGGGTCTTCTAAACTTGTGTCTCCATTGGAAGGTTCACCTGTACCTTTCATGTGCATCTAAATGCTGGAGACTAATGCACAGGGGCTAAACACCCAGCATGCATGAAGTCTTATCACCAGTTCACACTGGTCCGACATGCGCTCTGACCTCGAGAGCACGACAAGTCGCATGACATGTCAAAATCAATGGTTCCCTATGAGAGCCTTCTTAACTGTCCTGACCTGTGTCAGTCAGACTTTGAAAAAGATTCCTGCACTACTTTGGTCTGACTTGGGCACAATTTCAACCCATTGATTTGAATGGAAGTTGCATCCAAGTCGTGTTTGCTTGGTAAATGGGCAGTCTGAGTTAATTTCATAAAAAGGTAATGGTAACTGTAAGCGCAAATACGTAAGTGCATACAATAATTGGGATGTTAACTGGCTAGGCAATTAGTCCATAGCAATATATCTGGCAATTTGGGGGTTAAGCAAGTATTGTGGCTGGTCAAATGGCGACTGCTATCCTCAGAGAGCTGACTCTGTAGTAGGCAAGAAGAAATATAAATTTTTATTGAGTTAATTGTAAATTTACATACAAAAGCACATAATCTGGATCACCTAGATCCCCTATACCAAAACATTAACAAAGGTTGAGAGAAACATTCCTTTCCAATGTTTTGTAGATCATTATAGTTATGTCTTGCCACCTATTCAGACAAAACATTTATACCTAGGTGACCATTACTTCTTTTGGGCAGAACTCTACCCCAAAGCACAACAAACCAGACATTAGAAACAAACAGAACAAAACAACAAGAATAAAAAAAAGGGAGGGGAAAAATTAAAAACCAAGCCTATCCATTTCTCCAACAGTTCATTTGTGGAACCGTCTCCCCAAACCAGAGCCGCGTCATAAAATAAAAAACTGATTGTAAGATAAAGCTATTTATAAAGAAGATCCCTGAGCGCCAGAGCCCAAAAAATCAGCCCCGGGGGACCATACGGCCATGTACTTCGTATAGCATTCATGTATATTTTCCGTTAGTTCCTCCATTCTCCTTACTTGATTCAGCTCAATTATCCACTCTTTAATTGTAGGAGCCACATCAGTGTTCCAGTGTCTAGGTATGATTATTCTCGCTGCGGAGAGGAGAAAGTGAAGCAGCCCCTTTTTGATCTCTCCCTTAGAGCCCGAATATATAGACAATAAGGCCATTTCTGGAGTTTTCTGATACTGCATGCCAGTAACATAAGAACCATTTTTAAAAACAGTCTCCCAAAATGTTATAATCCAGGGGCATGCCCACCATATGTGGATCATTGTGCCTTTATCCCCCCCCGCACCCCCAGCACCAACACTTTTCGGGAAAGTTAGGTTATAATCTATGAAGCTTCACTGGGCATCTATACCACCTGTATAACATTTTATAATTATTTTCTTATATATATATATATATATATATATATATATATATGTTAAAAAACTAGATTTAACCACTTCACCCCCAGGAGAATTTACCCCCTTCCTGACCAGAGCACTTTTTGCGATTCTGCACTGCATCGATTTAACTGACAATCGCGCAGTTGTGCGACGTGGCTCCCAAACAAAATTGCCGTCCTTTTTTTCCCACAAATAGAGCTTTCTTTTGGTGGTATTTGATCACCTCTGCGGTTTTTATTTTTTGCGCTATAAACAAAAAAATAGCCTCAATTTTGAAAAAAACGCATTATTTTTTACTTTTTGCTATAATAAATATCCCCAAAAGATATATAAGAAAACATTTTTTTTCCTCAGTTTAGGCCGATACGTATTCTTCTACATATTTTTTGTAAAAAAAATCACAATAAGCGTTTATTGATTGGTGTGCGCAAAAGTTATAGCGTCCACAAAATAGGGGATAGTTTTATGGCATTTTTATTGATATTTTTTTTTACTAGTAATGGCAGCGATCAGCGATTTTTATCGTGACTGCGACATTATGGCGGACACATCGGACAGTTTCGACACATTTTTGGGACCGTTGGCATCAATACAGCCATCAATGCTATAAAATTGCAGTGTAAAAATGTCACTGGCAGTGTAGGGGTTAACCACTAGGTGTCGCTGTAGGGGTTAAGTTTGTCCTAGGGGAGTGATTCTAACTGTGGGGGGAGGGGCTGTGTGTGACACATCACTGATCAACACTCCCGATTACAGGGAGCGTGATCAGTGTCAGCGTCATTAGGCAGAACGGGGAGATGCTTGTTTACATTAGCATCTCCCTGTTCTTCCTCACCATGAGACGAACGCGGGTATGCCGGCGTCATCGAGTTCGCGGGACCCGCAATCCCGGTCACGGAGCTCCCGGTGGGCGCACGCGCGCCCACAAGCCGCCTCCTAAAGGGCAATGTACAGGTACGTTAATCTGCCTGTACGTGCACTTCTGCCGCAGTATATCTGCGTGAGGCTGTCGGGAAGCGGTTAAGGTTAGAAAAAATGACTTTTTCCATTCTTCTGCGGTGATACTATGACCCAATTCCCTCTCCCAATCTCTGATGTAATATGTCTGTTTAGGGAATGCATGAGATAACAAGATATGATATATTTTTGAGATGAGAACTCTCCGGGAGCCAATTACAGAGGGATTCAAATGGAGTTAAATCCCTATGAAGTGGACCCTTATTCAATATTTTTATATAAAAATGCTGAAGCTGAAAATAATGTAACCAACGACCTGGATAATTACATTCTGCCGTTGCTAATGTATTAAACAATTGAAGTCTCTTGGTTGTAAGCGCTTGTTTAATTGTTGAGGGTGGTCAATGTAGTGCATCGTAGAAACCTGGTCGAAGATAGTCCTGGCGAAAATTCAGGGTTACCCATTATTGGAGTAAATGGGCCAATAATTGAAGAGATACCAAACTTTCGGATAGTGGAATCCCAAACTTTTAATAATGATAATGTCAAAAGAGAAAGTGCTTGTCTAGAGGGGCATGATTCAGGCATAATCCACAGAAGGGCGGTCAAAGGGATAGATACTTGTTGCTTGATAGTAAACCTCTGTTTAGTTTTGCCGTGGTAAAACCAATCAACTATTCTGGTCAGAACAGATGCTATATGGTATAGTTCCATATGCGGTAACCCTGTTCCCCCCTCTTTTTTCTACTTTACTAAAATGTCGTGACGAAGCCTAGCTGTGCAGTTTGGCCATAGATACCTTAATAAGTTAGACCGTAGTGAACGGAAGAACACCCTCGGAAGTAGTGTTTGGTAGCGTTTGATATAGATATAAAAAAACGAGGTAAAATATCTATTTTATTTATCGCCATTCTCCCTAACTAGGAGTGTTTCCCCCTAGTCCTGAGTTGAAGTTGATTAATCACAGAGTTCAGCATAAGCAGATAGTTCAGTTCATATATCTTTTTTTTTTTTGTAGACATGATATTAACGCCCAAGTATTTAAGAGAATGAAGTTCCCACTGAAATGGGAAATTAGTTTCCAATGTTTCTTTCTCGGTTAACGGTAGTGTAATATTGAGGCACCTAGATTTTGTAACATTTACTTTAAAGTTGCTGTAAAGCCCAAATTGCTCTAGTTCGTGCAAAATGCTTGGAAAAGCTATTCTTGGGTTAGATGTATATATATATATATATATATATAATATATACCGTATTTATCAGCGTATAACACGCACCGGCGTATAACACGCACCCCAATTTAGGAGGGAATTTTAAGGAAAAAAAAACTTTTAGGAGGGAAGTTGAAGGGAAAAAAAACTTACATTTAAACGCCCATCATTGCAGCCTTCTCAGTGCAGTCTTGTCAGTGCAGCCTTGTCAGTGCAGCCATGTCAGTGCAGCCATGTCAGTGCAGCCATGTCAGTGCAGCCTTGTCAGTGCAGCCATGTCAGTGCAGCCTTGTCAGTGCAGCCATGTCAGTGAAGCCTTCCCCAGTGCAGCCTTCCCCAGTGCAGCCTTGTCAGTGCAGACTTCCCCAGTGCAGCCTTGTCCAGTGCAGACTTCCCCAGTGCAGACTTCCCCAGTGCAGCTTTACCCAGTGCAGCTTTACCCAGTGCAGCCTTCCCCAGTGCAGTCTTCCCCAGTGCAGCTTTCCCCAGTGCAGCCTTCCCCAGTGCAGCCTTCCCCAGTGATCCCAGCCATTCTGGGCTTCAAAATCGCCGATCGCGATTTGAAAATGGCGCCGCCGGCGCCGAAATACACAGTGCCGGTCCACGGCTCTTTCCGGCGGCTGTCGTTCATTTTCGGCTCCACTCGTAGTCCCGAGCGGAGCTATCCGAACCTAGCCGTTCACGATCGGCGATTTTGAAAATGTGACAGGTCGGGATCGCAGGGGATCGGCGTATAACACGCACCTGCGACTTTCCCCTGATTTTAAGGGGAAAAAAGTGCGTGTTATACGCCGATAAATTATATATATATATATATATATATATATATATATATATATATATATGTAGATCATCTGCAAAAAAGCTTAATTTATAAGAGCTATTGCCAGCCCTTCATCTCTGCAGCACCAACGGATCCAGATCTGAGGACCATACTATGGACCATCATATACAGAGATGAGCCTTTTTAACTTCTGTTTCCTGTAAGTGTGACCTTATACTGTGTCATTAAAGCTTTCCCTAATACTACACTCAGGTGGCGCTTCCTTCTCTACCTTCTTCCTGAGTTAATTTCATTACAAAGGCAACAAAGAACAGGTAAAAAAAAAAGCGTCACAATACTGATTATAGAAGGCCCCCGAAAACCCATCTGGTCCCGGACTTTTACCTTGTTTTAAAAATGTTATTGCCTGATTAATTCCTTCTAATGAAAAAGGTGTCGAAAGGCTTTTCGCCTCTTCCTCTGTTATACATGATAAAGCTTATGCTTAATATAATCAGAAAGTTGAGAGTAATTAAAACTGTCTGAGTTAGCTATATTTGTGTCCCTTAAGTTATAGAGTGAAGAATAATAGTCATGGAAAGTAGAAGCTACTTGTCTAACATTTGAACACATAATAAAATCTTTTGACAAGGAAAGTAGAAGCTATTTTTTCCGAAGCGTATACGAGGCCTCGCTGTGGACAGTGAATCTTTCAAATATAGCGCCCAGATTGTTTTTTAGAAATGGAGCGTGCTATAGCTTTACTGGATTTGTTACCATATTCATAAAGAACTTGTTGTGCGCATTCCCTACATTTAAAAAAAAGCTTGTTCAACCCGCTTTTGTTGAAGAAGTTGAAATGTGGAAGCATCTATATTTATTTTATGTTTTAGTTCATTCATGAATTTCCTTGAATAAAGCAGTCATTATAGAGGCCCTTTCTCTCTTCAATCTAGCACCGTGTGAGATCAATACTCCTCAGTACACACTTCAATGCCTCCCACTTTATAGTAGATCCTGTTTTATCATCCTTATGGTCTAACAAAAAGCTGAAACTGTCTCTACTATTGCTTGCTTTGTTATTGAATCCTTTAATAAATTCTCGTTTAGCCTCCGGGTAGTTTTGGATTTACATATGTTTTGAACGTTTGAATGTTTCACTGAGAAATATAATGGGGAGTGATCTGACCACATTTGTACACCTATCGCAGACCTTGGTTCCCAGTCTATCATACGATGAGAGATTACAAAGTAGTCTATCCTGCTGTAAGTATTATAAGAAGCTGAATAGCTTGTGTAGTGTTTTTCCAAGGGATGTAGAATGTGCCAAACATCCACTAATTGGAGTGACTGAAACAAAGCTTCAGTCTATTCAAACGTACCTAAGAAATTTGTGATTTACCTGTTGAATTATCCATTAAAGGATCCAAGGTTATGTTCAAGTCACCCCCTAGAATCATTGAGCCCCCTTTAAATTTTCTAAGCTTGCTTATTATAGAAGTTAACATAATCGCTTGTTCTTGATTTGGCGCATAGATATTTGCCAACGTGAATAACACATTTTTACAAAAATGTACCTACCCTCAAGGTCAATAAGCTTCTGAACATCAGAGATGGGAATCGAGGAGTGTATACCAATCGCTACTCCCCTCGAGATCATCGGATCATCATCTTAGATGATCGGACTTGTGGCATGAGACTTGTGCTCTGAAATCAAGTGTATGCAATGTTAGCAATGTAAAATCCCCTAAAAAAAATGGCGTGGGCCCCCCCCCAAATTCATACCCTTCAGGCCCTTTGAGTCTGGTATGGCTCTTGAGGGGGAACCCCATGCCAAAATTTAAAAAAAATGGCGTGGGGTTCCCCCCAAGACCATACCAGACCGAAGAGTCTGGTATGAATTTTGAGGGTAAATCCCATGCCAAAAGAAAAAAAAAACAGCATGGGGCCCCCCTCAAAATACACACCAGACCCTTGTTCGAGCATGCAGCCTGGCAGGTCAGGAAAGTGAGGGGATGAGCGAGTCCCCCCCTCCTGAACCATACCAGTCCACATGCCCTCAACATGGAGGGGTGAGTGCCCCGCTACCCCAAAGCACCTTGTCCTCATGTTGATGGGACAAGGGCCTCTTCCCAATAGCCCTTGCCGGTGGTTATGAGGGTCCGTGGGCAGGGGGCTTATCAGAATCTGGAAGCCCCCTTTAAGAAAGGGGGCCCCTGGATCCTGCCCCCCATGTGAATGAGTATGGGGTACATTATACCCCTACCCATTCACCAAGAAAAAAGCAGTGTAGTGTTACAAAAAACAAGAGATGTTTTTTTAAAAAGTCCTTTATTAAAAATGAAGAATCTTCCCCGTCGTAGCTCCAACGTCAGTCACAATGTCTTCTTTCTCTGGTTCCTACACCAATGACTTCTTTCTTCGGTTCCTCCACCAATGTCTTCTTTCTCAGCTTCCTCCACTAATGTCTTTGGCGTGTGATTTCATCCATACCAGAGCCAAAGGAATTATTTTGATTGGTCAAGGTACAAGTTGCAATCATCTCAAAGACGGATCAAAATCAGATCCCGTTCAAGTCACGGATCAGAAGTCGTGTGGCTTCAATGTCGGATTAGTGTGAATATAGCCCTAGGGGCATCCATGGACATCCATTGAGGGCACCCATGGACATCCTCCCAGAACCTCACCTCCCGAGCACCCCAGGGGTGCGCATCCAACACGCTCTATCCTTCAGACACAGCTGATCACAGATCACGGTAAAGGGCCAATCACAGCGACCCTTTACCATGTGATCAGCTGTGTTTAATCAGCTGATCACATGTTAACAGACTTGCAGTTCTTTTCCTCACATAGAGTTTCTGTGTGGGGAAAGGAGAGCCGTTAATCTGAAAGCCTGTCAGCACATTGTTTACACTGATCATCAGGGCACTGATCATCAGTGCCCTGATGATCAGTGCATCCCCATCAGTGCCACCTATCAGTACCAATCAGTTCCTCCTATCAGTGCGAACTATCAGTGCCCATCAGTACTGCCTCATTAGGACCCATCAGTGCAGCCTGTCAGTGCTGATCAGTACACCCTCATCAGCGCACATCAGTGAAGAAGAAAAATTAACAGAAACTAAGAAAAACATTTTTGGTCTTTTTTTTGAATGTTTAGTTGATTAAATACAATTGTTGACTAAATACCACCAAAAGAAAGCTCTATCTGAAATGCAAAAAATTTCAAATGGGTACAGTGTTGCATGATCGCTCAATTGTCATTCAAAGTGTGACAGCGCTAAAAAAACTGAAAATTGGCCTGGGCAGGAAGGGGTTGAAAGTGCCCAGTATTGAAGTGGTTAAAAATGATGCTTTTGTAAGGCAAGTATCAGTTGCAGAAACTTTCAACTGTTAACTCTGAACTTCTTTTGTCAGATAGAAGTACCCCTAGGGTACATATACTGTGCTCTGAGGTGACTGGCAGCCGAACAGGCTGAACCTCATAAGTCAAATAACAAAGTCAGGATGGTTTGAGCAGGTGACTGGCATTGGTACAGATGGCACTGGACTGGCAGGTAATTATATGAATAGCATTAGGAAGTCATGGAGCAACTGTCACCATCCACTATCTTTACAATCTTCATTACTGAAAGCTGTGAAATATAGAGTTTCCGATAAGCTCTTCCTGAAGTCTGGACAAGTCTGTCCACGTACCAGTAGAAGCTACAGCTTGCAGAATGACTGTTCAAGATTGATAGTCTGGTTAATGTGGGTACTACTGGGCAGTAAACAGCTACCAATAACATTCAGAAGCTTGCTACATAGGCCAGCGTCTGGCCTTTCAGTAATAAAGATACCATGATTGCACTGTGTCGTTCCCAATATCTTTCCTTCATTGTATCCCACTTGTAAAGTCTTTAGCTGAGTTCCTCACTTTTCCACTTCTTTCTTAAAAGTAAACAAAAAAAAAAGTCAAATCTCTTAGTTTGGAGTCTTTTTGTATTATTAAAGCAAAACTCAGAGAAACGTAAATATTCTCTCCGGTAGTGGGGCTGCATCTACAATTTAAGGATTAAAGTGGTATTAAACCCAAAAGCAAACATTTACTCTATTGCATTTTACCAATTCTTAGATGTGATAGCTGCATTTGTTTTTTTTTTTAGATTTCTTTCTTCGATTTTTATTTGGGGATCCAGCGAGTAAGTCTGTTTCTCAAAAGAACAAGCTCTCTTGCAGATGTATCAATTACAGGGATGAGACAAAACATTTACCACTGGCATGGTCACTTAAAACATTCAGCTTTTATTTATATATGTTAAACCTTTATCACAAAAAGAAAAAAAAGCTGTTTGCTGTAACTGCTTATAAAGTATTAGCTGGAGTTCAGCTTCACTTTGTTAGTGTATCTTAATCTGCCAGTACATCTAACACTCCCCCCCCCCCCAGACTGACAATCCAAATGTGCCCTCTGTGCTCCTTTATTCTGAGTGATTACAAGGTGAAAACAGAATAAAAAAGCCTAAAAAAAAGAAAAACACCACATGTAATGATTGGTAAGCTGCAATATATTAGATTTTTTGTATTGGATTTAATACTGCTTCAAAGTGTTACTAAACCCAGGAGCCTGCATTCACTATATCTGGGCCCCCACAGTACGCAGAACATGGAAATGCAATTATTTTAGTAAATATAAGTTAAATACCTTTTCCCATCAGCAGTCTTCTGACTATCAGTGTCTGGATAAGCTTGTATTAAGAGTTTTCATTCTACTCTGACTGTCCTATAATGCTGCGGACCCCTGACCCTCCGTCTGGATAGTGCTGATTACATGCACCCTCCCAAAAAAAAAAAAAAAACTCTCTAGCAATACACACCAAACTGAGCATGTGCAGAGTGACTGCAAAGGCACTGTACTATTAGGCCTCATGCACAGGGGTGGACTGACCATTAGGCAACTCGGGCACTGCCCGAGGGCCCGGGGCCAGCAGTGGGCCCCATTTGAGTACCTCCATCCCAATCTCTGCTTATCCCAGAGTCCAGTGCCAAAACAAGTTCCAGCACTGAGCTCCAGTAACTAGGCTGACAGGGGCTCACTAATGTCAGGAGTCAGGATATCTTCTGTGCCCGGCTCTCTCCCGCAGTGATTCCCCTCTGTGGCAGCCGACATCTCTCCCTCCTGAGCCTGCAGCACATCACACAGACTCACTGAGGATCCTCCTCCTCGGCTCCGATGTACACAGACAGGAGGGGGGGGGAGCCGGGAGGAGAGATCTTACACAGCAGGAGCTGCCCTGATTCTGAGGTCTGTGTATACTTTGTGGATAGGGGAGGGGGTTGGGGGCAGCTAACACATGGGGAAGTGATGGGAGAGGCCAGAGGGGGTATAAGAGAATATGTGCTGGGAGTGCTCTTTGAGGGGAGAAGACATGTGCTAGTAGGGGGGGTGAGTGGTATGGGGGGATTTAGAATCCGACCCCCCCCTTCCCCAAAGCAAAGAGTTGCCACCTGCCCCTCTCTGCTCCCATCCCAGGGGCCTCTCTGTGCCCCCGTTCCTGGGGCTCCTCTGTGCCCCCATCCCAGGGATCCCCCTTTGCGCCCATTACAGGGGCTCCTCTGTGCCCCCATCCCAGGAATCCCTCGCTGCCCCCATCCCAGGGATCCCTCTATACCCCCATCCCAGGGATCCCTCTATGCCCCCATCCCAGGGATCCCTCTATGCCCCCATCCCGGGGATCCCTCATTGCCCCCATCCCAGGAATCCCTCATTGCCCCCATCCCAGGAATCCCTCATTGCCCCCATCCCAGGGATCCCTCTGTGCCCCCATCCCAGGTATCCTTCATTGCCCCCATCCCAGGGGCCCCTCTGTTGCTCCATCACAGGGATCCTTCTATACCCCCATCCCAGGGATCCCTCATTGCCCCCATCCCAGGGATCCCTCATTGCCCCCATCCCAGAACCTCCTCAGTGCCCCCTTCCCAGGGATCCCTCTGTGCCTCTATCCCAGGGATCCCTCTCTGCTGCCATTCCAGGGATCCCTCTCTGCTCCAATTCTAGGGATCCCTCTGTGCCCCCATCCCAGGGATACCTCTCTGCTCCTGTCCTTGCTTCCATCCCAGGGATCCCTCTCTGCTCCCATCCCAGGGATACCTCTCTGCTCCTGTCCTTGATTCCATTCCAGGGATCCCTCTCTGCTCCCATCCCAGGAATACCTCTCTGCTCCCCTCCCTGCTCCCATCCCTGCCTCTATCCCAGGGTCCCTTTGTGCCCCCATCCCAGGGATCCCTCTCTGCTCCAATCCCAGGGGTCCCTCTCTACCCCCAACCCAGGGGTCCCTCTTTGCCCCCATCCCTGGGATCTCACTCTGCCCCATCCCAGGGGTCCCTCTCTGCCTCACATCCCAGGGATCCCCTCTCTGCCCCTCATCCCGGGGATCCCCTCTCTGCCCCACATCCCAGGGAACCCCTCTCTGCCCCACATCCCAGGGATCCCTCTCTGTTCTCATCCCAGGGATATCTCTCTGCCCACATCTCAGGGACCCCTCTCTGCTCCCATCCCAGGGATCCCCTCTCTGCTCCCATCCCAGGGATCCTGTCTCTGCCCCACATCCCAGGGATCCTGTCTCTGCCCCACATCCCAGGGATTCCCTCTCTGCCCCACATCCCAGGGATCCCTCTCTGCTCTCATCCCAGGGATATCTCTCTGCCCACATCCCAGGGATCCCCTCTCTGCCCCCTATCCCAGGGATTCCCTCTCTGCCCCCCATCCCATGTATCCCCTCTCTGCCCCCCATCCCAGGGATCCCTCTCCGCTCCCATCCCAGGGATACCTCTCTGCTCCCCTCTCTGCTCCCATCCCTGCTTCTATCCTAGGGTCTCTCTCTGCCCCCATCCCAGGGGTCCCTCTCTGCCCCCAACCCAGGGGTCCCGCTTTGCCCCCATCCCCGGGATCTCACTCTGCCCCCATCCCAGGGGTCCCTCTCTGCCCCCATCCCAGGGGTCCCTCTCTGCTCCCATCCCAGGGGTCCCTCTCTGCCCCATCCCAGGGATCCTGTCTCTGCCCCACATCCCAGGGATCCCCTCTCTGCCCCTCATCCCAGGGATCCCCTCTCTGCCCCTCATCCCAGAGATCCCCTCTCTGCCCCTCATCCCAGGGATCCCCTCTCTGTTCCACATCCCAGGGAACCCCTCTCTGCCCCCCATCCCAGGGATCCCTCTCTGCTCTCATCCCAGGGATATCTCTCTGCCCACATCCCAGGGATCCCTCTCTGCCCACATCCCAGGGATTCCCTCTCTGCCCCCCATGCCAGGGATTCCTTCTCTGCCCCTCATCCCAGGGATCCCCTCTCTGCCCCCCATCTCAGGGGTCCCTCTTTGCCCCCATCCCAGGGATCCCTCTCTGCTCCCATCCCAAGGGTCCCTCTCTGCCCCCATCCCAGGGATCCCTCATTGCCCCCATCCCAGGGATCACTTCTCTGCCCATCATCCCAGGGATCCCCTCTCTGCCCCCATCCCAGGGATCCCTCTCTGCTCCGATCCCAAGGGTCCCTCTCTGCCCCCATCCCAGGGATCCCCTCTCTGCTCTCATCCCAGGGATCCCTCTCTGCTCTCATCCCAGGGGCCCCTCTCTGCTCTCATCCCAGGGGCCCCTCTCTGCTCCCATCCCAGGGATCCCCTCTCTGCTCCCATCCCAGGGATCCCTCTCTGCTCTCATCCCAGGGGCCCCTCTCTGCTCCCATCACAGGGATCCCCTCTCTGCTCCCATCCCAGGGATCCCCTCTCTGCTCCCATCCCAGGGATCCCTCTCTGCTCTCATCCCAGGGGCCCCTCTCTGCTCTCATCCCAGGGGCCCCTCTCTGCTCTCATCCCAGGGGCCCCTCTCTGTCCTCATACCAGGGTCCCCCTCTGTCCCTATTTTAGGGATCCCGCTCTGTTCTCATCCCAGTGGTCCCCTAAAAACCAAATGTGATATGCAGCTCCCAGGGATCCCTCTCTGCTCCGATCCCAAGGGTCCCTCTCTGCCCCCATCCCAGGGATCCCCTCTCTGCTCTCATCCCAGGGATCCCTCTCTCCTCTCATCCCAGGGGCCCCTCTCTGCTCTCATCCCAGGGGCCCCTCTCTGCTCCCATCCCAGGGATCCCCTCTCTGCTCCCATCCCAGGGATCCCTCTCTGCTCTCATCCCAGGGGCCCCTCTCTGCTCCCATCACAGGGATCCCCTCTCTGCTCCCATCCCAGGGATCCCCTCTCTGCTCCCATCCCAGGGATCCCTCTCTGCTCTCATCCCAGGGGCCCCTCTCTGCTCTCATCCCAGGGGCCCCTCTCTGCTCTCATCCCAGGGGCCCCTCTCTGTCCTCATACCAGGGTCCCCCTCTGTCCCTATTTTAGGGATCCCGCTCTGTTCTCATCCCAGTGGTCCCCTAAAAACCAAATGTGATATGCAGCTCAGGACAGTAAGGACTTGTTTACAGTCACAGTTTGGGGGTGGTAAAACCTCATAGTTTATGCCTGTTTTTAACCCCACCCAACCACATCCCCTTTAACTGCAATAGCCAGGGGTGTACACACGTTGCAGATTGGAAGGGCTCCTTTTCCCTACTGCTCTTTTGAGACCTCTAAACAGGTGCTCTACAGAATATAGATCTGGACTCATTGCTGGCCAGTTCAGTACTCTCCAGCGCTTTGTCTTAAACCATTTCTGGGTGCTTTTTGACGTGTGCTTTGGGTCATTGCCCTGCTGTAAGACCCATGACCTCTGATGGAGGCCCGACTTTCTGACACTGGGCCCTACATGGCACCCAGAATTCTTTGGTAGTCCTCAGATTTCATAATGCCATGCACACAGTCAAGACATCCAGTGTCTGAAACAGCAAAGCAACTCCAACACATCAGTGAATCTCCACTATGTTTGACTGTAGGGACTGTGTTCTTTTTTTTAAAGGCCTCATTTCTTCTTCTGAAAACAGCAGAGTTATGGGCTTTACCAAAAAGCTGTAATTTTTGTTTTGTCTGTCTGCAGCACATTCTCCCAAAAGGATTTTGGCTTCCTCAGGTAAGTTTTAGCAAACTTCAGTCTGGCTTTTTTATGTTTCTGTGTCAGTAGTGGGGTACTCCTGGGTCTCCTACCATTGTGTCCCTTTTCATTCAGATGGTGATGTATAGTGTGAGTTGACACAGTTATACACTGTTCCTGAAGGTCAGCTTGAATTTGTCTGGAAGTTGATTGAGGTTCTTTATCAACCATTTGAAAAACCCTTTGTTGCAATCTTTGATCAATTTTTCCCATTCGTCTTCGCCCAGGAAGATTAGCTACAGTGCCATGGGCTGTAACCTTCTTGACAATGTTGCACACAGTGGACACAGGAACATTAAGATCTTTGGAGATGGACTTGTAACCTTGAGATTGTCTATGCTTTTCCACAAGTTTTGTTCTCAAATCCACAGACAATTCTTTGCCGCTCTTTCTCTTCTCCATGCTCCATGTGGCACACAGAGACACACAACAGAAAGGTTGAGTCCATTTTTCACCATTTTAACTGGTTGCCAGTGTGATTACTATATTGTCAGCACCTGTTAATTGATTCAGGTGAGTTTAATTACAAATTACAGGATCATCACAAACTTGGAATGCAATTATTTCTTACAATTTTCAGAAGGTGCCAATAATTTTGTCAAGTCCATTTTTGGAGTTTTGCGTGAAATGTGTCAGATTTGGCTTTTTGTTTCTCTACTTTTTTGTTTCATTCCAATACAAACAAAAGAAATAAACATGAGAATGCCTAAACATTTGTAATTGCAACAATTTTCTGGGTGAAGTGGTGCATTATCTGACAGAAATGCAGAGGTGCCAATATTTTTGGCCATGACTGTATGTAATGTGGGCAGTGTGGCAAGGACACAGGGGGGCCCCATGATCTCCTATTGCCCGGGGGGCCTCTATGAGTTTTCAGTCCGCCCCTGCTCATGCACACATGAGGTTTTTTAACTCTCCTAGAAGCCAGCATTGTTTTTGCAGAAAAAAAGCCTGACGCTTGTAAAAGCATCTAAAGCTTTTACAAGCTTTTAGGAGCTTTTAAAGTTATCAAGCTCTTGGACGTTAATTCATTTAATTGGCCAAAATAAATAATTTATTCTGGTCATTGAAATGAATTAATGTGTAAGTCCACCCTAAAACTAAAATTCCTGCATCTACAGACATCCATGATCTAACACTAACCTATCTAGCCCTGTAAAGAAGAAATCACTATTCATACCCTTTTTGAAGCCGCTCCGGTCTCCAGCGGCGGAAGCTCTGCAGAGGACACAGCCGACAATGGCTGTGAAATGAATGGGAAGTGACGTCACCCATAGACTTACTATGGGGCTTCCGTTGTCGGATGTGTCCTCTGCACCCGCCTCCACAGGGAAGCCGCAGTTGACAGCTCAGCACAGGATCGGGTCGGATCAGCTTCAAAAAAAGGTATGTATAGTGATTTCTTCTTTACAGGTCTAGATAGATTAGTGTTATGCCCCGTACACACGGTCGGATTGTGTGATAGGACCTTGTTGTCGAAAATTCCGACCGTGTGTAGGCTCCATCACACATTTTCCATCGGATTTTTCGACACACAAAGTTTGAGAGCAGGATATAAAATTTTCCGACAACAAAATCCGTTGTCGGAAATTCCGATCGTGTGTACACAAATCTGACGCACAAAGTGCTACGCATGCTCAGAATAAATAAAGAGATGAAAGCTATTGGCTACTGCCCCGTTTATAGTCCCGACGTACGTGTTTTACGTCACCGCGTTCAGAATGATCGGATTTTCCGACAGCTTTGTGTGACCGTGTGTATGCAAGACAAGTTTGAGCCAACATCCGTCTGAAAAAATCCTAGGATTTTGTTATCGGAATGTCCGATCAATGTCCGACCGTGTGTACGGGGCATTAGATAGTGGATGTCTGTAGATGTTGAGATTTTAGTGTTAAGGTAGACTTATACTTTAAGTACTAAGTGCTTAAGCACTAACGTTTAGTAGCTTTTAGAAGCTGGTAGTAGCTTCAAGGTTTTTTTTTCCTACCCCTAAAAGCCTCTAAATGCTCCTGCCACTAAACGCTGCTAAAAGCCTATGTGTGGGCACATAGGATAACATGGTAGAGCGTTTAGTGGCAGGAAAAAAAAAAAACATCAGATGCCCCTAGAAGCAGCTGTAAAAACGTCTAGTGTGCAAGAGGCCTTAAGAGATGAATTGGGGACAGTGGAAGAAGGGGAGGAGCAGAGAAGACCGCCTTTTTACAACATGCGCAGGATTAACCCCTTAAGTTGCAAAGTGAGTATAACAAATATGAATTACTGCATATACAGATTGATTTTACTGTTGTGGGTTTAGTAACACTTTAAGAGAATCTGTAAGACCATTTCATGATACGGGGGCCTCTGATATCTGCTCCCTCCCAGGGAAATGAGTATAAGGGTACTATACCTCTGACCTATTTCCACTTAGAGCTATAAGTAAATAATGACACCAACACCATAAAAAAAGCCCTTTATTGCCGAACAGAATGTAAATAATATTCCCCAACATAAATCCATCATCAATCACATCAGCCCACTGCCCAATGATGTTTCGCAGCTGCAATACCATTGCCGGAGGACAGAATCCTGACATCACTGTAATGTAAAAAAGAGCATCAGGTATCCTAAGTGATGTCATTGACCAAATATGGTCATGACCACATTTGGTCAATGATGTCTCCCAGGATGCCCAGCTGTTTGTTTACATACAGCAGCCAGTGATTCGGGAAAGGGTGTGGCTTTGAGTCGCCCCATGTTTAAACCGAACCTGAATCTCATCCCTACGATACAGTAGGCGAGTGTTGTCACCCTAAAACAGAAAGTGTGTTATTGGCAGTATCACCAGGTAAAAATAAAGAGAAGAAAAGCAAACTAAAGCCGTGTACACACGAGCGGAATGTCCGACAGAAAAAGTCAGACGGAAGCTTTTCATTGTCTATTCCGATCGCGTGTATGCATCATCGGACTTTTGTTTTAGAAAATTCTGACGGACCTAGAAATAGAACATGTTCTAAATATTTCCGATGGAACCAATTCCTATCGGGAAAACCGTTCGTCTGTATGCTGTTCCGACGGACCAAAAATGACGCATGCTCTGAAGCAAGTAAGAGACGGAAACTATTGGCTACTGGCTATTGAACTTCCATTTTCTAGTCCCGTCGTACATGTTGTACGTCACCGCGTTCTGGATGGTCGGACTTTGGTGTGACCGTGTATAGGCAAGACCGTTTGAATGGGATTCCGTCGGAGTTCCGTCGGAGAAACCTTAGATAAAATCTATCTTTTTTTTTGGTGGCTAGGTTTCCCTTTTACACATATTTTGTAATGACTTTAATTTGACCTTGGCTATTTTTGGTCTGCATTCTAATTTTGTTTGCTGGAAGCTCAGCCAAAGGTTATAGGAGGGTTTGGTCTGGCAAACAAGGCCTTTTATTCTTGCCAAAATATATTACAGTACACTCGGAAACCCCCACCTCTATTTTTAATCTTAATAAATGGCTCAGATTCCTTACTTGCTTTGATGCAAGACAAAACCAACTAAGTAAAAAGGCACAGCTTGTCATATTCAGGGGACATTGTCATGACTCATCAAAGGCATCCTAACGTTTTGCAAGCTTGAGCGGCTCAGAGTAAAGGACATTTGGGGTTACAAAGCAATAATAAAGCAGGCCAACGTATGTATGTGTAGATGCATGTTTATAATGTAACCTCTAATTACATTTTCAGTAAATCAATATATACAAAAAAGTGAGACCAAGAGAAGAGCAAGTAGATGGTGGACCTGCATGACTAAGGGGAGGAACAGGTCAGAAGGGGTTAATAATGTGACCTCAATGTGTAAGGGGTGTACCAGATTGGAAGCTCAGGTAGGTCAGATATGCAGGGTGGAGCCGCAAGGGTTCTTCAAGTGAAGGATCCTGGGTATTCACGCCAGAAAGTTCAGGCAAAGAGGACATTTCCTCACCCACCCACCCTAGACTTTGGGTTCATTGTAAGTCAAAGGTTGTGTCACAGCAGCTTGGTGTATCGGGGGGTCAGTTAATATTTCAATTGTTACAAAACGGTGTGCCCCATCTTGGGCATGGTGCTTACACATGGTTGGTTATTGGTGCTTCTACCAGGAGCTAGGTCCAGAGTACCAGAGTGATTATCAGTAATGTTGTTACACTCTATTTCTGAATGTTCAGATGCTTCGTATTTTACAGTAACTGCAGCCGCCACTGAGCAAAGAACAAGTCCCAACTCTCATTTTGACAGCCAGGATTTGCTGGCAAGAGTAGTATGGGGGAGCATTTCCTCCCTATCCCATCTGAGCAGCCCATGTGACTATAGAGTCACACATGTGGGTGTATACACAGCGATAAAGGACAGCCCACTCTCTCCCTCCTCCATACCCACCAACCAGCTAAACACAACAGGGACGGGCTATTACATTTTGATTTATGGAGGCTTCACCTCCCTCTTACTCTAAGACACAGGTTGGAGGGGCGTGACACAGCCTGTGACTGGCAGAAATCCACCCACACCATGTTATTGCCAAAAAATATAAAGATTTGATTTCAAATATATATTTACATGACAATTTGAAACAGTTTATTGCTATTAATTATTTATTTTCACTCTGTATCCCAATGGTTGTTTTTTTTTTTTTTTTTTTTATTCAACATGTGACCAGCAGCAGAGGACTAAAAACTCCTCCTACCACTGTTTCCCTGCAGACAAGCTGGGAAAGAGCTGGGTCATGTGACAGCTGTATATCGGTTAGGAAAAAGGTACTTTTATAAAAAAAAATAATAATAATAATTACAGCACCATCACACATATAGAAATAGAAGGGGCAATGTAAATTAAACAGTGTGCGGGAGATTTACTTAAACTGGTGCACAGACAATCTGGTGCAGCTATACTTAGTAACCAATCAGCTTCTAGGTTTTATTGTCAAAGCTTGATTGAACAATCTAAAGTTAGAAGCTGATTGGTTACTATGCACAGCTGCACCAGATTCTGTGTGCACCAATTTTAGTAAATCAACCCCTGTGTGTTTAATATCACTTTAAGTGTGTTTTTTACACACTTAAAGCGGAGTTCCGCTTTAAAAAAAAAATTAAAAGTCACCAGCTACAAATACTGCAGCTGCTGACTTTTAATAATCAGACACTTACCTGTCCCAGGGTCCAGCGATGCAGGGGAACGAAGCCCCACTCGTCTCCCTTCTCCTCTCCGCCGGCATTATCACTGTGTGTGCCCAGCTGTGGCTTGACAGCCGGGCACGCACTGCACATGCACGAGCCGCGCGGCGCGCTGTGACTGGCTGGGCAATTATCTGGGACCTGTCACGTGTCCCAGATGATTGCCGAGAGGGAGGGGGGAGAGGTGATCTCCCTTCCAGTGCCGCGGTGCGCCAGGAGGAAGTGGGAGCTAGGACCCTCTAAAAAGAGGGTATCCACTCCCACCCCAAAAAAATGACATGCCAAATGTGGTATGTCAGGGGGTCACCTCCCTTGAAGCGGAAGTTCCATTTTTGGGTGGAACTCCACTTTAAACAAATTCCTGACCTCAAATGGCAATGATATAATGATATAATGTCTTAGATCTGCAGTCTGCAATGTATTTTTTATATAACTAAATTACACATTTGTTCTTTCATAAAATCATTTATCACTACTCTTAAACTAATCTACTACATTCATTTTCTCAGGAGGACTCTAAAGTTGAACTCCACCATAAGCAAACATTGTCTAAATTCAAGACAAAAGTCATTCTTATTGAATTTTGATGTGCTTTGTGTATTTCTTCCTGATGTGTGTAGTAATTCAGTGTGAAACTTTACCTCTGCGCAGGAGTGTCCAAAGACCAGTCACTGCTACTCTCTCTCCTTTTGCAGGATGATTGGTCTTGTTCCCGCCCCTTCCTGTAGTTTTCTAAATGCTGCCTGTAGTGGTTGCAGCTTTCTAGACCCCTCCCACAGCTCTGCTCTCTGCACCAGTGGCGGCTGGTGCTCAACATTTTTTTTTTGGGGGGGGGGGGCGCAAACAAGCTGAAAAATACTGAACCCCCCCTATCAATTGCAGCTTCACTATGCCCATCAAATGCAGCCATTGTGCCCATCAAACGCAGCCACTGTGCCCATCATATGCAGCCACGTGTGCCCATCATATGCAGCCACGTGTGCCCATCATATGCAGCCACTTGTGCCGATGAAATGAAGCCACTTGTGCCCCAGCAAATTCCGCCACTTGTGCCCATCAAATGCAGCCACTTGTGCCCATCAAATACAGTCACCTGTGCCCACCAAATGCAGCCACTTGTGCCCATCATATGCAGCCACCTGTGCCCATCATATGCAGCCACTTGTGCCCAGTATATGCAGCCACCGAGCCCATCAAATGCAGCCACTTATGCTGACCCCCCCCAACTCGCGGGGTTTGCTGCTCGGGCAGCATACCCCCTACTCCCCCCACACGCGGATCGCAGATTGTGGCTCTGGCACCCCCCCCCCCGTGGCTCTGACTGAGCTGAGGGGACTTACCGCAGCACTGCAGCAGCTCCTCTCAGAGCGGTAATGACCTCCGCTCCAGCGCGTGTCTCCTCGCTCCTCTTCCTAAGCGCCAGGCATCCAATAGTCCAATAGGGTGGCCTGGCGCTTTGGCTACTCAGGAAGCAGGTCGGACATCCTGCCTCCTGATTGGCGGGGAGGAGGAAGGTTATTGTAAAAATAGCTAAAATGAATTCGCTATCGTCAAACAATTGGGTGGGATCAGGAGGCACTCTCTGCGCCCTGAGCCCACCCTATTTTGAAGCCTATTAGAGCCTCTGGCTCAAATCAGGTGCTTCAAAAAGTACCACCCCCCCGCCATAGGAATCTATGCGTCCGGCGTCCTGAAAGGGGCCGGGCGCTTGGATGGGGGGGCGGCGCCTATGCGCCCACAGTGCACGGACCTCCACTGCTCTGCACAGACTACATACAGCACAGTGATGTTGTCATTGCTACATTTACAGGGTAAAATCTGGGTTTGAAAATACATTTAGTGCACGCAATGTGAATTTATATCCATTGTAGCTATTAAGAAGTATATTTAAATGAAAGTTTTCGTGCCTGGAGTTTAGCTTTAAAACATTCTTTGAGCTCTTATAAGCCAGGCAGAGGAAAGCTCCCAGTTTTCTCTCCTTCCCTTCTATAGAAAGGTGGATATTAAAAGTGATAGCAGATGAAACATAAATTTAAACCAATGATCACAGGGCTGATATTTTGGACACGTTGCTGAGTGATTTAGAGATGTTTCCTTCTATGAAAGCTAGATGGATTTCTAATATGAGTTCAGAGGTGAGAATGAGACCGATTTTATTTCCCCAACCGAAGTTCTAATAATGAACTGCGAGTCTTCTTGATGAACTGGGAGTTCTATAAGTGGGGAGACAGGTGTCCCGAGGCATCTGATTAATAAATCCTCCAGCAGCCAAAATGGATTGAGTTCTGGAAGAGGAAACGCAGCAACATCTAAAACACTGATAGATAAACGGATGTCAGGGTTATACAATGAAAAATCACTAAGAGTCTCTGTATAAAGAAGTTACAGATCGATTTAGGATTGCAGCTTTTTATTTCAGCAGTTTTCTGACAGTCTGTTCCAGTAGTGTCAGGGGAAAATTACGGGAAACTTTTAGCTCATTCATTGTTGTTTTTAAAGCCCAATACCAGCCACATTTTCTTCTTTTTTTTTTTTATTTATAAAGAGAAAGGAATGGAGCCTTCATGATTGCTATCCATGTCCCCCTTGATGCTCATGTAACACACACTGGGGGTTATTTACTAAAGGAAAATCCACTTTGCACTGATAGCGCACTTGGAGGTGCAGTCGCTGTAGATCCGAGGGGGACATGCAAGGAGAATAAAAAACAGCATTTTAGCTTGCACATGATTGGATGATAAAATCAGCAGAGCTTCCCCTCATTTCAGATCTACCCCTTAGATTTAGAGCGACTGCACTTCCAAGTGCACTTTCAGTGCAAAGTGGATTTGCCTTTCGTAAATGACCCCCACTGTACACTATAGGGGTTATTTACGAAAGGCAAATCCACTTTGCACTACAAGTGCAAATTACAAGTGCACAGTGCTGTTGAAATTGCACTGAAAGTGCACTTGAATGTACAGTTGCTGTAGATCCGAGGGGTAGATCTGAAATGAGGGGAAGCTCTGCTGATTTTATTATCCAATCATGTGCAAGCAAAAATGCTGTTTTTTATTTTCCTTGCATGTCCCCCTCGGATCTACAGCGACTGCACTTCCAAGTGCACTTTCAGTGCAAAGTGGATTTGCCTTTCGTAAATAACCCCCTAAATTACCAAAAGTATTGGGACGCCTGCCTTTACATGACCTTTAATGGCATTCCAGTAATGGGAATGCGCACTGAGTGCCCTCCCAGCAGAGAAGCCTGGTCCGTCCACGAATGCATATGTGCAGCGTGTGGCAGTGAAAACACACCCTCCTTGCCACCATACATACTGTACATACACTATATTGCCTTATATCCCTTTACACACACAAATGAACTTTAACCACTTCAGCCCCGGAAGTCACTTCCTGACCAGGTCATTTTTTTGCGATATGGCACTGCGCCGCTATAACTGACAATTGGGCGGTCGTGCGATGCTGTACTCAAATAAAATTGATGTCCTTTTTTCCACAAATAGAGCTTTATTTTGGTATTTGATCACCTCTGCAGTTTTTATTTTTTGTGCTATAAACAAAATAAGACCGAAAATTTTGAAAAAAAAAAAAAAAATTTTTACTTTCTGTTATACTACATATCCCCCCCAAAAAAATATAAAACAAAAAATGTCTTCATCAATTTAAACCGTGTGCACGAAATCACATACAGGTACATAATTTTGCACACCCAGGCCGCCCTGCCGCAGTAAATGTATGTGGGGCAGTCCGGAAGCGGTTAATTGCATCCCAGTCTTAGTCCGTAGGGTTCAATATTGAGTTGGTCCACCCTTTGCAGCTATAACAGCTTCAACTCTTCTGGGAAGGCTGTCCACAAGGTTTAGGAGTGTGTCTATGGGAATGTTTGACCATTCTTCCAGAAGTGCATTTGTGAGGTCAGGCACTGATGTTGGGCGAGAAGGCCTGGCTCGCAGTCTCCGCTCTAATTCATCCCAAAGGTGTTCTATCTGGTTGAGGTCAGGACTCTCTGCAGGCCACTTAAGTTCCTCCATC
Source organism: Lithobates clamitans (assembly GCA_037952925.1). NCBI lineage: Eukaryota > Metazoa > Chordata > Amphibia > Anura > Ranidae > Lithobates > Lithobates clamitans. The sequence continues at coordinate 1,573,506 of JBBGZY010001688.1, read as the reverse complement.
CCAAACTCGCTAATCCATGTCTTTATAGACCTTGCTTTGTGCACTGGTCCAAATCATTTGGTGGTGGAGGGATTATGGTGTGGAGTTGTTTTTAAGGGGTTAGGCTTTAGTTTCAGTGAAGGGACTATTAAGGCATCAGCATACCAAGACATTTTGGACAATTTCATGCTCCCAACTTTGGTTCCAAATGGCCGCCGCAGGGGAAGAGGAAGCCACCCGTAATGCCCGCCACCTACGTGAAGCGCTGCCCGCCACAGATGGGGTAAATGCTCCGGACCCGACCGACCAAACTGAGAAGGGGGGGAGTGACTGTGGGTGCACTGTTTGCCACCCCCCCAAAAAAATTACCACCAGCTGCCACTGGGCTTTTGACGTATTTGGTATCTATTTACTTGTTACTACCTCATCTTTTACTTTGTACAAAAACAATGGGGATCGAATTGTTTTTGTAATAAAATTCATGTTATTGTGTTTTTCCTGAAAATATTGATTTGATAAACAGCGTGCAACATAAAAATATAACTACCATCCTATTATTATACAGGCTGTTTGCATTATGAAAATGTGTAATGTTGTGAAGGTTTTAGGTAATTTTATAGCCGAAAATGCAGACAAGTTTTTAACAAGTATGTGAAAAAAGAGAATATCCCCCAGAGTGAAATGGTTACTTGTTGTCCTCTCCTTCCTGTACTGGCGTCTGCCACTCCCTTGGGTATCACAGAGACAGTGAAAAAGTGAGGGAAAATCTCCCCAATGGGGTCACAGACAGAAATACAAGCCTAGCAGAAATGGAAAAACCAATAGGCACAGTGCACCCCACACAGTGGCTCCTCTCTTGAGCTCCCCCCTCCCAGCAGTATTTTATGCTTTTTGTTATCCACCATTTTCTGAAATCTTCCGGCTGGTCACATGCTGTGTTCCATGCTGTCTGCCAGTAAAGTCAGCACATTCTACAAGAGAGTTTAGGAAGATGGCTGGGAAGCACCCACTGCCATACCCGTGGGATATAAACAAAAAAGTCAGTGCTACTACCCATACATCACAGAGCTCCCGGGTGCTCGATCCACAGTCGCTGGCTGAGTAGAGAAATGAGGAAAAGATGATCCGCACTCCGCTGATTGCTCTTAAAATATGTTGTATTTATTGTCAAGCCACAGTGACCAAACGCAAATGAGAACAGTTGACGCGTTTCAGCCTATAAGGCCTTAACCCATACCCAAGACATAACCCATACCCGTGGGATCCCTGTGGAAGTTGGAAATCACTGCAGTAGGCACAACTACAATAGTGATTTCCACTAGCATTCAGGTCCCATGGTGAGGCCTGTTCTGAGTGCAACCTGTCCTGTTAAACCGCTGTATGATCTTGGCCACCGTGTTGCTGCTCAGTTTCAGGGTCTTGACAATCTTCTTATAGCCTAGGCCATCTTTATGTAGAGCAACAAATCTTTTTTTCAGACCCTCAGAGAGTTCTTTGCCATGAGGTGCCATGTTGAACTTCCAGTGACTAGTATGAGAGAGTGAGAGTGATAACACCAAATTTAACACACCTGCTCACCATTTACACCTGAGACCATAGGCGTGCGCACAGAATGTGCCAAGTGTGCCTGGGCACACCCTAATCACCCAGGAAAACAGGATATCCCTGTCCTGGAGGGCAGCAAGGCCGAAAGCTATTGTCCATCCTGAACTTTGAACTGCCTGGCTAACACATTCATGCACATTCATAAGAGTGTTTGTTTTGCTGTATTGAACACCCTAATCACCCCATGTGGTACAGATTGCCCCTGTTTAGATTCCTGATATTTCACCAAAGCCCCTAATGGGGCTCCTAAAAATTTGGGAAAAAAATAATAATAAAAAAAACAATAAAAAATAAAATAATAAAAAACTACTGACATCGTCCACTGACCTACTGACACCAATCTCTGCCTTACTGGCACTGTCAGTATATATACACATGCACACGCAGACAAACAGTATTTGCTTGAGCTTTGGGGTGCACACCTATGCCTGAGACCTTATAACACTAACGAGTCACATGACACCGGGGAGGGAAAATGGCTAATTGGTCCCAATTTGGACATTTTCACTTAGAGGTGTACTCACTTTTGTTGCCAGCGGTTTAGACATTAATGGCTGTGTGTTGAGTTATTTTGAGGGGACAGCAAATTTACACTGTTATACAAGCTGTACACTCACTACTTTACATTGTAGCAAAGTGTCATTTCTTCAGTGTTGTCACATGAAAAGATAGAATAACATATTTACAAAAATGTGAGGGGTGTACTCACTTTTGTGAGATACTGTATATGGCTGACCATAATCTTCTTTCAAATGTGCCCTACGAGTGGGCAAAGTATGCTTCTTCCAAGCCACCAGAGTCCAGTTGGCATCTTGTATCCGGCAGAGAATGCAGATAATCCCTCCGACTTTTCCTGTACAATGACATCATCAGCGAGGCTGAGGGTAACAGCCAGACTTTTCTGAGTCATAGAATGTCTGTGAGTCAAAGTGCGTTCCTTCAATTGCACACAGAAAGCCCAGATAATCTACAAACAGGACATGATATGAAGGCGATCGCATTACACTCATCAAAACATTTTAGCACCAAGAAGTCTTCAAATGACACAATTTGTCCTGCAACAGGGGAGGGAGAGATACTTATTTCAAGCACAGCATCCAAATCCATTGAGATTAAGCAGACCAATATCTGCTGTCTAATAACACAGCTGCTGTTCTCTATCCTTTTTTAATATTTTTTTTATTCATCAGTATTTATAAACTTCTGAATCCCCCCCCCCCCCCACTCTCCCCCTTTAGAAGAATTGTGCTGACAGATATATGCATAGATTACGGGGGCGGCCAGGGAGCCGTTGACATCATTTAAAGGAAAAACATTCTTAAACTGAATATCTTCCAAAAATATCACCTAGTAAAATGTGAAAGCGCTCAGGTTATGAAAGCAACACATGGAAAATGCCAAGTAATGCTTCAAGCAAACACAAAACATAGCGCTGTATTTTAGGTTGATGGTTGCTGGGAAATTTGAGGTGGTCTTATAAAAATTGGGGAAAGGAACAGCGCATGTGCTGGCCACCAGCCCACTCTGGACTTCCAGTTTCTGCCATTTACCAGTAAGAGATAGAATCCTCTACATTGTGTGATGCCGCACTCATACAGCATCAGTCCAGAGCAGGGGTCTTCAAACTACGGCCCTCCAGTTGTTCAGGAACTACAATTCCCATAATGCCTAGTAATGTCTGTGAATGCCAGAGTTTTACAATGCCTCATGGGATGTGTAGTTCCACAACAGCTGGAGGGCCGTAGTTTGAGGATTCCTGGTCCAGAGGTTATTGAGGATAAAATACAAGTTTATTTTTACCCATTTCAAGAATTACAATCAGTGTCTATTTCCTTTTTTAACTTGCATTTTCATGATGTCATCATTCTGTTTGCCAACTTTTTATTAGATGTTTTTCACTATTTTTTACGGCAGTGAAATAGAATTAGAGAGATGCAAAGTGCAAATATGTAAAATATGTAATATTAAACATATATATATATATATATATATATATATATATATATATATATATATACTGTGTGTGTGTATATATGTATATGTGTGTATATATATATATATATATATATATATATATATATATATATATATATATATACTAAAAACCTACCATACAGGTACCGCTACCATGCAAGTGGCTGAAAACATCTTAAAAATGGCAATAATCAAAACGCAAAATAATCAAACGCAACATAATGTTCTCAGTGATATAACCATACAGTACATATCATACAAAATACAATGTATGCATAAGATGATCTTTTGATTATTAGGCTGGGTTCACACTCTCTTCGCATTCGGCTCACAGCAGGGCTCCGGTGCGTCCCCGTTCACTGTTTCAGGCCCGATTTCAGCCCAAATTTTTGGCTGAATTCTTACCTAAAATGGACCAAAAGATGCACAGGACCTCTGTGCAAATTCGCACCGGAGCCACAGCGGAGATATGTGAACCGGCTCCATAGAGAGACGGTCAAAATCTCCTGCCATGGCGAATTGGATGCGGGGAACCCGCATCTAATTTGCAATAGTGTGAACCCGGCCTTAAAGGGGAAGTTTGCCTTTACCAAGAAGCACACTATGCTGTCCCATATTGGTATGGTAGCATAGTGTGCTAAACCTACATTCCAGCCAGGACTCCCTTTCAGTTCAAGGAATGTAAAAACTGTTGGAAGAACAACAACATGTAATGTAAAGTACTGTGAACTATATATAGTGTATACATTATACCTATCCAGCAGGCGGCACTGTAGTGTGTATCTATGGTAATGTATTTAGAGGAAGTGTTATCTCTCTAAGTGTATGTAGTTGTTTGCTGCTTGTTCCTGTTTCTGTCTCCATAATGTAAAGACATGTTCTGATATTTTGCTATAAGAGTAAAGCCGTATTACTGCATCCAATAAGCTTATAGCGCTTATATAAATTCCCTGCACAATAAAAATCACAACCACATTAAAAAGAAATCTTTCATAGCCTGTGACGGTTTCATCCCTAGTTATTGTAGGGCCTGAGTAGCTGTTGGGCTACAGGGCAGTGCTCCTTCCCATAGCACTTGGGGGCACTGGTTCCAACTGCTGCACCATCCCTACAATAACTCAGGACAGACTCACCATAGGCTTTAGAAGATTTTAAAATATATATATATTTTTAAAGCGGAGTTCCACACAAAAATGGAACTTCCGCTTTTCGGAACCCTCCCCCCCATCCGGTGTCACATTTGGCACCTTTAAGGGGGGAGGGGGGTGCAGATACCTGTCTAAGACAGGTATTTGCACCCACTTCCGGCATAGACTCCCATGGGAGTCTATGCCTCTTCCCGTCCCCACCGCGCTGTCTGCTGGGAACACACAGCTCCCAGGAGAGAGCTGGGACCACTTGGGACACGCAGCGCGACTCGCGCATGCGCAGTAGGGAACCGGGAAGTGAAGCCGCAACGCTTCACTTCCTGATTCCCTCACCTAGGATGGCGGCGGCAGCTGCCGAGAACTGAGCAGGTTCACGGCGTCCCCTGCCGACATCATGTCTGTAATTGTGGTAAGTTGAGAAGAGGGGTCTGTACTTTTAAGGGCGTGGCTGGATGGAGCAGCTATATTAGGGGTTAGATTGGAGTGAGGTAGCTGTACTGGGAGTAGGCTGGAAAAGGGAGGTGGTCTGTACTGGGGGTTAGACTGGGAGATGCACTTGGTGAAAAGGGTTTGTACTAGGGGTTATGCTGGGAGGGGTCTATACTGGGGGTTAGCCTCGGAGGGAGGGGTCTGTAGTGGAGGTGGGGTCTGTGTGCTGAGGGTTAGGCTGGGAAGGGGCTGTTCTGGGGGGAAAAGACTGTACTTTCTGGGAGGTAAGGGGGGGGGGGGTTGTACTTAAGAGGTGATTTAGAGCTGTTGGTAGAGAGCTACTGTATATTGTGGAGGATATGGGATTGAGGGGGATTTGTTCTGAGAGGAGGGGTAATTCATGGTTATATTCCATACAGTGGCTTATATGTTACTCACCCCTAACCTCTGCACTCTCTGTGATAAACACTTATGACTTCTGTTCTCCCTGTGTTACCCATTTCTGACCCCTGCACTCTCTACATTTCACACACCTATGCTCTGCATTCTCTGTGTTATGCACTCCTGGCCTCTTCAATCTTGTGGCAGGGCACTACTGAGCCCTGCACTATAGACCGTATATTGGACATTTCATACTCCTGACCACTGCACTCAGTACACTGGACTTTGTATGACATATACCTGACCACTTTACTCTAAGTACTTTAAGTACATTACATACTCCTGAAGTTTTTCTTTAAAGCGGATTCCACCCAAAAAGGGAAGCTCCGCTTGTCTGCCCCCCCCTCCACTGCCACATTTGGCACCTTTTGGGGAGGAGGGGGGAGCGGGTACCTGGTTTTGACAGTCTCCTGCTGTGGAGAACTGAGCCGGAAGTTCGGCCCCCCTCCTCCTTCCCCTGCAGCCGACCCATTCACAAAGTGCAGCGTGCTCCGTGCATGTGCAGTAGGGATCCAGCTGTGAAGCCGCAAGGCTTCACTGCCAGTTTCCCTTAGTGGGAAACTGTCACCCGATAGCTGATTGAAAAATCGGCTCGGGTGAGGACACCGCTGGCTTCCTGGACAGGTAAGTGCCCTAATATTAAAAGTCTGCGGCTACAGTACTTTTAATTATTTCTGAAGGAGCCTGGAGCTCCTCTTTAAGGCCCCTTTCACACTGGGGCAGTGCGGGTGCCGGCGGTAAAACAGTGCTATTTTTAGCGCCGCTTTACCGTCGTTTTAGCGGCGCTATTCGGCCGCTAGCAGGTTGGTTTTAACCCCCGCTAGCGGCCGAAAAAGGGTTAAAACCGGCGGTATAGCCGCGCTGCCCCATTGATTTCAATGGGCAGGAGCAGTGAAGGAGTGGTGTATACACCGCTCCAAAGATGCTGCTAGCAGGACTATTTTTAGCATCCTGCCAGCGCACCGCTCCAGTGCGAAAGCCCTCGGGGCTTTCACATTGGAGAGACTGCAGCGGCTGTTTCAGGGCGCTTTGCAGGTGCTATTTTTATCGCTGTATCGCCTGCAAATCGCCCCAGTGTGAAAGGGATCTTAGGTAGACAATGTGTAGAACAGCATATGTAATGGAACCGTTCCATAATTTAAAAAGTAGCGTGCTGAGGTTTGCACGTGTCTGTTTTAGACTCCTCGTTGTAAAACAGTAATTAAAGTATATTTTGTGGGTACAAGCACTGTGGCAATTATGTGATATGTATACAGTGAGTAGCCCTGCAGATATGCTTAGCTATATTTTTAACACAGACGGTCTTGTAAATGGCTGATGTGGGTGATGTAGTGACCACCGACTGGAAACTGGAAGCAATCAAAACAGAAGATATGTCACCAGCACACCAAGGATCTCCAAAAACAGGTCCAAGCTTTATTTGACAACAACTAAAACAACAACGTTTTGGGGTTATGCAGGACCCCTTCATCAGGCATATGGCCCGGGTCACATGCCTGATGAAGGGGTCCTGTGTGGCCCTAAAATGGCACTGTTTCAGCTGTGATGTAATTATTAAATATAAAGTTGAACCCTTTTTTGGAAATCCTTGATGTGATGGTGACGGATCTTCTGTTCTGCAGATATGTTAGGTATGTCATTGATCTACCGAAGCCCTGAATAGCAGTAAAACCTGATGGGGGTTCTAAACTTTCCCCATTCTATCCAAAATTAGAAAAAAATGTGGCTTAAAATATGCTTTAACATTCAAAAGTACATCTTTAGCATATGTTGTTTTTTTTGTGGTATGCATTGTGTGGTTATATAAATGAGAACAGAAAGGCAGCACTTCATCATGATTATTATTATGTATATTACAAGTGACTAATAACATAACTGAAAATCTATAACTCTTAAAAAAAGAAATAATTCAGCTGAACTGACTTTCTAAACAATAAAAGAAAAGAAAGTAAATGTAAATTGAAGGAAAGTAGGGGGATTCCCCGGGCAGGGAGTTTGGGGATATTTCATATGGACTCAGCAAGACATACGAAAGTGACATCTCCAATCTCTATGTTTCCTCTTCTGCCTCCTTAACAGGAAATCTCTGTAATCCGATGTGACTCGGCTGTGCCACCAGGCATTGAGCTGTACGGCTTCTCACCGTGATAAGCTGTGCTCTCACTAACCCTGGCACTGGAAAGAGGAGAAATAAGGACAGGCCAGATATGTTATAGCTTGAGAATGATATCACCAGAATACTATCGTTTTAGATAATGTGCACCTGTGAAAAAGAACAAGATATTAAAAAACTATAAGCAGATGAACAAAAGTCAACAACACAGTCACAAAAATGGGAACTGTAAATTTTTCTCTTCTGCTAAGCTGGGAGGGGATTGGGCTTTGTGAATTAGTGAATGGTGGCTGGGCATTGTTTCTCTTCTTCTAATGTGGCCCAGGAAGGTCAAAGGATTAAACACCCCTGCCCTAACACATCACAACAGTGGGGGCTGACGGACCAGTATTAACTTTCAGAATGTTGCCCATTAAATAGCAAATCACCCAAGGTCTTATACTCACCCATCCTCAATCCTAAAGGATCCATGCCATGTGGTCCACCAGAAGCTATATAGCCGCTGCTGGAAACTCTCCCTGTTGGACCCAAAGCCTAAAGTGCATGTGTAGACAAACCCAATTCCTTTGCATACAGAGGACACAGAAAATACAGATTAGAAAGTCAGAGTGAGGTCACAACTTCTGATATGCATACTTGTCTCATTTTGATGATTCAGCGTGATGCCGCGTAGACTTTTCGATGGACTAGGTCCGGTGGACCGGACTCCATCGGACAATTCGACTGTGTGTGGGCTCCAGCTGATTTTTTTTCCCAAAAGTCCGACGGTCCTAGAAATAAAACATGTTTCACATCTTTCCGACGGACTCGAGACCGGTCGAAAGGTCCGCTCGTCTGTATGCTAGTCCGACAGGCAAAAACCGACGCTAGGGCAGCTATTGGCTACTGGCTATGAACTTCCTTATTTTAGTCTGGTCATACGTCATCACATACGAATTCGTCGGACTTTGGTTGATCGTGTGTAGGCAAGTCCGTTCATTCTAAAGTTTGTCGGAAAGTCCATCGAAAAGTCCGTCGAAAAGTCTGCCAGACCTAGTCCGTCAAAAAGTCCGCCCGTGTGTACGCTGCATTAGGTCTCTTAATTAACATAAATAGTAGAGTAGCATTTTCAGAAGTAGGGATCAGCAATGGCAGCATTCATATAGGTTTCCACCAAGTGTTTGATCAGGAAAGGCTAATAGGTTTGATCAGGATAAAGGTTGGGCAGCACCGTTTTGTAACGGGCTAAGCTCAAACACTTGGGGATAGTTAAGGGTTCATTTAGATTCTAGGTTATGTTTCTGGTGGTTCTGGTGAGAGCAAAGTTAACCACTTTAATCAGGGTATTTTCTTCTTCTTCTGCAGGCACTCCTCTTCTCTGAATCACCCCATGTCTCCACCCCATACCCACCTCCAAGCACAGTTCCTTGGTTCCACCCTCTACCCACCTCCCAGTTCTGCCCCTTTCAGCGAATACAGAACCAAGTATCACTTTGTGGGGCTCATTAATTTGTATGGACTTTTTGAATGACAACATGAAAAGCAATAAAATAGATCCCCTCCATATACAAAATACCCCCTCGGTAACAACATACCCCCCAGCAACAAAATACCCCCATCAACAACAGATCCCCTCCAGCAAAATACAGTAGATCTCCCAGCAGCCAGCATTAATAGACCCTCCAGTAGCAAGCAACAATAGACTACTCCCTCAACAGTAGATCCCTACCAGCAACAATAGACCCCCTAGCCACATAGGACCCTTTCAGCAACAATAGATCCCCCACCAGCGACAATGGATCCCCCTGGTGACAATAGATTCCCCCAGCAGCCAGCATCAGTAGACCCTCCAGCACACCTCAGTACCCTATTCAGTGCTGGAGGAGCAGGAACTGCGTTCCCCTTGTTCCCCCCTAAAAGAAAAGCCCTGACTTTACTACGGGACACTTTTACCCCCTTCCTGCCCAGGCCAATTTTCAGCTTTCAGCGTTGTCACACTTTGAATGAGAAATGCGCAGTCATGCAACACTGTACCTATATTACATTTTTATAATTTTTTTCACACAAATAGAGCTTTCTTTTGGGGGTATTTAATCACCACTGGGTTTTTTTTATTTTTTTTGGTAAATAAACAAAAAAAAGCCCCCTAAAAAAAAAGCCCTAACTTTAATACGGGACACTTTTACCCCCCTTCCTGCCCAGGCCAATTTTGAGCTTTCAGCGTTGTCACACTTTGAATGAGAAATGCGCAGTCATGTAACACTGTACCTATATTACATTTTTATCATTTTTTTTCACACAAATAGACCTTTCTTTTGGGGGTATTTAATCACCACTGGGTTTTTTTTATTTTTTTGGTAAATAAACAAAAAAAGACCAAAAAGTTTGAAAAATACATGTTTTTCTTTGTTTCTGTTATAACATTTTGCAAATAAATAATCTTTCTTCATAAATTTAGGCCAAAATGTATTTTGCTACATTCCTTTGTTGAGACTAACCCAAATCAGTCTATTATTTAGTCTGTAGGAAAGATATAGAGTCCACCAACTATGGTATATATCTGAAAATCGATCAATCCTGATGTACTGACGGCCTATCTCATTTCTTGAGGCCCGAAAATGCCAGGACAGTACAAATATCCCCCAAATGACCCCTTTTTGGAAAGTAGACAGTCCAAGGTTTATTAAAAGGCATGGTGAGTATTTTTGAAACTGTAATTTTTTTCAAATTTTTTTGTAAAATTAAGAAATGTAAAAAAGAATGTTTTTTCCCCAATTTTTCTTTTTTTTTTTTTTTTACATACTGTTACCAGTGCAGTACAGCATCATCATATAACTGATGTGGTGGTGATTAGGGACACTGAATTTTAATGAGAATTGTTTTCAATTTTTTTCCTTTTTTTCTTTTTTTTTTACATTTTAGTTCTTTTTTTTACAATTTTTTTTTTTTTTACATAAAGTGACCAGAGCAATACAGTGTTACCATCGTAACACTGTACTGCTATGGGGAGTTGATCAGAATGTTTCTTTTATTTTTACTTATTTTTTTTTTTACACGCTATGATTGCTTATAACTGTGAATTTTACAGTTATAAGCAACCATTTTTTTAAATGAAAACTATTCATTCAGCGTTTACTATTGTGAAAAGCTGTGATTGGCCACAGCTAATCACATGGTACAGATGGGCTGTGATTGGCCCCATCTGTACCATGTTATCACTGTGACTAATAACAGAGCTCATCACAATAGTACACAATGAAAGGCATGAATCAAAGCCTTTTCTTTTTTGCACCATTGTCATGTGATCTGCTGTGATTGGCCACAGTGATCACATGGTACTGTCAGCAGGCCGGTACAGTGATCAGTCATCGGCTCTGTCAGATGACAGACAGATCAGCGGTGTAAATGGATAGGTGGTCCATTTACATCCACCCATACAGCTGCCATCCGATCTAATTCGCCAAAAAGGATTGGATCAGATGTTGGCAAGAGTCAACTGACACATGTCCATTGACTCCCACCACGCCATAGAGGAGACTGGAGGGTTTGATCGGGTCTGCCTCAAAAACTGACAGGTGGACCCGATCGGTCCTCCAGTGTGAAAGGGAGCTACGGCTTTGGTTAGCGTTAGTTAGGCTAAAGTTAGGAGTCCAGGATAAGTAAAGAAAACATTTTTCTCTACCAGAAGCCCTGCTCAGACAACTACTATACTAGTTTCTAGTTCCAACAATAAAATGTATCAAGTAGGTGTGGCACAGCCAAGAAGAACTATGATAGGAAGATTTGGTTACTGGACTCCCCAGGAAGTGTAGAAATTTAGAATCTAATTTAGGTCACCAGCCTCCACCTACCAATTTCTTGACCCTTTACCTGCTAAAGAATGTTAACAGATAAAACCTTAGAGGATATTGATCTTTAAAGCGGACCTTCACCCTGACTACCCGCTTTCCATCAATTCAGTCCTCTCTCACAATCAAACTTTAATTGAATACTTTTTTCAGCTAACCCTCCGGCAGTTCCTGGACTTTTGCCTAGGCAAGAAAAACTCGCATCACAGCAGGCCTCAGATACAGTACAGTGCATGCTTTATCCGGCATTATCAGGGGGCTGGCTGTCTCTGCCTGGTTCTTGCAGCTGGCCCTGTGATGGCATATCATGGCATATGAGCATCATCAGGGGGCCTGCTGCAAGAACACAGAAGGGGCAGCCAATTCCTGATGATGTCAGAGAAGAGGATTGCGGCGTGGAACTGGTTATGAAGCAGCAGAGAAGATCCCTACAGAACATTGCTGGATTCGCTGGGTGAGTATGTAGGACTATGAGTAGGCGCGGGGGGGGGGGGATAAAGTTCCTCTTTAAGAGCTTTTTGTGTTCTAATAGTTTTTGTTTGTTGTTGTTGCTAAGTAAGAGTATATTCATTACAACACATTTTGTACATTGTTGTGCAATAAAAGATCAGACACGGAGTACATGATACCCAACACAGTAGACAACAATGCATGCAAGAAGCCCTAGTCATACTCTAAATATATACATTATGGCACTAGTTATGCAAATAAACAACATGCCGAGGTTAATGTAGGAATTCCCCTTAGTTCACAGTGAATCCATGTAACAGTTCCCTGGGGCTTCTATCCACACTCATTGCTGCAGTCATTCCCATAATGTTTACACTACAAGTATGAACAGCAGATAAACGCATAGGTTGCTAATTGATTTTAGAGCAGATTAACAGCCGAGGCAGAAACATATGTTATATCACAACCAAGCTGAACCAGCTTATGTAAAGTGCAACTCAAAGCAAACATGAAAACATAATTTACTGACATTAGAATACGTAGCATACAGTGTCTTGAAAAGGTATTCACATTTTGTCACCAAAAACCTAAATGTATTTTATTGGGATTTTATGTGATAATCCAACACAAAGCGGTACATAATTGTGAAGTGGAAGGAAAATGATAAATGGTTTTCAAATTCTTTTACAAATAAATATCTGAAAAGTGTGGCGTACATTTGTATTCAGCCCCCTTTACTGTGATACCCCTAACAAAAATCTAGTGGAACCAATTGCCTTCAGAAGTCACCTAATTAGTAAATAGAGTCCACCTGTGTGTAATTTAATCTCAGTATAAATACAGCTGTTCTGTGAAGCCCTCAGAGGTTTGCTAGAGAACCTTAGTGAGCAAACAGAATCCTGAAGGCCAAGGAACACACCTGACAGGTCAGGGATAAAGTTGTGGAAAAGTTTAAAGCAGGGTTAGGTTTAAAAAAAATCTCACAGAGCACTGTTCAATCCATCATCCGAAAATGGAATGGAGAGTATGGCACAGCTACAAACCTACCAAGACATGGCCGTCCACCTAAACCGACAGGCCGGGCAAGGAGAGCATTAATCAGAGAAGCAGCCAAGAGGCCCATGGTAACTCTGGAGGAGCTGCAGAAATCCACAGCTCGGGTGGGAGAATCTGTCCACAGGACAACTATTAGTCGTGCACTCCACAAATCTGGCCTTTATGGAAGAGTGGCAAGAAGAAAGCCATTGTTGAAAGAAAGCCATAAGAAATCCCATAAGAAATCCTATTTGCAGTTTGCGAGAAGCCATGTAGGGGACTCAGCACAGATGTGGAAAAAGGTGCTCTGGTCAGATGAGACCAAAATTTAACTTTTTGGCCTAAAAGCAAAAAGCTGGCAGAAAATTACTACTGCGCATCACCCTGAAAACACCATCCCCATCGTGAAACATGGTGGTGGTAGCATCATGTTGTGGGGATGCTTTTCTTCAGCAGGAACAGGGAAGCTGGTCAGAGTTGATGGGAAGATGGATGGAGCCAAATACAGGGCAATCTTAGAAGAAAACTTGTTAGAGTCTGCAAAAGACTTAAAACTGGGGCGGAGGTTCACCTTCCAGCAGGACAATGGCCCTAAACATACAGCCAGAGCTACAATGGAATGGTTTAGATCAAAGCATATCCATGTGTTAGAATGGCCCAGTCTTCATCTAGACTTCATCCTAAATCCAGCTATGAGTAAGCGCTCGAACTAGAGTGCGAAACCGTCAGCTGTGTCTGTACTACCCGCCTGATTGTCCTGTTTTTTATGATCCAAGTTTTACAATAAAGAAGATGCTTTCAACTTTATCCGGTGTGCGGCATCCAGATTTTCCTGTTTTAAACCCTGCTTCAATTTGCATTTAGCCAGCAACTGGGACTCCCCTCCTCTGAAGGATTCAATAATACACACCTGAAAGCAAGTTCTCCTGAGCGGTGATTCATTTTCTCTGTCTTGTCTAGACCTAAATCCAATTGAGAATCTGTGGCAAGACATGAAAATTGCTGTTCACAGACACTCTCCATCCAATCTGACAGACCTTGAGCTATTTTGCAAAGAAGAATGGGCAAAAATGTCACTCTCTAGATGTGCAAAGCTGGTAGAGACATCCCCAAAAAGACTTGCAGATGTAATTTCAGTGAAAGGTGGTTCTACAAAGTATTGACTCAGGGGGGCTGAATACAAATGCACACCACACATTTCACATATTTATTTGTAAAACATTGTGAAAAAAAAAAACATTTATCATTTTCCATCCACTTCACAATTATGTGCCACTTTGTGTTGGTCTATCACATAAAATCCCAATAAAATACATTTACGTTTTTGGTTGTAACATGACAAAATGTGGAAAATTTCAAGGGGTATGAAAACTTCTTCAAGGCACTGTACAGTAGAAAATATTATGAAACCTACACATGCGTCACTTTTTTTTCTGTGGTTCTACATCTGGATTTTCTATTCTTCAATGGTAAATCTAGGCCTAATATTATATATAAAATACATACAGTATATACTATTTAACATATTATAAATTTAACACCTAAATATATAAAGTATGTTACTACAGCCACCCTTTAAGTGACACTAAACTCCTATCATCTGTGTCAGTGGACAGAATAGTGGACCATCATTGGTGTCAGTGACAGGAACTGTTTCCCATCATTGGTGTTAGCGGCAGGAACCGTTTACTATCATTGGTGTCAGTGGGCAGAATAGTGGACCATCATTGGTGTCAGTGGGCAGAATAGTGGACCATCATTGGTGTCAGTGGCAGGAACCGTTTACTATAATTGGTGTCAGTGGGCAGAATAGTGGACCATCATTGGTGTCAGTGGGCAGAATAGTGGACCATCATTGGTGTCTGTGGCAGGAACCGTTTACTATCATTGGTGTCAGTGGGCAGAATAGTGGACCATCATTTGTGTCAGTGGGCAAAATAGTGTCCCATTATAGGTATCAGTGGGAGGAATAGTGGACTATCATTGCCCAGGAAAATGTTAAAAAAAATGTCTGTCAAGTCCTGGCCTGTAACAGCAGTGGGCCTTGTTGAGGGAAGGAGACGGTGCGCTGCATCTGTACAAGTGCCAGATTAAGAAAGGAACACAAAGTAGGTGCTGCATGTGAGATGTGATAAAATATGCTGTTTGAGACAGGAGATGGGGTAGTTGGTTATACAACAAAACTGCTGTAACATGGAGCATTGTGGCTGCCGGCCCAATGAGGACATTTAAATTATAGAAACGCTCATGATAGAATATGATTGGGTGATGGTTTGTATTGTTGACTTGTTAGGAAGTGGTAGGGAACATTAAATTTCAGAGCTGAGGAACACGTGAATGTGGTCAGCCTCAACTTGTATGGGTAAGCATACATAATCATAGGTGCTCCACTCCACAAGCAGGGCAGTGGCCATATGCAAAGGGATGAGGAAAATCAATAAAAAAAACAAACTCTCTGACAGTTTAGATTTCATTTATTAAGAAGTTGAAGTGAGCCAATGTTTTGGAGTTCCGAGTTCCCTTCCATAGGGCTTAATGCTATAGTAAATACAGAGTAACAGGTGTAAGGCTTAGAATATCATCCAATAATGTGGCAAAACTCCAGCAGATACACAGTGACAGCTGATTAGCTTTAAAACAGGGATGGTGTTGCACTGAATCTGAATGATAGTGAGCGCTGTTAGAAAAGTTATAGTATTCTGCCTTAGGGAAGGGGGCACAGATCCCTTCAAACCCACAATGCATTACTTTTGTGTAATGCATCACCCAAGGGCCATACAATAAATTCAGTCAATATTCAGCATGTGAGACAGCAGAAACACAACATCAAAGATTTTGGGCATGATACAAGAGATGGTTAGAGACTGCAGACATGATACAGGAGATGTTCAGAGACTGTGTGGATGGGATGCAAGAGATGTTCAGAGACTGTGGAAATAATACAAGATATGGTCAAGGACTGCAGGCATGGTAGGAGATGGTCAGAGACTGCAGAAATGTTACAAGAAATGGTCAAAGACTTTTGACATGACGTTGGAGACTGTCAGAGACTGTGAATATGTTATAGGAGTTGTTGCAGTCTGGGGACATACATCAGGAGGAAGTCATAGACTGGAGATATATTACATGAGACTGCTAGAAATCACTGCTATAACTGGACAACTGGGAAACACAGATTAGTGTCTATAGGGGCCCTGAGGGCTGCACAAAAAGGTGTCAAGGGTGTGAACGAGGACCCCAGACTGCAGGTTGTAAACCAGAGATTTATGCTGTCAGAAAAAAACAGCATTTTCTCTATTTTTTCCATCTCTCTAGATATGGGTATTGCCCATTTTGTTGGAGTAGTATACAGTATCTCACAAAAGTGAATACACCCCTCACATTTTTGTAAATATTTTCTTATATCTTTTCATGTGACAACACTGAAGAAATGACAATTTGCTGTCCCCTCAAAATAACTCAACACACAGCCATTAATGTCTAAACCGCTGACAACAAAAGTGAGTACACCCCTAAGTGAAAATGTCCAAATTGTGCCCAAAGTGTCAATATTTAGTGTGGCCACCATTATTTTCCAGCAGTGCCTTAACCCTCTTGGGCATGGAGTTCACCAGAGCTTCACAGGTTGCCACTAGAGTCTTCTTCCACTCCTCCTTGACAAAATCATGGAGCTGATGGATGTTAGAGACCTTGCGCTCCTCCACCTTCCGTTTGAGGATGCCCCACAGATGCTCAATAGGGTTTAGGTCTGAAGACATGCTTGGCCAGTCCATCACCTTTACCATCAGCTTCTTTAGCAAGACAGTGATCATCTTGGAGGTGTGTTTGAGGTTGTTATTATGTTGAAATACTGCCCTGGTTCCCAGTCTCCGAAGGGAGGGGATCATGCTCCGCTTCAGTATGTGACAGTACATGTTGGCATTCATGGTTTCCTCAATGAACTGTAGCTTCCCTGTAGGCAAGACACACTTCTCTTTGTACTCCTCACTTGGTTGCCGCCACACACGCTTGACACCATCTGAACCAAATAAGTTTATCTTGGTCTCATCAGAACACAGGACATGGTTCCAGTAATCCATGTCCTTAGTCTGCTTGTCTTCAGCAAACTGTTTGCAAGCTTTATTGTGCATCATTTTTACAAGAGTCTTACTTCTGGGACGGCAGCCATGCAGACCAATTTGCAGCAGTGTGTGTCCTATCATCTGAGCACTGACAGGCTGACCCCCCACCCCTTCAACCTCTGCAGCAATGCTGGCAGCACTCATACATCTATTTCCCAAAGACAACCTCTGGATATGACGCTGAGCACGTGCACTCAACTACTTTGGTCGACCATGGTGAGGCCTGTTCTGAGTGGAACCTGTCCAGTTAAACAGCTGGCCACCATGCTGTAGCTCAGTTTCAGGGTCTTGGCCATTTTCTTATAGCCTATGTCATCTTTATGTAGAGAAAAAATTCTTCTTTTCAGATACTCAGAGAGTTCTTTGCCACAAGGAGCCATGTTGAACTTCCAGTGACCAGTATGAGAGAGTGAGAGCAATAACACCAAATTTAACACACCTCCCCATTCAAACCTGAGACCTTGTAACACTAACGTGTGACTTGACACCGAGTAGGGAAAATGGCTAATTGGGCCCATTTTTTCAGGATTGTCACATGAAAAGATATAAAATAAATTTACAAAAATGTGAGGGGTATACTCACTTTTGTGAGATACTGTATATCTATATAGATATACAGTATTGTAAACAAATATTGTAACAGTGGGAGGCCCTGCCACTGTGAAAATAGATGTAGAACGAGCACACAGGATTCACATTATTCGCAATTTATCAGTTTTGAGTGTTTTTACAGCTTTTTCTGGGTTTTGGTACACCCAAATTGTTCAAAAGAGTTTGGAGTTTGGGGATTTTGAAGTCCTTGGGGAGGGAGGAAATCCCCAACTCAGTATCCAGGTCTTGCAGAAGACTAGCAGGCTGTGAGTGCAGGTGCGCACAGCCCTTATAATGAACGACTTGGGTTTAGTTGTGGGCTTCCTTCAGAAGACAGGTAATGTGTCTAGGCAACAGGTGTACCCCCATCAAGGAACAAGTATGGGCTCCCATTAGGAATGGTGCTTCACTTGAAACACATCAGTCCATGCAGGAGGAGAGCTGTCATACCCATAGAACGGAGAGGGTCAAGGCGGCTAAGCAAGTTTGGGTGAATGGGAAAGTTAGAAAGACTATTTGAGTCCAGGGGACTGCGGGAGTCTGGAGGTCTCGAAGGAGTGAGAGAGCTCGAGGTGCCAGGAAATCCTCTATTGGGAGGCCAAGGTGTTGGCCCATTCAGCAGGATGTTGTAACTACAGGCTCCATGATCCAGGATAATAAAAGTAGGCCAACAAGGCCTAAAACAGAGTTTGGACTGTCAGGATCTCGCTAAGATAGCTACTACCACTGAGCTTATAACTCCCGAAGATATATACAGTATTTACCTAAAAACATTGTGACGTGTTCAATACTTATTTTACCTGCTGTGTTTATATATATATATATATATATACACAGTATCTCACAAAAGTGAGTACATCTCTCACATTTTTCTAAATATTTTATTATATCTTTTCATGTGATAACACTGAAGAAATGACACTTTGCTACAATGTAAAGTAGTGAGTGTACAACTCATATAATAGTGTATTTTTGCTGTCCCCTCAAAATAACTCAACACACAGCCATTAATGTCTAAACCGCTGGCAACAAAAGCGAGTACACCCCTAAGTGAAAATGTTCAAATTGGGCCCAAAGTGTCAAAATTTTTGTGTGGCCACCATTATTTTCACTGCACTGCCTTAACCCTCTTGGGCATGACGTTCACCAGAGCTTCACAGGTTACCACTGGAGTCCTCTTCCACTCCTCCATGACAACATCACGGAATTGGTGGATGTTGGAGACCTTGCATTTGAGGATGCCCCACAGATGCTCAATAGGGTTTAGGTCTGGAGGCATGCTTGGTCAGTTCATCACCTTTACCCTCAGCTTCTTTAGCAAGGCAGTGGTCATCTTGGAGGTGTGTTTGGGGTCATTATCATGTTGGAATACTGCCCTGTGGCCCAGTCTCCGAAGGGAGAGGTTCATGCACTGTTTCAGTATGTCACAGTACATGTTGGCATTCATGGTTCCCTCAATGAACCATAGCTCCCCAGTGCTGGCAGCACTCATGGAGCCCCAGACCATGACACTCCCACCACCATGCTTGACTGTAGGCAAGACACACTTGTTTTTGTACTCCTCACCTGGTTACCGCCACACACGCTTGACACCATCTGAACCAAATAAATTTATCTTGGTCTCATCAGACCACAGGACATGGTTCCATTAATCCATGTTCTTAGTCTGATTGTCTTCAGCAAACTGTTTGCGGGCTTACTTGTGCATCATCTTTAGAAGAGGCTTACTTCTGGGATGACAGCCATGCAGATCAATTTGATGCAGTGTGTGGCGTATGGTCTGAGCACTGACAGGCTGACCCCCCACCCCTTCAACCTCTGCAACAATGCTGGCAGCACTCATACATCTATTTCCCAAAGACAACCTCTGGATATGACGCTGAGCATGTGCACTCAACTTCTTTCGTTGACCATGACAAGGCCTGTTCTGAGTGGAACCTGTCCTGTTAAACCGCTGTATGGTCTTGGCCACCGTGCTGCAGCTCAGTTTCAGGGTCTTGGCAATCTTCTTATAGCCTAGGCCATCTTTATGTAGAGCAACAACTCTTTTTTTCAGATCCTTAGGGAGTTCTTTGCCATGAGATGCCATGTTGAACCTCCAGTGACCAATATGAGAGAGTGAGAGGGATAACACCGAATTTAACACACCTGCTCCCCATTCACACCTGAGACCTTGTAACACTAATGCCCCGTACACACGGTCGGACTTTGTTCAGACATTCCGACAACAAAATCCTAGGATTTTTTCCGACGGATGTTGGCTCAAACTTGTTTTGCCTACACACGGTCGCACAAAGTTGTCGGAATTTCCGATCGCCAACAACGCGGTGACGTACACCACATACGACGAGACTAGAAAAGGCCGGTTCAGAACCAAGCGCGGCACCCTTTGGGCTCCTTTTGCTAATCTCGTGTTAGTAAAAGTTTGGTGAGAGACGATTCGCGCTTTTTCAGACTCGTGGCTTTCAGATCGTTTTCTGACGTTCGGTTTGTGCTTGTGGGTTTGTATCTGCTCTTCAGTGCGTGCAGTCAGTTCGTATCGGAGTTTTCTGTGTGATCTTGCCTACTCGTTGCTGTTTTTCAGGTCGCTCTTCACAGGCCTTACTGTTCTTCAGTGCGTTCTGTTACTTCGTTCTGAGCAGCCGACCGTTTTCTAGCCATGTTTCGTATGCGTACTCCTCGTAGAGTTCGTGCTGTGCGGGGGCTTGGTGTTGGGGTCCTGACCTTGACACAAGTCCAGTCCATGAACAGGGTGGAGAGGAGTTCATGGACCAAGAATTGGTTGCTTCAGCGTGACCAGTTCTCTCATATGCCTTTGCTCCGTGAGATCCGTGAGAATAATCCTGATGATTTCAGGAACTTTCTCAGGATGACGGACCCCGTGTTTCACCGTTTGTTGGCTTCGCTGACCCCCTATATTAGCAGGCAGGATACCTGCATGAGGCAAGCCATCACTCCGGAGCAGAGGTTGGTCACTACCTTGCGGTATTTGGCCACAGAGAGAAGCCTGCAGGACCTCAAGTTCTCGACAGGCATCTCCCCCCAGGCTCTGGGGATCATTATCCCAGAGACCTGTTCTGCCATCATCCAGGTCCTGCAGAAGGAGTATATGAAGGTAGGATTTTTATCCTTTTATATCACATTTTATTGTATTGAATGTTTGCTAATATATTGTATTTCTTTCCTCATTCCCTAATTACCATGATTGTAATATGCCGTGAATGTCCCCTTTGTCCTCATGCATGCTGGATTTTTATGTCATTATTATTTTAGGTCCTTCATACATATTTGCCCTTCAATAACCTCCCCAGCATGGTGTCTCCTGCCCTATATTCACCTCATGTTGTCACTTAACAATGTATTTTATCAGCTCAATAGTAGTGCTTTACCCCAAACACCCCCTAAAATGTTTGGAAATGTTATTTTTGATTTAAATTCAGGCAGAGGGCCAGAGGCTTTTTTTTGTGGTGTCCCCAAATTTTTTGTAACCCTCCCCCCCCCAACTGCTAAGTCAGCTGATCCCAATTCTCTATCTATCCTCAATCATCTATCTGCTGACTTTGCCAAACCCATACACACTATACCCATCTCTTTACTGGTCAGATTTATGGATGAATTACCCAAAGCATGTAGTGCAAGGGCCTGCCTGTATACTTTCCAATGGTACTGTTTAAAGTTCTTGTATCCTATTATGATCTTGATAGGTAATAGCAGAATGTACAAATGTCCTCAAATGTGTACAATGTGTATTTATATCTTTGTATTATGACACTTCTTACCTGTCCAGTGGGCTGCCAATAGTGTAACTAAGGAGGGGCTGTTCCAAGTAATAACCTGTATTTAGGCATTCATCTCTCAATGAAGTGAGGAGGGTTACCTGTCCAAGAGTTCCCCCCCCTATAATGTTAGAAATGGCCCATGAGAGGGGGGAGGGGGAATATGATAGAGGTACCTTATACTTTGTTGTTGTAAAATTCCCCTTAATAAATGCTATCTGGAGGTTGACCCATAATGTTTGTGTCTAATCTGCTTGCCATGTTTCTGTGAAAAAATAGTAATGTTTATTGTTTTTTCCTCAACAGTTTCCTTCCACGCCACAGGAATGGCAGACTGTGGCCTCCCACTTTGCCCAGCGGTGGGACTTTCCTAACTGCGGAGGGGCAATTGATGGGAAACACGTCCACATCGTCCCACCACCCAACTCGGGGTCGTACTATTATAATTACAAGGGGTTTAATAGTATAATGATGTTGGCGGTGGTGTCGGCTAATTACGACTTCTTGTATGTGGACGTGGGGAAGAATGGCCGGATGTCCGATGGTGGAGTGATCGCCCAGACGGAGTTCTACAGGCGTCTCCATAATGGCAGCTTGGACTTGCCACCTCAAGAGGACAATGTTGAAGGTCTCCCATTTGTGTTCGTTGCTGATGAAGCGTTTGCGCTGGGGGACCACCTGATGCGGCCATTCCCGATGAGGACCCTCACCCCGGAAAAGAGGGTTTTTAATTACCGGCTGGCCAGAGCCCGAAGAGTGGTGGAGAACACATTTGGAATCCTGGCCAGCCGGTTCCGACTATTTCTGACACCCATCCATATGGCGGAGTATAAACTGAACCATATTATACTGGCGTGCTGTGTTCTCCATAATTTTTTAAGAAAACATTCAGCCAACTATGCTGGCTCAGTTGGGCCTGAGGCCGGAATACCAAATGCATCAACAATGACGGCGCTTGAAAGCGCCCGTCCTGGCTTGCCCTCCCTGAGTGCCCGTGATGTCCGGTTACGATACCTGGAGTTCTTTGCGGGTAGGGGGGCTATCAATATGCCAGACAATCTGTGACACCTTTTTCAAATAAAAAACAACCAAAAGCAATTCTTGGTGGACATTTACTGCTTGTGTTTGTTTGAGCTGACCCTGACAGAAATGTGTTGAGTGCAGAAAATGTCATGATTGGGTAACCTTATAAAGAATAGTGTTGGCTGGTACTTCCTAAATGCAAAAACACATTTCACTACAAGTGCACTTGCAACTGCACTGAACTTGCACTTGTAGTGCAAAGTGTATTTGCCCTTAGGAAATAACCCCCATTTTTGCATAAAACAGCAATTACATCACCCCAAAAGTGTTGTAGTGTTGAGACAATAATCCACACATTCTTGAGTAAGGCACTTTTTTATACCTGCACAATCACATGTGCATTTACCAAAGGTTTTTAAAACAAAACAACATGTTTGTTGTATAACAATTTTGGGGGGGGGGCATTATCAAAAATCGAAATATCCATTTCAGATAAAACAGGCCTGTGTAAAACCAACAAGAAAGCCAAAAAACTTGAACTTACAAAGTTCACATTAGGTAAAAGCTGAAGGCTATATGAGACATCAGTATTTAGGAACTGGGTTTGATATAGCGTTCAGATGGGGGGAAATCACCCCTGGAAAAGCCAAATTTGGAAGATGCACACCAATTTACGAATGTCAACATGTGCTATCTGCCATCAGGGGGGATCAAGGGACGTGTTTTGGGGGAGCAAGCACTTCCTCAACGCTACTTTATAATTGAGGAAGGGGTTGCACCCCCAAAACGCGTCCATTGATCTCCCGTGATGGCAGATAGCACATGTTGGCACACTGTGTGCATCCTCTAAATTTGGCTTTTCTAAACATTGTAAAAATTTTTGTAAGATAAAACAGGTGATTTTGTGGGGTTTAAATTCGCCCCAAAACATCAATGATGTTATTATTTTTTTAATAACATCACTGATTTGTTGCTGGATGTTTTGCAATTGGAGATTACACCCCATGATCTCCCCGATCAGTATCTGGGCACTTTCAGATGTAAAGCGTTCTGGATCACGATCACCTAAAAAGAGATAAAGAACAAAAAAAACAGGTCTCAAAAATCTGCCAACATCCATCTCTTTTACCTGAGCCTGTGGTCGCAGACATTCACCTGTTGTGGTGCCAATCTCCACCACATCTTCTTCTTCCTCCTGCTCTTCTTCTTGGGTTGGTATTTCCCCTTCTTCCAGAGGGGGGGGGGCTCTGGTCTCCTGGGATGAGGAGTGACCTCCGAGTCTTTTCTCCCCTATGTAAAACAAAAATGGTATACTTAGCACACAGATATTTGATGGCAGAACTAGAAATAGGAAACATTGCTTGGAAGTGGGGTACAATTTTCTATTTTAGCTGAGTTCAAAGATGTCTTTTTTTTATTGTCCTTTGTCAAGCTGCAATACTTTACCTGTTTAGTACAAGCTTCACAGATGGAGACCCCCCTATAGTATACACTGGAGCACCTGTGTGGCCCCCCTAATAAAAATGGTGTTCTTGTGTCCCACACTAGTGCTCCAGTGTCCAGATGTGAAAACAGCTGCTCAGTGTCCTCTCCTTACACAGAATCTAGTTGGCATTTCATTCTAGTAACAAACCCATCTACACAAACAAATATTTGGCATCCAAGTAGGCCCCAAAAAAATGTGGGAAAATGCATATGGCCTAAACAATGGTGTTCTAGAGGCCGAAAGAAAAATGTTTGATACGAACGAATAATGGGTCCATGACCATTAAAGTTGACCTTTTTAAACGTTACAATTACTAAAAGCATATGGAGCAGAACGAACGGAATAAAGACAGAAAGAATATGAACACAGCACAACTACTTACTTTTTTGCAGCACTCTCCGGATCTTTCGGTACTGCTCTGGCTCTCTCAACTTCAGGTCCGACCACCGCTTCCTGAGCTGATCTTTAGACCTTCGTACCCCGAAATTCCGCTCAAGACTCCTGACCACTTTACCAATGATTTTGGCCTTTCTGATGTTGGGGTGGGGGTAAGGCCCATATTTTCCGTCATAGTCGGACTTCTTCATGATGTCTACCATCTCCAACATCTCCCCAAACGACATATTTGTGGCCTTAAAACGTCTCCTTCTGGATCGGGACGTGCCTGGATCCGGGCTTTCCTCCTCCTCCTCCTCGTTGTTAGAATTATCACGCACCTGTTGTAACTCCGCCATCATGCTCTTCCCCCACTGCGCCGAACGAAAAGGGGTGGGGAATAGACTAGAAAGAACGTCAGGGGCGGGCGGAGTTACACGCATGCGCAGTGTGTATAAAGCGTAACACGCGTGCATATTATGTACGATCTGTGAGCGGAGGAAGGAGCATTGGACGCGCCGATCGTAAGAACGAAGGTAAGAGACAAACTTGGGCCTATACTGCTTCTAGATTGAGGCCTATATTGTAACAAGATTAGGAGAGTTTGGTCTGACATTAGGCTTTGTCTTGTGTTGTGTCTTTCAGTGAACATGGATATCTTAATGAGAGATACTGACTTCATGTCACTATTCATTAATATGCTAAGTGAGCTGCCCTGTCTGTGGGAAATTACCCACCCCCATTTCAAGAACCAAGCAAAGAGGAAGGCAGCACTGGAGCAATTGTGTGAAATTGTGAAGCAGGTGATCCCCACGGCAGACATCACTTATTTAAAGATATTAATTGGTTGCCTGAGGAGCACATATCTGAGGGAGCGCAAGAAAGTCCTGGATTCACAGAGATCCGGAGCAGCAGATGACATCTATGTCCCCAGGATGTTGTACTACGACAGGCTGCACTTTCTGGCAGGCCAGACTGAACCCAGGCCATCCCTCTCCAGTCTTCCTTCCACGCTTCCTTCCCCCCCGGCTGAGGCTTCTGACGTCCAACCTGGGCCTTCCAGGCCATATGTGGAGGAGCCCAGATTGAGCCAGGTATAGCATTCCTCTAAATATTTCTGCTTGTACAATCAATGATGTTAACTAGATGTTAGTTGGGAGTACTAATTTAGGATTGTGATTGATGATGCAAAACATTACAACTATGTCCTTTTTTCATACACAGGGAAGTCTCAGCCAGGAGGTGGCCGGGCCGAGCCGGCTGGCTGATATCAAGGTCCCTCCACCCCCCCTGAAAACAGAAAGTGGCAGTAGGACGAGTGCCCTAGAGGAGGCGGCTATCAGATTCTTTTGGAGGGCTACAGAGGTCGTGGGAGTACCACACACCAGGCAGGAGAACATTGCTGCATTCATTGCCTATAAAATGCAGAGGATGGAGGAGGGCCAATAAGCCATGTGTCAGGCCCTCATATCAGAGGCTCTGGAGAAAGGTGTGAGGGGCCAAATTACACCTCACACACAGCTTTGGGATGGTCCTCCTCCTCCTCCTGCAGGTCCTCCTCCTCCTCCTCCCTCTCCTCCAGGTCCTCCCAGTCCTCCTCCAGGTCCTCCCAGTCCTCCTCCTCCTCCTCCTCCTCCAGGTCCTACTCCTCCTCCTGCCACATCTCCAACTGCACAGCCACAGCCCGGAAGGAAGCGTGAAAGGAAGACCAGAGAGTGATTGCCCTGGATCCAGTCTGGTCGGCCAAAAAATGCAGCCTCTTGTGGTACCACAGCCTGGGGACACTGATGTCATCTGCTGCTATCTGGGTCTCTGTGAATCCCGGACCAGACTGCCCTCCCTTACATATGGACTCCTCAGGCCACCAATTTTGATGTTTAAGAATTGATGTCTGCCGGGGGGGTCCCAGGCTTCACTAATTTCTGCTGTTGATCCAGTGTTGCCTTCCTCTTTGTTTGGTTCTGATCCCTTAATAAAGGATTTTTGTTTTGAATTATACTCTCCTATGTGTTTTACTTCAAAAATGACAGTTTGTTTGTGAGGATTCAGGTACATTTCAAATATACAATGTGAAATGAACAAGGGACACCAACAACAAACAATCTCCTGGAGATTAAATAATAAAAGATATCAATGGTGTTGGGGTAACTTGACACACAAAACACACACAAAAATATTCTGGAGTAAAAATAAAAATAACATTGAACAAAGATCAGCCTTGGAAAAAATCCAAACATTAATGAAAAAAAAAGCTTAAAAACAAAAACAAAAAAAAACATAAAAAATATAAAACTGTCAGATGTGACAACTAATAACAATATATTGAGGGAATCCCACTAAAAAAACACAAATAAAACTTTGTGAGAAGTGTGTGTGAATATGAGCAGCAAAACTACTTAATTCTTGTCACATTAAAAAGAAGAAGAGAGTGCGCTGTATTAAACCATTTTGAACATTGCAGCGTGACGAAAGTGCTGTATCCATTGCGAACGCTAAGTTTACCAGAACGAGCTGTCCCGTGTCGGAATTTCTTCTGAGCATGCGTGGCACTTTGTGCGTCGGAACAGGCCACACACGGTCGGAATTGACGCGATCGGATTTTGTTGTCGGAAAATTTTATCTCCTGCTGTCCAACTTTGTGTGTCGGAAAATCCGATGGAAAATGTCCGATGGCGCCCACACACGGTCGGAATTTCCGACAACACGCTCCGATCGGACAATGTCTATCGGAAAATCCGACCGTGTGTACGGGGCATAACAAGTCACATGAGACCGGGGATGGAAAATGGCTAATTGGGCCCAATTTGGACATTTTCACTTAGGGGTGTACTCACTTTTGTTGCCAGCGGTTTAGACATTAATGGCTGTGTTTTGAGTTTTTTTTTAGGGGGACAGCAAATTTACACTGTTATACAAGCTGTACACTCACTACTTTACATTGTAGCAAAGTATCATTTGTTCAGTGCTGTCACATGAAAAGATATAATAAAATATTTACAAAAATGTGACGGGTGTACTCACTTTTGTGAGATACTGTATATACAGTTGTGCTCATAGGTTTACATACCCTGGCAGAATTTATGATTTCTTGGCCATTTTTCAGAGAATATGAAAGATAACTTCAACAAAAACTTTTCTTTCACACATGGTTAGTGTTTGTCTGAAGCCATTTATTATCAATCAACTGTGTTTACTCTTTTTAAGTCATAATGGCTACTACTAATAACAGAAACTACCCAAATTACCCTGATCAAAAGTTTACATACCCTGGTGATTTTGGCCTGATACCATGGACACAATTAAAATCAAAGGTGTTTCAATGGCTATTAAAGGTAACTATTCTCACCTGTGATTTGTTTGCTTGTAATTATTGTCTGTGTATAAAAGGTCAATGCGTTTCTGGACTCCTGACAGACCCTTGCATCTTTCATCCAGTGCTGCACTGCTTTTTCTGAATTCTGAGTCATGGTGAAAGCAAAAGAATTGTCAAAGGATCTGTGGGAAAAGGTAGTTGAACTGTATAAAACAGGAAAGGGATATAAAAAGATATCCAAGGAATTGAGAATGCCAATCAGCAGTGTTCAAACTCTAATCAAGAAGTAGAAAATGAGGGGTTCTGTTGAAACCAAACCACGGTCAGGTAGACCAACTAAGATTTCAGCCACAACTGCCAGGAAAATGGTTCGGGATGCAAAGAAAAACCCACAAATAACTTCAGGTGAAATACAGGACATGCTGAAAACATGTGGTGTGGCTGTTTTAAGATGCACAATAAGGAGGCACTTGAAGAAAGATGGGCTGCATGGTCGAGTCGCCAGAAGAAAGCCATTACTACGCAAATGCCACAAAGTATCCTGTTTACAATACGCCAAACAGCAGAGAGACAAGCCTCAAATCTTCTGGCACAAAGTCATTTGGAGTGATGAGACCAAAATTTAGCTTTTTGGCCACAACCATAAACGCTACAGTATATTTGGAGAGGAGTCAACAAGGCCTATGGTGAAAGGTACTAAGGTGGATCGCTGATGTTTTTTGGGGATGTGTGAGCTACAAAGGCATAGGAAATTTGGTCAAAATTGTTGGCAAGATGAATGCAGTATGTTATCAAAAAATACCGGAGGCACATTTGCATTCATCAGCCAGGAAGCTGCGCATGGGACGTACTTGGACATTCCAACATGACAATGATCCAAAACACAAGGCCAAGCCGACCTGTCATTGGTTACAGCAGAATAAAGTGAAGGTTCTGGAGTGGCCATCTCAGTCTCCTGACCTCAATATCATTGAGCCACTCTGGGGAGATCTCAAACGTGCAGTTCATGCAAGACAGCCCAAGAATTTACAGGAACTGGAGGCTTTTTGTCAAAAGGAATGGGCAGCTTTACCATCTGAGAAGATAAAGAGTCTCATCGACAGATACCACAAAAGACTTCAAGCTGTAATTGATGTCAAAGGAGGAAATACACGGTATTAAGAACTGGGGAATGTAAACTTTTGATCAGAGTCATTTGGGTATGTAAAGCTATGAGCACAACTGTGTGTGTTTGTGTGTATATATATATATATATATATATATATATATATATATATATATATACATACAGGTGCATCTCATAAAATTAGAATACCATCAAAATGTACATATATTTCAGTAATTCAATTCAAAGAGTGAAACTCATATATTTTATATAGATGCATTACACACAGAGTGATATATTTCAAGCATTTCTTTCTTTTATATTTGATGATTACAGTTAGTGAAACCCCAAAATTAAGTATCTCAGAAAGTTTGAATATTACATGAGACCAATAAAAAAAAGGATTTTTTGATTTTTTATACAGAAATGTTGGCTTACTGAAAAGTATGTCCATGTACAGCATAGTATGCACTCAATACTTGGTCGGGACTCCTTTTGCATGAATTACTGCATTAATGCGGCATGGCATGGAGGCGATCGGCCTGTGGCACTGTTGAGGTGTTATGGAAGCCCAGGTTACTTTGATAGCGGCCTTCAGCTTGTATCCCTTGTATCCCTTGCTGGGTCTGGTGTCTCGCATCTTCCTCTTGACAAAACCCCACAGATTCTCTATGGGGTTTAGTTCAGGCAAGTTTGCTGGCCAATCAAGCACAGTGATACAGTGATCATTAAGCCAGGTAATGGTACTTTTGGCAGTGTGGGCAGGTGCCAAGTCCTGCTGGAAAATGAAATCAGCATCTCCATAAAGTTGGTCAGCATAGAGAAGCATGAAGTGCTCTAGAATTTCCTGGTAGAGGGCTGCGCTGACTTTGAACTTCATAAAACACAGTGGACCAACACCAGGAGATGACATGGCACCCCAAATCCTCAAAGACTGTCGAAAATGTTGCATTTCATTTGGAAATCAAGGTTCCAGAGTCTAGAGGAAGAGTGGAGAGGCACAGAATCCAAGTTGCATGAGGTCCAGTGTGAAGTTTTTCTAGTCCGTGAGAATTTGGGGATCCATGTCATCTGCTGGTGTTGGCCCACTGTGTTTTATCGAGTCCAAAGTCAGCGCAACCCTCTACCAGGAAATTCTAGAGCACTTCATGCTTCCCTCTGCTGACCAGCTTTATGGAGATGCTGATTTCATTTTCCAGCAGGACTTGGTACCTGCCCACACTGCCAAAAGTACCAATATCAGGTTTAATGATCATGGTATCACTGTGCTTGATTGGCCAGCAATCTCGCCTGACCTAAACCCCATAGAGAATCTGTCAAGAGGAAGATGACAGACACCAGACCCAACACAGCAGAAAAGCTATCAAAGCAACCTGGGCTTCTATAACACCTCAGCAGTGCCAAAGGCTGATCGCCTCCATGCCATGCTCCGACCAAGTATTGCATGCATATTATACTCTACATGGACATACTTTTCGGTAAGCCAACATTTATGTATTAAAAATACTTTTTTTATTGGTCTTATGTAATATTCAAATTTTCTGAGATACTGAATTTTGGGTTTTCACTAGCTGTAAGCCATAATCATCTTAATCATCAACTTAAAAGAAAGAAATGCTTATATTATATCACTCTGTGTGTAATGTATCTATATAAAAAAAAAAAAAAAACATGAGTTTCACTTTTTGAATTGAATTACTGAAATAAATTAACTTTTTGATGATATTTAAATTTTTTGAGATGCACCTTTATATGTATTATATTGTATTATACATTGTATATTGTATTCTTATCGTGGTAAGAGGTGCTTGAAAAATAGTCAGTTGGGTAAAATGTATACCTGTATTGGAAAAGTTTACAAATAGCATCATACTGATTGATGACTAGGACAGGACAGGACAGGGAAGAATTTCTACATTACCTGTAGATTTATCCAATTCTCTCTTGATCACTGAAGCCTAATGCCCTGTACACATGACCGGTTTTGCCGTCTGAATAAACTCCGAAGGTTTCTCTGACGGAACTCCGACGGAATTCCATTCAAGCGGTCTTGCCTACACAGGGTCACACTAAAGTCCGACTGTCCAAAATGAGGTGACGTACAACACGTTCAACGGGACTAGGAAAAGGAAGTGCAATAGCCAGTAGCCAATAGCTTCCGTCTCGTACTTGCTTCAGAGCATGCGTCGTTTTTGGTCCGTCGGAACACCATAGCGATGAGCGGGTTTCCCGATAGGAATTGGTTCCATCAGAAACATTTAGAACATGCTAGATTTCTAGGTCCGTCAGAATTAAAAAAAAAAAGTCTGATGAGGCCTACACACGATCGGAATAGACGATGAAAAGCTTCGAACATTCCGCTCGTGTGTATGCGGCATAATGCTCGATTCACACCTATGCATTTTTAGTGCTTTTTGCATTTTGCAGATTTGCACTACAGAACGTATTACATAGTAAACCATGGTACATGGACTGTAGTGCAAATCTGCAAAATGCAAAAAGCACTAAAAATGCATAGGTGTGAATCCAGCCTAAAACTATATGATCCTGCAGGATACATGTCTTCATTCTGTAATATATAATATAATAGATCCCCTTCCCCGATTCTAATGTTTTTTTTATGTATGTTGGTTGGTGGGTTGTTCAAGTAGATCAGCTCCTTCTTTGTCTTCACTAACAAGGATTTAGCAGCTGAAAAATGTCACGTATAACAATGTTATTGGTCACACACCAACAATAAACCAGTATTGCTAGTCGTAAGTGGTTTTTATCAGTCACTCACTTTTAATGGGCCATGGGGGATATACATATCTCATGTGCCACTTTAAGAATGCCACTTCTAATGTTGCACCCTTAGCCAACAACTGGAAAACAACAAAAGCTGACATGACATTACATCATGTCATTCGTGTGTTCTGAATGTATCTGTGATTTCCTCCAGTCAGCAAAACTCTTGCTGCTTGTAATATTGTAAATCTTTGACAACCAAGTGAAACATTTTTTTAGCACTAAGCTTTGCAAAGCTAAAAAGATCCGAGTCCTACCACAAAAATGTCAGCAATGCCAACCATGAGTATTCATAAATCACAGCTAGGAGCAGCTAAACATAACCGTGCTAAACACACGCAGTGCCATGTATTTATAACAAACATCATGCAACTGTTTAATGTGCCCTTATTTGGAGCTTTTTAATTATGCAAGGACATAACCAGCTGGGTCAGTGTGCTGGCGATCTCCATTGTTTTGTTGTAGGCATCAGTGCTGCTTCACTTTGCTTCTCAAGGCCCCTCAAAGTGGAAGTAAAGGAAGGTGGAGGTGGCCAAGATCCCTGCATCCACTCCGGCCCCACTGATGATATTTTTATCTTTCTCTTTTTCTGATTCTGCTGTCTTCCTGCTTCACCCACTGGGCAGGTATGGATGATGTAACTCCCAAGCGTGAGCACTAGAGTTACAGCACCTGGTTCTATTGCCAGCATCTGTAACGTATCAGGGCTGTATACTGTACTGCGCATGCCCTACAGTCAGTGTACAGTTTAAAAAAATTGGTAGTTGGTAATTAGTAGAGCAGGGGTAGGCAACCTCGGCACTCCAGCTGTGGTGAAACTACAGATCCCATCATGCCTCTGCTTCTAGGAGTCATGCCTGTGTTTGTCAGGGTCTTGCAATGTCTCATGGGACTTGTAGTGTCACCACAGCTGGAGGGCCGAGGTTGCCTACCCCTGTAGTAGAGCATTGTACCGTGTAAGCCATGAATTAGCATAGAAAGTTTGGAGTTTAATTGATACCCTCTTTTGACTAACATAAATTAATAAAGATACAAGTGTAGAGCAACACCCAAAACCCTTTTTGGTAATTTGGGTTCTCTGTTCTGCGTCTAAACTCCGAGAACAACCTCAGCCCCTCTGGCATACAGGAAGCCCCCGAGTTACAAACACTATAGGGACTGTAGGTTTGTTCATAAGTCGAAGTTGTTCGTAAGTCACAACACTGCATTTGTAAGTGTAACTTGCGGTCGGAACACTGCATTGGTAAGTGTAACGTCTGCCTGTTCATGGATGTGGGATGTTCCGGGCGCTTGTTATGTTATCTGGGGCTCTTCTGGCCATGCAGTACATGTAGTACTGCAGTATGGGATGTGTCCGGAGGTATCCTGGACCAGCGTGGCGCACAAGTGGCCTGCATTTGAGGCTGTTCGTCAGTAGGAGTCGTTCGTAACTCGGGTGTT
This sequence comes from Lithobates clamitans, assembly GCA_037952925.1. NCBI lineage: Eukaryota > Metazoa > Chordata > Amphibia > Anura > Ranidae > Lithobates > Lithobates clamitans. Next base: position 1,540,488 of record JBBGZY010001688.1, on the reverse strand, counting down.
CGTAACTCGGTGACTGCCTGTACCTGGTTGAGTGAAAGTTACTGCACACACTTATAGGAACACATAAAATACCTTTAACTCGACTGTGAATTAGTATCAGGAAATAAGCAAAAGACAGTTTAGTGGTAAAGGAACTCAATGTATAGGAATGTAAGGAATAAATATGAATTAATGTATTGCTTTCGTTATAATTTATTTTGTATTGATTGAAATTAGTTACTATTGGAATTCGAGGATTCGGATACAAATCTTTGTGAAATTATTTTTTTGCGAATCACGCAAATTTCGGCCGAATTTCGTTTTATAATGGAACAAATCACACATGTCTAATCAGTATTGCTGTCAGAAGCCGTATTTACACTTCAAGCATAAAGCCAATCTTTTTTTTTTTAAGTTTTGAATGAGTAGGGGGTTCATTAAAATTCCTGTTAGGGTTTTTGTTGTCTGTACCTTACTGGGGAGATTTTTTTCCTCTTCCTTTTCCTGGAGGCACAACAGCACTTTAAAGGAAATCTCTTTAGATGGAAAGGAGAGCACAGATTACAAGGACTCCCATTAGAAGATTTCCCATTTCTTCCTATTTCTGTATCTCTCATCACTTTCTTTCCCACTGACAATGGTCACTAGAAAAAATGGAAAGAATTAATCTCCACAACAGGGATGCAGACAGCAATAAAAACCTGACAGGAATTTTAGCTCTTTATATTAGCTTCCTACATTCTTATACACAGCAAGGTGCAGTGATAAAGGAACCGTCAGCGTACACAGTGCAGTGAATCTAATGTCATCATGAACATTCTTATAGGAGATGAGCTCATTATTGTTCTGAGGCAACCTTATCACAATTTAGAAGCGTGACTTTGCTATGTGGCAGAGATGCCTGGATCACACAACATACTGAACAGAATTGCAAATCTTTAAACAAGTAAACCATTTTTTTATTGTTTTCAACACAGCTGCATCAAATTCACAGATGTATGATATGTATGCAGTATGTGCAAAAGACAAATAATATAAATAGTGCATGCTAATAGAAAAGAAAGTAATTGCACAGACTTTGACAGTCTTGAGTGAGTCATTATAACCAACAGTTGGTCAGATGCATCCTTTAAAGTAAACTTACAGTTACAAGATTCTCAAGGTTACATTAATAGGGCCAGAGTGGTTTTATCCTAGAGTCAAAGTAAGCATAAAATTTGCACCATAATGCCCCGTACACACGGTCGGACTTTGTTCGGACATTCTGACAACAAAATGCTAGGATTTTTTCCGATGGATGTTGGCTCAAACTTGTCTTGCATACACACGGTCACACAAAGTTGTTGGAAAATCCGATCATTCTGAACGTGGTGACGTAAAACACGTACGTCGGGACTATAAACGGGGCAGTGGCCAATAGCTTTCATCTCTTTATTTATTCTGAGCATGCGTGGCACTTTGTCGGATTTGTGTACACACGATCGGAATTTCCGACAATGGATTTTGTTGTCGGAAAATTTTATATCCTGCTCTCAAACTTTGTGTGTCGGAAAATCCGATGGAAAATGTCCGATGGAGCCCACACACGGTCGGAATTTCGGACAACACACTCCGATCGGACATTTTCCATCGGAAAATCTGACCGTGTGTACGGGGCATAAGGCCCAAACTTTATGAGAGGACACTCTTTTCTCCCATACATAACCTTCTCATAAGGGATAATCTGATTTATGAACAACTTTCCCTGGGATACACTCAGGAGAGATGGGTTTATCCATCTAATAGGAATGACCTTGCAAGCCATGAATAATGTTTCCCATAGGAACATTCTGGTGTAATGTGTTCTGCATCCAGTAAACCAAATAAGCAAATATTGGGAGATTTAGTAGGGTAGCGAGTCACTTGCTTCCAGAAATCAGCTATGAATGGACAACTCCAGGTGAGGTGCATTAAATTAGCTTCAATACTGCGTATTTAGTTATAAGGAGTCATAATCCAATTTTGTGTAAACGGACTGGATATTGATAGGTCTGGTGGACAATATATGGCTGGATTAACCGGTTATGGATTGCTGGTGAAACATTCGTATGTGAAGGAAGAGGACATGTCATCCCAGTCTTCTTCTCACTTGGTGGACATAGGAAGCTGCCATTTAGTTCTAACTGCAAAAGGGAAACTTACCCAGTTTGGTAATGGAGTATAGAGTGGAAATCAACCCTTTAGGGCCCTGTGATCTCAAAATTCCTATTAGGGAGTAGTTAGATATAGGCATTTCCTGAGTTCTAAATTGTGCCTCTAAGCCGTGATGACAACATTGTAGAAATCTGTAAAATAAGATGGAGGCAACTCATACTTAGCGCTGTGTAAGGACTGCAGAATATCTTCATGGCACTCTTCTGGTAAAGTGGCAATCCCATGAGATTTCCAGAAAGTAGAGTCAGAAATAGTACATACAGTAGCTGTTCAAGAATTGGATTTTGCCTGAAATGATACAAGTTTTTTATCCCCATTCCACAGAGACGGCCAACTTTATATCTGATAAAGGCAGTTGTTTAGGGGGCTTGTAGAAAAGTTACCAGCTGTTGTATCCCTAGTACATGTGCCAAGTGGGACACATACAACTAACAGGGGAAATCATAAAGGGTGTCAAAGACACTCTTAAGAATTCCAACATGCCTCCACATCATCCCCTCCCTTCGGAGACTGGGCCGCAGGGCAGTATTCCAACATAATGACTCCAAACACGCCTCCAAGACAACCACTGCCTTGCTAAAGAAGCTGAGGGTAAAGGTGATGGACTGGCCAAGCATGTCTCCAGACCTAAACCTTATTGAGCATCTGTGGGGCATCCTCAAATGGAAGGTGGAGGAGCGCAAGTTCTCTAACATCCACCAGCTCAGTGATGTCATCATGGAGGAGTGGAAGAGGACTCCAGTGGCAAATTTGCTATACTGCATACAGGGACAGGTACTCTGCTTGTCTTTGTTTGCCAAGTTAGAGTCTTAATTGCCTGCAGTTTTGTTATCTGTGAATTGGAGGCAATTATTTTTTAATTTAGTGCATTAATAGCCTTACATTCTAAATATGTATTAAAGACCACTGAATATGTTGCACGTGTTAGTAACGTTGCTGAAATTGGCAGTAGGGATTTCTGCTGCTGGCCATTTTAAAGGACCACAGTACCAGAAAACAGTTGCTAGTGCTTTATTGAATTCCCCCATGGTGTTTTAACTGCCCTGCTGCAGTTTAAACAGTTTACATACAGTATACATATATTTCAGTTGGGTATTTAGCTGTTTTTTTCATGGAGTTCAGTTCCGCTAAAGCAGAGAGGAACTCCAACCTGTCCGACCTCCTTGACCTGGGTGTCAAAATTTTTAATAGGTAAGCATAGAGATCCTTCTTGCTATCGGACAAATAACCTATACCCGATTTTGCAACAACTGATACACACGTCAGGTCTGAAAGACATTACCTTTGACTCTTGTAGGACACATAAGTTCCTCTACATCTTTAGGAACAGTCCCATTCCCGTTTAATTTTTTTACTAAACTGGATAAAATTATTATGTCCTTTATTTGGGCGGATTCTTTTCCTTGGATAGCTAAATCTACCCTGCAGCTGCCCCTTTTGCTTGGAGGCTTGATTGCCCTGTTTTTGGAAATATTACTTGGTGGCCATGTTGGTCACGGTACACTGGTGGTTTTCACAGATTTGATCAAACCCGATGGTCAGCTTACAGGTTGCCATCCTGGGCTCCTATTCAGCACTGAGTAACTTGGTATATAGTGGCCCCAGATTTACTTCACGCATGACAATGTGCATGATGGTCCTGGTGTGGGGGTGGGTGACTGCGGCTATTGGAGAAGCCAATACTATCTCTCCATATACCCCACTAGGGGGCAATACCACGCTGCGGCATTTGCGCTCTATCCCTGTCCCTAGTGAATGGGCTAGATTTAGAATTAAAACATTACAATAGGTTATGCCTACTGGGCAGCTCCTTTCTTTTAATTGTCTTAAAGAAACATTCCGGCTCCCTTTGTGGATGTTTTTTAGTTATCTACAGAGTTATGACATGCAGTGCAAGCACAGTGATCCTAGTTCCTCATAAGGTATAGAGGTTCCTTATTACTCGTAATGCTGATAGCATCATCTCCTCGATATACTGTGTCTTAGAATTACTAGTGTGGATATGGGTAAAGGGACCCAACTTTTTCAATCTTGGCAGAAAGACCTTGTCAGAAAATGACACCTCTTCCGGATTTATTTTGCGATCTGCAAATTGTCCCAAGTGCAATCAGGAAGTGGTTATGTTTTTTCATGTAGTCTGGGAGTGTCCCCTCATTCAGAACTACTGGCAGGCAGCGGTGATGTATATCAACACGATCAGAGGTTTATCTGTGCACTGCAGTTGATCTGAGGATCCTCCTGGTAGGGATCTACGAAATCTACCCACTAAAGACTTTTTGTGTTCTGTGCTGGTTTTTATGCTAGAAAGGCTATCCTTTCGAGATGGAAGCGACCTGTCCTCCTTGCAATATTTCAGTGGAGATCTCTGTCTTGCCTCTCTATAAGCTTATATACATAGGCTGTAAGTGTCCTAAAAAATTTTGGAAAACCTGGGCTGCTTGGGTGGAGGCTAAGGCTCTGAAAGTTTAAACCCTTGGCCTTGGGCTTAATCACCTCTACAGTGGTTGGAGTGCTATCTAACCTACTAATCTATCTAATTCCTGTGTTGGTTCCCCTCCCCTCTCTGCTCCACGATTTTAAACCCCTTCTTTTTTACCCTTTTCCTCTGCTAAGATACCTTGCCCCCTATTTCCCCCCTTCTTTCTGGAGATCTGTGGAAAGCTACAGTATCTTACAAAAGTGAGTACACACCTTACATTTTTTGTAAATATTTTATTATATCTTTTCATGTGACAACACTGAAGAAATTACACTTTGCTACAATGTAAAGTAGTGAGTGTACAGCTTGTATAACAGTGTAAATTTGCTGTCCCCTCAAAATAACTCAACACACAGCCATTAATGTCTAAACCACTGGAAACAAAAGTGAGTACACTCCTAAGTGAAAATGTCCAAATTGGGCCCAAAGTGTCAATATTTTGTGTGGCCACCATTATTTTCCATCACTGCCCTAACCCTCTTGGCTATGGAGTTCACCAGAGCTTCATAGCTTGCCACTGGAGTCCTCTTCCACTCCTCCATGATGACATCACTGAGCTGGTGGATGTTAGAGAACTTGCGCTCCTCCACCTTCCATTTGAGGATGCCCCACAGATGCTCAATAAGGTTTAGGTCTGGAGACATGCTTGGCCAGTCCATCACCTTTACCCTCAGCTTCTTTAGCAAGGCAGTGGTTGTCTTGGAGGCGTGTTTGGAGTCATTATGTTGGAATACTGCCCTGCGGCCCAGTCTCCGAAGGGAGGGGATGATGCTCTGCTTCAGTATTTCATGGTACATGTTGGCATTCATGGTTCCCTCAATGAACTGTAGCTTCCCAGTGCCGGCATCACTCATGCAGCCCAAGACCATGACACTCCCACCACCATGCTTGATTGTAGGCAAGACACACTTGTCTTTGTACTCCTCACGTGGTTGCCACCACACACGCTTGACACCATCAGAACCACATAAGTTTATCTTGGTCTCATCAGAGCATAGGACATGTCTCTGTGCCCTTAGTCTGCTTGTCTTAAGCAAACTGTTTACGGGCTTTCTTGTGCATCATCTTTAGAAGAGGCTTCCTTCTGGGACGACAGCCATGCAGACCAATTTGATACAGTGTGCGACGTATGGTTTGAGCACTGACAGGCTGACCCCCCACCGCCACAACCTCTGCAACAATGCTGGCAGCACTCATACGTCTATTTTAGTCATCTTATCTCCTGGTTTATTGTACACCTTTTTGACCATTCTTTGTGCTGTGTGCTGTGGAATATTTTGTGTGAGACTCTTGCACTCCTGGGTGTCAATTGCTGTCTGCTAATAACCATTGTGCTTAACTGTTTGACGATTTGAGGCTGTTATGCTTTATTGAGAAATAAAAATGCTTCTGTTAAAAAAAAAAAAAAAAGCGGTGAGGAACGTTAAATCCCTGCATGCAGTAATTATAACTTTTTCTTCTCCCACTCAGGTCTATGACAATACTTGCAAAAGTGTAGCAGACAAGCCCTGACAAGTGCTGCCAAATGTCAGCATTCCCAGGAAGGATACATTAGATTATTATAGGGTACAATAGTATCTTATTAAAATGCATTTTAAAGAACAAAGCAATGCAACCTAACATTGCCCAATAACGCTTGGTAATTCCAGCCATTTTCTGGCACTAAGGCCCCTTTCACACTGATGCAGTTTCCCATTGACTTCTACAGCTGTAGCCAAAAGTTTTGAGAATTTCAGAAATATTGATTTTCAGAAAGTCTGCTGCCTCAGTTTTTATGATTGCAATTTGCATATACTCCAGAATATTCTGAAGAGTGATCAGATGAATTTCAATTCATTGCAAAGTCCCTCTTTGCCATGAAAATGAACTTAATCCCATAAAAAACATTTCCACTGCATTTCTGGAGAAGGCTTCAGGGTGCCCAAGAAAGTCCAGCAAGCGCCAGGACCATCTCCTACAGTTGATTCAGCTGCGGGATCAGGGCACCACCAGTGCAGAGCTTAATCAGGAATGGCCGCAGGCAGGCGTGAGTGCATCTGCACGCACAATGAGGTGAAGACCTTTGGAGGATGACTTGGTGTCAAGAAGGGCAGCAAAGAATCCCATTCTCTCCAGGAAAAACACCAGGGACAGACTGATATTCTGCAAAACGTACAGCGATTGGACTGCTGAGGACTGGGGCAAAGTAATTTTCTCTGATGAATCTCCTTTATGATTGTTTGGGGCATCCAAAAAAACCTTGTCCGGAGAGGAAAAAGGTGAGCACTACCATCAGTCCTGTGTTATGCCAACAGTAAAGCATCCTGAAACCATTCATGTGTGGGGTTGCTTCTCAGCCAAGGGAGTGGGCTCACTCACAATTTTGCCTAAGAACACAGCCACGAATAAAGAATGGTACAAAAACATCCTCCGAGAGCAACTTCTCCCAACCATCCAAGAACAGTTTGGTGAAGAACAATGCCTTTTCCAGCATGATGGGGCACCTTGCCATAAGGCAAAAGTGATAACTAAGTGGCTTAGGGAACAAAACATTGAAAGTTTGGGTCCATTGCCAGGAAACTCCCCAGACTTTAATCCCATTGAGAACTTGTGGTCAATTCTCGAGAGGCGGGTGAACAAAAAAAAACCGCTACAAATTCTGACAAACTCCAAGCATTGATTAGGCAAGAATGGGCTGCCATCAGTCAGGATGTGGCCCAGAAGTTGATTGACAGCATGCCAGAGAGAATTGCAGAGGTCTTGAAAAAGAAGGGCCAACACTGCAAATATTGACTGTTTGCATAAACTTAATGTCATTGTCAATAAAAGCATTTGACACTTATGAAATGCTTGTAATTATACTTCAGTATACCATAGTAACATCTGACAAAAAGATCTAAAAATACTGAAGCAGCAGACTTTGTTAAAATTATATTTGTGTCATTCTCAAAACTTTTGGCCATGGCTGTACTGTGTCTTACAAAGTTGTGCATGCAGAAGTTTTGGTGTGCTTGCTATTATCATCTGACATGGTGTGCTGGTTATTATTATCTGACATCAAATCCCTTCCCCTTGCCTCTGGAAGCTCAGAAAAGCTGCGTAAAATGTGTGCTTTGGAATACTGTAGAGAAGAAATGTTGGCAGCTAAACAGGTACAACGTATGTAGGAGGATTTGATTATTCCCTGTGTATCATCTGAGGCCAGTCACTTTAAAGTGGTTCAAAAGTCAAAATGTTTTTTTACTTTAACGTAATCTCTGCATTAAGTTAAAAAATGTCCCACTAACTGTTTTACTCGCCCCCATCCCTAACCCCCCCCCCCCCCGACTCCTCTCACATGCTTTTCCGGCTCTGAGACCTGGAGACACTGAGAGCAGTGGGGGTCAAAGGCTCCTGATGCTGTCAGTCAGACTCCTGTGACGGGGGTGCTGGAGGCTTGGCTTACTGGCACTGTGTGTGTCAATGGAAGCACACAGCCCGGTTCGGCTTAGGTGCCCTTTTAGCACCAAACTTGCTAAGGGAGGACCTTGAGGAAGAAGGAGTGGACAGTGCCCGGTGAGGGACATAAGAGACGTAAGAGGGGCTAAGAGACTGCTCTGTGCAATATTGTTGCATAGAGCAGGTAAGTATAACATAATTATTTATATTAAGGAAAAAAAAACGCTTTAAGTGTAACTAAAGGCAAAACTTTTTTCTTTGTTTTGGACAAAATGAAGATCTTTCAATGGGGACACTAGTTTCTGGTGTCCTGGTGGGTCCTAAGGGATTTCCTTATTTGCCGGGATCTCCTCTCACTTCCTGTTTTAGCTATGGGACAGGAAGTGAAGGTAAACCTCCTCAGTGAGACACAGGTGGCAAAGAATTGCCCCAGTTGAAGTACTTTCGTACGAAACATGTCGGGTACATACATAATAAAAAGTGGATTGCGCTAACTTTTGTGTATAATAACCACCAAAATTGTGCAAATATTTCTATATTGATCCTATATTGAAGTGTTTTTCTCTGCCATCTATATTGGTATATTGATATTTTTCTCTTTTTTTGGCTTTATATCAAAAAACTTATCTTTCCCATATATTATTTCTGATCAAAATGTATCTAGGTGAAATATCTTATAGTGTTACCAATCACTGTACAAAGTGCTAGTGCTAACAAAATATTAAAAATATATAAGTATATATATAAGTGAGAAATAAACTGAAAACTAAAATCATACAATGTGCCAATATTACTTCAGTCATAGAATTCCCATATCAATGTATATATGTGCTGCACAGTGCAAGAAAATGTGCAGAATTTTTTTTTTTTTAAATGTCCCCAACATGTGCACCACAGTACACTAGATGTCCTCAGTGAGTGATCACTCCTGTGCAGTAATAATGTTTTTCTTCAATATAAGGTTCTCCAAATTCACCACTTGTGATTTCACCACCACCTGTTGCAATGGCCACTCACCAGATACGGTAAGAATATGCGCCTTTGGTTCATTTAGGATAACCACTTCGTTTATGATGGGTCCAATCGCAGCCTGTTCAAGCAGTACAATAGTGTCTCTTGCTCTATATAGTGCTCACAAAAACATGTGGATAGACATCATGGTGTAGTATTTAACTCTCATTTATTTTAAAAAATTAAAAAACATAGTCAAACTCACATGTTTAGGTGGCCCTAAGCCGGCACCAAGCTAATACAGCAGTGTATGTGGAGAGCGGAGTCTCAATGTGTCCTAATGTCTCCTCACTGCGGTGTGCGTTCCAAGCCTCACACCCGTATGAACGGACGTGGTAGGAAAGTCATCAGCAGCCTCTACGCGTTTCTCAATAGGGTTTGCGTCATCAGGAAGCTCTCCGCTCTCCACATACACTGCCACATACACCCCAGTTGAAGTCTCTTAAGACGAAACGCGTAGGGTTCAATACGCCAGCCTACCATATGGATTTTCACCATGTGGAGATTTTTTTCTTTTCCTTTTATGCTGCTAAACACCATACTTCCTACCCGGAGGATAAGTTCCGATTAAGCTGATACCTGCTTGGCGCTGGGATTTTCTAAGCATCTCCCGTACTGGCATCCTGGATGTCCACCTGCCTATTGGAAAGGCTATTGTGCAGCCCATCTTGAGAGCTTGGCTTCAGGTCTCTGCTCCTATGCCTTACTGACCCACCACAGTATGGTGAGCAGGGTCCATCACTCCTGGTAAGAGTACCCCTTTTTCTCTCTTCCTTTCGATGGTGAAGGCACTCTTGGGTGTACATCCACCACTGAATACATCTACCCCAGAGACTGTTTGATATACATATAAGTTGCCTCTTCATTGTATCCAGTATCACCTTTGGGACTCATATTTCATCGTTCAACTTATTACAGTCGCTATAACATTGCAATTATATAAGACCCTTACGGGTTCTATATTTATATGTTCCACCTCTATAAGTCACTCTTATATGTTGACACTTTGCTGTTTTGTGGAATTTATACTGTTTTGCACTTCTGTTTGCAATATATTATATCCATTTGCAACATTACACATCTCTTCTCTTATGCGACTTTGAGTCGCCTGATGAAAATATTGGCACATTGTATGATTTTAGTTTTCAGTTTATTTCTCACTTATATATATACTTATATATTTTTTATATTTTGTTAGCACTAGTACTTTACACAGTGATTGGTAACACTATAAGATATTTCACCCAGATAAATTTTGATCAGAAAAAATATATGGGAAAGGTAAGTTTTTTGATATAAAGCCAAAAAGAAGAGAAAAATATCAATATAGCAATATAGATGGCAGAGAAAAACACTTCATTATAGGATCAATATAGAAATATTTTTTACTTTGCACAATTTTGGTGGTTATTATACACAAAAGTTAGCGCAATCCACTTTTTATTATAATTGCATTCCACTATTTCTTGGGTGGACCCACATGATTGCAGCAAACTAGATTGACGGGTTATTAAAACTGAGTTTTGCGCCGGTAACACATCTTGTTGGACAAATATGTCGGGTACATAGCCTGCTCTTAACTTTGTATACCACACTTTTTTATTTGTTTTGTGATCCCTTTTTGTACGCATGGTTGTACTTTCATTTAAATACATTTTTTAATATTGGATTGATCTGCACTATGTGAAGGCCTTCTTTTTTCCATATAATCTACGCTGTTCCTCTGACGTACTACATATACCATGAACATCACCATTGAGGCTCGAGTGTTCATGCTACTTCAGGCCTGATGTACATTGATGCACGCCAGTCCATTTGAAGGAGTTTGAGCTGGAGAGCGACTTTGGAACATCCGTGCCCCAGACGACGTCATTGTCTCACGAAACGCGCGTCGGGAGGAGCTGACGTGCTGACGTTCCGCGTGTACCGTCTGCAGGACGAGTGTTCGCTATAGCCGGCCGGCTGATTTGCTATTTGCTGTTTTACCTCTATGACATTGTAAGTGTCTTTTTAATTACCAATAAATACAAGTTATCAGGATTACGCTATGTCGATTCCTTTCCTTTTCCTGGGGAACCTCTGAGTGCTATCCATCTTAGTACCTTGGATTTGTATACTTGACAAGATTTGTGCTGGGACTGACCCCTTCCGTGGGGCTTGGTGGAATATTGCCCCCCCCCCCATTTCCTCTTGGATAAAGGCCCTGACCGGGTAAAAGGTCGCAAGCTTTCAAAGCTTGCCTTGGGGTAAGCGTGCACTTTATATGGTGTCATCACTGTGGTGCAGTGGAGGATTTGTCTATTTAATCATCGTATCTAATCATCACAATGAAGATTTATTTATGGGCTTAAGGCTTTGCACATTTTATATAGATGGACATTTTTTCATATATGCACTATTTTTTGTTTTATTAATTTAGTGTTTATTACAACATATTGTTCGATATCATTGTTGTCAGCGCTGCTACTTCTTATTCCATGTTTTTGTGTGTATCCCACTTATAGCGGCTGCTTTTATTTTTAATTTTTTTTTATTTCTATTTGTTTCACGTATTGTCAACATTTGATGATGGTAAACTCTTGTGTCATAATTTGCACATCATTTTTTAATTTTTATTAACTTCATACAGCGCGGTATTTTTTCTATTACTTTTCTATGACTTTGGTACATTGTCCATGCTTGACTCACCGCCGCTGACGTGTGGGTCCACAGCTTCGGGTAAGAGTACCCAACCCCTTTCCCTGGTGTTGGAGGCACGTTCCCTGGTGCCATGTGTTAATATCACCTTGTTTTGCATCCATTGCTGTTTCCCATGCAATTTTTCATCATGTTATCATGTTCAAGGGATCGCATATGATATGATGAACTTTATTTTTATTTTTATTTGAGTGACTTTTATGTTGCTATTTTGGACTTTTATCCTCACATAGATGGTACCATTTATGAAATACTTTATGGCCATCACAGGTCTTTATATTTTGGTTTGAGTATCATATTAGGTTTCACTGCCTATACATCGTTAGAATTACTCCTTGATTATGTAGTCAATTAGCACTGTATACATGGTTATGTCACCATTTTGAAAGTTTTTTAATATTATTGTGCTTCTCAGTTCACCTACTGATTGTATATGCACTTGCCACTTTTTCCTTTGCTTGTTATAGTTTGGGTCACATACTTGGATCACATTCCAGGGTTTTATATATACACATTTAGCGCTGCATCTTTTCTGTTTTTTATGTTTTATTGCAATTAGTCTTATTGCTGATGTTTGTTTGCTATTGGTAGCGTAAAATTTCCCTTTTTCCACTTTGGCAAAAAATTGACAGGGGTAATATACCTCTATTACTCTACCCAAAATGAAAAAAAAAAGTTTAGCGTATAGTTCTACTTTAAGAATCGCTTAACGTTTTTATTGCTATCCCTATCCTCTACAGAATTTTGGACAAACTGAGCGGACTTTACCGGTACCAGAAAAGGACCAAACTTTACAAATTAATACTAATGTACTAATTGTTTTTATTACAGAGAAATTATTTTACAAAAAAATTCATTATTAATAGATTTGTACAGGTTAAAAAGGATTGAGCTCTCATCAATATAACCACTTGATATACATCATATTTGATCTCTTTGATCTGTTATTATTAGGTCAAAGAGGTCGACGTTTCGCTTTATGCTTCCTCAGGACCTTATTCCCTTGACTACAAACAGAGATCCTATATAGGAAAGAAAGGAAGAAAATATCACATTTTTATCCGATGAAAAGTGCAGCATAACAATTTGCCAGTATATCCCTATATACATATAAAGAGATAAAATGTGTCACTTACAAATCAGGAAGAGCTCTTATATAAAATGGAGTGCCACATGTCATTCGGAGGCGGTCTGAACAGCAGTGTCCTCTCTACGGTAAATAAATCAACCAATAAATAAAGAGTTTTGACTAAATGACCCCAATATATGAAATAAGAAGTATACGCTACCAAACATAGCTATGGTGATGTGATACTTACTAGACCCTGGAACCCAAAATAGGTACAAAGGAGAGGAATCAGCCACCAGTTCACAATATTGCTAGACTGACTAGTTTATCAAGATAGCCCCTAAGAAAACTAAATACAAAGCATAATCAGTATTCTCCTATCATTAACACCAAACAGAATGAAACCAAAATAAAAAAATATATATACCTTATTGGTATTAAGGCGGCAATCAATAATGGGGTCAAAAAACAGGGTATTTGTGTCTCCTTAAAGGATCACTAAAGTTATTTATTTAAAAAAAACAAAAAACAAATACGTTATACTTACCTCCACTGTGCAGCTCGTTTTGCACAGAGTGGCCCCGAACCTGGTCTTCTGGGGTCCCTCGGCGTCTGTCTCAGCTCCCCCCCACAAGGACTCAACACCTTCATGCGAGCTCCCTCGCATGGTGTTGAGTGCTTGTGGGCGCGCTCCTGTGATACAGCCGGCGGCCATAGCCGCTCACTGTATCACTCGGCCACGCCCCCCGGCGTGCCGCATCATTGGATGTGATTGACAGCAGCGCAAGCCATTGCATAGAATGCATTAAGGTGAAAAAACTTTTACCTTTACAACCCCTTTAACAGGATAATATGCTGAAAAAGATCTAAGGATAATCAAAAGATGGTGATATATAATCAGGTAGATCCAATTAGTCAATCATTATACTGCTATAGATGAGGAAACAAATCCGTTATAAATCATAACAGATTGAAAACTCACCAACAGAACAGTATTCTGAGGTCCTTATAGGTTACCCTATATTACATGGCCATCAGTCCTCTTCACCTCCAATACCCACTTTTCAGCCAGACATTCTATAAAGTATACATATAGTTACAGATAATAAACTTCACTAAAAACCTCATCAGCGATTAAAATGTCTCCGTAGCCAAGTTAAAATCACAAACACTCACCTAGAACCGCTTACACTGACCAACACCGCCACAGCGTCCATTGCTGCCCACAACTCAGACCAGCGTTAATAAAGGGAGATTTGGCTCCAAAATGGGCATTAATTATTATTATTATTGGTGCCTGTTGTGGATGGGGAGGGAGCCCAGACGCAGTAGTACCTCCTGTGAAGCATCTGTCAACCCCCATGTTACGTCCAACAAAGGCGCCATAGAGTCCCACACATGCGCCGTGAGATAATCACAGCCTCTGTCCAAACCGAACATACGCGCATGCTCAGTAACATGTAAACAGATCGCCTGGTGTGGGCAGCGAGTCAAAGCCATTAGATAACAGTGAATGGTATTTGACAGACCACTTTCAGCAAACACATCAATATCCTATGATCATTTTCCAATAAGATATCACCTCAGTAGCATCCTAGTATCAGTTAGCTATATGGGAAACTTAGACCTTTTCAAAAGGTCTGCCTGCTTAATCTTAAAATGCTGTAATAGAAGCAAAAAAGGGAAGTACCCCCTACTCCAACCACCGCAACACCACCACCTTGGACAAGCAGGGGCCACATATGAGCCATCCTACTCCCAGATGTTAGCCATGCAGGGGGTCCCAAATGCATATCGAGAGAAAACACTGACTGGGATCGCATAAAAAGACTCAATGGCACGTCACTATTACACATTTAAAAGAAAAATATAATAAAACGGGAGAAAACGTCTCAACAGAAATATAAACAATTGAATTAATACAAAACTCACGCTTCAATCAAATGGCCCGAAAGAACAAAATATACTATAACGTATGCAGAAATACAGGTATGTGTCACCACATCATAATCTGAAGAGATATTCCTAAAATTGATGTGGAAATATGAGGTCACTGACCCTAACAGACCTCAAATTTATCCCAAGAATGGTTTGTAGCTAAAGGCCTCATTGAGGCCTGGTGGGCAAGTAGAGTTTAATTTAAATATCCCTATCCTCGTCAGGTAGATTCGCCCTCCCTTTTTTTCCTTGTGACCTATGTCATTGAGACAAAAAGTAACAGGAAATACAACATTTTGTCACCAGAACAAGAGCTGACGGTAAATCTTCCAACTGGGACACCTGGGCTGCTGACCATTGTCCAAAAGGGGACTTCTCCCCACTTTGTAGAGTTTTCTTCTCCCATAATGTTGCCTCTTTCGGACAAGAAAAAAAGGGAAATCTACTAAATGGGACACAGACAGCAACAAATAAACCAACAGGGGTTATAACACATCCCTATTCCATCAGAACTAAAAATAAAAGTTTTGGATATACATACACTTTAAGTATTTTAGCAGCCTTGATTTCTAAAAAAAAGGCTGCCCACTGACTTTTAATCCTCCCTGAAATATGGACTATAGCAAGGTAATTCATATTACAAAATGCCAGCAATCTTTGAGCCTATCAGTGCCTTCGTGGAGGCTATTTTGGTTTGGTAATACATTTGTCACCATCCACAAATATAAGTATCTGACCTATCACTGGAAATTCTGCATGTTGGTATTCAGACAAAATGAACTGACTAGAATAGCAACTTTCATCCTAAAAATAAAGGGGCCTGCATTTAGAAAAGGGTAACCTTCTATTCCTGCTGGAATTAGGGATTAATCTACCAGCCTGTATGCAGAATGCATTGATTGACAGCTCGATTTTATCAAGTGGGAGGATGGACTCATGTGTTACCACTATTAATATCCAGCAAAGTCTGACCTCTGTTTGTATGTGTCCCCATGTAATTTTCAGAGCATTGAAACAAAGTCTTCCTCAGAAGTTCTCACTTGGGCCCCAAGCAAATAACTGGGCCACAACCTGGAATGGCATCTCCCCCAGGAGCCCTGCACACTGAACTGCCCACAAGTTATTCTTCCTGTCCACCAAGCCAAGTGTCTAGTGCCATCCCTTCCTACTAGTCACCGGGCGAGGCTTGGTACCGCAATATTTAGATCAGACTTTATAGCCCCACTTTGACTGTTTGCCCACTTTGTGTTTGTACACCTAGTTGTTGATTATAGGTGTAAGAACCTAGAATAGGCAAACTTTTGCACTTCAAACTACTCAAACTGTGCAAGAACAGCAAAAATAAAGGACCCAAATAGGAAAAGAAAATGCTGCTCCAGGTGAGTGATGGAACCAGTTAAGCTGGGGAATGGACTCCTCCCAGGGGTGCTACCCTCGGCTCGCCGGCCGTGCAGTTTGTGTATATATATATAGATATATATATTATATATACTCTGCATTTAGCATAGACTGTATATTCAGTGTTTACTCGATATTCAGGCGGTGTACACAGTATCTAATACAGTGTGTACAGTTTGTACTACACTTCTGGTGGTGTACACAGTATAAAATACAGTGCAGCCGTAATACAGTTTCTACTACTTTTCTGGTGGTGTACACAGTATCTAATACAGTGCGTACAGTTTCTACTACACTTCTGGTGGTGTAAACAGTACACAATACAGTGTAGCCGTAGTACAGTTTCTAATACAGTGCAGGCGGTGTACACAGTATCTAATACAGTATGTACAGTTTCTAATACACTTCAGGCGGTGTACACAGTATCTAATACAGTGTAGTGTGGTGTGGCAAAACATAAAATACATCATGTTCAGAAGGCCACCAAGGAGAGGCAGACGCTCACAGGCCAATAAAAGAGGGCAAGCAGCCTCTGTGTCTACAGTCAACAGTGCTGGTCATGGACATGGTGCATCCTCTGCAAGTGGCCGTGGGGCACGCTTGTCCTTTTTTTCTGCTGCTGGCCATGTTATTGAGCCAGAACATACAGAAGAGTTGGTGGAGTGGATAACAAAGCCATCCCCATCCTCTTCATCCTCTGTCATCCAGGCTCAGAGTAGTTTGCCTTCCAATGCGGCTGCCAAAGTGACCCATTCCTCCGGCTCCTTGTCCACAGTCACTCCTTCCATAACCCCACCATCATGCACGGAGGAGTCCCCAGAATTATTCGACCACAGTGTCGGGTACATGCTGCTGGAGGATATGCAGCGATTTGAAGGCTCTGATGTTGGTTTCCAGGTTGAGGAAGTGGGTAACGTGAGCCTAGAGAGAGCGGGTGCCCAAGAAGGACAAGAAACTGGCAGTCATGTTCCCCCAGCTGTGAAAATCAAAAATAAACAAAATATTGTTGCGCTACTATAAAAAACAAAAAATAGGAGTAGCAGCCAGCATCAACAGTGTAGTGACAATGTGAAGAGAACATGAATATATATATATGCAGCGCTAAACACAAAAACAAATATTAGCTACCACAATGCATAAATGTGACAACCAATCCTTCAGCGTGATGGCATAAAAACCATATGTGGGAAAAGGAGGGAGGAGTAAACCTCATAGGGAAAAAATGGAGTTCATAATCAAATAAATGTCTATCAATTTAAACGACATATGTTCTCCGGTGTCAAAAAAGAGAAGGTGTGTATCATAGGTGCAATGTGAATCGCAAGAGTGATCTTCATATGTTAGGCATCCACAGGTAAAAGAAGAAGGAGCAAATACGCTTACCGGAAAAGGTGGACACGTTCACCGTATGGCTAAGTGTCATTCAGGTGTGTGGATCAGCCGATCCAGATAGGTGCTTGTGTGGCAGGTTCAAATGGTTCCTTTCAAACGACCATAGGCAGCCTGGGGACTAGCGATGTTCAGGGTGTAGATATAATCACCTTCCCGGCGAGTGGATGGCTGGAAAGTGTGGCTTTCACAGAGGTCTCCTGGTTAGTATATTCCAGGGCCCTGTGCTGATAAGGCACAAACACCCAATAAGAAAATAGCCTGTAGCTGCAGATAGAGAATCTGTCACAAGGAGTCCAGCAGAGTTACACCACTACACCACTTAGCCATACGGCGAATGTGTCCACCTTTTCTGGTAAGCGTATTTGCTCCTTCTACTTTTACCTGTGGATGCCTAACATATGAAGATCACTCTTGCGATTCACATTGCACCTATGATACACACCTTCTCTTTTTTGACACCTGAGAACATATGTCGTTCAAATTGATGGACATTTATTTGATTATGAACTCCATTTTTTTCCCTATGAGGTTTACTCCTCCCTCCTTTTCCCACATATGGTTTTTATGCCATCACACTGAAGGATTGGTTGTCACATTTATGCATTGTGGTAGCTAATATTTGTATTTGTATTTAGCGCTGCATTTATATATATATTCATGTTCCCCCAGCTGTAGCATACTGCCAAGTTTGCTCTAGTGACGAGGAGGGAGGGGATAATGAGGTCACTGACTGTATTTGGGTGCCTGAGAGAAGAGAGGAGGAGGAGGCACAACTCCAACAAGGCAGGATGTCCTCTAGGGGGCAGCTTAAGGGCAGCCACCCTATTGCATCACACCGCAGAGCTCCGCAGGTGCAGGACACTGCTGACTCCCTGCTGACTTTTAAAAGTTCCTTGGTGTGGTCCTTATTCAAATTGAGTGCAGCAGATTGCACCATTGCTGTTTGCAACCTATGTCTGAAGCGGATCAAGCGTGGCCAAAACAGCAGCCGCTTGGGCACCACATGCTTGACTAACCATATGACGACTTGCCATGCAGTCCATTGGCAACAGCACTTGAAAGATCCACATCAAAGAAAAAGGCAGACTTCTCCTTGTTGCTCATCTGGGATCTCTAACCCTACTATACCTCCAGTCCTCTCAAAAACCTGCACTGAGAGGAATGAAAGTATAGCAATAGGTGTACCAAGTACTTGCAGCCAATCTGCTAGCAGTGCACCACCATCTGTTTTTAGCAGGCAAATTTCCCGACCCCAGTTGCTGAACCGTAAAAAAGAAATTCGGTCCCAGACATCCACATGCTCAGCATCTAAATGCTAGCTTGGCCAAATTGCTAGCACTGACTTTTCAGCTGGTAGACTCTGCCCCCTTTTGTGAATTTGTGGAATGTGCTGTACCTCAGTGGCAGGTTCCAAAACGCCATTTCTTTTCATGGAAGGCCATTCCGGCTCTCTACCGGCATGTGGAAGGCAAAGTTTTGGCCTAGTTGACCAGGGCGATCAGCAGTAAGGTTGATATTACCACTGACTCATGGTCCAGCCGGCATGGGCAGGGACGGTACCTTTCCTTCATGGCGCACTGGGTAACTCTGCTGGCAGCTGGGAAGGATGCAGGACAGGGTTCAGTGTTGTTGGAGCTTGTTCCACCACCATGCCTCCAAAATGCTAGTGGTGATTCTGCCACAGCTCTCTCCTCCACCCCTCCTCTTCTTCTTCCTCTATGGTCTCTTCTGCAGATTTGTCCTCTGAACCAGCGGTGCTCTGTAAGCGTTCAAGGGGCTACGCAAGCAGTCAGGCTAAAAGATGCCATGTGGTGCTTGAGTTGGTCTGCCTAGGGGACAGAAGCCACACTGGGGCAGAGATTCTGTCAGCTCTGCAGGGGCAGGCTCAGAGGTGGTTGACGCCACGCCAGCTTCAGGCAGGAATGGTTGTATGCGACAATAGCACCAACCTTCTCTCCGCCCTCCGACAGGGACACTTGAACCATGTTCCATGTTTGGCATACGTCTGAATTTGGTGGTGCAGGAGTTCTTGAACAGGTACCCAGGCTTACAGGATCCCCTGAGGCAGGCCAGAAAAGTCTGTGGTAATTTCCGCTGGTCATACAATGCCAGTGCTCGGCTGGCTGACCTTCAAAAGGAATACAACCTGCCCACCAACTGCCTCATTTGTGACATGTCCACCAGGTGGAACTCAACGTTGGCAATGCTTCAGCGGCTGCACACACAGCAGAGGGCCATCAATGAGTACCTGTGTGAGTATGGCACCAGGACAGGGTCAGGAGAGCTTTGCTTCTTTTCGCCACGCCAGTGGCTACTGATCAAGGATGCATGCACTGTCCTGTCACCATTAGAGAAGGCCACAAGGAGGGTGAGCAGCGACAATGCATGCATCAATGACATTGTCCCTCTAGTCTTCCTGTTGGAGCACACGCTTTGTGGAATCATGGACAGGGCACTTGAGGCAGAACAGCGGGAGGAAGAGGAGGACTTCCTTACCTCTCAAGATTTTCAGTTTGCAGAAACCCGAGAAGTTGTTCATGGCTGGGAGGAGGTAGTTACGAATCACGTGATCCTTAGTGACCCAGAGGACTCAGAATTGAATGCCTCTGTAAACTTACGCTGCATGGCCTCCCTGATTCTGAAAAGCCTGCGAAAGGACCCTAGGATTTGTGGTATCAAGGAGAGGGATCATTACTGGCTGACAACCCTTCTTGATCCACGTTACAAGGGTAAGGTTGCAGAATTCATCCTGGGAGTTTACAATTTCCTGGTGCTGAGGCTTCGTTCAGTCAGAGGAAGAGCGGTGGAGAAGGTGGCCGGCTGACCAATGCCTTTCAACAATTTTTCAGTCCTCAGTGCCAAGGTCTGATCGGTTCAAGCAACAATCGCCAGCGCCTGCATTACATGGTGCAGGAATATCTAGGGGCAAGAGCAGACCTGGAAACCTTTCCAACAGAGCATCCACTGGGATACTGGATCTTGAGGATGGAACACTGGCCAGAACTTGCTCAATATGCAATTGATCTACTGTCCTGCATCCAGCGTGCTTTTCAGAGCTGCTGGAGGATTTGTAACGAATCAAAGAATGCGCCTGTCCACAGACTCCGTTGATAGGCTCACATTCATAAAAATTATTCAGTCTTGGATCAGCAGCTATCGAGCACCTGATGCTGATGTAACTGATTGAATTTGCTATGGATGTGGGATCCCTTGAAGACTGCCTATATTGACTATGCTATTCCTCCTCAATCTTGATGATGCTAGCTTCCAACAATATTTTTGGTTTAGGGCACCACCCCCACCACCCAAGGCCTACTTTTTTTGCCGCTGTTTAACAGGGGCATGTAATTACAATTTTTGATCTAATATTTCACAGCAGGGCCTGTCCCTATGCCCAACAAGAGTATCTGTGAGGGGTACAGTGTTGCGGCACCACCACCCAAGGCCCAATTTTTCTACCCCTGTTTAACAGGGGCATGTAATTACAATTTTTGATATAATATTTCAATGCAGGGCCCGTTCCTGCTCCCAACAAGAGTAACTGTAAGGGCTTACAGCGTTGTGGCAACATCACCACCACTACCAGAGGCCCAATTTTTCTGCCCCTGTTTAACAGGGGCATGTAATTACGATTTTTTAATACAATATTTCAGAGCAGGGCCCGTTCCTGTGCCCACCAACTGTTCTCTCCAACAGAGTTTTTGTAAGTATTGAGGCTATGTCAGCCCACAACACTGGACTATGTTTTGTCCATTATTACAAATTGCTTTCTTTTTCCTTTTCTTTTTAGCTTCAAGCATGGCCCCTGTATGCCCCCTGTAGCCACTTATTTACGGCGCCCTTCCTGCTGTTGCTGGATTGCTTTGGTGCATGCACTGTGTGTGGGGGTATTTCTAGGTAGGTGGGGTGGGGACTGCTGGGTGGAAGATATTGCGAGCCATGTCACACAATCAGTCTGTTCCATGCGTTTTGTGTTTTTGTATACTATGTAATTTCAGTACTAATCTGCTGTGCCAATTATTAAAATTTTGTTTTTGTATTTATTGTTATTAGAGCCATTGTCGAATACTGGCAATTACAAATTCCCCTGAAGAAGCCAATGTTTGGCGAAACATGTAGGGATCGCTACCAGTAATTGCCATAGGCATATGGATACTCTGGCCAGTATTAGCAATCACATGTTTACTCTGTTTTTTTATGCACCTATGATTGTTCTGTCAGATTTTTTCATGTAATAAAATATTTTATATTTTAAACAAAACTGGATTTTTATTTATTGTTGGGCACCGTCATAATCTTAAACTCCAATCCCTCTATTTACATTCTATCAATACAAGGGATGAGGTGCCGGATCCTTTGAGGTCACTCAACACACACCCAACCACAGTAACTGTGAGGGCTTACAGTGTTCTGGTACCACCAACACCTAAGGCCCAATTTTCTGCAGAGTATATAGGGCAGGCCATATAGTATATATACTGCTGTTCAGAGTATATAGTGCCTGGGCCGTGGGGTTCCCCTTTATATCTACACCAGACCTGAAGGGCCTGGTATGGATTTTGGGGTTGACATCCACGCCATTTTTTATGGTATTTTTATCTATATTTGATCCGACAATACATTACAGCCGTGAGCTGTTTTAAATGACATTTTTTCCTTTAGAAATGTCATTTTGCTGTGGCACTGTTATAAACCTGGGAAAGATGCGCTACTTTACAGGCATACTAAGGACATCCCCCAGGCACAATATTTGAAGCAATATTTCGGCTCATCCCTAGTTTTAAGTAAAGCCAACTAAACTTTTCCAGTTTATAGAAAAGTTTATTTCAAGAACTTATATAGCACCGTCAATTTATGCAGCGCTTTACAATACATTGTACATTCACATCAGTCCCTGCCCTCAGGGAGCTTTTAATCTAAGATCCCTAACTCACATTCATACCTAAACATACTAGGGCCAATTACCCTACCAGCATGTCTTTGGAATGTTGGAGGAAACCTACGCAGGTGCATGCAAACTCCGGGCAGGTAGTGTCGCGGTCGGGATTTAAACCAGCGCAACCCTTTTTCTGTTAGGCAAAAGTGTTAACCACTACACCACTGTGCTGCCCTATTAATAGTTACTTCATTTTCAAAATGTATTTGATGTATGTTTGAAGGATTTTACATAAAAAGAACACAATAATGTTTTTTTTTTTTATGTTACATAATCTGAATTCGAATTCCAATATCTCTGTCATGGACCGGGTGGCCAGAATTGTGTGGACTGCAATAGAGTGAATCAAACACGTGTAAAGTGAAAATAATGTAATTTTATTAAAAGAAAAGTAAATAAACAAAAGTAAACACACCTCCAATGTGACAAATGGTGACTAACCAGCAACCAACCCCAGTGACACACAATAAATAACTGCCTAAACCAAACCAAACTAAAGTATATACAGGCATAAGATGTATCGTAATCGTAAACAAGCTAGGGTCATACATGGGAGATCAAGCAGATAGGGCTGGGAACCAGACAGGACAGGGAGAGGGTAACAGGAAACAGAGAGGGGACGTGGGAGGGATCAGGCTGCAGGGCAGGGGTCCAGAACGCAGATCAGAACACAAGGATCCAATACCAAGGCGATGAGTGCAAACATCTGCCGAGTATAAGTACACCACCTGCAATTAGTCTCAGGTGATGCCTGATTGCAGGAGATGATGTCAGCTCCAGACTGCCGGGAGACACCCGCTGGTGGACACCGGAACTGCAGCCCATATATCTGACAGTGCCACCAGCAGGTGAAACCTTTCCTGACAATCTTGAAAACCAAACTGGCTGAAACATTCATTTTTGTGGCACAAAATAGTTTTTAAACTTAACAGCTGGGGATCCCTCACTTGGTTGCCTTCTACCATATGCAGTAAGCGCAAACTTTGCGTGTTTTCTCAATAGGTGTATACAACGGACATATGTCCATTTATTATAAATACCTTAATCGGCAAATAAAAGAAACATTTTGGATGGTATGTTAAGCAACATTTAAAGCATGTAAACAATACAATTTGTTCAGTGCTCACTCTTACCTTTCAATGGCAATTACATGGCTTTGTAGTGACTTGGAAACATTCTTGTCACTAGTGGCAATCTTTTGTCCTCAAACATATGGGAACTGCCTTGTGCAGGTTTTCAAAGTTCCAAAAGACGTCAAACTCTTTAAAATATGCAGCATCAAAACTCGTGCGGTTGCATGTTTGCCAAACAAATGCGTCCCGCAATTTCAGTCAAATGAAAAGATAATTTTTTTTAAGTGAATGTAACTCAATTAGAATATGGAAATGCACATACCTTAAAAGTTTTGTCTGGATTACTCAATATTCTACATTATTTTTGTAAATGTAAAAGGTGTGTTTTAAGAACTAATGAAAATTAAGTAAGGTACTTACAGTGCCTTGCAAAAGTATTCACCTCCCTTGGCTTTTTACCTATTTTGTTACATTACAGCCTTTAGTTCAATGTTTTTTTTAATCTGAATTATATGAGATGGATCAGAACACAATAGTCTAAGTTGGTGAAGTAAAATTAGAAAAATATATACAAAAAACTATTTTTCAGGAAAAAAAAAACTGATAATTGGCATGTGTGTATGTATTCACCTTTTTGTTATGAAGCCCATAAAAAGCTCTGGTGCAACCAATTACCTTCAGAAGTCAACTTGGCCAACTTAGTTTTCATTGTAGCCCTAACATTCCATTCCCCACAGTGTTCAGTTTCTAGATGTATGTAAGTTCTTCCAGTGGTGCCACTTTCTCTTCTTCAGTGCCCTCACCTATATGGTGCTCTCATAGGGGGAGATTTTCTAAAATTGGTGCACACAGAATCTGGTGCAGCTGTGCATAGTAACCAATCAGCTTCCAGGTTTTAGTGTCAAAGTTTAATGTGCATCGGTTTTAGTAAATCTCCCCCATAGTGTGTGAGCTTTACGAGAGGGACTTTTATTAAATTAAGTCTATCTGGAGTCAGCCAGAAGTCAAGTACAACTTTAAAAATAAATGATGAAATTGGCAACATATAGCCGTGTGCCCCTAATGTGAATGTGTGCTTTGAAGTGGGCAGAAGGCTATATAGGTCACTTCATCAAAGAAGGATTATCAAGATTATGAAAAGCACTTAATAATTGCTTAGTACGAGATATATTTAGATTGGCCCTTCAGATTGGCACATCTATAAAAAGCTTGAGTGAGGTGACTTAAAGAATTTAAGTCTATTTCTATTCATGAACATCTATCTATCTATCTATCTATCTATCTATCTATCTATCTATCTATCTATCTATCTATCTATCTATCTATCTATCTATCTATCTATCTATCTATCTATCTATCTATCTATCTATCTATCTATCTATCTATCTATCAATCTATCTAATCTTTGGTATATCTATTGTAGTCAGGTTCTTGGCTAGAGACAGAGAGCAGTTGAGGACACTGTGCTGCAGTGTGTTTTGTGTCTCCACTGGACTTCAGCTGAATGGGTTTACACAACCTCGCCTCCATCCACCAGGGGTAGCTGACAAGCAGAAGGAGCTCTAGATACTTGATGGTGGGCAGCACTGAATCAGGGGAGATATAGTGCAGGCGAAGGATAATGCTATGGGAGTCAATGGACTATAGAACTACAATTCCCAATGTGAGCCAGGCCAGGTATAAAGAGATAGAGAGAGAGAGATATATTTTCACAGGCTGAATACTGCTCAATTTCCTCTCTGCTGGGTAGAGACCATGGTGTGCACATCAACCTGCTACAGCCTGCAGCTGTGTGCTGAGGACTGGAGTCATTCCAGGCAGATCCAGAAGTGAGCTGACATCTGAACAGCAGGACCCCTGTTGCTGTATTGTTGGGACTGTTGAGAGGGCTGCTGTCATTAACCTGTTGCTGCTGGCAGAGACTGAGCACATGGGGACTGGCCATCTAATTAGCAGCATTATTTACTGCATGCAGACTGTACTCACGTGCACCACTTTAAAGACTGGGTCCCAATGCTAGACTGGCTTAAGAACTAGGGCTAAAGTCTACTCATTCAGAAGGACATAAAAGAACTTTGCCTGTTGTCCCTAGTAAGATGCACCTCTTTCCAGAGTCCTAAATTTCATTGCTGACATTCATATATAATTCCAGCTGAGAGTGCCAGATACCAACCCAGAAAGTTCTGGCCAAGTAACGCCAGTGTCTAAAGTGGTTGCCTCAGCATCTGTGGTGTCCCCAGTGTTCCCTTCTGCTTCTTTTCCTGCTGATGTAGGGAAGCTGGTGAAGAATTTTGTGAAGAATACGTCAGCGACAGTTAACTTAGGGCAGGGGCGTCCAAACTTTTTTCAAAGAGGGCCAGATTTGATGCGTGAGGGCTGACCATTTTGCCTGAGGTTCTTTGAACCATTAAAATTAGATGCAAAGTAGCCACCCTGGCGGTATGATTATGTCAGATCTTTGCGACTCAAAGCGGTACAATTGTTTTGCATAGAAATTTGGCGTTTTATATTGTAGGCCTGTAATTCTTAGTAATAACACACTTAAATCTGTCCAAACAAAAGTCTAGTAGACATCCCAGGTATGATAAAGTTTGAAACACGAAATCATCAATTATAATATAATAAATAACTATAAATAATTATAAAAAATAAGAAAATAATAATAATAAAATTAATTTCTTCACGATTCACTATCGCTCAGTTCTGCAAGTGTTCTAATTTACTATCGCTGTTTTCTAGCTGGTCTAACACCACTTTTGACGTAAAGGGACACTTTTTGGTTGCTATGGACAATCTCAAGTTTCCAGGCAAAAAGAATTGGACGGGTGATCAGTCTATCAAAGTGCCCGGACAAAGGGGAGGGGCTGTATATGATGTCAAAAACCACTTTTGACGTAAAGGGACACTTTTTGGTTGCTATGGACAATCTCAAGTTTCCAGGCAGAAAGGATTGGACGGGTGATCTGTCTATCAAAGTGCCCGGACAAAGGGGAGGGGCTGTATATGACAGCGCGCAGCGGGGAACACACAGCTATTGAAATGAAAGCTGTCCCCGCGCTCTGATCAACCAGGCGGCAGCGGCTCTCCTCTCCCTTCCCCTACACAGGTAGGCTGCATTGGGGACACATGGCTGCATTGGGGACACATGGCTGCATTGGGGACACAGAGCTGCATTGGGGACATAGGGCTGCAGTGGGGACACAGGGCTGCAGTGGGGACACAGCTGCATTGGGGACACATGGCTGCAATGGGGACGTATGGCTGCAATGGGGACACATGGCTGCAATGGGGATACAGCCTGCACTGGTGGACACAGGCTGCATTGGTGACACAGGCTGCACTGGCGGACTCAGGCTGCACTGGCAGGCACAGGCTGCACTGGTGGACACAGGTTGCACAGGCGGGCACTGGCGGGCACAGGCTGCACTGGTGACACATAGCTGGATTGGGGACACATAGCTGCAATGGGGACATAGGCTGCACTGGGGACACATAGCTGCATTGGGGACACAGGCTGCACTGGTGACAAATAGCTGCACTGGCAGGCACAGGCTGCACTGGCGGGCACAGGTTGCACAGGCGGGCACTGGCGGGCACAGGCTGCACTGGTGACACATAGCTGGATTGGGGTCACATAGCTGCACTGGCGGGCACAGGTTTCACTGGTGACACATAGCTGGATTGGGGACACATAGCTGCAATGGGGACATAGGCTGCCCTGGGGACACATAGCTGCATTGGGGACACAGGCTGCACTAGCGGGTACAGGCTGCACTGGCGGACACAGGCTGCACTGGCGGGCACAGGCTGCACTGGTGACAAATAGCTGTATTGGGGACACATAGCTGCAATGGGGACACAGGCTGCAATGGGGACACAGGTTGCATTGGGGACACAGGCTGCACTGCGGACACATAGCTGCATTGGGGACACATAGCTGCATTTGGGACACAGATAAAGTTGTTAATATCTATTTTTATAACACAATTCTGCATAAAACATTTAAGTGTCATTTCATGAGATAATGTATGGGGGCGTGTTTAGGGGTGGGATTAGGGGCAGGGCATGGTAGGGGTTGGGCGGGGCAACTGCTGGCGAGCAACCCTTGAGGCCTGGCTAGCAGCTCAGGACTTGAAATTTTGAGCCCTGATCATTCAGATGTCACAAAATTGGCTGCCGCGTTGTGCCAGCACTCAATGGCATCACCAGGGTGGGGCCTGAGGGGGCCACGTCCCCCCCAATTTTACTGTGTGCTCCCAATGTGCCCCCCCAAGTTAAGTACTGTATTGTCTGTTTGTATAACCAAAACAATGGCCACCGGCCGGCGCCGCGGTTGTCCGAGTTTCTGCCTGCTGAATCACGACTCACTATTGACTGACTGTGTCAATCTGTCAGGTGACGTCGCGTGAGACGGCCGCCACTGTTGCTTATGGAAGTTGTAGTCCGCAGCAGCGGCTGCATTCTCAAGCTCCCTGCTCCCGGGGGCGGATTCAGTCACTCTGAGGAGAGCAGCGCAGCTAGCCTATGGCGTGCTACAACTCCCATTGCCGCCGCCGCGCCGCGGTTGGATATTTTGCCTGTCTCTGCCACAGGAAACGGTAGGTGAATCAAGAAATAGAGGAGTTGTTTTACTGGGCAAATAGTGTGGCAGTGGCAAGAGTGGATAAATTACAAAAAAAACCCCTGATACTTGACATTTCTGTTCTTCTATCCAGTAATCCAGCCTCCAGGATCCCTGAATATTAGTGCGCTTTTCGCCTGCAAACAACTTCCTGGTCACAGCAGCCTCCTTCTCCATCCCAATCCCCACTATTGGTTTATTACCTTGATAGGATGCTCCATACATTTTTGCAATCTGACTGTACTGTTTTTATACAGTTTTGATTGATCAAAACTATGTAATTATGAGGGCCTACGTAAACGAACCAATCAATCTGTATCAAACATGCCCTATATAGATCTAGTTGTTAGTAGGTCTAAAGTAGATTGTGCTCAGATTATAATTTGTATGGTTATTCTGGTCCTGGGGCACTGTTTTTTTTCTTTTTTTTTATATTTCACAGGTCCTAGGGTACTGTTTGTTTTTATTACCTTTGCCAACTCCTTGTTTAAACACTGATTTTGTTGGAAGTACCAATAAATATAGCCTTATTGATAATTTGCATTTTTATTCTCGTGCGTGATTGTGTAGACAGGGCCCCAGTGCACTGTATTGCCCGGGGGCCTATAATGCTCTTAAGATGGCACTGAATGAGCTTGGGTGTGTTATTTGGATATATATATAGATAGATATACAGTGGGGACGGAAAGTATTCAGACCCCCTTAAGTTTTTCACTCTTTGTTATATTGCAGCCATTTGCTAAAATCATTTAAGTTCATTTTTTTCCTCATTAATGTACACACAGCACCCCATATTGACAGAAAAACACAGAATTGTTGACATTTTTGCAGATTTATTAAAAAAGAAAAACTGAAATATCACATGGTCCTAAGTATTCAGACCCTTTGCTCAGTATTTAGTAGAAGCACCCTTTTGATCTAATACAGCCATGAGTCTTTTTGGGAAAGATGCAACAAGTTTTTCACACCTGGATTGGGGATCCTCTGCCATTCCTCCGTGCAGATCCTCTCCAGTTCTGTCAGGTTGGATGGTAAACGTTGGTGGACAGCCATTTTTAGGTCTCTCCAGAGATGCTTAATCGGGTTTAAGTCAGGGCTCTGGCTGGGCCATTCAAGAACAGTCACAGAGTTGTTGTGAAGCAACTCCTTTGTTATTTTAGCTGTGTGCTTAGGGTCATTGTCTTGTTGGAAGGTAAACCTTAAGCCCAGTCTGAGGTCCTGAGCTCTCTGGAGAAGGTTTTCGTCCAGGATATCCCTGTTCTTGGCTGCATTCATCTTTCCCTCGATTGCAACCAGTCATCCTGTCCCTGCAGCTGAAAAACACCCCCACAGCATGATGCTGCCACCACCATGCTTCACTGTTGGGACTGTATTGGACAGGTGATGAGCAGTGCCTGGTTTTCTCCACACATACAGCTTAGAATTAAGGCCAAAAAGTTCTATGTTGGTCTCATCAGACCAGAGAATCTTATTTCTCACCATCTTGGAGTCCTTCAGGTGTTTTTTAGCAAGCTCCATGCAGGCTTTCGTGTGTCTTGCACTGAGGAGAGGCTTCGGGCCACTCTGCCATAAAGCCCCGACTGGTGGAGGGCTGCAGTGATGGTTGACTTTCTACAACTTTCTCCCATCTCCTGACTGCATCTCTGGAGCTCAGCCACAGTGATCTTTGGGTTCTCTTTTACCTCTCTCACCAAGGCTCTTATCCCCCGATAGCTCAGTTTGGCCGGACAGCCAGCTCTAGGAAGGGTTCTGGTCGCCCCAAACATCTTCCATTTAGGGATTATGGAGGCCACTGTGCTCTTAGGAACCTTACGTGCAGCAGAAATTTTTTTGTAACCTTGGCCAGATCTGTGCCTTGCCACAATTCTGTCTCTGAGCTCTTCAGGCAGTTCCTTTGACCTCATGATTCTCATTTGCACTGTGAGCTGTAAGGTCTTATATAGACAGGTGTGTGGCTTTCCTAATCAAGTCCAATCAGTATAATCAAACACAGCTGGACTCAAATGAAGGTGTAGAACCATCTCAAGGATGATCAGAAGAAATGGACAGCACCTGAGTTAAATATATGAGTGTCACAGCAAAGGGTCTGAATACTTAGGACCATGTGATATTTCAGTTTTTCTTTTTTAATAAATCTGCAAAAATGTCAACAATTCTGTGTTTTTCTGTCAATATGGGGTGCTGTGTGTACATTAATGAGAAAAAAATGAACTTAAATGATTTTAGCAAATGGCTGCAATATAACAAAGAGTGAAAAATTTAAGGGAGTCTGAATACTTTCCGCCCCCACTGTCTATCTATCTATCTATCTTTCTATCTATCTATCTATCTATCTATCTATCTATCTATCTATCTATCTATCTATCTATCTATCTATCTATCTATCTATCTATCTATCTATCTATCTATCTTTATTTTGTGGCCCCAAAAAGAATCCCCGAGCACCGCTCAGGACTAAAGATGAGCTTGGGCGTGTTATTTGGATATACTGTATTTATCGGCGTATAACATGCACAGGCATATAACACGCACCTTCACTTTAAGAGGGAAGTTTCAGAAAAAAACTTACATTTTAAATAAAGAACTGTGAAGAAAAATAAGGGTCAGTGCCCATCAATGCAGCCTAATCAGTGCCCATCAATGCAGCCTAATCAGTGCCCATCTGCAGCCTCACCATTGCCATAAATGCAGCCTCACCATTGCCATGAGTGCAGCCTGATCGATGCCCATCTGCAGCCTCGGAGGGGACAGGGAGGGGACGGAACGAGCGCCAACAGATTACATACAGGAGAATTTCTTGTTTACTTGGCGGCCTCTTTAATACAAAGTCCCGTCTCATATGATAGACAGAACAGTCATCCAATGCCAGCCCAGGAGAGGGGACTTCCTATTACAGAGGCCGCTGAATAAACAGTAGATTCTCACTGTATGTAATCTGACTTCAGGTCTTTCAAACTTAAAGGAATCATTTACACTTTTATGTTGGGGGAGGTACAGTAAAAACATGTGACAGCAGAGTGGGGCCATGAGACTTTGCAATGCAGCGCAGCAAAATGTATCCCCATTCAAATGAATAGAAGTCGATGCACGCAGTTGTAGTGCGGTGGTGTACTCATTAATACAGCAAGCTCCTCCTAAGCTCCCTAGTTAAAAAACTTACCGTATGAACCCGGCTTTAGATCTCATTCATATTCTAAATGCCCATGGAATGGCAAATATACCATGAATACCTACAGCCATGATCTCAGATTTATTTTTTTTTGTCAGCTGCTCAGCCTGTTCACCTGAGTGATAGGCTGAAAAGATATTGGAATATCTGAGATCCTGGGTGCAGGTATTTGCAGTATACTTGCTGTCAATATGGTTGGCTTTTACTCAGTCTTAATGTAGTAAACCAAGCATTTGAACTTGTACCTACAAGTAAGCCTATAATAACGCTTATCTGTAGGTATAGTGAATATCTCCTAAACATGTGGTGTTTAGGAGATATCCACATGGAAAGCAGCCAGTGATGTCACTGGTGCATGCACTCTGAAAGCACGGCATACCGCTTGGTTGTACTTCTCCTGGGGAGGAGTGCAGTTCGTTCTGTACTTTTGTGACCCATTTTTAGCTGACAGCCAGCTATTGCCCGCTGTCAGCTGACATCGCTCAGCAGGTCCAGACTGTGGAAAGATCCTAACTTTAAAGTCAGGATTCACCCAGATGCCTGGACCAGCAGCTCACTCAGCCTTTCAGTGAGCCACATGGACCCTGAGCCAGCCGCTCCTGCCCCCTCCACAGCCTGGCATTCCAGTGAGCTTGGGGGGAGGGGGGGCAGAGCCAGGGACTGACAGTCACCGCTCTTTGCTCACTGAAGGCTGAGAACTGAATGATCAGCGGTCTTTAATCGCTCTGTTGTTGGTCTTAGAAGCAGCTGGGGACAGATGCAACATTGGATCCAGCTGGGGACAGATGCAACATTGGGTCTTTAATCGCTCTGTTGTTGGTCTTAGAAGCAGTTGGGGACAGATGCAACATTGGCTCCATCCACTTTGGTAAGTATAATTTTTAGAAAAATCTCTTTTAAAGGAAAAAAAATCCCCCTCTCCCTCCTAAAAACCTTTCCTCCCCAAGCTAAGATTCCCACTGTAAAATATCTTCCTCCCTCAAGTATACCCCCAAAAATTAAACCCCCCTGTCTCTAAACCAACCCCCCCAAAGCAAAAATATCTCCCTCCAGCAAAGATTCCTAATTATGAAGAAAATCTCCCTTCGCCCAATCAAACTCCCTTCCCAGAAGCAAATCCCTGCCATTAACCACCCCCTGTAAACTTCTCTACAAGAAACTTCCCCTTTCTCCAAAAGCAAACCCATTCCCCTTTCCTTACTTGCCCACCAAAAGAAACTCCCCAGGCTGGAATTCTCACTTCCTCCTTCCCAAAACAGAAAATCCATGCCTCCCCACTTACTAGACCTCAGATTCAGCATGGGAAAAAGGAGTAGGAAAACTTCTATATCCCCAGTCTCCCTTCGGCTGTGTCATATGAGACCTCGAGGAGGAGTTTAGGAGTACCCTCAACCATGCACTGTCAATTGCCGGCATCTGAGACCTTACAGTAATTTCATGCTTTTCAGGGGGACTCCTTATTAAGCTGAAGGGATGGGGTGCGATTGAAGGGTGGCTGGCTACTGCACTCCGAAACTCTGATTGCTTCTGCTGTGCTGATGCTGAGGCTAAACAGCAGGGACAATGTCTGGGCATTTTGCCAGGATGCTCTGGGGGGGGGGGGGGGGTTGAACACCCCTGACCACCTTTATTTACGCCCCTGATTAGCACACACTGACTCTTTCCACCAGGCAGCTTGCTTTTCTGTTTCTGCTCTCAGATGCATTAAGTGGGTCCTTCACACCCATGAACTGGATAATGTCTGGTGCATCCACCATCCTACGACCTGGGGTTATTCTTACCACTCTCTATTACATGGAAGTTACTCTCGTATTGACATGTTTTTCATTTCTCACTGCCATTTGCACTTGCCACCCGGTCGGAGATAGGTACCATTCTTTCAATAGCTTGGCCGTTTCCTGGGGAGCACCTATACGTCCATCCTACAATTGGCATCTAAATAAATCCCTTCTTCAAGATCCCTTGATTAAAACAGAAGTAGAAAAATAACTTGCAACATATTTTAATGGACTCCCCATTAACCCCCCCACCCCCTAAATGACACTGCCCATCAGATTCCCTTCTTACATGAGAGTCCCCATCTGAGTTTCATATGACCTCAGAGAGCCAGAATCTTGCAGAGGGCCATATTTGGCGCATGGGCCATAGTTTAAAGACCCCGGATTTAAATAGTAACTCAACTTTTGCTGAGAAAAATACATTCCCCTCTGGGTGATCTATGTACATTACAAGGATTTTAACCAAGGTTGTTGAAAATTCTTACGTTTTGTTATTTCTAAGAAACCCATGTGTGTTTGTCTGTGTCCATGTGGGAAAGTGAATCTAATGAGAGTGGTTTCATAATTATCAATCAGCTGCTGTGGCTGCAGGGCTCTAATGAGGAAAGCTGCTGGACCTGCATCCCTTTAGATGTGTTTTCCTATAGGAAGTATCTTACTAAAAATGACATTTTGTTGCAGGGGATGCCTGATATCTGACTTGTATATTAGTGCAGACTTCTGGGAAAATCGGTGAGCCAATCGCACAATCAGGAAATTATGTTTCTGGGGGTGTTCTGTACACCTTCTGTGTACAGAACACCTCCAGGTAGCCATATTGCATTGCATTTTACAGAAAATTACAGCGGCTGTAGATTGAAAAGAAAAGGTCATTTTAACCACTTCAGCGCCGGAAGGATTTACCCCCTTCCTGACCAGAGCACTTTTTGCGATACGGCACTGCGTTACTTTAACTGACAATTGTGCGGTCGTTCGACGTTGCACCCAAACAAAATTGACGTCCTTTATTTCCCTCAGATAGAGCTTTCTTTTGATGGTATTTGATCACCTCTGCAGTTTTTTTTTTTTGCGTTATAAACAAAAAAAGAGCAATATTTTTTACTTTTTGCTATAATAAATATCCCCCAAAAATATAAAAAAACAAATTTTTTTCTCAGTTTAGGCCGATATGTATTCTTCTACATATTTTTGGTAAAAAAATCCCAATAAGCATATATTGATTGGTTTGCGCAAAAGTTAAAGCGTCTACAAAATGGAGGATAGTTTTATAGCATTTTTATTATTATTTTTTTTTTATTAGTAATGGCAGCAATCTGCAATTTTTATTGTGACTGCGACATTATGATGGACACATCGGACACTTTTGACATCATTTTGGGGCCATTGTCATTTATACAGCGATCAGTGCTATAAAAACGCACTGATTACTGTGTAAATGACAATGGCAGGGAAGGGGTTAAACCCTAGGGGACAATCAAGGGGTTAAGTGTGTCCTAGGGAGGTGTTCTAACTGTGGGGGGGATGGGCTTCCACTGACATGACAGCGATCAACTGCTCCCGATGACAGGGAGCAGTAGATCCCTGTCACGTCACTAGGCAGAACGGGGAAATGCCTTGTTTAGAAAGGCACCTCCCCGTTCTACCTCTCCACACCGCAATCGCGGGCCACCAGCGAACATAGGGTTCCCGGGACCCGCGGGTACGCTCCCGCGGTGTGCGATGGGCAGCAAATTTAAAGGGACGTACAGGTACGCCCATTTGCCTGCCTGTGCCATTCTGCCGACGTACATCTGTGTGCGGCGGTCGGCAAGCGGTTAAATAAGATTTAATTACAATATGACTATGTCGCAATTATATAGGCTATATTATTTTTTCTTTGTTTGCTATTTTTTTTCCCCCCACAAAAGTGGAGTTATCCTTTAAAGAAATGAGCTCTGAATTTAGAAGAATTCTTATACTTTATACAAGGATCTTTTTAACTTACATCACTTACAGTATAAGGCCTCCTAATTGCCCATCGCTCATCTTTTTTGGCCTTATAGTGAAGAGTTTTCTCAATAGCTAACTTAGCTGGCACTTGGTCCTTTTTTGATAACCTGCCTGCAATCTTTTGGCCATGTCACCTCTGGCTGACAGCAGCCCCAGACAGTTCTGCTGAGTACAAGTGACTATCTTTGCCAGCGAGCTGGAATAGGCTCAGACACTGATTGGGTCATGCTGAAAACATTCTTGCCCAGTGAAGTAAGTCTGTTTGTATTTTAAGTTCACTGGGACTAGTGAATTAAAAGCCTTGAACTCCCGCGGTTTGTCACTTTGTTTTTTAAGGAGCGTGACAGGCGGATTTTTTTTTTTTTTCCCTCCCCTCCAAAGCAATGACAACATACTAAACTCTGCTGGAAGGATAGGGAAAAGGGGGCTACAAGGAGAGGAAGGAGGGAGACAAAGTCCTTTTTGGAAAAGCAAGGCCGTTGCAGGTAGTTGCATGCTGTGCTGACAGCTGTCCCAGCCATTCAGTTGCTGTCAGAGTGGCTATGCAGCAGGTGCAAGCTTTGCTGCCATTGATTTTTTTTTTTTTTTCTCCACAAAGACAAGAAGCGGCCAAGGAAGTGGCTGACCTGGGATTATTGGAGCGCAGACACTCTCGGCTGAGTGAGGTAAGGCAACAGGTGTGGACGTTGGACTGCAGAGAGGATGAAGCTGTAACATCACTTAATCTGTGTTGTGATACAGAATTTGCACATAAGCAGCTGGCACCCTTGCCGGCAGTTGTTGTATGGGTGTGACGGCTAAGTCCTTGCGTGGCCCCTGTCGGCTCAGCAAACATATGGTTTTTATGGCTTGCCTAGAAGGAGGGAAAACCTGAGCCCAGTCTAACCCTTTTTTTGTTATTAGGGATGAGCAAAAATGAATGCCCCAAAATGAATTTTGCTGCAAAATTAGTGGTTTTGCTGTCAGCAAAATTTTAGTGAATTGCAAACTTTCAATTTGCTCACTGAGCTGCTTCGGTGACATTCAAATGAAAAAAAAAAAATGAAAATGAATTGCTGCTTCTCTTTTTTTTTCGTTTGGGTATATTGAGGATAATTTTACCTTCTTTCAATTAATGTTCTTCTTTTTTTAATCCTTTTATTAAAAGAAGAAAACACAATTTCTATTGTAGTTCTTTCTTTTACGTCTTTTCGTGTATTTGATTGTCCTTTTGTTTGTAGAAGTTAACATTTTTATTGTCGTTCTTTGTTTTTTGTTTTTCCTTTTGGTGTATTTGATTGTCATTTAGTTTTTTCACAATAGAAAGTAACATTTCTATTGTAGTTCTTGTCTTTTTTTTTCTTTTGTGTATTTGATTGTCATTTTGTTTTTGCACCGTCGAAAATTACATTTCTATTGTAGTTCTTTTTTTTTTTTTTTGCTGTTGGTGTATTTGATTTTCAATTGGTTATGAACAGTAGAAGATTAAATTGTCCTTCTTTGTTTTTTATTTTTCCCTTTTTGTGTATTTGATTGTCATTTGTTTTTTGAACAGTACAGCATACAATTTCTATTGGAGTAGTTTGAATTTTATTTTTTCTATTTTGTGTAATTGATTTTGATTAGATTTTTGAACAGTAGAAGATAACATTTATGTTGTTATTGCCCAGTAATCTGAACAATTGCTACATTGATCATTTATGTTAAAATAAAATTGGAATGGTTTTCCTACTAAGCCCTGCCCTTTATTTTTTTCTTTCTGCAGTCTGGGTCTATCTTACTGTGGAAAAAAAGTAAAATCAAGAGGCTAATTAAAGGCCGTTAGATGAACAATAGTTGAAAGGATCTTCTGTGATCCTCAGAAAGCTTATTGCACCTTTAAGTTGGCCATATAGTGTTCAAATTTTGTCCGGTTCCTGATGAACTACAATTCGCTTAGTGAATGGCCCTGTCAGCCCCCCTCCCATCTCACATCCTTCAAATGAAAGATTGGAGGAGCTGGGCTGAAAATTGTTGGGCAAACAATGGCTGCATCCAGTTAGATGCAACTTCTGTTCAGG
This sequence comes from Lithobates clamitans, assembly GCA_037952925.1. Taxonomy (NCBI): domain Eukaryota; kingdom Metazoa; phylum Chordata; class Amphibia; order Anura; family Ranidae; genus Lithobates; species Lithobates clamitans. The sequence continues at coordinate 1,503,310 of JBBGZY010001688.1, read as the reverse complement.
AATTCTGACAGCGGGCAGCACTGGATGTCATAATACAGTAGCCGTAGTGCAAGATTTATCCATCAATGCTGTAAAGAATGGACGGAGGACTTTGTCGTATTTTTTTTTTTAAAGGCTAGACAAAAAAAAATCTGTGTGCATGGCCAGCCTTACAAATCCAAAAAAAAAATAATCCCAGCTTACTTACCAGCCAGCCTGCAACAAACTGAATTGACCCTGTCTAACAGTTCATGTTGAAACCAAGGGGTTTAGTTTGCACACACACAAATACACGCTTAAGCTGCAGCGGCCACATCATGGCACTTCACTGTACTGCAGTCCGAACTCTATAATTATAGCTGGCTGGTAAGTGAGCTGGAAATTTTTGTTTGCTGTTTTTTTGATGTGTGTCGCCTTTTTATGTGCTCCTTGCTGCAAAGGCCAGTTATAGGTTGGGGTGGTTGCCATTTGTTTGTACTGCTGGTAACTGGTGAGGGCAGGGCTAGCCCACGACATTGGCTAGGTCCAAGAATGAAAGGCTGGCCCCCCCAAAAAATTACACCCACCAAAAGGCCCCCACATTCATTATTTTATATCATGATAATTAAAACTAAAATTTTAATTTAGCAGGAAGATAGATTTACATGCAACAGCACCTTGCCTTTATGCAAAATTATAATTCCAAGGGGCGGGCCAGGGTAGTATAGGGGCAGGCCAGGGTAGTATAGGGGCAGGCCACGGTAGTATGGGGGCAGGCTACGGTAGTATATGGACAGGCTAGGGTAGTATATAGACAGGCTAGGGTAGTATATAGACAGGCTAGGGTAGTATAGGGGCAAGCGGAGCGCCCCGGGGGGGCAGTTGTCATCATGACACACAAAACTGCTGGGAAAAAAAATCTTGCTTGTCAGTTTGCTGGGTAATTTGCTGCCCCTCTCAAAGTGCTGCCTGGGTCCAATGAACCCACTGGGACCCATGGTAGGCCCGGCCCTGGGTGAGGGGACGCACTGGATACCTTCACTGCCATTGTGCTATATCTGGGTGTCCAGTACGTCCCTGTAACTTTAAAGAGGGGTGGGCTCCTTCCAGGCATACCTATCCTTAATAAAGCGGAGTTCCACCAACATTTATTAATTTTTTGTTTGAAAATATTTCTTAAGCTCAGAACATTCACTTCTAACACTCGTAAAATACGTCCCCCGATGTCTGCTTTACTATAAAGAAGAAAGTTATATTCTGTTCTCCTGGCCGTTCCCACCTTGCTTGTGAAGCCCACAAGCATACAGTTCCGGGATACGGTGCAGCTGAATGATCAGGATGCATCGCCTGTTCTTGCGCATGCACAGTACAGGCTGACAGACTCACAGCGCCGTAAAGTTCTTACAATGCCATCACAAGGGCGTCGTCGTCGGAAATGCCCGCCCCGTTGTGATGGCAACAAAGCCCTCGTCGCTGCCCACTGACTCCTGGGAAATGATGGCACACATCTCCCAAGAGCAGTAGCGAGCGGAGGCACCAAGGGAAGTGACGTCAGAAGCCGCGGTGAGGAAGGGGAAGATTTGAAGAGACCACATAGCAACAGGAATTAAAAGGTAAGTAAAAAAAAATAAATTTCTCCAATTGTCATTGCCAGTTATATCATTTGCTGCACAGAAATGTAAAAAAAAATATGGGTGGCGCTTTAATCTCTTCATTATTATATATGTGCTGCAACTCAGGAGACTCTCAAAATGATAATTAGGACTGCAACTGCAGTACACCGGGGTGTCGTGATGTGGCCTCTGCAGCTTACACATGTATTTCCAAATGTGTGAAAACGAAACCCCTTGGTTTTAATGTGAACTGTTAGACAAGGTCAATTTGCTTTGTGGCTTTTTGAGACTGAATTTTTGATTGTAGCTTTATTGCCGTGCGCTGCCTTTCCATGTGCTCCTTGCTGCAAAGGCCAATTATAGATTGGGGTGGTTGCCATTTGTTTGTGCAGCCTTAGGCCTCATGCATACCTCCCAACTGTCCCTGATTTTGAGGGACTGTCCCTGATTTGGAGCAATGTCCCTCTGTCCCTCATTGCGTCTTATTTGTCCCTCATTTTGGTCTGACCTATATAGATGTATATAAAATGCACTTTTTATCTATCAAAAAGTGTTTCCCAGTGCTAAACCTTTCATCCAAATTCTAAATTGCTGCATTTGTAAATTCCAAAAGCCAATATAAAGGAATAGTAGTGGTAAAATAAGTACTTGTGCGTTAAACCAATCTTATTTTTTTGTACAACTCTCCTTTAAGGGGGCGTGGCAAAAGGTGTGTCCTATGCCTGCATACTTTTGCTGATAGGTGTCCCTCATTCCCATCTCATAAAGTTGGGAGGTATGCCCATGCACACAGGACATAATAAAAACACCTGTAGCGTTATGCCGCGTATACACGAGCGGACTTTTCGACCGGACTGGTTCGACGGACCGAGTCCGGCGGACAATTCGACCGTGTGTGGGGTTCATCGGACCTGCAGCGGACTTTTTCAATCGAAAATCAGACAGACTTTAGATTTGGAACATGCTTCAAATCTTTACGTCGGAACTCCGCTGGACCCAGTTCCTATCGAAAAGTCTGCTCGTCTGTATGCTAGTCCGACGGACGAAAACCGACGCTAGGGCAGCTATTGGCTACTGGCTGTCAACATCCTTATTTTTGTCCAGTCATACGTCATCACGTACGAATCCGTCGGACTTTGGTGTGATCGTGTGTAGGCAAGTCCGTTTGTTCAGAAAGTCCATTGGAAGTCCGCCAAAAGTCCGTTGGATAGACCGTCAGAGCAGTCCGGTCGAAAAGTCTGCTCGTGTGTTTGCGGCATTAGCTGTAGAAAGCTGTAGAATGAGTTTTGCAGTGCTTTTACAGTAGCATTTTTCAAAGGTTTTTAGCTTTTTTTTTTTTAGCAAAACTATACTCCCACGAAAGCTTATGGCTAAAAAATGCTGATAAACGCTGAATAGCCGAGTGTTTTGGTATTTTTCAGTGTTTCTAAGCTTTTATCAGAGTTAAAGTGTTTTTACAGCTTAGAAAATCCTCCTAAAACCCACTAATTCTGTTGGGTTTTTTTTTTCCAGCCAGAAAATGCCCCAGGCAAAAAAACGCTGATAACAGTTTATGCGTGCATGGACACATAGGATAACACGCAGGGGAGTTTACTGGCTGCCATGGCCTTACAAGTCCCCAAAAGCATGTACAAAATTTTCAGGAAATTAAAATTTTAAATTATTTACGACAAGTTCAGGGGTTAAGTTAAACCTAAAATAATACGTGGATTTTTTAGTAAATCACTTTATGCAGAATAGGTTAGAGTGATTTTGCAATTTAAAAACATATAGAAGTCTAGAAATATATGATACATTGTGTCAGGAAAGGTCCCCTCCGCTGGTAATATCGATCATTTGGCGTGCAGTACTGAAGTCCATCAGCAGGTGTCTCCTGGCAGTTTGGAGCTGTAATGCCCCATACACACGGTCGGATTTTCCGACGGAAAATGTGTGATAGGACCTTGTTGTCAGAAATTCCGACCGTGTGTAGGCTCCATCACACATTTTCCATCGGATTTTCCGACACACAAAGTTTGAGAGCAGGCTATAAAATTTTCCGACAACAAAATCCGTTGTTGGAAATTCCGATCGTGTGTACACAAATCCGACGGACAACGTGCCACGCATGCTCAGAATAAATAAAGAGATAAAAGCTATTGGCCACTGCCCCGTTTATAGTCCCGACGTACGTGTTTTACGTCACCGCGTTTAGAACGATCGGATTTTTCGACAACTTTGTGTGACCGTGTGTATGCAAGACAAGTTTGAGCCAACATCCGTCGGAAAAAATCCTAGGATTTTGTTGTCGGAATGTCCGAACAAAGTCCGACCGTGTGTACGGGGCATTAGAAGAGCTTTTCCCTGCTGTTTTTTTGTCACCTTTGGGCCGCAGTACTGGCGTCCACCAGCGGAGGAATCCTGGCAGTATGGAGCAGGTTTTCCCCTCTGCAGACAGATGTCACCTGACTTTAATTAGCAGCTGCAGTATAAATACCCGGCAGGTACACACATATCTTGCCTTGGTATTGTCTTTGAGCCCTGACCTGCAGCCTGCATCCTGTTTACTTGATTCCTGAAACCCGATTCCTGTACCCGAGACCTGATTCCTGAAACCCGATTCCTGTACCTGAGACCTGATTCCTGGAGCCTGTTTATCCTGTTCCCTGTCTGTTTCCTTGCTCTGGACCCTGAGCCTTGTATCTGACCCGTCCCTCCTGTGATCCATCCATCCTCTCTTGTCCTGTTTATTTCCCTTCCCCAGCTGCTGACCTCCCGTTGATGACCCTGGCCTGGCTCTATTTACGATCTCGGTATTTCCCTTACTTGTATATATTTGTTCTGTTATTATTATTATTTGTCGGGTTCTGTTTTATATTGGTTGTGGTGCACTGAGTGATATTGGAGGTGGTTGTGTTATATTTATTCACTTATCTTTAATAAATCATTTATATTTTCACTTATACACGTCTGGGTTTCCTCTGTTGCAGTTCACACAGTTCTGGTCTTATCTGGTATATGACAGAATACCAGGGCCATCCCTGGCCAGAAGTGGCTGCACAGAGGAACCATCTTGGTTCTGCTGGCTTTGCTGGAATGAATCCCAATGTGATCCCATATTATGCTCTGCTGGCGTCAGAAAGTGGCGAGTATCTCCGCCAGCCACTAAAAGAGTGGACCAATGACCAGCTACTTGAGCTCATCCGTTTGGCTCACTCCCTGGTTGACCAGGGCTGTATATTGTTTGGGGATGTGCAGCCTTTGATCCAAATATGTGCTGATCTAGCCCTGTCCTGTGTTCCTAAGACCAGTGATGATTTTTCTCCCCCCTTCAGTGCTGATCAGGTGGAGTCTCTGGTGTGGCTGTTAGAGGATGATTCCGCATGCTTTTTTGATCACTATTCCATCTGTTCTCAGCAGAAGCTTTTGGAGTGTATTCACTCAGTACAGACCCTTGTTAGACAGGCAGCATGTGATCCGTCCTTTGTCCAACCCATACTCTCAGCATGGTCTGATATGTTACAACCAGCCACAACCAATCCACAACAAACCACCTCTGCCATCAGACACCTACCTGCCCACAAGTCTGTCTCCCCATCATCCACGCCAAACTCAGTTGCAGCTCAGTATACATTGCTCCCAACCAGATACTCATATCCGGTCTCTGCAACCTGCACCTATTCTGCATTTAACACACCTGCCTCTTCTCAGCTGCCTGCTAATCCACAAAAACTTCCTCCAGCTACTGTTATCTCTTCTCCACCATATCCCAATCCTCCTTTCCAGTCTGCTGCACCCCTCACCTACAGAGCCCCAGTGACTAAACCCAAGAAAAAACGAAAGGTTTTTCCAACCAAGACGATCCTGCCAGTAACCCAACCTGCCACCGCACCAGCTAATCTAATCCAGTCTGACGTCCTAGTGCTTCCTATCCAGTCTGACGTCCCAGTGCTTGCTATCCAGTCTGACGTCCCAGTGCTTGCTATACAGTCTGACGTCCCAGTGCTTGCAACCCAGTCTGACGTCCCAGTGCCTGTTATCCAGTCCGATGCCCTGATGTCCGCTTTCCAGCCTGATGTTCTGGTACCCACCTTCCAGCCTGAGGTGCCAGTGTTCCAGCCTGAGGTGCCAGTGTTCCAGCCTGAGGTGCCAGTGTATCAGCCTGAGGGGCCACTGTTCCAGCCGGAGGTGCCAGTGTTCCAGCCGGAGGTGCCAGTGTTCCAGCCTGAGGGGCCAGTGTTCCAGCCGGAGGTGTTCCAGCCTGAGGGGCCAGTGTTCCAGCCGGAGGTGCCAGTGTTCCAGCCTGAGGGGCCAGTGTTCCAGCCGGAGGTGTTCCAGCCGGAGGTGCCAGTGTTCCAGCCAGAGGTGCCAGTACCTACTTTCCAGCCTGATGTGCCCGCTCTCCAGCCTGATGTAACCGCCTTCCAGCCTGATGTGCTCGCTTTCCGGCCTGGTGAGCCCGCTTTCCGGCCTGATGTGCCCGCCTTCCAGCCTGATGTGCCCGCTTTCCGGCCTGATGTGCCCGCTTTCCAGCCTGAGGTGCCCGCCTTCCAGCCTGATGTGCCTGCTTTCCGGCCTGGAGAGCCCGCCTTCTGGCCTGATGTGCCCGTTCTCCGGCCTGATGTGCCCGCTCTCCGGCCTGGTGAGCGCGCTTTTCGGCCTGGTGAGCCTGCTTTCCAGCCTGATGAGCCCGCTTTCCAGTCTGATGTCTTATTGCCCGCTGCTCAGCTCGACGACCTGGAACCTGGTGCCCAGCCTGATGTGTTCCTGTCCGCTGCCCAGCCTGATGTGTTCCTGTCCGCTGCCCAGCCTGATATGTTCCTGTCTGCTACCCAGCCTGATGTGCCACTGCCCACTGCCCAGCTTGAAGTGCCTGCTGCCCAGCTTGAGGTGCCCGCTGCCCGGCTGGCCACCATGAACTTTCCCCAGCAACGGCTAGTTGGAGCGTCCGGAGGTTGCTCCTTCGAGGGGGGGTACTGTCAGGAAAGGTCCCCACCGCTGGTAATATCGATCATTTGGCGTGCAGTACTGAGGTCCACCAGCAGGTGTCTCCTGGCAGTTTGGAGTTGTCAGAAGAGCTTTTCCCTGCTGGTTTTTTGTCACCTTTGAGCCTCAGTACTGGAGTCCACCAGCGGAGGAATCCTGGCAGTATGGAGCAGGTATTCCCCTCTGCAGACAGGTGTCACCTGATTAGCAGCTGCAGTATAAATACCCAGCAGGTACACACATATCTTGCCTTGGTATTTTTCTTGAGCCCTGACCTGCAGCCTGCATCCTGTTTACCTGATTCCTGTACCTGAGACCTGATTCCTGGAGCCTGTTGATCCTGTTCCCTGTCTGTTTCCTTGCTCTGGACCCTGAGCCTTGTATCTGACCCGTCCCTCCTGTGATCCATCCATCCTCTCTTGTGGTGTTTATTTCCCTTCCACAGCTGCTGACCGCCCGTTGATGACCCTGGCCTGGCTCTGTTTATGATCTCGACAATCTTGTTTTAACAAAAATGATCAATTGTTCAGAGGAAAGGACAATCACAATAGAAATGTTATTTTCTTTCAAAAACCGGTTCAAAAAACGAAATATTTAAAATGACTGATTGTCTTTAAAAGCATGAAACAAACGCATACAGTAAGTTTCAATCATTCATTTACTGATTTACTGATGATCATTCCAATACTGCAAAGTTAGCAGGGCTGATTTACGTAGGGGCTGTCCACTAAAATGCATTCACTTTTTTTCTTTAAAGGAAAACTGCGTTCACGTTAATCAGCCAATCATATTCTAGCAAAAATATTTTTTTTTCCCTCACACCTGATTGCATATTTAAATTTGACACAGCTTCACCTTATTTCTTAGGGTACACTTTGTACAGTGAACAGTCCCTACTCTACATTAGTAAATCAACCCCAGTTAATCTTCAAATTAAAAGAGACAATGAGGTTGATGTACTAAAACTGGAGTGTGCAAAATCTCGTGCAGCTCTGCATAGAAACCAATCAGCGCCCAGGTTTTATTGTTAAAGAGGTTGTAAACCTCGGCAAAAAAACCCATAATATCTCATTATGAAGTATTTACCTTAGAACGATGCCCTGGATCGGCGTCGGCCCTCTAAGTACAGCGTGGACATCTTCCACTGGAGTTACTTCTGGGTTCGTGGCTCTGGCACTGTGATTTGCGTGGGAGCCGCCGGTCATGGCACGACTCCTGAAGAAACGGCACCAGCGACCCGTTTCTTCAGTGAGCATGTGCTGATGACGTCAGCAGCAGTGCATATACTGAATATCTCCTAAAGCTTAGGAGATATTCAAGGTACCTACAGGTAAGCCTTGTTATAGGCTTACCTGTAGGTAAAAGTGATGTAACAGGGTTTACAACCACTTTAAAGCTTAACTGAACAAGCTGAATTTAGAAGCTGATTGGCTACTATGCAGAGCTGCACCAGATTTTGCACACTCCAGATTTTGTAAATCAACCCCATTGTCCCATGTATGAGCGCCTCAGGAAAGAATTCCGGAAGAACTTTCCATGATTGTGCTCTTATGCCTGCTATAATAACTTAATACAAGTGAACACACCTTGTATATCTGACAGCAATGGCTCAGATAAAATAGCCCACCTGGAGACAACATTAGTGACAGAGGCTTTTGTACGTGCACGCATATGAACATGCGCTTGCTCCATGTGGACATGTATGGCCGTGTGTCAGCCTGCGCATATGAATTCGCCTTGAGAAGCCATTTTGCCTGCTGGCATGCCTTTCCTAACACCCCACTCCCTACTTCATCATAGTTTAAGCCAATACCTCTACACATACTGTATGCACACTAGTCTCTCTCATATGGCAGCTGCCTCCTACAATGTTTACATCCTCCCCTCAGGAACCTTCTCTTTGGGGCCTTTGTCAGTGCTGTACCTTCCATAGATTGTAATATGTATACCCATACTGTTGAAATGATGCCCCATAAAAGTCTATAAGAAGTTACTTCAGTGGTGCAGTTGATGCCATAGGATTTCTGAAAGGGGGATGTATACACTGTGGGCGGTCACCACTGTCAGAGAGAGGTAAGTGGGCAATTATGTGTGTATGTGGTTTTTGCTTAGAGTAGATTGGAGGGGGTAAGAATTGGTAGCTGGAAACGCTTTATCTAAACATGAACTTGTCTTTTGAAATGGACCTTCAACACAAACAACCAAATTTTTTTCTAGCACACTTACTAGCCTTTTGGTAACTATTGCAATTTGCATTAAAAACAGAGGTTTTAGTTGCACACATTTGCAAACATATGAGAAAGCCGCACTGCCTCCTCAAAGCTCCTCTGTAAAGTGAGTTAGTGTGGCCTGAAATACTGCCTTGGATATGCCCAAAATGTTAATGGCTTTGTACAAATAGAAGGGCTCATATACTTAAAGCGGAGTTCCACCCAAAAGTAGAAGACCTCCTCTCAAGGCTCCTGTTTGTGAAACTGAGCTTTTGGGGAGGAGGGGGAAGCAGGTACCCGATTTTGACAGGTATCCGCACCACCTTCCCCCCCCATCCCCCCCCCCCCGAAGTCTTCTGGCACACATGACAGATTCTAGAAAACTTCGGGACCAGTCACAGAGCACAGCACCACTCGCGCATGCGCAGTGGGAACCTGGCTGTGAAGCCGCAAGCTGTCACAGCCGGGTACCCATAGTGAAGATGCCAGGGCTGTTGAGGGAGGACATGGGGAGAACATGGCTGGGGTGAGCGCACCGCTGGATCATTGGACAGGTGAGTTAGTGTTTATTAAAAGTCAGCAGCTACAGTTTTTGCTGCTAACTTTTAATAAACAAAAAAATGACTGGAACTCCACTTTAATGTTCCTGAAGAAAATGGTATTGCAGATCCGTTCATTGCTAACCTTATGTCTGATGGTCTAGGCTCCTTGTGATGTGATCTCTGTTGAAGGGAATTATCTGCTATTCTGAACTACGATTCCTCTTCAACAGAAACCACATGGCGAAATGCCACTACATATTGTTGGTATTTACATGTCAACTGGTGGTCCTTGTTTGCTAGGACACAGGCAACATATGATGCCTAGTGTTCTTGCTTGCTAGGATGAAGATGGCCATTCAGGGCCAACCACTATGAAGTAGGCTTAGGCACCGCTAATTAGACATTGTTGGATATGTAATTAATTCTTTGTGGCATAAATTCAACAAGGTGTTACAAAGGAAATCTGGTTACAAAGGATGGGGAGATGGCGAAGGTATTGAATTTATTCTTCTCCTCAGTCTTTACAAAGGAATCAGGGGGCTTCAGTAACCAAAACTGCAGTGTTTATCCTCATGACACATCACAGGAAGCACCCTCATGGCTAACAGAGGACAGAATTAGAGATAGACTTGGGAAATCTAACATTAATAAATCACCGGGACCAGTTGGCTTGCACCCGAGGATCCTTAGCGAACTTAGTCAAGTAATTGCCAAACCATTGTTCCTCTTGTTTACTGACAGTCTACTAACAGGAATGGTGCCAGCTGATTGGAGAAAAGCCAATGTAGCACCAATATTTTAAAAAGGGCCAAAATACATCCCTGGGAATTATAGACCAGTTAGCCTAACATCAATAGTATGCAAGCTCTTAGAGGGGATGATAAGGGACTATATACAAGATTTTAGTAAAGAAAATGGTATCATTAGCAGTAATCAGCATAGATTCATGAAATCTTTCTTGCCAAACCAATCTATTAACCTTGTATGAAGAGGTGAGTTGCCATCTAGATAAAGGAAGGCCTGTAGACGTGGTGTATCTGAATTTTGCAAAAGCATTTGACACAGTTTCCCATAAACGTTTATTGTACAAAATAAGGTCTGTTGGTATGGACCATAGGGTGAGTACATGGATTGAAAACTGGCTACGAGGGCGAGTTCAGAGGGTAGTGATAAATGGGGAGTACTCGGAATTGTCAGGGGTGGGTAGTGGGGTCCCCCCAGGGTTCTGTCCTGGGACCAATCCTATTTAATTCGTTCATAAACGACCTGGAGGATGGGGTAAACAGTCCAATCTCTGTATTTGTGGACGATACTAAGCTAAGCAGGGCAATAACTTCTCCGCAGGATGTGGAAACCTTGCAAGAAGATCTGAACAAATTAATGGGGTGGGCAACTACATGACACATGAGGTCATGTAGAAAAATGTAAAGTAATGCATTTGGGTGGCAAAAATATGAATGCAGTCTACTCACTGGGGGGAGAACCTCTGGGGGAATCTAGGAAGGAAAAGGACCTGGGGGTCCTAGTAGATGATAGGCTCAGCAATGCCATGCAATGTCAAGCTGCTGCTAAAAAAGCAAACAGAATATTGGTATGCATTAAAATTGGGATCAACTCCAGAGATAAAACGATAATTCTCCCACTCTTCAAGACTCTGGTCCGGCCTCACCTGGAGTATGTTGTCCAGTTCTGGGCACCAGTCCTCAGGAAGGATGTACTGGAAATGGAGCGAGTACAAAGAAGGACAACAAAGTTAATAGAGGGTCTGGAGGACATTAGTTATGAGAAAAGGTTGCGAGCACTGAACTTATTCTCTCTGGAGAAGAGACGCTTGAGAGGGGATATGATTTCAATTTCCAAATACCGTACTGGTGACCCCACAATAGGGATAAAACTTTTCCGCGGAAGGGAGTTTAATAAGACACGTGGCCACTCATTAAAACTAGAACAAATTAGATTTAACCTTAAACTGCGTAGAGGGTTCTTTACTGTAATGCCCCGTACACACTGTCGGATTTTCCGACGGAAAATGTGTGATAGGACCTTGTTGTTGGAAATTCCGACCGTGTGTAGGTTCCATCACACATTTTCCATCGGATTTTCCGACCCACAGTTTGAGTTTGAGAGCAGGATATAAAATTTTCCGACAACAAAATCCATTGTCGGAAATTCCGATCGTGTGTACACAAATCCGACGGACAAAGTGCCACGCATGCTCAGAATAAATAAAGAGATGAAAGCTATTGGCCACTGCCCCGTTTATAGTCCCGACGTACGTGTTTTACGTCACCGCGTTTAGAACGATCGGATTTTCCGACAACTTTGTGTGACCGTGTGTATGCAAGACACGTTTGAGCCAACATCCGTCGGAAAAAATCCTAGGATTTTGTTGTCGGAATGTCCGAACAAAGTCCGACCGTGTGTACGGGGCATTAGTGCGGCATGGATGTGGAATTCCCTTCCACATGCGGTGGTTTCAGCGGGGGGCATTGATAGTTTAAAAAAACTATTAGATAAGCACCTGAATGACCGCAATATACAGGGATATACAATGTAATACTTTTCGGGCCATTCTCTGCAAACCCTAGAGATGGTTGTGCATGAAAGTCTCAGTAGATCAGCAGTTTTTGAAATACTCTGATCAGCCTGTCTGGCACCAACAACCAGCTTGGTTTGACTTTCAGCAAGTCATCTTCACCATGTCTAGATGACTAAATGCATTGAGTTGCTGTCATGTGATTGGCTGATTAGCAATTTTTGTTTCCAAGCAATTGAACAGGTGTACCTAATAAAGTAGCCGGTGAGTTTATATTTGAAATCAAATCAGTTCAAAAGGGGGGCCAAGGGAGAAATGAAAGAGAGCAGCACCACCTAATGCCCCGTACTAGAGGTCGACCGATATATCGGCCGATATTTGGCGTTATTAATCGGCATCGGCAGCGGCCAATTGTGCTGATAAAAAAGGCCGATTGTAACTTCAGCCTTGACTTGCAAATGACTTCTGTAATAGAAGTTAAAGTGGAGTTTCACTAAAAAAAAAAAATTTAGATGTCAGCAGCTGCAAATACTGCAGCTGCTGACTTTTAAAATAAGGACACTTACCTGTCCCGGGGTCCAGCGATGTCGGCACCCGAGACCGAGCCGTCTCTCGATCCTCGGGTGCTGCCGCCGCCATTCACACTGAGGGAATCAGGAAGTGAAGCGTTGCCGCTTCACTGCCCGGTCCCCTACTGCGCATGCGCGAGTCGCGCTGCGAGTCTACACTGGTCCCCGTTGTGTTGTGGGAACTGTGTATTTCCCACAACACAACGGGGGTGGGCGGGGAGTCTGCGGCTAGCTGCGGCTAGCTATACCCGGAAGTGGGTGCAGATACCTGTATTATACAGGTATCTGCACCCCCCTCCCCCCTGAAAGGTGCCAATTGTGACACCGGAGGGGGGGAGGAATCCGATGAGCGGAAGTTCCACTTTAGGGTGGAACTCCGCTTTAATGCAAGTTGCCTTAAAGCGGTTGTATACCTATATTTGTAACTTTTACCTACAGGTAAGCCTATAATAAGGCTTACCTGTAGGTAAAAAAAATATCTCCTAAACCTGTAAGGTTTAGGAGATATTCCCCTCGCAATGAGCCGCTAACTGCAGCGGCGCATGCGCACAGGGGACTCTCGGCTGACAGCCCGGCATGCCGGGCAGAAGTCTCCCGCGCGCATGCGCGGGAGTGACGACATCGCGGCTCCGGCCACTCACAGCGCCGGAGCCGCGATACCCGGAAGACACGCCGAGGGGAGATGTCGGCTCCCTCGGCGTGGACCAGGTGAGATGCCGGCGCCTCGTTCTAAGGTAAGTATCTCATAATGAGCTAGTATGCGGTGCATACTAGCTCATTATGCCTTTTCCCTTGCAGGTGTAAAAAAAAAAAAAAAATGACAGCGGGTATACAACCGCCTTTAAGTTATCTGTGAAGTTTTCTTCTCTCCTCCTCTGGGCAGCCTGCCAAGTCTGATAAGAAGATACATTTGTATCTTTCAGGTTCTTTTTATCAACAGACTGAACTCCGTGGAGAAGTTTTCAGTTTAACCATTTAAAGACTAAATCTTTTCTGACACTTGTTGCTTACAAGTAAAAATCCTGTATTTTCTGCTAGAAAATCACTTAGAACCCCCAAACATTATATATATTTTTTTAGCAGAGACCCTAGGGAATAAAATGGTGATTGTTGCAATATTTTATGTCACACGGTATTTGCGCAGCGGTCTTTCAAACGCAATTAAAAAAAAAAAAAAATACAGTAATGAATTAAAAAAAAAACCTAAGCAGTAAAGTTAGCCCATTTTTTTTCGTCCAAAAGTTTTGATTACCTGTTTTTGTGTATTTAATATTTAAGATAGTTTTTTTTTTTTTTTCGTTTTCTAAATTATACATACAAGTGAACTGATTGGAATTTTGTTTTGTTTAATGTTTAAATGAAAAAAAATTTCTGTATTACTTAAGGTTGCTTTCACACTGGAGCAGGCATGCGTTGATGGTAAAACGCTGCTAGTTTTAGCGGCGCTTTACCGTCATTTTAGAGGCGCTATTCGGCTGCTAGCGGGGCGCTTATAACCCAGCTAGCGGCCGAGGAAGGGGTTAAATGCGCCCCTGAAGCGCCGCTGCCAAAACGCTTTGCAGGCGCTTCGGCAGCGGTGCACATTCATTTCAATGGGCAGGAGTGGTGGAGGAGCGGTATTGCACCGCTCCAAAGATGCCGTTTGCAGGACTTTTTTTTACATCCTGCCAGCGCATCGCCTCAGTGTGAAAGCACTCGGGATATCACACTGAGACTGCAGGGGAGCCATTTTACAGGCACTTTACAGGCGCTATTTTTAGCCCAAAAGCGCCTGAAAAACGCCCCAGTGTGAAAGGGGTTTAACTGTTATGCCACGTACACACGGTCGGACTTTTCGTCTACAAAAGTCCAACGGACGCTGACGGACTAAAGCTGGCTGGTAATCCGATCGTGTGTGGGCTTCTCCGGACTTTCAACTGACTTTTTTAGCCTCAAATCCGACGTACTTTAGATTTGAAACATGCTTCAAATCTTTCCGACGGACTCGAGTCCGGTCGAAAAATCCGCTCGTCTGTATGCTAGTCCAACGGACAAAAACCCACGCTAGGGCAGCTATTGGCTACTGGCTATGAACTTCCTTATTTTAGTCCGGTGTACGTCATCACGTAAGAATTCGACGGACTTTTGTGCGATCGTGTGTAGGCAAGTCTGTTCGTTAGAAAGTCCGCCGCAAGTCCGTCGAAAGTCCGCCAAAAGTCCGTCGAAAGTCTGTCGGACAGGCTGTCGGACTTTTGTAGCTGAAAAGTCCGACCGTGTGTACGCGGCTTTAGATTTTATGAGATGAAGGGAAAAAAGAAAAAAAAAAAAATCGGCCAAATATATCAGCCCAAAAAAATCGGCATCACATATCGGCCATCGGCCACCGCGATTTCTAAATATCGGCATCGGCCAGAGAAAAACCCATATCGGTCGACCTCTACCCTGTACACACGAGCGGAATTTCTGTTGGAAAAATCTTGGATGGTTTTTCCGACGGAATTCTGCTCAAGCTTGGCTTGCATACACACGGTCACACAAAAGTTCTCTGAACTTTCAACCGCTAAGAACACGGTGACGTACAACACTACGACGAGCCGAGAAAATGAAGTTCAATGCTTCCGAGCATGCCTCGAATTGTTTCTGAGCATGCGTGATTTTTTGCGCGTCCCAATTGCATACAGACGAACACATTTTCGGATAGGAACTTTTTCCGACCGAAAAATAGAGAACCTGCTCTCAATCTTTTGCTGGCTGGAATTCTGCCAGCAAAAGTCCAATGGAGCATACACACGGTCGCAATTTCCGACCAAAAGCTCTCATCGGACTTTTACTGGCTGAATTTCCGCTCGTGTGTACGGGGCATTAGTGCAGCAATGGTATAACATTTAATTCCAAGGATAACAGTAAAAACTCACAAGATTAAAATCATGTCAGTGCATGTGATAGTGTATTGGGGTTCCTCCACCCCTGGGGAGGATGAGCTGCAGTAGGAGATGAGAAAGCCACAGGTTCCGGCTGCACTAGTGGCTCCCAGTGCTTCCAGGGAATCAGGTAGACTCAGCTGATGCCGCTGACGTCACATCCAGAGGGGGGCCCAGGCACCTGCTGAGCAGGCAGGCCGGCTGCACTGTCTTATTACAGACACCAATCCTCTTCTGCCTCCCACTGCAGCGCGGCCAGCTTCTCCTCCTCTTTATCCCTCCGGCTTCACTGCAAGGGGATTGGTTTTAGCACACATTCCCCTTCCATCTACTGTTCGGGCCCCTCTGTGTGCCCCTTGCCCCTGCAGCGCTACCGGCTTCCCTCCTCTCCTCTAGATAGCTGCTGCAGGGCACATAGGGGGATGTTTCAGGATGGAGAGCGGGGGGAAGGGAGCGGTAAATATATAATTTATTGGCCCCTTCCTTTCCCGAATGAACAGTGAATGATCAGTACCAATTACTTCCTTGTTCATTCATCACTGAAGCATAGTAAATTGTGTTTCTGAATGAGCAAGAAGCCTCAGAGGGCTTCCAATTCATTTATCTGTGCAGGGGGGGCCTTGTAGGGTAGGCTGTATGGGGCCCTGTGATTTCTAACAGCAGCCCTGCTTACCACCACTGCAGTGACACACCCTGTTGTATTAAGTAGACATACCTTTGCTAGTCACCCTTTAAGGGACTACCAGATCACTTTAAATAGTCCTGTAGGGATGTGTAACTGCCATTTGTTATATACAAATATACTGTAGAAGAAAAGGGCTGATTATTTCATTGATACAAGATCTTCATTCTGATATGAAGCAAGTGTAATTATAAGCAGAGGCTGTGTGTCGGCAATTTGGACAGCAAATAAATTGGGTAATATTTCTTGTGAAAATAATAGATTAAGCCTTTATAAGTGCTGTCTTGGTGGATGTAGATAAATAAGTATATACAAAATCAGTTGCTGTTTTAAGCAAGATGGACTGTTGCTCTTTTTTTTTTTTTTTGCTTTGCCAGTAAACATAAATTACAAGAATATGTTTTATAGATTTATAATATTCCTTCCCTTTTAAGTGCCTATAGATAGAACTTCCTGTAAATTATTTCTGTATAAAGTGTAGCGTAGTTACAGTATATAGTCTAAACAATACAGAAGGTTTGGAGTGCCCTTTATTGGCTAACTAAAAGCAGAACTAAACTCTAGACATGTGCAATTCGTTTTGTTCTGAATTTGTTTTTTAAAGAATTTCGTCAAATTCGTTAATTCAGAAATATTCGAGTTAATAAAAACCCGTTTAAACACTTAAGGACCGATCCTCTTTTTGACATTTGTTTACAAGTTAAAATCAGGTTTTTTTTGATCGAAAAGAACCCCCAAACATTATATATATATTTTTTCAGACACCCTAGAGAATAAAATTGCAGTCGTTGCAATACTTTCTGTCACACCGTATTTGTGCAGCGGTCTTTCAAGTGCAATTTTTATTTGGAAAAAATACACTTTTTTGAGTGTAAAAATAAGACAACAGTAAAGTTAGCCCATTTTTTTTCTATATTGTGAAAGATAATGTTACGCCGAGTAAATTGATACCCAACATGTCACGCTTCACAATTGCGCCCGCTCGTGGAATGGAGGTGTGGGCTGCCTGGGAGCAGGGGGGGGGAGTACCGCCGGCAGCCTGGGTTGTATGGGAGTCGTTCTCCCAGCGATCGAAGGGGAAGAGAGAGAAGAGCCGTCGCCCGGTTGATTAGAGCGCCGGGAACATAACAGCTTTCATTTCAATAGTTGTTTGTTCCCCGCCACGAGCCATCATATACAGCCCCTCCTCTTTGTCCGGGAACTTTGATAGACAGATTACCCGTCCAATCCAATCCCATTCATGAAATTCATAAATACAGCTAAAATAAGAACATAGATCAATCTTTATATTAGCTTCTTCTAAATCCCTGTACAGCAGCAATTGCTCTGGTGGGCATATGAGCCAGTTGGGCCTTTGCTGCTTTAGTCCAAGGGTCTCCAAACGCTCAAAACAAAGGGCCAGTTTACTGCCCTTCAAATATTCGGGGGGCTGGACTGTGACTATCTATCTATCTATCTATCTATCTATTTATCTATCTATCTATCTATCTATCTATCTATCTATCTATCTATCTATCTATCTATCTATCTCTCTATCACGTGGGTAGATAATATACAGCTCGGTTCAGAGGGCAACTACTACAAAAGAGAGAAGGCTTGCTTTGAACCAGAGTGATATCTTTATCAATACGCGAGATACTCTCCACTGACACTGAACATCAGCAGTGGCAGATGGGTAGCATACGGTCCATAGCCAAATAGCTTCTTATGTGCAACCCATTCCGAATGCTTACCTCTGCCTTCAATGGACAGGGCTGTCACTAGGCCTCATTCTGATCAGAATTTCACTAATGGGGACAGCAACAACCTCCAAGGCTCCTGGGGCTATAACCTAGTAATTCCATATAAGATCTAGTAGACTTCTTCCCCAAATTCTCTTCACCTTACTTCTTCCTCCCTAATAAACCTTATATCCTTAGTCTATCTTCATCCATTGTCAATCCCTTCCCCAAATGTGATCACCCAAATTATCTCAGAAAGATCATTTTTAATTTCTGCACGGAGCGAATGGAGTCCACATAACTGTCATTTATTGAACAATTGAACACTTTTAATGAACAGTTTGTTTGCACAGACATCAGGCACTTGCAGTTTGATAGTTTGGGCATTAGATAAGGGGACAACACTGAAGCACTTTTTCTTTTAAGCTGTTAGTTTGGCATAGAGCAGTGTTTCTCAACTCCAGTCCTCAAGGCGCCCTAACAGGCCATGTTTTCAGGCTCTCCATTATTTTGCACAGGTGATTTGATCAGTTTCACTGCCGTAGTAATTACCACAGCCGTTTCATCTGAGGGAAATCCTGAAAACATGACCTGTTGGGGCGCCTTAAGGACTGGAATTGAGAAACACTGGCATAGAGGACCAGCAACTCAGCGCTTTCTCCTTGTCTCAAATGGAGACATACCCAAAAACCTCCAGAGGTAGCCTGACGAACAGTGCCATACTCCTCCAGGAGTTCCAGGGGAACTCGAGCGTGGTCTACATAGCGCCTTCCTATCTGCAGACTCTCACCACTCATGTTCTCTGAACTGGGACACACTCATTCATGTACTCTGTAGTGCTTTCTCTTAACTGGGGAAATCCAACAGTTAGAAAGAAAGGACACCACACAGGGAACCTAAGATTAATCAACTTTATCACCTTCTAGTATATATACATTTTTGTTTTTGCAAATAAAAATGTAATACATGACAAAGAGTTCCTAGAACACTACTTTAGACCCAGCCATCCAGTAAGAGAAGCCTGAAGCAGCATTGGCCTTTATAGGATCAGCACAGTTGTTAAATGGTTGGAACGTCCAACTAGCAGCACTAGGGTCGTCAGTTTGAATCCCAACCACAGCACTACCTGTACAGAGTTTGCTTGTTCTCCCTTCTCCCTGTGTCTGTGTGGGTTTCCACCGGGTCCCACACTCCAAGGACATATTGGTTGGTATGTTGGCCCTGGTATGTAGATATATAAATGTGAGTTAAGGATCTTAGATTCTAAGCCCCTTGAGGGCAGGGATTGATGTGAACGTACAATATGTGAAGAGCTACATAAATTGATGGCACTATATATGTACCAGTAATATATATAGGAGAAGGATCTCTTCATGTGGCAGACCAACTAATGAAAGGTGCTGGATGACATAGGAGAAGATGTGTTGGGTTAAACTGCAAATGTTCTGTAAAATGGAGCATTACAGCTACAAGCCACACAAGGAAATTTAGATTATGGGGGTATTCATAAGAGTAGATGATTTGTGTTGTTGACTTGTTAAGGGGTTGCCCTATGGGAGATATGTTGATTCTTCAAATAAATCCTTGACTTTTGGAATTCAGCAGTTGTGTGGCTTATCCCTTTGTTGTAATGGAAGTAGGCATCTTAATCTTTAAAGTCAAAACTTTTTTGTTTTCATTTTTAGATAGTGTCCCATTTGGGCGATTTCCCTTCACTTCCTGTCCCATAGCCAAAGGGAGAAAAAAAATCTCAGGCTGTCACCGGGGTCACCAAAACAAGTGTCCCAGTTGGAAGATTTCCCCTCTCTTACTGTATTAGAGACAACCCAAAATGTATGATTTTCTTCTGCTTTCACCTTGGTGATACCAGTAAAAAGGACAAATAGAGAGGGTGAAAAAAGGCACGGAATAAAAACGATAGGTGTTCTAATCCATCTCCTCTCTATCCAAAACGAAAAAAGTTTTACCTTTAGTTATATTTTAAGGGGAAATCTGCTCAATATTATGGCACACTTATCTTGCAGAGTGCTCTTCTCTATTGCAACAGCTCCAATCTCCCTTGTTGCTCCAATACCGGCACTTTCATCTTCACACAGTCTTCTTCCAAGTTTGTAATCTTCAGCTGTTTTGATTGATTAGTCCAGTATGATGTAACTCAGAGGTGTAACTAGAACCTTCAGGGCCCAAGTGCAAGAAACCATGAAAGGCTCCACTAACCGCCGGGGCTCGGGGCCCTTTTCATGAGATCTGGCTCTTTCCTCTGGTCCTGGGGCCCTTCCTTCAGAGCCTGGGGCCCTTCCCACTGTTCTCAGGGCTCTTTACTCTTCAAAACTTTAAAGACCCTTTAAATCACAAAAGTCAGTATGAAATTGCAGGGAAATCGCAAACAAGTTTCAAGACTTTGGGTGGCAGCAGTATAATAACCTCTCAGTGTGTTTCTGCTCCTACATTATGAACAAGCTGGGGGTGTGTACTTGATCAAACTTCTACAGTGGAGGTTAAGGACCTGGCTGTGCTATTATTTGGAGTTCCTGGGTCAAGAGGCTGAACAGAATTACACATTTTGGCAGGTCCAGCAATTAATATGTATGTAATTCAAATGGACATTCTGTCTACCTGCCCCCGAACCAATTTTTTTAAAAAGTCCATTTATACATATTTTAAAACCAGCCGTTTTCTGGCTGGTCACATGACCTCACAGGGCCTTCCTCACCTCCATCAGCAGCAGTTCTAATTCCTGCACAGAATACCACACATGTACTGACATCTGAGCTCTTTTCTGTGCAGAAGTCTGTGAGCTCAGGCTGGCACGTTGATGCACCCTCAGGAGGTGTGTCCATGATAGCCTGGGCTCACAAGTAGTGGGTTCATTGGTGTGTGTGTGGGTATAATTTACGCACATAAGGAGCAACGCTGTACGAGGCTGGAGTGATGATGCACCCTCAGGAAGTGTGTCCATTATAGCCTGGGCTCACAACTAGTGGGTTCATTGATGTGGGCATCATTTACCCACATAAGGAACAATGCTGTACAAGGCCGGTGTGATGATACACCCTCAGGAGGTGTGTCCATTATAGCCTGGGCTCACAATTAGTGGGTTCATTGGCGTAGGCGTCATTTATCCACATAAGGAGCAACGCTGTACCAGGCTGGTGTGATGATGCACCCTCAGGAGGTGTGTCCATGATAGCCTGGGATCACAATTAGTGGGTTATTTATTTATTTTTTCAATATCTTTTATTGAATTTTCTTTATATTATATACAAAATTAATAACATGCTTTTAATCACAAAAATTAATTTCCATCAAAAACTAGTTACCAGTAACCTCTAGGCCCAGCCCCCCCACTGCTCTGGATCTAAATCCTAGATAACTATCATCCACTATGCACCTACCCTTTACCCTCTATCCTGGTCAAGCTCCGATTATTTCTGCAAAGCTCATTGTATGCCTAAATGTATGCCATTCCTTCCATTTTTCCTCAAATCCTGCCCATCCCTCTTCCCCACTAAATCTCAGATACTCCATGTTATAAATATCATCTACTCTATTACACCAACTCCTCATTGTAGGGCTCTCTGGATCCTGCCAATGCCTAGGGATTAGGCTTTTAGCTGCATTCAATAGTGAGGGAAACAGGGTTCTCATATATTGGTTGACTTGAGTTTTCGTCAAATGGAATAAACACTCCCACGGATCTTCTTGGACCACCACTTTTGTTATATCTTTTATTATCTGTATTATTTCTCTCCAATATTGTCTAATTTTTGGACAAGTCCACCAAACATGAGACACGGTTCCCCGTCCTCCTCACCCCCTCCAGCAGCACTGCGGGGTCTCCCTTTGGTACTTATGGGCCTTACCTGGGGTTATATACCACCGTGTTAAACTTTTAAAACTCATTTCTATCATATTACTATCCTGTGACGTTACAAATACCGAACTCAAAATTTTCCTCATCTCCATCTCATTCACCTGTGTCCCCAATTCCTCCTCCCATTTACCGATGTATGGTGGCTTCCCCATCCCAACTCTTTCCATCCAATTTTTATATATTATAGATATCCCCCTCCTTTTTGCTGTGGCCGTACAGAGTTTCTCCATCGGGACCAAATTGTCTGCTGACCTCACTGATTGAGGAAGGGATTCAAAGAAATGTTTCAGATGGACATACCACCACTCATCTATTACCATCAAATCGTTTTTTTGTTTTAACTCTTGAAATGTGCAAAACCTACCCTTCAGCATTACATCCTTTATTTGTGCATTCTGCTTTTTAATCCAGTTTCCAAACAAACTGCTTTTCCACAGTGGAAAATACATGGGGAATTATATCTCCTTTTTTCTTTTTTGTGTATCATATCCCAAATCCTAGTGCTTTCAGTGTCATCTTATATGTTTTCTCTCCTATATTCCTAAAATGTGCGGGAACCCAAATTAGTGGGTTATTGACACTGGAATCATTTATCCACATAAGGAGCAATGCTGTACCAGACCGGTGTAATGATGCACCCTCCCGAGGTGTGTGCATGATGGCCTTGGCTTACAGGAAGTGGATTCAATGATACAGGCATCATTCAACTCAAAAGAGGGGCACCTCTGGACCAGGCTAGAGTGATGATGCACCTTCCCCAGGATGTGTCCATGATGACCTGGGGTGACAGGAAGTGGGTCCAATGACATGGGCCTCATTAAGGTCAGAAGAGGAGCACCGCTGGAACCTGAAAATTGATCTTTGGGATAAAGTGTCAGCAAGAAGATTATTATTGCAGCCAGAGCTGTTTTTCTTTCTTTTTAACACTGCAAAGCAACTGATAAAAACTAGGGAAAACTGGCATTCTAAACATTATATAAAATGAATGACACTCACGCCTTGGTGGTGTGATACTGTAATTGAGCCACTGCTGTATAATGCTGACCCCCTGTTGGGAGCAAAACATTTTTAAAGAAATGTTAAAAAGCGCTTGCTCCACCTACTCATGTTAATTACCTATATCTAGTGCCTTGGTATCTGTAGCTGGATCATAACAGTATTATAAACCAATAAGTGCCAATTCTCTGAATCTCTCTCTCTCTCTCTCTCTCTCTCTCTCTCTCTCTCTCTCTCTCTCTCTCTCTCTCTCTCTCTCCCTCCCTCTCTCCCTCTCTCCCTCTCTCTCTCTCTCTCTCTCTCTCCCCATATATATAAGTTATGTAAAGTGCATAAATAAGTGACTCAATATTCAATACTAATACTAATATTAATTGAATAATAAATATATCCAACTGACTATAAATAATATTGTGACATACAGTAACAAGTGCATAAAGTGATATAAGTGCAAATGCAAAACAAAGTATTTAAAATTGCTGTTGTGCTCCGTGCTCCAATGGTTTCTTTGTATCCAACTCTTGGGGGCTGTAATAGCTCCACACTCACCAGATTGGTTGGACTCCTTTACCTTATGGCAAACGGAGTCTACTGTGCTTTTAGGTCTTTTGGGGGGGACCTATCCCACTATGATGTCCTCTGGTGCTCCCACTGACGCTATAGCCTCCTATAAGCTCCCCACCTCTCCAGGACCAAAGTAGGCCGGTATTCAATATATAAAGAGAAACTCCTTTTAGTGTAAGATCCTTAAAACATTTTATTAGACATGGGCATCTTACATATTAAAATCTTTTTAAAATAAGTAGAAAAGTCCAACTGGAAGTCACAAATATTGCGGCTGGCTGGCACGAATAGAAGTCGCTGCCTGTGGAAAAGCATACATTCCACTGTCAGAGCCAGTAGTGACATGTAAGGGATTCGGGCTTGACGCGTTTCGTCATCTAAACGCGACGTTATCAAAAGCAGCAAAACTGGCATTCTGCTTTTAGGATAACTGGGACTCTGGGATTCATACAGTATTTTTCCCCACCCTTCCATTTACATAACATAGGATATGTACAGCCCCTATTTCTTCATTGTTCTCTAGTGATATCAGCCAAAAAGCAATTTTTCTTGACATAAAAAGAGATGTTATTTTTATGATAATGTATTGCTTTTTGTATTGCAGTCTGGAGAAACAGTAATTCTTTAATAAAACCATAATTGCTCCATGTTTCTATCTTCTAAAAAGTTGCAGCTTTGGTACCAGGTTATCACTATTCCTAATACTGAGAAAATAATTTTCAGTGCCGTCTTTATTTTCCATTTAGAATGCAAAGCGTCAAAATACCTTTTTCTAAGTTCCTGACTATGCTCTTGTTTTCCGTGTCTTCCAGTCTTCCCCAGAGAAGGTGGTTGGAGTCATTCTGCCCATATGATCACTACAGCGAGAATCCCTGCTGATAAGCCTGTCCGAATCTCCTTCAGTCTTAATGACTCTCCAGGTAACGTTTATCCTTTTGAGCTCAGAAAATGTCCTGATACAATCTGATCGCTAGCTTTACCTATCATGGCTTTTCATAAACGCACTTCAAATTTATATAGATAACAGGCTGTTCAGTTACACTTCGTAATACAGGATTTTTTTTTTAATTAAAATTTAAAAGTAAGGTAAATAGGTTCATACATGGCCATATAACCTAGATTTCTCAGTCCGTGGCATCGGCTGTGAGAAGACCAGAACAGTGCCTGCTTATGATTGGATGCAAGGTGCTGTTCCGCTGACAATTTTTCATCCATCATCTTTTTTAATAGAAGGATGTGAGGCAGAGTGGCGCACCCAGGGCCCTCCACTGATCGCATTCTGGCCAGTTCATTAGGAACTGGTTGAAATGTACTCCATGTCATTCCGGGCAAAGTCTTCTCAAACCTGGAGTTTAGATATGCCAGTTTTTATATACTTACATGGATCCAGTTTTGACCAATGTATGCTGTATATGTATGTGCCATACTGGTGAGAACCCCCTGGAAGTTGAAAATTGCTGTAGCAGGCACTACTACACCTGTGATTAAAGAGGAACTGCAGTCTGCTCACATAATTTGTAATAAAAATATCTTTGCCATTCTGAAGCTTCCCTCCAACCACTTTGCATATTATTTTATATATATATACTGTGATTCTGCACTTGCCAAATTTGCTGCAGAAATTTCCCTCCACTGAGTCTGGCTGCAACCATTTTAACTGTGGGCAGCTGAAGCTGCTTCCTGTTCACTTCCTGGATTTACAGACACACAGAGGCACACCTCCAGCTCTGCAGCTCTCATTGGCCCTCTTTTGACTCATCCTCTCTCCCTTCCTGGCAAACTCTCACGAGAGTGAGAGAGAGCGGTGCATGATGTCCAGAAAAGAAACAGGAATTGGGCTGTATAAGGTATTTACTGGCAGAAAAAAATGTTTTACTATCGAAAGTTAAAACAACAAGGGCAGAAGATTTAATAGATGGAAAGATGAAAAAATGACTGAAGTTCCGCTTTAATCTAGTGGCTGCTGAACACAGGATATTGCTCTCCCACCATCGGTGCCATTCAGGGAACACTTTGCATTTGTTCAATGAACGCAAAGCGTTCTCTGATTGGACAAGGAGAGAAGGTGGGGTGCTAATGTCATCTCCACCTCATCCAATCGGTGAACACTTGCATTTGAAGAGAAAATGCAAAGTGTTCTTTGAATGGTGCCCATGTTGAGCGGGCAACCTCCTGTGTTTAGCAAGCAGCAGGCAGCCACTTCCAGAAACTAGTGGTAATCACTGTAGTGGCAGTGCCCACTACAGTGATTCCCAGCTTCCCCCGGGATCTCACAGGTATGGCACATACACACTTTTAGAGGTTCAAGCTGGACCATATAACTATATAAAAGTTGCCATACCTGGAATTCAGCTTTTGAACACACCACCCTATGGAGCTTACACAAGTTTGTTGATGTCACCCCCTCCCACGGGTGACAGTATACCACGTAATGAGGCCAAGTTAAAGTCTTCCTTAAACATGGATGCACTGGGTATTTAGCGACCCCTCTCACAGAGCCAAAAGGAAAAGGTATAAGTGGGTTAGGGAACGGGAGAGGGCTGAGAGGCTGATAGTTTGCTTTGAAAGTACAAAATGAGTCTCTTTTTAAGAAAAACTGTTATGATTTGGACTTATCCTGAATTTTAAGTCTTAAATAATAATATTTGCGCAATTTTTTTTTTTAATGAGCCCGTACTTATACTTATTACTAGGAAAATTACCATGTTCTTTTTATAGCAGTCATAAAGGGAAGGTGTTACTGTTACTATAGCCTTCCTACAAAACCACATCACCCTGATCCACATGGGAGGTGACCAAGCTGTATTCTCCACTAGAGAAAAGTCACCTGTATTTTAATGGTTCACTTGGAGATCAGCATTATTCTACAACAACCACTCAAACTCTGTGACCACAGAAGCAAGATTGTCGCCCAATCTGACCGAATACAGGGGATCAAGTTAATTTCATCTGATGCATAACCTCCAATTGTCCCTCAATTGGAGGGACTGTCCTTATACTGGAACCAAATTGATTTGTTCCTCTTTCCAAAAATGTCCTTCGTTTTGACCTGGAGCATACACATCTATAAAAATGTGCAAATTCAACTGCTAGATATATTGCACTATGCTAAACCTTTCATCCAACCTTGAATTCATTGCATTTGTTATTTTTTAACCAGTGAAAGGGGAAAGTCGTGATTAAAAAAAAAGCACATTTTTGAGAACTATTTTATTTTTATATTTTCTCTCAATTCAATCTTTTGCACATACTATTTGCTACCAACAAGTAATTTTACATAATCATAGTTATGGTTTATATTATAGATAGATACAAAACATTAAATTGAATATGTTCATGTTAATTCCAACTTATTGTGAACTTTTCAATTGGCAAACAATATATCTATAAATGACAATCTAATATTTTATTATTACACAGAAAGTTTATTATAACACCTTTTTTCTGTAATATAGAATAATACTCTGAAAATGTTGACAGCTATATTGTATTTGTTATTATTTGATATTTAAAAAAAAAAAATTAAACGAGAAAAAAAAAAAAAGCACATTAATGGGTTTAAGCAGTATGTGTAACTGTGACTGTGGAAGGGGTGTCTCCTACATACCTTTAGCAAAAGGTGCTCCTCTTTTTCAAGAAAATTGGGAGATATGTCATGATTACCATGTAGACATGTTAAGTAGGAAGCAGAACCTGTATTTGTATTAAGCAAATACTGTATAGCTGCTCCCACATACTATATATTATATGGCTAAAGTTGTGTGGACTGTTTGGATGCCCATTCAAATTATTGCCGGGTTCCCTTACTCGCAATGGAGGCGGCATGCACCCGACAGCTGATAGAAACATCAGCTGGGGTGCTGACATCGCTGGACTCCAGCACAGGTAAGTGTCCGATTATTAAAAGTCAGCAGGTGCAGTATGTGTAGCTTCTGGCTTTTCATTCTTTCAGCGGTGGGCGGACCTCCGCTTTAAAGGGATTGTAAAGCTTTGTTTTTCTTTTCTAAATAACAAACATGTCATACTTACTTTTACTATGCAGTTCGTTTTGCACAGAGTGGCCCCGATCCTCCTTTTCTGGGGTCCCTCAGCGGCGCTCCTGGCTCCTCCCCGCATCGAGTGTCCAGGTCGGAGAAGTACTCTCCTTGGTGGACACTCTTGCGGGAGCGCTCCCCGGTCCAACTTCTGTGCCCATTCACACGGAATACAGGACTTGTCCCCGCCCCTCGGCGCTGCGACATTTGATTTAATTGACAGCAGCGGGAGCCAATGGCTGCACTGCTATCAATCCATCCAACCAGGACAAGAGACACCAGCTAGAGCTGGTATGCTCGTTCCCAGCCGGAGGATGATAGCATTCAGGTAAGTAAAACGGGGGGGCTGGGGGGCTGCAGCACCACAGAAGGTTTTTCACCCTAATGCGTAGAATGCATTAAAGGGGTTGTAAAGGAATTTTTTTTATTTTTTAAATAGCAAACATGTTATACTTACCTCCAATGCAGCTCGTTTTGCACAAAGTGGCCCCGAACCTGGTCTTCTGGGGTCCTCGGCGGCTGTCTCAGCTCCTCCCCTCAAGAACTAATCACCTTCATGCATGCTCCCTCGCATGGTGTTTAGTTCTTGCGGGCGCGCACCCGTGATACTGCCGGCGGCTATACAGGCTCACTGTATCACTCGGCCCCGCCCCCCGGCGCGCCGCGTCATTGGATGTGATTGACAGCAGCGCGAGCCAATGGCTGCGCTGCTTTTCTGCTTTTAATCCATCCACTCTAGCCAATCAAAGGCCAGGCTGAGCGGCGAAGAGGGCATCGGGGGCGAGCGCAGCAGGTTTAGGGGCTCAGGTAAGTAAAACGGGGGGGCTGGGGGTGGGGCGGTATTGTCGGATGTTTTTTCACCTTAATGCAAAGGATGTATTAAGGTGAAAAAACGCAAACCTTTACAACCCCTTTAAGGTGAAAAACCATGAGGGTTTACAACCCCTTTAATCTATAGAAAATGTATGGAAGGAGCTGAAACTTCGAGTTGCCAAGCAACTGCCAAGAAACCTTAAGGATTTAGAGAAGATCTGTAAAGAAGAGTGGACCAAAATCCCTCCTGAGATGTGTGCAAACCTGGTCACCAACTACAAGAAACGTCTTACCTCTGTGCTTGCCATCAAGGGTTTCTCCACCAACTACTAAGTCATCTTTTACTTGGGGATCAAATACTTATTTTACTCACTGTACTGCAACTCAATTTATAACATTCCTATCGTGTTTTTTCTGGATTATTTGTTGATATTCTGTCTCTATCATTTAAAATACACCTATGATAACAATTATAGACCATTCATTTCTTTGTAAGTGGGCAAACTTACAAATTCTGCAGGGGATCAAATAATTATTTTTCCCACTGTACATGAGTAAAAACTATACTAAGAAACAGGGTTTTAAAAATATTAAAGCACATCTTCACCTCTATATTATCATCCTTCCTCTCCACCCCTTCTCCGGTCCTCTGCTCGATAAGAGATCTTTTTTTTCTTATTTTCTTTCTTTCTTTACTTTTTTTTTTAATTGAATTTCTCTGCCCCCCCCCCCTTGCACATCAGTTGACTAGACACACAATGTACCCTGTTCCCCCTTTACCTCCCGGGATATGAATGTCACACATTCCAGTAGGAAACGCCTTTCATTCAGTAAAAGAGGAGCTGCGGGCCTAGCGGGGCATTATCAAGTAATGTGCCGGCTGAACCTGGAACAGCTGGCAGGCCCTCAATGACATCACGTTCAAAAGCTGAATTCCAGGTATGGCAACTTTTATATAGTTCCATTGGTCCAGCTTGAACCATGGCGGTGCTGGACCGAGTGCTGCCAGAAGACAGGAGGATCTCCATTGGACAATGCTGAAACCACTGGGTGGATAAGTATCTAAAATGTGTTGATCTCACTACCATTAAGGTAAGGGTAAAAAAAAAACAGGGGTGGGGAAGGTGAAAAACTGCTTTAAAATAAGATAAGGGAGATGAAGCTGATCACATATTTATTTAGATCAAAACATTTTTTGTTGCTTTGCGCATGAAATCAGCTTAAAGAAACCATTTATAAAAAAAACATTGATGTTGCCATTGCTGACTTCTCTTTCTTAGTGTGCTAGTTGCCTGGCCATTAGAGAAGAAAGCATGGCCGGTGCTGTTTAACCACTTCCCGCCTGGCCTATAGCGGATTGACGTCCGGGAAGTGGTTGCGTTATCCTGACTGGGCGTCATATGACATCCAGCAGGATAACATGCCGCCGCGCGCCCGCGGGGGCGTGCATCGCGGCAATCGGTGGAGAGGTGTGTCAGCCTGCCACACCGCTCCACCGATCTTGCTAAAGAGCCTCCGGCGGAGGCTCTTTACCACGTGATCAGCCGTGTCCAATCACGGCTGATCACGATGTCAATAGGAAGAGCCGTTGATCGGCTTTTCCTCACTCGCGTCTGACAGATGCGAGTAGATGAGAGCCGATCGGCGGCTCTCCTGACAGGGGGGGGTCTGCGCTGATTGTTTATCAGCGCAGCCCCCCTCAGATCACCACACTGGACCACCAGGGATCGCCACTAGGACCACCAGGGAAGGGGCAACATGTGGATGGCCAGGTATGTACCCCATGGCCATCCACATGTGCCCAATGTGCCCAATCTGTGCCAATCAGTGCCCACAAATGGGCACTGATTGGCACCATTATGTTTCAGTTATGCCCGGCAATGCCACCAATTAGTGTCATCAGTGCCACCAATCAGTGTCATCAGTGCCACCTGTCAGTACCCAACTGTGCCCATCAGTGCCCACCTATCAGTGCCCATCAGTGCCACCTATCAGTGCCACCCATAAGTACCCATCAGTGCCACCCATATGTACCAATCAATGCCACCTACGAGTGCCCATCAGTGCCACCTATGAGTGCCCATCGGTGCTGCCTATGAGTGCCCATCAGTGCCACCTATGAGTGCCCATCGGTGCCACCTATGAGTGCCCATCAGTGCCGCATACCAGTGCCACCTATCAGTGCCCATCAGTGCCGCCTATCAGTGCCGCCTATCAGTGCCCATCATCAGTGCCCATCATCAGTGCCCATAAGTGCCACCTCATCAGTGCCACCTCATGGGTGCCCATCAGAGCCGCCGAATCAGTGCCCGTCAGTGCAGCCATATCTGTGCCCATCATTGAAGAAGAAAATGTACTTATTTACAAAAACTTTTTACAGAAACAAAGAAAAACTTGTTTTTTTTCAAAATTTTCGGTCTTTTTTTATTTAAATAAAATAATAACCGCAAAGGTGATAAAATACCACCAAAAGAAAGCTCTATTTGTGGGAACAAAATTATAAAAAATTTGTTTGAGTGCAGTGTAGCATAACCGCGCAATTGTCATTCAAATTGCGACAGCGCTGAAAGCTGAAAATTGGCCTGGGCGGGAAGGTGTCTAAGTGCCTGGTATTGAAGTGGTTAAGTAGCAATCTAAACAGGTTTTTAACCTAGTCTGGTGGCTTATGCAAACACACAAAACAAGAGATCTTCATTAAAATAGTGGGACTGAGCAAATGCCATGGGTACCTTAAATAATATTAGACTTGTGTGGTGGCATAGAAAGAGAGAGACGACAGCTCCAGATGCCTTCACATCATTTCCATGTTCTTAACCACTTAAGGACCGAGCCTCTTTTTGAGATTTGTTGTTTACAAGTTAAAAAAAGTTTATTTTTTGCTAGAAAATTAGAACCGCCAAACATTATACATTTTTTTCTAACACCCTAGAGAATAAAATGGTGGTTGTTGCAATACTTTCTGTCACACCGTATTTGCACAGCGGTCTTACAAGCGCACTTTTTTTGAAAAAAATACACTTTTTTGAATTAAAAAAATAAGACAACAGTAAAGTTAGTCCAATTTTTTTTTATATTGTGAAAGATAATGTTACGCCGAGTAAATTGTTACTCAACATGTCACGCTTCAAAATTGCGCCCGCTCGTGGAATGGCGACAAACTTTTCCCCTTAAAAATCGCCATAGGCGACGTTTAAAAAATTCTACAGGTTGCATGTTTTGAGTTACAGAGGAAGTCTGTGGCTACAATTATTGCTCTTGCTCTACCGATCTCGGCGATACCTCACATGTGTGGTTTGAACACCGTTTTCATATGAGGGCGCTACTCACGTATGTGTTTGTTTCTGCACGCGAACTCGTTGGGACGGGTGCGTTTAAAATTTTTTATTTTTTTCTTATTTATACCCTTAATTTTTTATTTTTACACTGTTCTTTTTTAAAAAAAAAAATCTGTCACTTTTATTCCTATTATAAGGAATGTACTGTAAACATCCCTTGTAATAGAAAAAAAGCATGACAGGACCTCTTAAATATGAGATCTGGGGTCAAAAAGACCTCAGATCTCATATTTACACTAAAATGAACTTAAAAAAAAAAATTGTCATTTAAAAAAAATAATAGAAAAAACAGGCCATTTAAGAGCTATGGGTGAAAGTGACATTTTGACGTCGCTTCTGCCCTGCATTGATATGGAGACAGGTGGGGGCCATCTGCCCCCTCACTCGTCTCCATACCAAGGAAGGCACAACATCCGATCGCCTCTGCCGCTGCCGATGGCTCCGGTAAGTGGTGGAGGGTACCGAAGCGCGGCGGGAGGGGGCCCCCCTCCCCCGCCACCGATAAAAGTGATCTTGCGGCGAATCTGCCGCAGAGACCACTTTCATCTGAAAGCGGACCGCCGGTCGAAGAAGAGGATATCAGGGTTATGGCAGTAAAAGAGTGGGGTGACCAAAGTCTAAAGGCATAGTACTTGTTGGTATTTGCTGGGGTGTACAGACTTTTTTAAGGTGCATTCTTTACGGCGCTTGTTCCACAATGTATATTATTGAGCACCCAAGTTTTATATTTCGCTTTGGAACGGCTTTACAATATTTCCTGTCCTTACAGGAGTTAAGAGTCTTCTCATCATTAAAAAAAACAACAACAGAGGATAATAAAAAAAAAAAAACAGACCGAGGTTTTAACCTTTCTTTACTCACAAATTTAAAAAGTGTTTGCTGGAGTCGGGTTTTAAAACAAAACTAAACTTCTTGGGAATGTTGGGAGCCCCCCAGGAGTAATGGTAATAATGAGCAATAGACTTTTTATCCTGCACTCCATAGAAAGAATGGTTTTTGCATCATATTTCAAGCAAATGTACAGCCATTTTTTTAGTGTACTTCAGAATTCCAGCAAGGAAACGCTGACATTGGAATCCCCAAAGTCTATAGGAAGCCATAGAGTGGTTTTGGCATGGGAGTTATGGGTGGAAAAACCCTTTAAGGACATGTCTGTCACAAGACTTCAGACAAGTAAATATAGTTATGTCATTAAAATGTATGGGATGGCTGCTGAGGTAATGAAATAGCAGAGCAGGTAGAGTTTATATTTACATACATCCAGCCTGTAGTGGAAAGGCTGCTTCTCTAATTAGCTTTAGCAACCTAATTAAAATCAACCGGATTTTTCCAGGGCTATGTTAGCTGCAGTATACCGTGCTTGCGTTAACCCTGAAGTCAGTAGGGTGCCTACAGCAGAACAACAGGCCTAATTTATCTGTGTATTTGACATTGGAACTGTAAAGCCTCGTACACACGATCGGATTGTTCGCCAACAAAACCGTGGAATTTTGTCCGAAGGGTGTTGGCCAAAACTTGTCTTGCATACACACGGCCACACAATTGTTGGCCAACAAATAAGAACGTAGTGACGTACTAGGTTGTTTTTCAGCTCTTTAGTGCCACCCTTTTGGCTCCTTCTGCTAATTTTGTGTTAGTTTTAGTTTGGTGAGTGTTGATTCGTGCTTTGTATTTCGCACTTTTCATTTTGCGCTTTTCAGTTAATTTCTGAACGGCCGTTCATCAACCAGCCATGTTGTGGAATCGGAGGAGATAACGTGTTATTTTTTATTGGCCTTGGAGTTGTTGCATTGACATTATTTTTTTGGTTGAATAATGATTTGATTTGGTATGTTTTCTATATTTTTGGACGCATAGAATGCACTTTTTGGTTAAGTTCTATTGGCAGATAGCATGTCTAATTTTATTTGTTTTTTTTTTTAATGCACAATAAAAAAATTGTGTAGAATAATACTTGGCTATGTGTTTTACTTCAAATGACAGTTTAGGAGTAGACAGTTACATTTAAAAAAATAGTCAAAAAGAAAAAGATAAAACTGTGCATAGGTAAATATAAAAACAAATTATAAAGCTGCAGTCCCTATGTATAACTTTTTAACTGTTTACTGTATAACTGTTTAATTTACATTTAAAAAAATACAATGTAAAATTGACAAGGGACACCAACATAGTTGTATCTTTGATCCTAAAAACTACAGGATAATAGTGTTGTGGTAACTTGTCCAAATAAGAAAAAAAAAACATAATAATATTATTCTTAATATCACTAGAAAAAAAAGCCTTTGAATATTTGTTTGCCATAACTCCATCAGTATCACCAGCAAAGCAGCTTCATTATTATCCCATTAAAGAAGAAGAGAATTGTGCGCTGCATTTCGAGATTTTATAATTTGCCGCGTCACAAATGTTAATTCTCCATTACGAACGCTAGTTTACGAGACCGACCGCTTCTGGCTCATCCTTGCTTCCAAGCATGCGTGTTTGTACTTTGGACTTTTGTCAAACGATCAGAAAATCCGACAACAGACATTTGTCCGTGGAAAATCCGACAACAATTCCTGTTGGAAAGTCTGATCGTGTGTGCGTGGCTTAAGTTGCCTGAGCGCAACCGATCACATTTACATGTGCAGTGGAAAACACTTTTTGGGGTTTTTAATGGTGCAATGGTGAATTCAAATAGATCCTGAAAGTTGAGGAAGCTCGGGTCATTTATCCTGGACCTGTTCTTTTGGGTAAAAACAACCCCTGATTATTTTAGATTTTTTCACAAAAATGTAAAAAAAGAAAACGCAGGGATACAAAGAACATCGCCCGTTTTATATTTTTGTGGTGCGTTAACTATATTGCAAGTTAGAATTTATTGTGTTAAATTGGAGCTCCACTGGCTTTTTTATTTTTTTTTGGTAAACATTAACATAATCACAAATAGACATTTGCAAACTCACTTTTTTGTAGATTTAGCTTGCCTGATGTCTGCTTTCATAGTAAAGAAGAAAAAATCTGTACGGCCATTTTCATCTTGCTTGTGGGCATGTGAAGCCCACAAGCATTTACTTCCTTCTTCCCTTGATGCTGAGCTACCAGCATGCCTTGCTCGTTCCCGCGCATGCTCAATGGTAACTATGTGGAGTGCCGTAAAGTTCATGGTTGCCATCACAACGGGCGGCGTCGCAGGACGTTCCCGCCCCCTTGTGATAGCAAAAAAAACTGTACACAAAAAAGGCAGAGGAAGCAAATGCCATTTTGAACAGAGAGCGGCAGAGGACAGGTAAATCGTGTCACTTCCAATATTGAAATCCCGCAATAACTCGCAGCAGGCCTCCGCAATGACTCCTGGGAACAATGACACAAGCTCCCAGGAGCCAGTGCGGCTAAAAGGAAATTACGAAATAGCCACAAATTACCCGCCCATATCCGCAGAATCCACAGACAGGAAATAGAAGGAAGATCTGCAAAACACAGGTACAGTTGAAAAAAAAAAAAAAAAGTTCAGTTTATAAATGAGTACATTGTAATTTACATTGTAAAGTAATCTGATTGAGCTAATGTTATAAAATAGGGAGGAACTCCGCTTTAAGACAGCCCTTTAAAAATAATGGGCTGCCAATACATCAAGATGTCCTGAAAGAGACGTGTCACAAAATCTGTAAAGAATGCACAATGGAGCACTGCGTGTGCATTGCCTTATTGCATTGGAGTGCCATTCAAAATGAAATGCGTTAGGGTGCACTACAGTGCATGTGATGTATGTCAGTGCATGTTTTGGTAATGTGCTGTACAGAAATGCAATAGTGTAATTGGGCCTTAAGGAAAAAACTAAACTACCCCAAATACACCCAGCCATAAAAAAGAAAAATCTAAATTAAGCAAAAAAAAAAAAAGAGGAAACCTTTTTTTCTTTTCTTTTCCAATTATTTTTATTGAGAATTCAAAAAGGATTTGTTTCCAATACATTACATCCAATACAAAAAGTATGCCAACATATAATAACAATACATAAAGTTCAAAGACATTGCAGGTGTTGACTATGAATATATTTCGAAGAGCACACCTCTTAACCCAATGAGCTATCAAGAATATTCAACACAAGGATATAAAGGGAAAGGAGTATATCTATGCCCATATTCCCTATCGCACCTCTGAATGCAGATTTGAAAGAGGCGTAAACCTCCACTGCGCTATCCATTTCCATCCATTAAAGGGACTTTCCTAAAATTTTTGTGTTAAGTGCTCAAGTCGAAAAACCCATCGTCGTTGATCATTTCTTATTTGGGGAACTGCTGGAGGTGCATTTGATGAAAATACGGACTGCAGAATTGACTGTATATGGGCACTACAGTGCATGCTCATTTCATTGTAACACATACAAAACTCCATGTGCACTCTATTTAAATAATTCAACTCAATTCAACTCCAAAAAATGTTTCTGTAACTGCTGATGGAGTGTTAGCTGGAGTTCTTTATCTTTTTTCACCCATTGGCGCAGGCCTTACACAAATATGCAGCCTATTGGCGCCTGGTCCTTAGTGCCATGGGGGCGCAAATTTGCGTGAATTGTTCCCAATATACCTGTGCCGAGAGCGTGCTTGTTGTGCGCTCCCAACACAGTTTACCATCACCTAACCAAAAGCTCCCGATCGCTCCTTGCCATCGGGAGTTTCTTTGGACCCTATGACCGCTGTGACAGCCAATCACAGCTGTCACATGATCTTAAGCCGTGCCTCGCCTCCCGTCATCATAAAGGGCCGGGAGGCACCGGTGCTAAGAGGTTAAACTAGTCATTCCTTTTTTTTTTTTTGCGAATAGGTAGAGGAACTCCTCCCTTCCGAGCCACATTTTGTCTTTGCCATTTACCCAACTCAGAGCACTGTTCCTTGGTTCTGCCGCTACCCGCCTTCCAGTACTGCCCCTTTTAGAGAATACAGAACCAAGTATCATTTTGTGGTGCAAAGTAATTTTGTATGGGATTTTTTTTAAATTATCTTTATTTATCAAACCTTTTTACAAAAAATTTTTTTTAGAAAACATATACACATACACACATCTACAGACAAAAAAGGGATGAATAGTGTCTTGTTCACATTTAATATTCAGATCATTCTATATAACTTCATGATCTTTATTAGCACCATCAGTATACATTACTGTATAGATTCATTAACCTATCTTAGCACGGCCCCTGAATCTATCACACATTACTATCATAATACCCTCCTTCATAATACCCTCCTTCCATACCAATCACCCACCCTACAAATCCAAAAACAAAAAAAAAAAAATAATAATTTCTCTCACTTTCTCCAACTGTTCATCACAATATTTGCTCCATCTATATCCCCATTTTCTTTCCCCTACCGCGGCGAGACTCTGGACTCTTCCCACAGACTTCCTGTATATGGTCAACTCCCTCTCTCTAGTATTATCCTCTCCTCTAAGGATCTCATCGCTCCCATTTCCCATTCCCACTCCTCTATGGAGGGGGCTATTTTGTATTTCCACTTTCTAGCTATAACGGTACGCGCCGCAGTAATATAGTATTTCAAAGTTCCCTTTTTTATGTTTTTTATTGATCCAGGGATCATTGACAATATCGCCTTATATATATCCGGTTGTATCTTTGCCCCTGTTGTATCCCTATAATTTTTAAACACCTTTTCCCAGAATGGTTGAACTTCTGGACAAAAATACCAGATATGCGACATTGTACCTCTTGCTCCTTCACATCTCCAACATCTATCTGAGTTATCTGAACTTATTTTGTTCATCTCCACTGGGCATATATACCATCTGGCTAGTATTTTATCATTTCTTTCTTGATGCCTAGTGGAAATTGACAGTTTATGTGTTACTATAATTGCTTTTTCCCATTCAGCTCTGGGGAGAGTTTTCCCTAGTTCTTCCTCCCATTTTTTATGTATTGTAACTCTACCTCCTTGCTTTCTGAAATTAAGTATTTATACGCAACGGATAAATTATGCAGGGGTCTATGTTTCTGTAACAATATTTTTTCTAACCCTAAAAGTGGTCTATTCAATATGGACTCCTTCATCAAAGATGAAATAAATTGCTGAAGTTGCCCATACTGAAACCATTTCTTGCTATGTTCGGCACCAAGGGTCTCCAATGGGGGGAGTTTATTCTCTTCTAATATTTCTACAATCCTCGTATCATCCCTCCTCTGCCAATTCAGAAAGGTCTTGGTTTTAAATGCAAGTGGGAATTCCGGGTTGCTAAAGAGGGGGGTCATTGGGCCTCTCAATGTAGATCCTATCCCCCTCCTTATCAAATCGTCCCATACTTTCAAAGTTGACACGACCAAGGAGGGCATATCCCCCTCTCGGGGTCTATATTCCTTCTTAATCCAAGGTAATGATTTCAGTTTTATGTCTGTGACTTCTTCCTCCAATTTTACCCATTGTTTGCAATCCATATTATGGAACCAATCCACAATCCTGGTTATAAAAATTGCTTTAAGATACAACGAGATATCTGGGAGAGCCAGTCCTCCATCTTTTTTTGATCTATATAGTGTATTCCTGTTTATTCTGGCGCTCTTTTTTGCCCAAATAAAACTTCCTATAGCCTTACGAATTTGATTCATTATGGTTCTTGAGGGATTTAAAGGTATCGTCTGGAATATATAAATGATCTTGGGCAGTATGTCCATTTTTACAATATTAATCCTTCCCATCCAGGAAAAGGTCCCTTTATCATAAAGTTGTAGCGTCTTTGTAATCTTATGTATTAATGGGAGATAGTTAAATTCCTGTATCCTTTTCATCTCTCTAGGGATAAAAATTCAGAGGTATCTAATTGCCTCCTCCTGCCATTTAAATGAAAAGTTTTTCTTTAGGAGCTCAACCATAGAGTTAGGCAGAGAAATATTTAAGGCCTCAGATTTATTATAATTCACCTTAAAATTACTCAGATCTCCAAATCTTTTAAATTCTGCTATTAGATTTGGTATAGTCACCAATGGATTTGTGATGTACAATAACACGTCATCTGCATATACTGACATTTTATATTCTATCTCACCAACCTTAATGCCTTTAATATCATTGTTCTTCCGAATCGCTATTAATAGGTGTTCCATAACTAATATATACAGAATTGGGGACAATGGACATCCTTGGCGAGTTCCATTGGTGATATGAACCGTGTCCGATAACTCCCCATTAGCTCGTATTCTAGCCATTGGGTTATGATAAAGGGCCATTATTTTATCCATCAGTAGGGGACCAATCCCCCACTGCTTTAATGTCTCCTTGAGAAAGCTCCATCCCACCCTGTCAAATGCTTTTTCGGCATCCACTGCCAACAAGCAGGATGGGATGGAGCGTCTCCGGGCATATTCCACCAATGTCAATGTTTTTAACGTATTGTCCCTCGCCTCTCGTCCTTTTACAAATCCCACCTGGTTTAAGTGTATGTGTGCTGGTATTATTGGGGTAATTCTGTTGGCAATAATCTTTGAATACAATCTAATATCAATATTAGTCAAGGAAATAGGTCTATAATTGCCACATATAGAGGTATCTTTTTCGGGTTTAGGTATGAGAGAGATATATGCCTGTAGACTATGTGGGACAAATGGTTGAGAGGTAGACACTGAGTTAAAAGTCCTCTTAACAATAGGGATTAAGACATCTTTAAATGTTTTGTAAAACCGAGGGGTAAAACCATCCGGGCCTGGACTTTTCCCTATCACTAATGAATCGATTACTTTTTGTATTTCTATCTCTGAAAATTCTTGTTCAAGTTGTTCTATTTCTGTTATTGCTAATGGTGGTAATGCTGTATCTTTAATATATTGTTGTATATTTTGTTGATAACTTACCACATCTGTATCTGCTAATTGATTTGGTAAATTGTATAAATTCTTGTAATAAGTCTGGAATGTTTTTAAGATTCCTTTTGGGTCATATCATTTCATCATTTTCTGACTTAATTTTAATAATAGATGAAGTGTTAACTCGCTGACGCAGAGCTCTTGCCAATAGTTTGCCAGGTTTATTGCCCTGTTGGTAAAATAATGTACGGTTTTTATCCCTTATTTGTAATGTCTGTTCATTAGGTATATTTTGCAATTCCGTTTTCTTTTCTATTAATTCTAATAGTATTTCTCTAAGGGGATTTTTCTTGTGTTGAGTTTCCAATTTTGATATCTCCTTCAAGAGGTGAGTTGTTCTATTCCTCTTTACCTTTTTTAGTCTAGCCCCATGCTTTATGAATAGGCCCCGAACTACGCATTTCAACGCTTCCCATTGGATCAACAGGGAGGTAGTGTCGTTTATATGATCTTTAGAAAAGTTTATTATTTCCCTCTTTATTTCTGAAACGCATTCCTCATCATATAGTAAGTTATCATTTAGTTTCCAGGTACCTCTTGGGCTCCTTTCCTTGGGAGTATCTAATACTAAAAATATTGGTGCATGATCTGACCATATGGCATTGCCAATTTCTGAGGAAGAAGTCACAGCTACTCCCAGCTGATTTAACAGAAAGAAATCAATTCTATGATATGTATCATGAACCCTGGAGTGGAATGTATAGTTCCTTTCCAGGGGATGAAGCGCCCTCCATATATCGACCAAATGATGTTTAGCCATTACTTCCCTAAATTTTACTTTATCTTTAGTCTTCTGTGTTGTTGATGTTGCTGTAGTATCCCTATTTTTGTCCAGAATGAAATTGAAGTCTCCACCTATTATCGTAATCCCTTCCGCTTTTTCCATAAGATCTGTGATCAGTTGTGCTCCTACTCTAGATTGTCCCTGATTAGGCAAGTATACATTAATAAATGTATATTTCTTACCAAATATTAGGAGTTTAAGAAATATTGCCCTACCATCTCTGTTTCTCCATTCTTCCAAAACTTGATGTGGTAATGACTTATGTATCGCTATGGAGGCACCTCTTGATTTTGAATATGCGAAGGAATCATGATACCATGCGTTATAATATCCCTTTTGTAACTTAGGTATATGATCCACCCGAAAGTGTGTCTCTTGGAAAAAAATCACATTCACTTTTTGTCTGTGGAAAGAGTAGAGAACCTGTGCCCTCTTTGCCGCTAAATTGAAACCTCTAACATTATAAGAGCATATTTTAATTGAGTCCATAAAAGAGAGAGAAAGAAAAAAAAAAAAAAAAGAGTTATAAACTAATACCCACTCACCCAACTCAACCAGACCACACAAGCCTAGCAACTTACACCTTACTACCTATTCGACTCCTCTGAGTCTAACCTTACCAAGTAAGTTCCCTAACTTGGGGAATAAGAGGATATCTTCCCCGGATTGAACGTGCCTAGCCCAGGCTATATTACTATTATATAAAATTATTGGAAAAAGAAAAAAAAAAAAAAACCCACTTATATCCGTTATGAAAACCCCTCTGTATAACAAATAAACAGTTATATCCTATATATATATATTAAACTGTCCAATATATATACAAATATATATAATAATTATATCACGCATTCCATTGGTGCCAAATATAAAAACAACATTTTCATTTTTTACATCTTTAACCCCTGACCCAGCATACACCAAACCACATTATAACGCTAAAAAAAAAAAAAAAATTGAAATATACTTGTATCCGTTGAAAAAACACTTCTGTTTGGACATAACATACAAACAATTATAACCTATATATCTTAAGTGCGGGAAAAAAGAGAAAAAAAAAATAAAAAATTGCAAGTATATGTAGTGATTATATCACGCATTCCCTTGGTGTCGAACATAAAAACAACATTTTCTTTTTTTATACCTTTAACCCCTAACCCAGCATACACCAAGCCAAATTGTGGTGTTAAAGATAAAAAAAAAAAAAAAACCCAGCCCCCTCTACCCACTCCACATCAAATACCAGTCAACCCTAGTGTGTCATAAGTGCCAACCCCCCCCCCCCCCCCCAACCCCCTTTATCTTCTCCACATCAAGTACCAATCAACCCATGTGTGTCATAGGTGCCAAAAAAAAAAAAACATGTATCCTACAAATAAACCCCTTATATTTAACCAATTACAAACACAACGAATGTCACTGGGGCGTGCACTTTCACTGAGGCTTGCTCCAGCATAGTTGGGTTCACATATGTCCGGCTGCGGTTTGCAGTCCAGGGTCCAATGCGTTCCTGCTCACCGGTTCAGGTGTGAATCAGATGCAAATTTGTGCCTGAATTCGCACCTGAACTGGACCCAAAAATGCACAGGACCCTTTTTTTTTTTTTTTTGTATTGCCTTTATTTTCTAAGAAGTTGCAATTTACAAACAATGTAAAACAAAACATAATCAAGTATCAAGGAAAGTCTCAATTAGATCAAAATGCCAAAAGGCATAGTAAAACAAGGTATAAGTGGCCATGTACAACACTGCAGACTTGATATTGTTCATCATATAATAAAACATGTAGGGCACATAGAGTAGCGACAAGAGAACACAGGACCCTTTTTGAAACTGAACTGCGGCTGCCCCGAACATGTGTGA
Source organism: Lithobates clamitans (assembly GCA_037952925.1). Lineage (NCBI taxonomy): Eukaryota > Metazoa > Chordata > Amphibia > Anura > Ranidae > Lithobates > Lithobates clamitans. The sequence goes on along the minus strand of JBBGZY010001688.1, from coordinate 1,461,500 downwards.
ACCGGCTCCATTAAGAGCTGGTCACATTCACATGCCATGCGAATTGGATGCGGTATAAAAAAACATCCAATTCGCATATACACTATATTGTCAAAAGTATTGGGACACCTGCCTTTACACGCACATGAACTTTAATGGCATCCCAGTCTTAGTCCGTAGGGTTCAATATTGAGTTGGCCCACCCTTTGCAGCTATAACAGCTTTAACTCTTCTAAGAAGGCTGTCCACAAGGTTTAGGAGTGTGTCTATGGGAATGTTTGATCATGCTTCTAGAAGCACATTTGTGAGATCAGGCACTGATGTGGATGAGAAGGCCTGGCTCGCCGTCTCCACTCTAATTCTCCCCCCCAATTCACCCCAAAGGTGTTCCATCTGGTTGAGGTCAGGACTCAGGACTGTGCAGGGCAGTCAAGTTTCTCCATCCCTAACTCGCTCATCCATGTCTTTATGGACCTTGCTTTGTGCACTGGTGAGCAGTCATGTTGGAACAGGAAGGGGCCGTCCCCAAACTGTTCCCACAAAGTTGGAAGCATGAAATTGTCCAAAATGTCTTGGTATGCTGAGGCCTTAAGAGTTCCCTTCACTGGAACTAAGGGGCCAAGTCCCAGTACTAAAAAACATCCCCCGCACCATAATCCCCCCTCCACCAAATGATTTGGAGGGGTGGCCCAATACTTTTGGCAATATAGTGTGGGTTAGTGAGTTGACTGGCCTGCACAGATTTTGGGATGAATTGGAGCGGAGACTGCGAGCCAGAACTTCTTGTCCAACATCAGTGCCTGACCTCACAAATGTCCTTCTGGAAGAATGGTCAAACATTCCCATAGACACACTCCTAAACCTTGTGGACAGCCTTCCCAGAAGAGATGAAGCTGTTATAGCAGCAAAGGGTGGGCCAACTCAGTATTGAACCCTACGGACTGAGACTGGGATGCCATTAAAGTTCATGTGCGTGTAAAGGCAGGCGTCACAATACTTTTGACAATATAGTGTATGTGAACCCAGCCTCAATGTCCAGGCGGAATCCTGCCAGTAAATTTGGTTTATAACTACCCAATGGGATCCTGGCATTGAAGAAGCAGAAAATGATATTCAAACAGATCCTTTGTCATCATTTCATTTAATAAAGATAATAGATTGGTTTATACGGTGTGTTTATTTTGAGCATAGGGTTACTTTAAGTTTAGTGTTTATCCTGCAGTGTGGCTTCATGTCAGATATAATTTAACATCATTGTCTTCCCATTATGTATAAGGCCTCTCTTGGTTCACTTGCTACCTTCTACAGATATCAGTCGGGATTCATTCTACAAGACTTGTCTGTCTGCATTTCTCACGCTTGTGCTGATGTTCCTTGTGTGCCAATGACCATAAGCGAACCCTCTTTAAAACAAACTTTGGAGATGCACTGGGCGCATTTTAATCGTCGTAGCTTCAGTAGAAATGTCACCGCGTATTTGATGAGCGGAAACATTGTTGTTAAAGGTTAACAACTTCCTTGACATTATTTCCACCTAATCAGACTTAAGCTGTGTTGGGAGTCTCTCATCTTCCAACTTTTTTCCTTCAGGACATTAAGGGACAGCAAAAATGTTTTTGGTCAATTTCATTCTTTTTCCTAATTTGCTTTATAAACTTATTTTGGCATTGCATTGTGGGATGTACAGTATATCTAAAAAGATTCAAACAGTATATATATTTTCATGATTAATGACTTCAGGTCCCCCCTTCCTGACCAGGCCATTATTTGCGAAACGGCACTGTGTTACTTTAACTGACAATTGCGCGGTCATGCGACGCTGTACCCAAATAAAATTGATGCCTTTTTTCCCCACAATTAGAGCTTTCTTTTGGTGGTATTTGATCGCCTGTGGTTTTTATTTCTTGCACTATAAACAAAAAAAGACCGACAATTTTGAAAAAAAAACAACAATATTTTTTACTTTCTGCTATAAAACATATCCAGTAAAAAAATTTAAAAAATCAAATCTCTTCATCATTTTAGGCAACTATGTATTTTACTACATGCTTTAGGCAAAAGAAATCCCAATATATATTGATTGGTGTGCACAAATGTTATAGCGTCTACAAACTATGGGATATATTTATGGAATTGTTTTTTGTTTTTTTTTCTACTATTAATGGCCACGATCAGCGACTTATAGCGGGACTGCCAAATTGCGGCACTAACTGACACTTTTGACACTTTTTTGGGGACCAGTGATTATTACAGTAATCAGTGCTAAAAATATACACTGTCACTGTACTAATGACAATGGCTGGGAAGGGATTAACATCAGGGGCGACAAAAGGGTTAACTATGAGCCTAGCTGATGTTTCAGTGTATGCTTTTACTAGTGGAAGGCATGGATTGGTGTTCCTGCTTTACAGAAACACAGGATCCATGCCTTTTGTACTGACAGATCAGCAATCTGTCTTGTGTACATAGGCAGATCACCATTCTGCCTGTGTACCGAAAGATCAGAGGGTGCCGGTGGACATCTGGTCCCTGTAACCAGCTGATTATCTCCCGCTGTGTAGAATCACAAAGGCCCCTTTCACACTGGGGCGGTAGGGGGCGTCGGCGGTAAAACAGCGCTATTTTTAGCGCTGTTTTCCCACGGTATTCGGCCACTAGCGGTGCGGTTTTAACCCCCCGCTGGCGACCGAAAAAGGGTTAAAACCCCACCTACAGCGCGGCTACAGCCGCGGTATTACCGCGGTATAGCCGCGCTGTCTCATTGATTTCAATGGGCAGGAGTGGTTTAGGAGCGGTGAATACACCGCTCCTTCACTGCTCCAAAGATGCGGCTCGCAGGACTTTTTTAACCGTCCTGCCAGCGCACCGCTTCAGTGTGAAAGCCCTCGAGCTTTCACACTGAACAAACAGCGGAGGATGTTTAGGGGCGGTTTGCAGGCGCTATTTTTAGCGCAATAACGCCTGCAAACCGCCCCAGTGTGAAAGGGGCCAAAGAGAGCAAGTTGTTGGCGGCTCACACTTGCGCGCAATACCCGGAAGTGCAGGATCACATATATATATATATATATATATATATATATATATATATATATATATATATATATACGTGATCCTGCGCAGCGCGGCAGCCCTGTAGCAGTAAAACTACTAAGGAGCGGTTGGGAAGTGGTTAAAGGAAGAAAACTAAAAAACGAATTTTTATTTAGAATTTTTTTAGTATTGATCATGGTAATCAAAAAAATTCACCCATAAGATATAGATGGAGTTGCAGTGCTAAGTCAGCCCCTGGTTTCTTATACGAGAGGCAGTCAAATCAAACCGGGAATTTTGAGTTTATATAAAAAAAAGAACAAATTTCAAGGAGTGGAAACTGTATTTATTTTTTGACATACTTCCCTGCTACATTTATACACTTATTCTAGCGTTTAACGAATGCCTGGAAAGCTTCGGCATAGAAAGATTTGTCAGTATGCCTGAACTAGCCTAGGACAGCCTGCTTCACCCCGTCATCAGTGCTGAAATGCTGACCTTCAAGGAACTCTTTTTAGGGGTCCTAACAGGTGGAAATCACTCGGGTTGCTGTAATGTGCATGTAGTGCGTTGAGCAGTATAAGCTTGTGCATTGTCCTGGAGAAACAGGACGCCTTTAGGGCTAGTTTACACTTGCTTTAAAACAAAGCTTCGGACAGGCTTTGTTAAAGCTCTCTGAACGCCAGTCAAAGCCCCTGTCACTAAATAAAATGGTTAGCCTTGCTTTTGCTTGGTGCTTCGGTGTGGCTTCGATGAGACTTTGGTGGGGCTTCGATGAGGGCTTGGTGAAGTTTCGATGAGCCTTTGGTGGGGCTTCGATGAGGGCTTGGTGAAGTTTCGATGAGCCTTTGGTGGGGCTTTGATGAGGCTTTGGTGAGGCTTCGTGGGGCTTTGGTGAGGCTTCGTGGGGCTTTGGTGAGGCTTCGTGGGGCTTCAAGCAAGCTTTGCCAAAGACTTCTATGGAGGCTTTGAAGACATTGTCCTGGAGAAACAGGACGCCTTTAGGGCTAGTTTACACTTGCTTTAAAACAAAGCTTCGGACAGGCTTTGTTAAAGCTCTCTGAACGCCAGTCAAAGCCCCTGTCACTAAATAAAATGGTTAGCCTTGCTTTTGCTTGGTGCTTCGGTGTGGCTTCGATGAGACTTTGGTGGGGCTTCGATGAGGGCTTGGTGAAGTTTCGATGAGCCTTTGGTGGGGCTTCGATGAGGGCTTGGTGAAGTTTCGATGAGCCTTTGGTGGGGCTTTGATGAGGCTTTGGTGAGGCTTCGTGGGGCTTTGGTGAGGCTTCGTGGGGCTTCAAGCAAGCTTTGCCGAAGACTTCTATGGAGGCTTTGAAGACACTTTGAAGAACAACTAAAGCAAAATGAGGTATAATTTTTGAAGCGAAGCTGAAGCAAAGCTAAAGTAAGGTGTAAACATGACTGTAAGCTAACTATTTTATTTAGTGACAGGAGCTTTGACTGGCATTCAGAGAGCTTTAACAAAGCCTGTCCGAAGACTTGTTTTGAAGCAAGTGTAAACTAGCCCTTAATGTGTGTTGAAGCCGAAGCAAGTGTAAATGAGCCCTAAGTGACCAAACCAAGCGATTTTTTTCTGCAGATTCGAATGCAGATCACTCAGAACATGACAGTAATATTCGCTGTGGATAATGGCACCACAGGGTAGAAAATCCACATGAATAATACCATGTTTGTCCCAGAAAACACTTGCCATCACTTTACCTGTAGACGCAATTGTTTGAAATTTTTTAGTTCAGAAGAAACTTCATCACCACATGCTGTTCTATGTACGCACTAACACTTTTGTCTGCCATCTTGATTAACGAACTGACCCGCGACATGTGCGCCATCTGTCAGTAATAGGAGACACTTGTCAGTAATGGTACTGCCAAGCTAGCATCCCTTTTTATACATGTAAAGTCCCGGTTTGACTTGAATGCCCCCTTTTAGTTTTAGATATTGCAATGGCGAGATCTCCCTGCTGTAATAAGTCTGTTCCTGTCTAAATTTTCTGCCCTCCTTTGCAGTTTTCAGATCCCACTGTTGCATTTTCCATATATAAAAGTGATAAAATAAATCTATCATAGCAAGTGGGACCTTCTCATAATGACCACAACAAGTGTACAGACCGGGGACCTCAGTGCAGAGAACTCGCAAAGAATTCCTCAGTTATAACGGGCACAAGGTTAATTAGGATGAAAAAAAGACAGACATCCTTCTGGTTCAGCCTGTAGGTTGGGTGCAGCTCATTATGGTGGGAATAACACACTCAGTTCCAGTGCAATGAAAAAACTTGTATTGACATATTGTAGAGACAGTTCACAAATAACCCGGTGGGAAGGCAGCCCAACTGGGAACACTCACGGTTCCAACAGCAGGTAGGGAGCAGAATGCAGCCAAACTGACAGCGTCTGCAGAGAGGGGAAGAATATGGCCTGGCCGTCTTGTGCCCAAATAAGTGTCTAGAGAAGTTGTGAGCCCTAAGCATTTTCTCCTTGTCAGGAACCTTTCCTTGCTGCTAGTTCTGTCCCTACCAGGCGGGGTACCTGCCCCTACTCTACCCACTTGCAAATGTATGCCAAAACTGAGCACCAGGGCCTTAAAAAGGCTCTGCCTGACCCAAGATGGCCATTAGAGTCACATGGGCAGTATAGCTTCCCCAGTGACACAGGAAACCATAGAGAAACCCTGTTCCTCCTGACTTCCTCTCCAGCTGCAGTGGCGCTGCAGAAGAGCGCCACCTGCAGTGGAGAAAGTAGTCTGTACCTGCCTACAAGCCTGTCAAAACTCCTGCAGTTTATTTCGAGAGGTTAAAACAAACACTTTGGGCAGCTGTTGCCAATTTTGTCACAGAGACACAAACAAAAATCCCCCCCCCTTTCCCCGCAGTCAGATGAATTCCCAGAACAAAAAAACATTGCTTTATTAACCTTATGTAGTTCTGATATTGGATATTATATTGGATATTAGTAATTGCAAAAACATCTAGTCCTTTTTAAGGTATATGTAAAGCCAAACAACAAATACCATGACAGTTTTTTTTTGCCATCTGGTTCCCATTTGAGAGATTTCTCTACACTTCCTGTCGTGTGGACAAATGAGGTAAATCCCCACTTAGACAGTTGTCAATGAACAATTGTCCTCATTGGAAGATTTCTTCTCTATCCTTGTTCTAGTGGCAGCTCAGAATTCTGAAATGTTGTCACTAGTTGGAGTTGTAAGGCTGTCAATAGTAAGACGATCTGAGCATGCTTGGGGCATACATGGATTTATACTCAGACAAAAGGGTAAAAAAAAAAATATATATATATATATATATATATATATATATATATATATATAAGAGTTGGTGGACCACTTTGTCTTTTTTTCTGTGATCACTCTTTTAGGTTTCCAATTTCAGTTCTGATGATGATGATCAGAAGGACAAACAATAAGGGTAACACAGGCAGCAGTAAACTCTGACGGAGGTTCTCACCCCTCCTCTACCCATAACTAGGTTTTACATTAAGATATTTACATTCCATTATTGTTTTTGCCATTAGAACCTTATTTAGTGAAACATTCCACAACCTAACCACACTTATACCGCGTACACACAATCGCACATTCTGACAACAAAATCCTGGATTTATTTCCGACGGATGTTGGCACAAACTTGTCTTGCATACACACGGTCACACAAATGTTGTCGGAAACTCCGAACGTCAAGAACGCGGTGATGTACAACACATATGACAAGCTGAGAAAAATGAAGTTCAATAGCCAGTGCGGCTCTTCTGCTTGATGCCGAGCATGCGTGATATTTTGTGCGTCGGAATTGTGTACACACGATCGGAATTTCCGACAACGGATTTTGTTGTCGGAAAATTTGAGAACCAGATCTCAAATTTTTGAAATTCCGACAACAAATGTCCGATGGAGCCTACACACGGTCGGAATTTCCGACAACAAGCTCACATCGAACATTTGTTGTCAGGAATTCCGACCGTGTGTACCCTGGCATTACACTAAAGAAACCCTTCCTAAACTCATGGAAAAATCATCTTGCATATGCAATTGATCTTCTTTTGTACATTCCTTGGAATAAAAATGTAATTGTTTATACTGTCCCATTTAGCCTTGTGAGCACTCCTATTGGTAAGTCAGGCAGTCAGTTATAGCAGTGAGCCAATAGGAATGTATAGGGGTGGTAGGGCGTGCACAAGTGCTGGCATAATAGGGAGGTTTTGGAGATTTGCACATGTGTGTGCAGCTAAATCTATTATCAAGATGTTATTGGTTACATTCATAGTTAAAAGTAGAATAAACCAGTTTAACTGGGCTCCTATTGCATAATATTATGGATTTTAGTGATCTACTATCGTCTTCAGTTTTTTGGTGAATTATCCTATAATGTGTTGACCTTTACAGTGTTACTTTTGCAGACTACAGTCCAGATTGCAGTGGGCTTATTATGTTGCAGAACTCTATCACCAATTTAAATGACCTTTTTGGTTGTCAAAAAAAAAATCTTAACGGGAAAATCCAGTATAGTATTATACTCACCTTTGTAGCAACCGATGTCCCCACCTTTACTCTCTTCAAGCACCGCAGGCTTCATAAAATTCTTTAGCATTCAACACTGTGTCCCCTACTACATACTTTGGTTCCATCCTCTGAGCTGTATGCTAGTACAGGATACAACAGAACCGTATGGTGTCTGAGGAAGGAACCACAGTGTGTGGCAGGGGAGGACAGGCATCTGACACTCAAATAAATGTTAAAGTGGTTCTAAAGTCAGTATGTTTTTTACCTTAATGCATTCTATGTTCCAATACTAGCCCCCCCCCCCCCCCCCCCAATCCCTAGACCAGGGATCCTCAAACTGTGGCCCTCCAGCTGTTGCAGAACTACACATCCCATGAGGCATTGTAAAACTCTGACATTCACAGACATGAGTAGGCATGATGGGAATTGTAGTTCCTGAACACCTGGAGGGCCGCAGTTTGAAGACCCCTGCCCTAGACACTTACCTGAGTCCCCACTGATCCAGTGCTGCAGCTCTTATCCCTTCTCTTACTATTTGCACAGGAGACTCAGGCAGCCATAGGTTCCTGCCGCTGTCAGTCAAATTCTTTAAGCAGGAGCGGGGGGGGGGGGTGTAGTTGATCCACGATGTGTGTGTCTATGGACAAACACAGCCCGGGTCAAGAGTGCGCCTACACAGGTGCCCCCATAGCACATGGCTTGCTATGGGGCACTCGTTCAGAGAAAGTAGAGTTCCAGCAGGGGACTCCAGAAAAGGCGGTAAGGGACCATTCTGTGCAATACCATCTTTTTTATTTTACTGGCAAAAAAATAGGCTTTAATATCATTGTAAGTGGTGAAGAGACTGGTGGAGACTTCAGTCCTGGAAGGGAGGGGAGGTAGGAGACACGAGCCAAGGTAAAATCCCTCTTCTATTACAGGGACCTGTCAGTTAAGTTTTTTTTAAGCATCTGCCAAGGTCACTTTCGGCAAAGAAATGGTCATCAACCCATTAAGACATTTCCACTGCACTGTATTTGCCCATTGTTTAAAGAGGACTTAGAGCAGCTCAACTCTAAATATAAATTGGAGCTGTTCAATAGATGCCGGGACAGGCCTTTTATGAAATTTACTATGGCATGCAATATTGCGCCTCATAGCCATCAAAACTATTTTTGCAGCCATTGACTATGTGGCATTGTGCTTGAAAAGCGCCCTTTCAGCCCATTCAGGGAACCAATTACGAAATAAAAGACTGATTTATGCTGCGGTACATTGGTTTTACAAGCATAGTTAATTCTTTGCAGTCACTTCTTTACTGTGAAATGTAAATACTTTAGAAGCAGAAAAAAATAAGACAGTTACAGTTACAGTAAGGTCAAACCTGAAAGGAAAATAACTAAAATAATTTGTAACTTATTTGAAGTAAAAAAAAAAAAAAAGAATAAGCTTCGATTTAAGTTATGTCTGTATGGGAAAGCCAATGGGGTTGTGTTTCATCCCCGTTTTTCAGTCACAGCTGGAACTTACACATATGGTAAATATTAGATGCCCTTCTTGATTGGTAAATTTGATCACATGGACCCTTTATTGGGTCTCTTGGTTGGTAAAGGTCGCTCATCCATGTCTTTATGGACCTTGCTTTGTGCACTCATGTTGGAATAGGAAGGGGCCATCCCCAAACTGTTCCCACAACGTTGGGAGCATGAAATTGTTTAAAATATTTTGGTATGCTGACGCCTTAAGAGTTCCCTTCACTGGAACCAAGCGCAACCCCTGAAAAACAACCCAACACCATAATCCCCCCTCCACCAAATGATTTGGACCAGTGCACAGAGCAAGGTCCATAAAAATTTGGATGAGCGAGCTTGGGGTGGAGGAACTTGAATGGCCTGCACAGAGTCCTGACCTCATCCTGAAAGAACAACTTTGGGATGAATTAGAGCAGAGACTGATCCAGGCCTTCTCATCCAACATCATTGACTGACCTAACAAATGCTCTTCTAGAAGAATAGTCAAACATTCCCTTAGACACTTTCCTAAACCTTGTGGGCCGCCTTCCTAGAAGAGTTGAAGCTGTTATAGCTGCAAAGGGTGGGCCAACTCAATATTGAACCCTACAGATGAACACTGGGATGCCATTAAAGTTCATAAGTTTGTAAAGGCAGGCGTCACAATACTTTTGACAGTATAAGACAAAATAATTTTGGGTTAACTTGGCAAGCACACTTGGATGGAGGAAAGCCAGATTTCCTGACCTTTGACCTTCAAGGGAAAACCCTAACCCTGCCCCTAAACACTAGCCCTAACCCTATACAACATAGTGTGTAGCATGTGTGTGTGTGTATGTATATATATATATATATATATATTTTTTTTTTTATAGTAGTGTGAAATCCAGGTGTATATCCATTGCACTTGGGCGCTTGATGCAGACGTATGAAAGGCTGACTTTGATTTAAATATTTTGGGCCTGTAATGACTCTCAGAATGAAATACTCATGTTCACTTTCAAGTACAATATCTCTTTTGCATCCTTGTGTGCTGTGAATGAATTGGAGATATAACCTGAGTCCATCTGTTGGCATTATTGGCTTCCCTTGTGATTGTTCTCGAATGTTTGTGGATTTAATGGGTTCCATTTTGAGCCTTTGAGGCAGAAAACCATACAATTTGCATATTGGTATGGCTAATGCCCCGTATACACGATCGAGCATTCCGACAACAAAATCGATGGATTTTTTTCCGACGGATGTTGGTTCAAACCTGTCTTGCATACACACGGTCACACAAATCTTGTTGGGAAATTCCGAACGTCAAGAACGCGGTGACGTACAACACGTACAACGAGCTGAGAAAAATGAAGTTTAATAGCCAGTGCAGCTCTTCTGCTTGATTCCGAAAATGCGTGGAACTTTGTGCATCGGAATTGTGTACACATGATCGGAATTTATGACACCGGATTTTATTGTCGGAAAATTTGAGGTCCAGATCTCAAATTTTGTGTGACGGAAATTCCGATGAAAAATGTCCGATGGAGCCTAGACACGGTCGGAATTTCCGTTAACTAACAAGCTCCCATCGAACATCTTCCATCGGAAAATCCGACCGTGTGTACGCAGCATAAGACTATTGGTGGTGGCAACAACATACATTGTTCACGTGTACTCCAGAAGAAAAGTGTTTGAAGTGTGTTGAGTTTTTTCATGTGGATTTTGTCTTCTCATAACAGGAACTATTCACATTTGATATGAGAATACCATTATTGCAGTATAATGGTATAATCGTCCTCAAACAAGAGGGGCAAATACTTATTAACCACTAATCTAATCTGATAGAATTCTTGGCTAAATGGTGTAACTACAGTGGGTTTGCCATTATATCTATTTTGGGGCTGTTTTTGTTTAGAGAGAAAATCTTCCCTGTTCTTATTTTTAGCGATGCTCAATGCACGCTCTAACATCCAAACTGGGTAACCCGGTTGTCTAAACCTATCGTACAATGCCCATAGACAAATGAATTGTCCCACCGGGATCCCCTTAATGGTGTGTGTGGGATGATTGGACTGTGCCATAGGAAGGCTGTTGCCAGCCAGGGGTTTCCTATAGAGGCGTGTAATAACACGATCCCCAGTGGAAACCAATAACACGTCCAAATAACAAATTTCACTTGCTCTCATTGATCCTGTGAATGACAAATTGTTAGTATTTAAATTCAAATAGGTCAGAAAGGATTGCAAATGCCCAATTTGTTTGCAAACAAACAATAAATCGTCTATGTAGCGAAAGAATACACAAATATGTGGTTTGAAAGGGTAGCTATCTCCATAGATGTGGGACCGATCCCACCAACCCATGAAAAGGTTGGCGAAAGAGGGTGAAAAGGTACCCCCCATCGCGGCCCCACACCGCTGGAGAATAAAATGTACCATCAAAAATAAAAAAATTGTGCTTCAAAAGATAGTCTAAAATGTCCAAGATAAATGAACATTGAGATAGAGGTAGAGTAGTGGATTGTTCTAAATAGAAGGAAACAGCTTGTCTCACCAGGTTGTGCGGAATACTCGAGTACAAGCTAGTGACATCACATGTCACCCACATATACTGCCTCCAAACCACCTCGTTCATGGCTTTCAGCAAGTGATTAGTGTCCTTCAAAAAACTAGGTAAGGAGCTCACTATGGGCTGTAACTGACCATTTAACCACTGCCCCAATCTCTCATTTAATGAACCGATCCCGGCTATGATTGGTCTACCATACAAGGGATCTAGACCCTTGTGCATTTTAGGAAGATGGTGAAATGTAGGTATAATGGGGCATTCTGGAATAAGAGATTCTGCTTCCTTAATACTAAAGACACCTAAATGTGTACCTTTTTGAATCAAGTTATACAGATTGCCCCTATATGTCCTAGTAGGATCCCCCCGTAGTTTCATGTAGATAGTCTGGTCAGAAAGCTGTCTGATTGTCTCGTCACGATACACACTGACATCCATGACAATGACCATACCTCCCTTATCGGAATTCCTAATCACTATAGAGACATCATCCTGTACATCACGTAAAGCAGACTTGTCATCCATAGTAAGATTATCAAAACGTGTTCTAGTAATATGGGCGGTAGTGGTCAAGTGTATCAGATCTCTCTCCACGCATTTTTGGAATCTATCCATTCCTTTCGTGCATGTATTGACAGGATAGAAATCTGATTTGCTTTTAATGCTAACCCTTTGGATGCTCTCATTCACTGCATATCCTATTGAACCATTTCCATAGCTTTCTGCAGCTAGATCTGGGAGATCTTTTATTGAGAAGTGCTCCTGAAAGGAGAAACATTCTGGTATATCATCCTGCATAGACTTGATGTCAGGACACTCTTGGATATTTTCTTCACAGGACAAATAGTGTCTTTTAAAGGTGATATTCCTTATAAATCTATTTATATCCAAAAGTGTCCCGAAAATGTCAAAATCCTGAGACGGACAAAAGTTCAAACCCTTTGACAGGAGAGATGTTTCCGTGGGAGTAAGGACATGTGACACATTAATGACGTTGTTCAATTCTTCCATGTCTTTCCCACTATTTTGAGTAATTCTAATGTGCGTCATATATATTGTTTGTCCTTCTTATTAAACTCCTGCTCTCTGTCTTTTCTGATGTAAAAAAATTTTTGATGCGATTTTTTGAATGATTTGCCTGTTTTTCTTGATTTTTCTCAGCTAGTATCTATCTTTATGGGCTCAGTTATATGCACACATATTTGTTTTACATGAAACACATATACATATTCTTACATGCATTTTCTTTTTGTATTTTTGCATTATTTATATATACTGTATTAGGCTACTGCTAAATTCTGGTCCACGGGGGATTTTTCATGTATACATATGTTATATATCCTTACACATGAGTTTCCTCCTACCATAATTCCATCACTATCTTTGCTGTTATGTGTTTGTATTTTTGAAAGTATACGTATACATTCGTATTCTTTTATGTATACTGTTTTAACCCCTTTATACATGTTTTTCAATGCTTATACTATTTATTTTACATCGGTAGGCGAATATTAATTATCTCCTGTGACATTTTGACATTTGTATTATACATGTATGTATATGTGTTTTGTCCAGGTGTACATGTCTCTTTTGACTGATCATCCTATTTGTACATGGTGTGTTGAACATTTCCTTTTTGACAGGTGATTGATTTTTACCTATCTTTTTGTGATTGGTTCCAGCCACACACTTTGGTCTATAAAGGAGCATGCACACCCGGTGATAGTCAGCAATGATTAAGCACTTTGTGTGAAACGCGTCTGCTGAACAGTGTGGATCCTTCGTGTGTCATGTTATTTTAACCTTTGATTCTACAATAAATCGACAAATTTTTCTTCATCTCTGGATGTGCCGCTTTTTCTATTTATTGCAAGTAGCAGCCCTGTGGTGGAATGGGACAGATGCATTGGCCCTCATTCTTTTGGTTCTCATTACATAGGCTGAATATGTAAGCAGGCAGATGCTATTTCCTTTTGGGTGTACAACAGCCATGTTTCAAAGGGCTTCCCTGCAGTTGTAAGAATTGGTCCGTGTTGCAGTTCTTGGCAAAAAGCTCTAGGTGAGCAACCATAGGCCTCATGTGGGAACAAGCATGAATTCACCAACTTTGATGAAATGTACATGCTACTCGCTGTGGGGAAAATGAAGCATCTTAATAAAGCTAGAGTCCAGCTAAGACAAAAAATATCCCTCCTCAGCAGCTCTTCAAAATAAAAAAACAGCTGCTAATTGCCATCACTTTCTCCTGCAGACTCATCAATTCACCAATCCAGTGCGTTATGCAACGCACTTCCTAGGTGGTCCAGGATGTCATTACGTGGTGCTGCTGTCTGCCAACCACCAGAGGAAAACATGGTGAAGAGGTCTGTGACAGACCAAACTGGGACAGAAGCTTGGACTAGGGGCAAGCCTCCTACCCACTGATTATAGCCCATGGAGGAGACTGGGGATTTTGTCTGCTTCTTACGGTCAGAGCATGGTAAAGAGCTCATTTTAGCCTTTAATCCCATGAAGGGAGCAGATCATTCTCTAATGATGGACAACAACGTGAAGAACGCTGAGAGCGAGGCTTGGATTCATTCCCTGAATAAGGATAATAAAGCTTCCATTCTGGCGTGGATGGAAAAGTGTAATACTAATTATGTACAGGTTAATGGTCAGAGGAAATATGGTGGCTCTCCTACAGACTAGGCTGGAGAAGCCCCTCTATTTGGGACAGAAATATTTATCAACAATATCCCTCAAGAAATCTATGAAGATAAATTAATTCCACTTTTTTAGGCTGCTGGAACATTGTATAAGGTTTTGTATCATAGACTGTTGTAGACTGGTGCCAGACAGTCTGGGGTGGGGTGGGACCTCTGATTTATCAAAGCATTGTCTGGGTGGGCAGTGACCTGGGTCACCCAGGCTTGTCTAGGTTACTGGTTGTTAATTAGATCACTGCTAGCTGTTGGCTGTTCCTTACATGTGCTAATGAGACTACTGTTTTCTGTTTGCATTGTTAGGGTAATGTGATCAGGCTCTTACCTGATGTTGAGTGCTATACTGTATATTCTGTGTGAGTTCCAGTTTGCACCTAAGCTAGTGTCGTTTAGTTCTTGGGTGGTTCCTGGTTCCAGGCTGGAGGAAGCTGTATCTTGACGGAGGCAGCCAAGCTGGTTGCTTCATGGTCCGTCATAAGGTCACCTGATGTCCCCAAAACAAAGAAACCTGGGAAAGAGTTCTTTTTTATTTTAGTGGGTGCAAGGGTTCTCAAGTGAAAGAAGGGGGTGGAAAAAGGGGGAGGGTGTGGCAGGGTTCAAACCTTTCCATGTGCATGTATATGCATGTTTTCATGTGCTTTCATGCATTCTGATTTTCATAGATGGGTTGTGCCAGTCAATAAAATGTTGCATGCACAAAATGGGGGTTATTTACGAAAGGCAAATCCACTTTGCACTGCAAGTACAGTCACTCTAAATCTAAGGGGAAGATCTGAAATGAGGGGAAACTGCTGATTTTATCATCCAATCAATCATGTGCAAGCTAAAATGCTGTTTTTTTTATTCTTCTTGCATGTCCCCCTCTGATCTACAGTGACTGTACTTCCAAGTGCAATTTCAGTGCACTTTCAAGTGCACTTGCAGTGCAAAGTGGATTTTCCTTTAGTAAATAACCCCCAATGCTTGCCAATGCACTAAAAAAAGATATGCACTTTTTTGGCTAACTTACACCAATGTAGCACACATATGTGAATTAGCATCATTAAAAGCAATGAAACAGCTGTGTGAATGTGTTTACACATGATCAAACGTGCATGTTAATCACAAAGGTGTAAATGGTACAATAGGTGCCCCAACAGTTTGTGGGAATAAAGCACATGAGGAGGGGAGCTTCCCAAAATGTGACAGTTTGAAGCCTGAATAGCAAGATGCAACCAAGTAGAGGTCGACCGATATGGGTTTTTCTCTGGCCGATACCTAGAAATCGCCCCGGCTGATGGCCGATATATAAGGCCGATTTTTTTGGACCGATATATTAGGCTGATTTTTTTCTTTTTTTCTTCCCTTCATCTCATACAATCTAACAGTTAGATAGTTACATAGTTACATAGTTACATAGTAGGTGAGGTTGAAAAAAGACACAAGTCCATCAAGTCCAACCTATGTGTGTGATTATATGTCAGTATTACATTGTATATCCCTGTATGTTGCGGTCATTCAGGTGATTATCTAATAGTTTCTTGAAGCTAGTTAAAGCGGGAGTTCACCCGCACCGCTCAAAAAAAAAAATATTAAAAGCCAGCAGCTACAAATACTGCAGCTGCTGACTTTTAATACATGGCTACTTACCTGTGCCAGGGTCCAGCGATGTCGGCAGGGGACGCCGAGAACGCACTCGGTTCTCGGCAGCTGCCGCCGCCATCCTAGGTGAGGGAATCAGGAAGTGAAGCGTTGCGGCTTCACTTCCCAGTTCCCTACTGCGCATGCGCGAGTCGCGCTGCGCGTCCCAAGTGATCCCCGCTCTCTTCTGGGAGCTGTGTGTTCCCAGCAGACAGCGCGGTGGGGACGGGAAGAGGCGTAGACTCCCATGGGAGTCTATGCCGGAAGTGGGTGCAAATACCTGTCTTAGACAGGTATCTGCACCCCCCTCCCCCCTGAAAGGTGCCAAATGTGACACCGGAGGGGGGGAGGGTTCCGAAAAGCGGAAGTTCCATTTTTGTGTGGAACTCCACTTTAAGTAATAAGAAGTGATACGGAAAATATCTTCAATTAAACATTTATTAAACACAACCAGTCTTCAATCAGCGCACTTGTATGTATAATTTAGATTAAAAAAAACCTATGTATCTTAAATAATAAATACACAAAAACAGGTAATCAAAACTTTTGGACGAAAAAAATGGGCTAACTTTATTGTTTCGTTTTTTTATTTTATTTATTAAAGTGTATTTTTTCCCAAAAAATGACGTTTGAAAGACCGCTGCGCAAATACAGTGTGACATAAAATTTAACAACAACCGCCATTTTATTCTCTAGGGTCTCCCATAAAAAAAAAACGTATAATGTTTGGGGGTTCTAAGTGATTTTCTAGCAGAAAATACTGGATTTTTACATGTCAGAAAAGATTTAGTCTTTAAATGGTTAAACTGAGATCTTCTACACACCGGAGTTCATCCCTTTGAGAAGTAGATACATTGTATCTCTTTGCTTCTTTTATCAGCAATGTTCTCAGACTTGGCAGGCTGCCCAGATAGGAGAGACTCAAGTCGCTCTGACGGGGGAGACTTCAGGCGACTTGCATTGACTTCTATTACAGAAGCTGTGTGGGGTCACTCTGAGTCGCCCCGCAAGCCCTGCAAGTTTCAAAATGTTTTTTGAAAATGTCTAGGTGTTTTAAATTAGCCTTGCTGGAGGTAAATGTCTTTTTTGCATGTGTGCGCTGTATTGTTTTGTTCTGTTGTATGGTCTCATGGCTGCACCATCTTTAATGCATCTTTTAGGGTGTGCCCCCCAAATATCTTGTTTGCCCGCAAGTCGGATCGCCCCTGTGTAATCGGCCTAATTTGCAGCACAATCGGCCGATGCCGATTGATTAAAAAATTCCAAAAATCGGACAATATATCAGTCGACCTCTACAACCAAGGTCTACTCTTTAGTAGAACTTATTGAGGTTCAACTTCTTCTTCACACGGATTCCTACTCAGAGGAGAATGTGTGTCTACAACCTGTATTATTGGTACCTTTATTGCGGTTTGCTGTAAACATATAAACTTTGAGATACAAAAAGACACCTTTGAGCACAAATTACGCAAAGCACAGACTCTTGCCCCTCGTTACAGGAACTGTTAATGCCGCGTACACACGGTCTGACTTTTCGTCTACAAAAGTCCGACAGCCTGTCCGACAGACTTTCGACGGACTTTTGGCGGACTTTTGGTGGACTTGCGGCAGACTTTCTTACGAACGGACTTGCCTACATACGATCACACAAAAGTCTAACGGATTCGTACGTGATGACGTACACCGGACTAAAATAAGGAAGTTGATAGCCAGTAGCCAATAGCTGCCCTAGCGTGGGTTTTTGTCTGTCGGACTAGCACACAGACGAGCGGATTTCTGGGTCCGGCGTAGTTACGATGTAAAGATTTGAAGCATGTTTCAAATCTAAAGTCCGTCAGATTTGAGGCTGGAAAAGTCCGCTGAAAGTCCGCTGAAAGTCCGCTGAAAGTCCGGGGAAGCCCACACACGATCGGATTGTCAGCCAGCTTTAGTCCGTCGGCGTCCTTCGGACTTTTGTAGACGAAAAGTCCGACCGTGTGTACGCAGCATAAGACCATGACGCGGACCATTAAAACTGATTGTTTTTTTGATTTTCTTTCACCACTACGCTTACTATATACTTTTAATATAAAACATGCAACAATTTAGGGATAAAATGATATCTTTAGTATCTTTTGTAGTATAATAAATTTACCTTTATATAAATCATTTTTATAGAAATCTATATACTGGACCAAAAGTGGGACAACAGAGGAGGAAAGAGGGGCACAAAGATGTGGAGAGTCCTTCAAATGAGGTTGGAAGCCATGACTAAAGGCTGTCAAAGCTTTTATCACTGGCCATGTTGTTTTCTATTCAATCCCGGGGAGGCTGATAAAATTTGCTTTAGTAGATAAGATCAAGCTCTGGGTCTAGATTTTGCACCAGGACTTTGCAGCTTTTTATTAAACCTGCACGGACTGTTATCTATAAAATAAAAGTCAAAGTTTCTTTAGAAGAACTTGGCAAAGATCATGCGGAGCAGCTGGAGGAGGCGGATTGAGTCACTCTTGGTAAGCCATTGCTGCACAGCATGATTCATGTCTCCACTTTTAGAGCTTTCACCTATTTTTAAATAAGGCAATTATGATCCTTAAAGTAAACATACTGGAATTGTAGATTGACAGTGGCGTGCCATGGAGGGAGTTAAATTTATCAGCGATAAAACAGCAGTCAGCAATAGCTGTCATAATTGATATTTATAGCTGAGAAATTGAAAGCGAATACCCATTTATCATCTTGTTTAGTCTTGTGCCTTAATGTTGCTGCTGATCCTTGTCCAAGTTATTGTGCATTGTCCCCTCAGCTGTGAAATCATATTGTCACATTTACTGTATATGTCAGATATGTTGTATTACTGTATGCAAGCTCATATTTTCCATTTCCATGATTTACAACCTCGATTTCAAAAAAGTTTGGATGCTGTGTAAACTCTACATAAAAACAGAATGCAATGATTTGAAAATCCAATAAACCCTTATGTTATTCACAAAAGAAAATAGAAAACATATCAAATGTTGAAACTGATAATATGTACTATTTTAAAGAAAAAAAATCGGATAATTTTGAAAGTAATGGCAGCAACATGTCTCAAAAAAGTTGGGACAGGGCCATGTTTACCACGGTGTTGCATCCCCTCTTCTTTTAACAACACTCTGTAAACGTCTGGGAACTGTGGAGACCGGTTGCTGGTGTTTTCGTTAAAGAATGATGTCCCATTTCTGCCTGATAGAGGATTCCAAATGCTCAACAGTCTTGGGTCTTTGTCGTAATTTTTTGTTTCAAGATGCTCAAAATATTTTTAGTTGATAAAAGGTCTGGGCTGCAGGCCAGTTAAGCACCCAGACGCTTCTACTATGAAGCCATGCTGTGTTCATAGATGTAGTATGCGGTTTAGCATTCTCCTGCTGAAATATGCAAGGCCCTTCCTGAAAGACGTCTGGATGGGAGCATATGCTGCTTTAAAACCTGCATATATCTTTCAACATTGATGGTGCCTTTCTAGATGTGCAAGCTGCTCATTCCATATACACTAATGCATTCCCATTCCATCAGAGATGCAGGCTTTTGAACTAAAAGCTGATAATAAGCTGGAAGGTCCCTCTCTGCCCATGGTTGCCAAAAAGAAGGTCTGACCACAGAACAGTTTTCCACTTTGCAACAGACCATTGAGCTTTAGTCCAGAGAAGACAGCAGCGTTTCTGGATGATTTTCAGATATGGCTTCTTCTTTGCATTATAGAGCTTTACCTTGCATTCTTGGATGGCATGGCAAATTGTTTCACAGACAGTGATTTTTGGAAGTATTCCTAAGCCCATGCAGTGATGTCCATCACACAATCATACCTGTTTTTAATGCAGTTTTCTCTGAGAGCCCGAAGATCACAGACATCCAATATTGTGTTTTGGCTCTGTCCTGTTTCTCTGAAACTTTTGATAATATTATGTACTGTAGATGATGATATATTTAAAGTCCTTGCGATTTTACATTGGGGAACATTATTCTGAAATCGTTCAACAAATTTTAGATTCAGCTTTTCACAGATCGGTGAACCTCTGGCCATCTTTACTTTTGAGACACTCTGACTCTCTATGCTCTTTTTTTATTCCAAATCGTGTTAGTGACCTGACCTGTTGCCAACTAACTTAACTAGTTGCAACATGTTCTTCTAGCTCTTCCTTGTTAGGCTCCATTCACACGAACGCGTTTTTTAATGCATTTTGCATTTTGCAGAAATGCATGGGAATTTTTTAACATGGGTTCCTATGGAACATGTTCACATCAATGCATTTTTGTACCTCTGCATTTTTGAAAAGGGTCAGGGACTTTTTTCATGCAAAATGCAGCATTTTGCATGTAATAGAATTCAATGGACCAGCATCAAAAACGCAAGTACAGCATTTTTGCTGCGTTTTTTACGCGTTTTGTGTTTTTGGCGTTTTTTATTTATTTTTTTAGACTGTATACAGTCTAAAAAAAACTAAACAAAAAACAAAAAACGCAAAACGCAGCAAAAATGCAGCAAAAACACTGGAAAAACGCTGCTCAAAAACACAGCAAGCACCACAAAAAACACTGCAGAAACGCTCAAAAGCAACATACATAGGTGTGAATCCAGCCTAAGGCTGGATTCACACCTATGCATTTTTTGTGCTTTTTGCATTTTGCAGATTTGCACTACAGTCCATTTAACATGGTTTCCTATGGAACAAGTTCTGTAGTGCAAATCTGCAAAATGCAAAAAGCACTAAAAATACATGGGTGTGAATCCAGCCTTAGGCTCCATTCACACTAGCGCGTTTTTTGATGCATTTTACATTTTGCAGAAATGCATGGGAATTTTTTAACATGGGTTCCCATGGAACATGTTCACATCAATGCCTTTTTGTACCTCTGCGTTTTTGGAAAGGGTCAGGGACTTTTTTCATGCAAAATGCAGCGTTTTTCATGTAATAGAATTCAATGGACCAGCATCAAAAACGCAAGTGCAGCGTTTTTTGCAGCGTTTTTGATGCGTTTTTGATGCGTTTTGCGTTTTTGCCGGTTTTTTTTTTTTTTAGACTGTATACAGTCTAAAAAAAACTGTAATAAAAAAAAATAAAACGCAGCAAAAACGCTGCAAAAACACTGTAAAAACGCTACAAAAACGCTGCTCAAAAACGTGGCAAGCATCACAAAAAAAACTCCAAAAATGCTCAAAAACAACATGCATAGATGTGAATCGAGCCTTATGGTGGAATGGGAAGTGGGTTCCTCTATTAAATAGGAAAAATACTGTTCTTTACATAAAGTTGAACATAAACTGAAATAACAGTAAGCTGCAGCACTGTAACATGACGTCATCACGCACAGCAGCTGTCGGCCGGATCGATTACATAGTGAATGTTACAGTGCTACAGCTTATTGTTATGTCAGTTCATCTTCAATTTATTGTGAGTGCACTATTTTAAACCTAATACATACAATTTTTAAGGATATACTGCACAATGAGCTTTGATTTATTCTAACATGTGCCATGTGAGTGGAGCCAGAGCTAATAGTTGGATCACACCATCTACCGTGGGCATGTTCGGGATTTATCCCTCAAGCGTTTTTGGCTACTCAGTAGTGTGAGAACCATTGGGTTCTGGTGAGCATCCAACTTTATTCCTATCTCTGTTGGATATCTGGGAGCTGTTCTGGAGATCGGAATCACTTCCTGCACTTTTTATGGATTTTTTTAACATAAGAGCACTTGTATTCAATAGACTTGTTTGCTTAGATTTTTCACTCATATTTGGTATATTAACACGTTTATATTTTATCACATGAAATACACTTATTCCCAGTCTGTTTTGATAGCGCTGCACATTTTATATGTATATGGTAGATTTTGTACCTGAAACCTTGTGCTGGCTGCTTTTTCTTTTCTTGATACATATATTAATCTAAGCACGGAATTTTCATGTTTATAAAATTGTATGTAGTGTAGTATATCTCATTGGAATTTGCAGGGGTTATGGAGAAAGGGTTAGTCCAATACCAATGTATTATTGGGCATGATTTATATAGGAAATTCATGATGGGTCTCCCAACTGGAGCCCCTGAGGAAGTTATTGGAGATGAAACACAAAGGGGGGGCTGACATATATACAGGTGTGTGGGGGGGCTGACATATATACAGGTGTGTGTGTGGGGGGCTGACATATATACAGGTGTGTGGGGGGCTGACATATATACAGGTGTGTGTGTGGGGGGCTGACATATCTACAGGTGTGGGGGGGGCTGACATATCTACAGGTGTGTGTGTGGGGGGGGCTGACATATATACAGGTGTGTGGGGGGGCTGACATATATACAGGTGCGTGTGGGGGGGCTGACATATATACAGGTGTGTGTGGGGGGGCTGACATATATACAGGTGTGGGGGGGGCTGACATATCTACAGGTGTGTGTGTGGGGGGGGGGGGCTGACATATATACAGGTGTGTGTGGGGGGGCTGACATATATACAGGTGTGTGGGGGGCTGACATATATACAGGTGTATGTGTGGGGGGGGCTGACATATATACAGGTGTGTGAGGGGGGCTGACATATATACAGGCGTGGGGGGGCTGACAAATAAACAGGTGTGTGGGGGGGATGATATATATACAGGTGTGAGGGGGCTGTCAAATAAACAAGTGTGTGTGGGGGGGCTGACAAATAAACAGGTGTGTGTGTGTGTATGGGGGGCTCTGACATATATACAGGTGTGTGTGAGTGTATGGGGGGCTGATATATACAGGTGTGTATGGGAGGGCTGACATATATACAGGTGTGTGTGAGGGGGGCTGACATATATATAGGTGTGTGTGGGAGGGCTGACATATATCCTGGTGTGTGTGTGGTGGCTGAAAATATATACAGGTGTGTGTGGGGGGCTGACATATATACAGGTGTCTGTGAGGGGGGCTGACATATATACAGGTGTGTGTGGGGGGGCTGACATATATACAGGTGTGTGTGTGTGGAGGGCTGATATTTATACAGGTCGTGTGAGGGGGGCTGACATATATACAGGCGTGTGTGAGGGGGGCTGACATATATACAGTTGTGGGGGGGCTGACATATATACAGGTGTGTGGTGGGGGGGGCTGACATATATATAGGTGTGGGGGGGTGCTGACATATCTACAGGTGTGTGTGGGGGGCTGACATATATACAGGTGTGTGGGGGGGCTGACATATATACAGGTGTGTGAGGGGGGGCTGACATATATACAGGTGTGGGGGGGCTGACAAATAAACAGGTGTGGGGGGGGCTGAAATATATACAGGTGTGAGGGGGGCTGTCAAATAAACAAGTGTGTGGGGGGGGGGGGGCTGACAAATAAACAGGTGTGTGGGGGGGCTGACAAATAAAAAGGTGTGTGTGGGGGCTGACAAAAAAACAGGTGTGTGGGGGGCTGACATATATACAGGATTGAGGGGGGGCTGAGTGCGTACAGGTGAGGTGGCTGGTGTGCGGATTTGGTAGGATAGCCCATAGGCAAACCCTGGGGAATGTTGGTGATCAGGCTCGGGGGGGGGGGCTGGGCCTAAAGCTGTGAAAGGGGCCCAAAAATTTCTGATGGCTGCCCTGGGTGCAGGGTAGGAATAAGCTAGGTGGAATTTGCCCCCCATATATGTTGGAGTAGGCATACATTGCCAGACCTCGATCAGAGCATGACCCACAGTCAGTGACACATTTTATAATTTTATAGCTACCTGTTCCTATTCAGATTAGCAGTCACACAGTCTAGTAGATTTCCGCACCATCTTCTTTTTGCAGTTCTTAGATGTGATGTGACCAAATGCTGAGAAGTGCAAAAGGAAGAGGATGCTGGTAAACATGAAGGTGTGTCAAAATAAACCACGTTCTCATTCAATGTGGCACCATGGCACACTTTTCAGTGGTACATTTTCTTTAGCCATCAGAAATCTATACTCACCTTAAAAGGGCTATTTGATTGCTCACACAAGTCAATGAGTATTGACTTATCTACCACTCTCAGTACGACTCAATCCAAGGTTTCTATAACTAAGTAAAAAATATATAAATTTATAAATAAAAAAATATAAAAAATAAATTTTATAAATTTGAGATAACAAACAGCAAAAACAAATCAAATTTGGCTATAACCCCTATTCATTTCCTTATTAGGTATATGGGTGTATAAATTGTATGATCATTTCCAGGCACCTTGAAGCAAATCCGTTTCATGTTAAAAAATTTGAATGTGAGGGAGTCTGTAAAAGAAAATGATGCTCACTGTACCTTTCTGACAGGTAAGGGGGTAAACCTTCACTCTGTTGAAGTGTTTTGAGTGTTGCTTCTATCCAGTACTTCTGGGTGTCCCCCACTGAGCACTGTGGTTCCTCCCTTTCATCCTTTGTGGCAATTATCGTGCTTTGCTTGTGCCGATGCACCGCCGCGCACGCAGATTCGCTATTTGCTAAAGCGCATGCGCAAATTAATATGGCCATACTGGACATTGGCATATTAGCCAGGTCTTCTCAAAATTCTTCCCTGACACAATCCTATAGAGCAGGGGTCTCCAAACTTTCTAAACAAAGAGCCAGTTTACTGTCCCTCAGACATTGAGGGGACTGGACTGTGGCCAGTGAGAGTAGAAAATGTCCTGGCATCAGTGGGAGTAAACAGTGCTCTATTATTGGTATTCATGGGGGAAATATTGCCCTATTGTTGGTATTAGGGGAAGGAATAGTTCCCCATCATTGATGTCAGTGGGAAGAATAGTGTCCTGCCATTAGTGTCAGTGGTAGGAATAGTGCCCTATTGTTGGTATCAGTGACAGGAATTATGCCCTGTTGCTGATGTCAAGGGGAGGAATAGTGCCCCATGGGCTGGATAAAGGCAAGCAAAAGGCCACATTTGACCCCCGGGCCACAGTTTGGAGACCACTGCGGTAGAGAGAAAAGATTTACCACAGCACCCACAAGAAAGGTACAAAACTTTTATTGTACAGGCTGCTTCTCCTTTACATTTATCACAAGAAGGTCAGAGAGTCCCAGATCTTTTAATGATAATATTAATTCACAAGATAACTTAAAACAGCCAAAGTGTTTCGGGGGATCAACTTCTCCTTCTTCAGGGCTCTGGCGCCATAAGTGGTAGGACTCAAAGATGGTACAATAACTAGGAATAATTTGTAATTGTATAAGAGATATAGGACACATGGACTCAGTGTATCAGAAAAACATAATTAATTTGCTAAAGCATCATAAACAATTGCCATACTTGTTTTCACCTTTTTTCCTTCATTGTTAAACCTCAGTGCTTCTGAACTCTTGTTGCCTTTTTGAAGCCCCTTCCTGTCTAGGTACACTCCATTTATGGCTCTATGGCATTTCTCTGGGCAGATTTTTTGATGGTGACAATATTTGACCAGGCCAGTAGGGTGTGTTAAAACAGCCACTTTTCATCTCTATTAAACGTCCCTTTGACAGGGTGACAGCACAGGAGCACAATTGGAAGATAGGGACAGAGCATTGTTACCCTTTAAATGGTAAGTTTCTGACAAGGATCTTCATGTCAGGATCACAAATTTTATTTTAGGAAAAGCTATACATTTAAAGAATAGTTCCAGGCATGAGTGTTTTATACATAGTTACAGCTTGGCTTTGGAAGCTCCACCTTTGGAAGCTGGAAATCAGCAGACATCGCTACTCAAGGGATCTCCACTTCTTCTGGGTCCCACGCTGAGCGGCTGCACCTCTGCTTACTGAACGCAGGAGGTCAGCCACTCGACACGGGAACCACTCAGAGAATGCTTTGCATTTTCTGAATAAATGTAAAAGGTTTTCTGATTGGATGAGGTGGAGAGCCATGACGGTGATGTTTAGCTTTGGGGCATTAGCTAGGTATGGTAAACGCCCTCGGAGGAAGTCGTAATGACGAAACTAGTCAGGGTGTGACCTTATGACGACCAGACGTGACGAGTGTGTTCCACGACCAGGAAGAGACAAACCAGGAGGCAAGCGGTGGATGCTGCTCCCAATATAGCGTGAGTCGCTCTTTCCCTGTATTATGAGGAATGCCTGTCCATTTGCCTAGAGAGTTTTGAATGTTTTTGACCGATGAAGCTGTATGGAAATTTTTTTTTTAATAAACTAAAGAGAGAATACGGAATTACACTATCAGAGCCTTTTTTTCTGCCCTGAGAACCGGTGGATATAGTGTGACACCTTCCTTGTTGCTGAGGAGATCTGTGGTTTATCAATCCATGCCTGATATATACAACCCTCTGGTGAGTGTGAACCCTGAAGGGGAGTGTGATGCACAGACTTTGTTGTGGTGTGTTTAATGTTATAACATAGCAAGATTTCCATCTGAGGTTTTTGGGACTTTTTTCACATCATCTATCAACTACTTACTACTTGTGTGTACCATATACACATGAAAGCTGATCATAAACTTTATGATAGTAGCGCTGCTATAATAATTATTGGCACCTGATTTGGACTTGTGCAATTGTTATTATTATTACCTTCTTTGATGGTAAATACATAGTTACATTGGTCCAAGCTGGACCAATGTAGCTATGTATAAAATACCCATGTGTGGAATTACTCTCTAAAAATACTGAAAATGACTTTTGAAATTACAGTAACCCCTTCCAGCTGCTGGCTCCTGGCCCTTTAAGGGCTTCTAAATGCCGGAGGTGGAGGCTGACATTTAGGTCATGCGACCGCTGTGATTGGCTGTCACAGCGATCACATGATCAGAAAGCTCCTGAGCGCAGGTATGCATCACATACACATTCATTTTTTTTTCTTCTTTTTTTTTTTTTAAATCATAAAGAATTGTTTAAAAAACACACACAATTAGGGGGTAATACTAATAAATATACTCCAGGAAAGATAAGGTGACCCTCAACAGGAACTTTGGTAAAAATTGGCTTCTGTGAAGGGAAGCCTGGTTTAAAAGTTCAACATCACTTTCCTAAACAACCCTAAGTTTATGGTTTGTGGTCTTGTGTTACGTGGTTGTTGTTTGGCAATAATTCTGTGAAGAAAAGAAGAAGAGTTTTCCCAGATGATTCAGCGTTTTATCTTGGGGTGAAGTTCACAAATCATATTCCTTTTTACTTATGATGAATAAAGAAAACCTATATTATTGTTCATGTATGAAAAACATGTAGGAATCATCCCTTCTTCTCGTTCTAGCAAATATTAAAGTGTATGTATAGTTAAAACTTCCTTTTTCAGTTTTAGATAAAGTTTTAGGCTTTTTTGCTATTATTGTTACCTGGTGATCTGGCCAGTAAGTCTGTTATTTTTCAACTTTCTTTAACAGACCAAGCTGTCCAGAAAAAGTGGTTGTTAGAGGGTTGAGACGAACCATTTAACACTGATGGGGTGTTTCCAATGATCAGCTTTTATTTATGTAAAACCTCTATCGCGAAAGTTAAAAAAAAAGCTGTTGCTATAATGACTTAAAAAGTGTTAGCTGGAGTTTGGCTTTAATTTGTAAGTAAGTTAAAATGTATATTACCTCAGCTTTTAATATTTCTGATATGTGTCTGTTGTGCTATGTATTTGTGTTAAAAAGTATCCTGTTCTCTTTGCATTTCTTCCTTTGTGTGAAATACCTGGTGATCTTGCCAGTGCCTCTGCTTTCCTATTTCAAACTGACCACACTAAACATGAGAGTGCTTCCCAGCTTGGTCCGTTTTCTGGCTGTGCTGGAAGAACAGTCTACCCAATGATCAGACTTCTGCTGACATGCCCTTTTGCACAACTCTTCACTGGGAAGATCAATGTATTGCTCTTTCTCTGCCCCTTGCTGACACACCCGCTTTCAGCCCCCACCTCCACTTCTCCAAGCCCCTATGGCTCAGTTCACACCAATGCGTTTTTTCATGCTTTTTGCAGAAATGCAGGACATGTTTTTTAACATGGGTTCTTGTGGAACACACTCAGATCAATGCATTTTTGTGCCTCTGCATTTTAGGAAAGGGTCAGAGACTTTTTTAACCACTTCAGCCCTGGAAGGTTTGACCCCCTTAATGATCAAGCCATTTTTGCGACATGGCACTGCGTTACTTTAACTTTTACTTTTATGTCATGTCACGCAAAGGAAACGCTGGTCTGAAAGACTACTAATTCCACAATCCTTTCTGGTCGGGCTCACAGATGTGATGACAGTCACTGGCGCCCAGCACTAGAGGGATATGTCTATAGGTAAAGAATGACAGGGAATTGTACCATGTTATGACTGTAGTCCACATTGCTACATATATATATATATAATATACAGTATGTATATCTATCTATCTATCTATCTATCTATCTATCTATCTATCTATCTATCTATCTATCTATCTATCTATATTTATATATACAGTATCTCACAAAAGTGAGTACACCCCTCACAGTTTTGTAAATATTTTATTCTATCTTTTCATGTGACAACACTGAAGAAATGACACTTTGCTACAATGTAAAGTAGTGAGTGTACAGTTTTTATAACAGTGTAAATTTGCTGTCCCCTCAAAATAACTCAACACACAGCCATTAATGTCTAAACCGCTGGCAACGAAAGTGAGTACACCCCTAAGTGAAAATGTCCAAATCGGGCCCAATTAGCAATTTTCCCTCCCCGGTGTCATGTGACTCGATAGTGTTACAAGGACTCAGGTAGACATGTGCACTGACGAAAAATTTGTCCGTTTTCGTTTTTTGGTTTTTCAGAAATTCAGAAATTTGAAAATTCGGAAATTCGGAAATACGAAAATTCAGAAATTCAAAAATCCGTAAATAAGAAAGGAAAATCCAAAAATTCGAAGAACGAAAATCCGAAAATCCAAAAATTCAAAATAATAACTAATTATCTAATAATAACTAACTATTAAATTATAGGTATTGGAATTTCTTTTTTGTCTGTTAGTGAACGTAACAAATACAAGTTTATCTGAAGTTACAAATTATCCGAAATAACTAATGCCGTATCTAAACAAATGGAAAGAAATGAAATAATAATAAATAATAATAATCATACATTTTTATTATTATTATTGTTAATAATTATTATTTGTTACGTTCCATTCGTTATGATACGTCATTCATTATTATGGATAATTCGTACCTTCGGATATATTTGTATTCGTTACGTTTACTAACAGACAAATTTGAAAGGAACTTCCTATACTGTACCTATAATTTAATAGTTAGTAAAAGTTAAGGAATTGTTAGTTTTTATTTCAGATTTTCAAATTTTCGGGTTTTCGTTCTTATTTTTGGATTTCCGGATTTCCGAATTTCCAAATGTTTGAATTTTGAATTTCCAAATTTTCAAATTTTGAATTTCAAATTTTTGAATTTTTGAATTTTTGAATTTCTGATTGTTCGAATTTCTGAATATTTAGAAAAATTCAGAAATTCAAAAATTCGGATATTTGCAAATTAACTAATTTGTCTAAATTCATGAAAAAACTAATTTGGAACTAAACAAATTGCACATGTCTAGTCTTAGGTGTGAATGGGGAGCAGGTGTATTAAATGTGGTGTTATCGCTCTCACTCTTCCATACTGGTCATTGGAAGTTCAACATGGCACCTCATGGCAAAGAACTCTCTGAGGATCTGGAAAAAAAAATGTCGCTCTACATAAAGATGGCCTAGGCTATAAGAAGATTGCCAAGACCCTGAAACTGAGCTGCAGCACGGTGGCCAAGACCATACAGCAGTTTTAACAGGACAGGTTCCACTCAGAACAGGCCTCGTCATGGGTGACCAAAGTAGTTGAGTGCACATGCTCAGCATCAAATCCAGAGGTTGTCATTGACAGGGTCAGCCTGTCAGTGTACAGACCATACGCTGCACACTGCATCAAATCAGTCTGCATGACTGTCGTCCCAGAAGGAAGCCTCTTCTAAAGATGATGCACAAGAAAGCCTGCAAACAGTTTGCTGAAGACAAGCAGACTAAGGACATGGATTACTGGAACCTTGTCCTGTGGTCTGATGAGACCAAGATAAACTTATTTGGTTCAGATGGTGTCAAGCGTGTGTGGTGGCAACCAGGTGAGGAGTACAAAGACAAGTGTGTCTTGCATACAATCAAGCATGGTGGTGGGAGTGTCATGGTCTGGGGCTGCATGAGTGCTGGTGGCACTGGGGAGCTACAGTTCATTGAGGGAACCATGAATGTCAACATGTACTGTGACATACTGAAGCAGAGCATGATCCCCTCCCTTCATAGACTGGGCCCCAGGGCAGTATTCCAACATGATAATGACCCTAAACATACCTTCATGATGACTACCGCCTTGCTAAAGAAGCTGAGGGTAAAGGTGATGTACTGGCCAAGCATGTCTCCAGACCTAAACCCTGTTGAGAATCTGTGGGGCATCCTCAAACGGAAAGCGGAGGAGTGCAATGTCTCCAACATCCACCAGCTCTGTGATGTCGTCATGGAGGAGTGGAAGAGGACTCCAGTGGCAACCTGTGAAGCTCTGGTGAACTCCATGCCCAAGAGGGTTAAGGTAGTGCTGGAAAATAATGGTGGCCACACAAAATATTGACACTTTGGACATTTTCACTTAGGGGTGTACTCACTTTTGTTGCCAGCAGTTTAGACATTAATGGATGTGTGTTGAGTTATTTTGAGGGGACAGTAAATTTACACTGTTATACAAGCTGTACACTCACTACTTTACATTGTAGCAAAGTGTCATTTCTTCAGTGTTGTCACATGAAAAGGTATAATAAAATATTTACAAAAATGTGAGGGGTGTACTCACTTTTGTGAGATACTGTGTGTGTGTGTATGTGTATATATATATAAAAATATATGCACATATAATTGGTCTATATATATATATATATATATATATATATATATATATATATATAGACCAATTATAATTTTTTACAAAAAAGGAGGAAGATATTATTGCACAGAAGCTTTTTGTTTTGTATATTATGTATACACATTGTCAGTGCCAGAATCACCCAGGCAAGGAAACCAATTCAGCTAATGAAACTTTCTCTATGTATGGTCTGGATAGCTGCACAATTCTACTTGCTAGAGTGGGAGCAGCGAGAGCAATTCCATAGTATATATTATCGAACATAAGAAGTGATCTGGAAGTGATCTGTTATCGATCACATGCAACAAAGTCACCAGCACCTCAAATAGACACACTTCACATACTTGTTGTGAATACAGTGTCACGTCAGAAATAAGAAAATGCCATTTCAGGTCTGTTTTCTTATGACCGAAGAAGCCCACTAAAAATGGCCTGTAGAGTACAGAGTTTAACCACTTGACCTCCGGAACATTTACCCCACTTCATGACCAGGCCATATTTTGCAATACGGCACTGTGGTAATTTTACTGGCAATTGCCTGGTTATGCAACGCTGCAACCAAAAGAAATGTATGTGATTTTTTCCCCACAAATAGATCTTTCTTTTGGTGGTATTTAATCACTTCTGTTTTTTTAATTTTTTGCACTATAAACAATAAAAGACCAACAATAAAAAAAAAACCAATATTTTTTACTTTCTGCTATAAAACATATCTAATAAAATAATAATAAAAAAAAAAAATTCTTCCTAAATATTCTGCTACATATTCTTGGTAAAAAAAAAATCCCAATAAGCGTATATTGATTGGTTAGTTATAGTGTCTACAAACTATGGGATGTATAATGGAATTTTTTTTTGTTATATTAGTACTGGTGATCAGCGACTTTTAGCGAGACTGTGATATTGTGACAGAGAGTCTAACACTTAGGGGTTTATTCACTAAAGCTAGAGAGGGCAAAATTAGTCACAATTCTGTTGCAAAACTTTCAGGTTTTATTGCTAAAGCTTAATGAAGCAAGCTGGGGTTAGAAGGTGATTGGTTTCTCTGCAGAATTGTGACTAATGTTGCCCTCTCTAGCTTTAGTAAATAAACCCCTTACTGACATGACACTGAGACTTTTGACACTTTGTGGGAACCAGTGACACTAACACAGTGATCAGTGCTAAAAATATGCACTGTCACTGTACTAATGACACTGGCTGGGAAGGTGTTAAACGTCTAGGGCGATCAAAGTGATGAATGTGTGCCTAACCAGTGTTTTTTTTCTACTATATGTGCTATTTTTACTACGGGATCTGACAGATTTTCTTTCCCTACAGTGTAGGGAAAGAAAATCTATCAGATCCCTGTTGACAGAACAGAGCTCTGCCTTGTTTACATAAGCAGAGCTCTGTTTTTGTGTCTCTCCTCGCCGATCAGCAGGCGCTGGCGGACATCCATTCTGGATGGAGGTGCTCACGCCCCCTACCTGGAAGTGCTGGATTATGTACTAGGTACGTGATCCAACGCAGGAGAGCCGCCTTGCTTCCAGACATCTAAGTGATGCGGTCAGCAAGCGGTTAAAGCGAAACTTTAGTGTAAACAACTGATAAAAAATAATGCTCTTTAGCAAGGAACATACGTTCCGCATTAATAATTATGCTACCAAAATGAGTGTGTGCTTTAAAATGCCTCCGGCATTACTCCTGTTTCTTCTTGCTGGAGGCTTTCATTTTTGAAGCCTAGAACCCCTGAGCAGCAGTTAAAGCAGAAGTAAACCCTCCTATCCTTTTCAGCCAAGGAAGCTGCTTCTGTTTGATCTGCAACTGCCATGGTGCTGCACATGTGATCAGTTATGACACCAGCCATTTGGTGATTTGACAGTTTGGTTGAGAAAAAAGGAAATGTTAGCAATCCCAGCATTCCAGCAACTGTTTTTTGAAACTTGTTCAATCAATGGGTTTAGTTCCGTTTTAATCTTCAGCCAGTCAGCAGATCGGCCATCGGAGAGATTTTTGAGAGATACCTGTACAGAAGAATTTTATGCATACCTAAACAACATAAATAGACATGTGCACTGCCGAAAAATGTGTTCGTTTTCGTTTCATTCGTTTTCTATTTTTTTTTTTCGGGTCATTTGTTATGATCAAAATTTGTAAATTCATAAATTCGAAATTTCGAAAAGACGTAAATTCAAAAATTCGGAAATTTGAAAATTCGAATATAAGAAAGAAAATCTGAAAATTTGAAATAATAGCTAACTAACTAATAATAACTAACTATTAAATTAAAGGTTTTGGAATTTCCTTTCAAATTTGGCTGTTAGAGCCCTTTCACACTGGGGCGGGGGCGGCGTCGGCGGTAAAACGCCGCTATTATTAGCAGCGTTTTACCGTCGGTATGCGGCCGCTAGCGGGACGGTTTTACCCCCCTGCTAGCGGCCGAAAAAGGGTTAAATACCACCGCAAAGCGCCTCTGCAGAGGCGCTTTGTTGGCGGTATAGCCGCGCCGTCCCATTGATTTCAATGGGCAGGAGCGGTAAAGGAGCGGTATACACACCGCTCCTTCACCGCTCCGAAGATGCTGCTGGCAGGACTTTTTTTACCGTCCTGCCAGCGCATCGCTCCAGTGTGAAAGCCCTCGGGGCTTTCACACTGGAATGACAGCAGCGGCACTTTCGGGTCGGTTTGCAGGCGCTATTATTAGCGCAATAGCGCCTGCAAACCGCCCCAGTGTGAAAGGGCTCTATGTTATGGCCCGTACACACGATCCGAATATCGTACGACCGTTCTCGCTTAATAGTCGCAAGTAGAAATTGAATAGCTAAATAAATTCACGAAAATTCTCGTACGACAGACAAAAAAATCGGAAGTGATGTCATGTGACAGCTACACTGACTAAACGAAAATCGTACGATCTGGAATCGTACGAGGAAATTTTTCGGGTATGTCCGATCGAATAATATCGGATGAGCGGTCGTGATCGGCTGTCGAAAGCAGTGTACACACGATCCGAATATCGTACGATCCTTCCTCGGACGACCGTTTTCATACGATATTCGGATCATGTGTACGGGCCATTAATGTAACGAATACGAATTTATCCGAAGTTACGAATTAACAGAAATAATGAACGCCGCATTTAAACAAATTAACAAGAAATAATAATAATAAAACGTTTTTTTTAAATTATTATTAATTATTGTTATTTATTATAATTAATTTGTTACGTTTCATTTGTTTAGATACGGCATTCGTTATTTCGGATAATTCGTAACTTCAGATAAATTCGTATTCGTTACGTTCACTAACAGCCAAATTTAAAAGGAAATTCCGATACCTATAATGTAACTGTAGTTATAGTTATAATTTCAGATTTTTTAATTTTCGGGTTTTCGAATTCTCGGATTTTCATTTTTATTTCCGTTATTTTCGTTCTTTTGAATTTTCTTTTCTTATTTTCGGATTTTCAGATTTATAATTTCGGAATTTCCGGATTTTCGAATTTCTGGATTTTCGAATCTCCGAATTTTTGAATGTATGAATATTCAGAAAAATGAGTTAAACGGGTTTTCGTTTATTCGGATATTTCCGAATGAACGAATTTGTCAAAATTTGTTAGAAATTGAATTTGGAACTAAACGAATTGCACACGTTTAAACATAAGTATTATTGCCAGAGTGGCAGTATCATGTAGTGTGAAGGGATAATATCTGTAATTGTATTATTTTATATAGCGGAGTTATGTGTGTTTGTATTTTACAGATGAATCATCTGCAGAGAATGCCTTTCCTTTGTCTTTTCCAGATGTAGACCAGCAGCTTCAGGTAAAGATACATGGAAAATTCTTACTGAAGGGTTTCTAAGAGCCACTGACCTTTTTTACATCTCCTAGTTACTGTCTGATTTTTAGCACTATATGGTGGGTTTATAGTGTGTACTGATTTACCAAATATATGATTACCATTCACATCAGTCTTTATGGCATTTCCCCATCAATTTCTGAAAATTGTAATTACTCAATTGTTAGGTTGATGAGAGGTAGCAGAGACTTGCAGTGTACATGGGGAATTTCTCTACACATGTGCAGCATTGAAGTCACGTAATACTTCATCTCGCTGCCTACTGAGATCTGATATCCCAAAAGGAAGCAGGAGAGTGATTAACGTCATCCTTGTCTAAGGCTCGATGCACATCTATCCATGTTGCATTTGAGTGTTTCTGCAGTGCTTTTTACGATGCTTGACGCGTTTTTACAGCAATTTGCGTTTACTTTTTTTTTTTTTACACTGTATATAGCTGGTTGCTAAGGAGGGGGCCGGGAAGCCGGTCGCCGCGTCCTTAACCACTTAAGCCCCGGACCATTTGGCTGGCAAAAAGACCAGAGCACTGTTTGCGATTCGGCACTGCGCCGCTTTAACTGACAATTGCGCGGTCGTGCGACATGGCTCCCAAACAAAATTGACGTCCTTTTTTCCCCACAAATAGAGTTTTCTTTTGTTGGTATTTGATCACCTCTGTGGTTTTTATTCTTTGTGCTATAAACAAAAAAATAGCGACAATTTTGAAAAAAACACATTATTTTTTTACTTGTTGCTGTAATAAACATCCCCAAAAAATATATAAAAAACCATTTTTTTTCTCAGTTTAGACCGATACGTATTCTTCTACATATTTTTGGTTAAAAAAAATCGCAATATGCGTTTATTAATTGGTTTGCGCAAAAGTTATAGCGTCTACAATATAGGGGATAGTTTTATGGCATTTTTATTAATAATTTTTTTTTACTAGTAATGGCGGTGATCATCGTTTTTTTTCATGACTGCGACATTATGGCGGTGAGATCGGAAAATTTTGGCGCTATTTTGGGACCATTCACATTTATACAGCGATCAGTGCGATCAAAAATGCATTGATTACTGTGTAAATGTGACTGGCAGTGAAGGGGTTAACCACTAGGGGGCAGTAAGGGGGTTAAGTGTGTCCTAGGGAGTGATTCTAACTGGGGGGGGGCTATGTGTGACACGACACCCGATTACAGGGAGCTGTGATCAGTGTCCTGTCACTAGGCAGAACGGGGAAATGCTGATTTACATCAGCATTTCCCCGTTCTTCCTCTCCGTGAGACGATCGCGGGTATCCCCGCGGACTCAATGTCTGCGGGACCCACTATCACACTCACTGGGCTCCCGGCCGCAAACCGCTTCTTAAAGGGCAATGTACAGGTACGTTAGTATGCCTGTACATGCCTTTCTGCCGAAGTATATCGGCGTGAGCCGGTCGGCAAGCGGTTAACAACCGATGAGTTATCAGTTGTCAGCGGGCTCTGCACCCCCCACCCCAAAGCACCTTGCCCCCATGTTGATGGGGACAAGGGCCTCTTACCGACAAGCCTTGCTCGGTGGTTATTGGAATCTGGAAGCCCCCTTTAACAAGGGGGCCCCCTATCCCGCCCCCCCTATGTGAATGAGTATGGGGTACATTGTACCCCTACCCATTCACTAAAAAAAAAGTAGTGTAGTGTTAAAAAATACAGTAGACAGTTTTTGACAAGTCTTTTATTAAAAATCTTCTTCTTCTTCTCCGCTTCTTCCTCTGGTCTTCCTCCATCTTCTCCCGCATTTTCATCCTCCGGTCTTCTCCTTCTCCCCCTGCTTCTTCTGTCTTCTTTGTCCGGTGTTCTTCTTCCTCTGCCGCCGCTCCCACCGACGACCCTCCTCCGATGCTGCGTCCTGCTGATCTGTCGTTGCTGATGTCCTGCATTTCTTAAATAATGATTTCAGCGTGACAATCGGATTACGTCATCCGGAGGCCCACGCCCCCTTGTGACGTCACGGACCCATCATGCCCCGGGCGGTGACATGACATGACTATGACCATTCACAGACATGACTAGGCATGATGGGAATTGCAGTTCCTGAACAACTGGAGGGCCATAGTTTGGAGACCCCTGGTCTAGCGGATCAGATGGCAGTTGGGTGTAAACAGACAGGTGGTCCGTTTACATCTGACCACCCATAGGGGAGAGTGGGCTGTGTCTGCGTCTGCTCTGCATAAGTGGAGCAAACACAGACAAGCCACCCATCTTCTCAGCGGGGATTAGCGGACAAATTCCCTGCTGAGCCAATGTGAAAGCAGCCTTAAACAGTGATCCACTATTCAAAACAAGATATTTGGTAGCCTGAAGTGTCGCCTCAACAAGGGTAGCCAAGCCAAAATGACACAATGGGAGAGATTTACTAAAATTGGTGCCCAAACAATCTGGTGCAGCTGTGCATAGTAACCAATCAGCTTCCAGGTTTTATTGTCAAAGCTTAATTAAACACGCTGAAATTAGAAGCTGATTGGCTAGAATGCACAGCTGTACCAGATTTTCAGTGCTCCAGTTTTAGTAAAAGCCCCCCCCCCCCCCCAGTGTGTCATGAATAATTGCCCAAAAATTATACTGTTTTTTTTTTTCAGTGAACACACCACTATATCATGAGACCATCCTCCTAATATTTATAGCCTCACAGCCATTCGTTGCAGGGATCAGTATCAAAGCTTAGACATAACATACAAAAATAGCTGCACTTTGTGAAATATGGGTAACCACCAGGCAAAAATTCAAGCGGGAAGTCAGATTACAGAAATTGTGTATGAGCAAACACTTCTCTCTGGTTTCTCATGACACAGTTAGTTAGAGTGATTGTAAAGGTAATTTTTTTTTTTTTTTTGAAATAACAAACATATCATACTTACCATATATACTCAAGTATAAGCCGAGTTTTTCGGCACATTTTCGAGGCTGAAACCCCCCCCCCCCTCAGCTTATACTTGAGTGAGGGTCTCAAGTGAGAGTGCCCATCTGCAGCCATACCTTTGATTACTAAAACATCGTGTGTCTCCCGCTGTGCTATGCAGTCTGTTTTAGTTATCAAAGGTACAGCTGCAGATGGGCACAATGAGGCTGCAGATGGGCACAATGAGGCTGCAGATGGGCACAGTGAGGCTGCAGATGGGCACAATTAGGCTGTAGATGGGCACAGTGAGGCTGCAGATGGGCACAGTGAGGCTGCAGATGGGCACAATGAGGCTGCAGATGGGCACAGTGAGGCTGCAGATGGGCACAGTGAGGATGCAGATGGGCACAGTGAGGCTGCAGATGGGCACAGTGAGGTTGCAGATGGGCACAATGAGGCTGCAGAAGGACATTGTTTACCCAGTAGCTGTTGCATTTCCCACCCTAGGCTTATACTCGAGTCAATACAATTTCCCAGTTTTTTGTGGAAAAATTAGGTACCTCGGCTTATATTCGGGTCAGCCTATACTCAAGTATATATGGTACCTCCACTGTGCAGCTCGTTTTGCACAGAGTGGCCCCAAACCTGCTCTTCTGGGGTCCCCCGACGGCTCTCATGGCTCCTCCTGACATCTGATAACCCCCTCGGAGAAGCGCTTCCCCGAGGGGGTTACCTTGCGGGCACGCTCCCGAGTCCAGCATTTAGCATCCATAGAGGCTGAATGCAGGACTCAGGCCCGCCCCCCGTCACTAGCGTCATTGGATTTGATTGACAGCAGCGGGAGCCAATCTATATCAATCTATCCAAATAAAGAGCGGAGAACCCCGGGCAGAGAGACATCGCGTCCCTGTCGGGTCAAGTTCGAGGGTTCAGGTAAGTAAAACGGGGGGGGGGGGCTGGTCACTGACAGGTGTTTTTTCACCTTAATGCATAAGATGCATTAAGATGAAAAAACACGGAGGTTTACAACCCCTTTAATCTGTAAAAATAACCCATCAACAGATGTTTCTGGGAAAATCACTAATATTATCATTTCCTGAACCAGATCAGAACTATCTTTACCCCTAACATTTCATACTCCTGATATGTGCCTGTTGCACTATGTACTTGTGTAGCTAGCTGCTGCCATAACAAAGATATCCCTCTTTAACCACTTCAGCCCCGGAAGATTTTACCCCCTTCCTGACCAGAGCACTTTTTGCGATTCAGCACTGTGTTTAACTGACAACTGCGCAGTCGTGCGACGTTGCACCCAAACAAAATTGACGTCCTTTTTTTCCCACAAATAGAGCTTTCTTTTGGTGGTATTTGTTCACCTCTGTGATTTTTATTTTTTGCGCTATAAACAAAAAAAAGAGCGACAATTTTGAAAAAAACGCAATATTTTTTACTTTTTGCTATAATAAATATCCCCCAAAAATATATAAAAAAAAAACATTTTTTTCCTCAGTTTAGGCTGATATGTATTCTTCTACATATTTTTGGTTAAAAAAATCGCAATAAGCGTATATTGATTGGTTTGCGCAAAAGTTACAAAATAGCGTCTACAAAATAGGGGTTAGATTTATAGCATCTTTATTATTTATTTTTTTTACTAGTAATGGCAGCGATCTGCGATTTTTATCGTGACTGCGACATTATGGCGGACACGTTGGACAATTTTGACACATTTTTGGGACCATGGCATTAATACAACGATCAGCGAGATTAAAAATGCATTGATTACTGTAAAAATGTTACTGGCAGTGAAGGGGTTAATGTGTGTCCTAGTGTGTGTTCTAACTAAAGGGGGGAGGGGACTGTGCAGGGAAGCTAACAGATCGCTGTTCATACTCTGTATGAACAGACGATTTGTCTGTTCTCCTCTCAGAGAACCGGAAACTGTGAGTTTACACACACAGTTCCCGGTTCTCCGTGTCTCAGCGGCGATCGGCTGGGCGTCGTTTCACCCAGCCGCGCCATTCTGCCGCAGTACAACTGCGGCGGCTGGTCAGCATGTGGTTAAACTTGGGACGTATATCGGCGCGCGGCGGTCTGTAAGTGCTTAAAGTCATCTTCACTATTCCCTCCTAATGTTCCATTGCTCCACCAGAGCCCCAATGATTGTGAGGATGGGGGGGCATGTGACCTCCTCCCAGGAGACATCAGAGTACCCCACTCGCATAAGAAGCCCCCCATCACATCAGCATTGTTGCCACCCAGTAAAATCTTGTAGCAGGGGGAATGTGGCCTGAGGGTCGTAGTTTGGAGACCCTTGCACTATCATATTACCCTGTTTCCCCGAAAATAAGAGGTAGCGTGACTGTCAGTGATGGCTGCAATATAAGCCCTACCCCCCAAATAAGCCCTACCCTGTTTCCCCGAAAATAAGCC
Organism: Lithobates clamitans; assembly: GCA_037952925.1. Lineage (NCBI taxonomy): Eukaryota > Metazoa > Chordata > Amphibia > Anura > Ranidae > Lithobates > Lithobates clamitans. The sequence goes on along the minus strand of JBBGZY010001688.1, from coordinate 1,421,650 downwards.
CTACCCTGAAAATAAGACCTACAAGGACTTTAACTAGGGCATATTTGGGGGGTAGGGCTTATATTGCAGCCATCGCCGACAATCACGCTAGGTCTTATTTTCGGGGAAACAGGGTATATAGATCAGTGGTGGATCGAATATTTGTTCAGGTAGTGAACTTCTCCTTTCCCTTCTTCTCGGCAGTTTCCAGACTGCATATAAAATACATTTTTGCTGATATCTGACAATTACATTATATCCCATCTGTTTCTTCAGCCTCTTCCACCATGTAACACATCGAAGGAGTCCATGCAGGTGTTTAAACAACACTGCAAAATCGCAGAGGAATATCATCAGGTGAAGAGGGAAATCGCACTGCTGGAAGAAAGGAAGTAAGTATGTGTGTATGTGGGTGTACATAGCATGGCTGTATATATGGGCAGCAGGGTGTTAATACAGGATTCCCAGTGCAAACAGGTAGTTAGACATGTGCGATTCGTTTTGTTCCGAATTAAAATTCAGATGTATCCAAATTTCCGAATTAAAATAGTACCGAATTTAAACAAATCCGAAATAAGGAAAAAAAAAAATTTGGACGAAATTCAAATTCGAATCGTTTTCAAATACTTTTCGAATTCGAATCATTTTCCAATTTCCAAAGAGAACAAAATAGAAAATATAGGAATAGAATAGAAAAAAAAATAGACTAGAAAAGAATATAACAGAATATAAAAGAATAAAATATAATAGAGTAAAACAGAACAAAATGGAATAGAAAATAAAAGAACATAATAGACTAGAATATAATAGAAACAAATAGAATAGAATAACATAGAATATAACCATCTTCTGAAATTCAAATTTCAATTAGAATAAATTTGAATACATAAGAATAGAATAGAATAGAATAGAATAGAATAGAATAGAATAGAAAAAAAGAATAGAATAGAAAAGAATAGAATTAAAAAATAAAACAATAGAATGAAAAAGAATATAACCATTTCCCAAAATTCAATTAGAATCTATTCAAATTTGAATACAATAGAAAAGAATAGATTAGAATAGAAAATAACAGAATAATATAGAAAAAAAAAACAACAGAATAGAATAGAAAGAATATAACCATTTCCCAAAATTTAAATAGAATCAATGTGAATTTGAATAGAATATAAAAGAATAGATTAGAAAAGGAAGATGGTTATATTCATTTTATTGCATTTTATTATGTTGTTTTTATCTATACTATTGTGTTATTTTCTATTTTTCTACTCTATTCTATTCTTTTCTGTTCTATTCAAATTCAAATTGATTCTATTTGAATTTTGGAAAATGGTTATATTATTTATATTCTATTCTATTGTTTTTTTAAATTCTATTTTTTTCTATTCTATTCGAATTTCAGAAGATGGTTATAATCTTTCTATTTTATTCTATTTTTTTTTATTCTATTCTATTCCTTTCTATTCTATTCTATTCTATTCCATTCTATTCTGTTCTTTTATTTTCTAACCTATTTTGTTCTGTTTTACTCTATTATATTATAATCTTTTATTTTCTGTTATATTCTTTTCTATGCTATTCACTTTTTTTTCTATTCTATTCCTTTATTTTCTGTTCTATTTTATTCTCATTGGAAATTGGAAAACAATTTGAATTCGAAAACTATTTGAATTAGAAAACTGTTCGAATTTGATTAGAAAACGTTTCGAATCGATCCGAAAATGAAAAAAAAGAAAGGAATTCCAAAAACAAATTAAACAAATTTAACTAAACGAATGAATGTAAATAACGCATCGAAACTATTTTTTTTGCGCTCTGCACATGTCTACAGGTAATACTACTGCTAGAAGTATTCAGTTATTACAATGGTCATTAATCCTAATTACCCGCATGCCCACTCACCCTGACCACTGCGTATGACCCTCATAGCCCCCATGACCATGTATGCAAGCACCCTACACCCCCCGTCACCCCCACACTTGCCACCACCTCAGCTGCCACTATCCCATCATCCTCTGCCCTCACCCCAATCTCCAAATTTGCCAATTCACTCCTGTCAGGTTTTTATTGCTGTCTGGGTCCCCATTGGGGAAATTCATCATCTGTATTTATGTCCTAGTGACCATCGTCACCGGAACTAAAAGTCAGGAAATCCAAAATACTGACTTGTCACAAGAAAACGAGATCTGCCAGTAAGAACCCTTATTTCTGTCAACACTGTCTAAAGCTCACACTAGCCCATTCTTTGAAAAGCAATCTGCAGTGGAATGCTTTTTAATTTGGTTCAATAGACTTAAATAAAGAATCTGCAGAAAAGCATGTGTAACGGTACCATCGTAGGGGCTGCTGGTCTGTCTGTCACCCTGCCCAGCTAGGCACACAATTTTTCGGTCAATCCCAAACAGAAAACAGTCCATGCACTTTGTTTTTGTTATTTTTATTGGGGGAATTCAACTTGAATGGGGATAGGATAGATCTGAGATGCCCAGTTGATCAAAAGACAATGTAGGGACTGCAACTATATATATATATATCTCCAGTATATACAACTTCCTTTCTTTCTCCAGCACAAACTTGCTTGCAGATGATCACCCCCCAGGACCAGCTAGCACTGAAATGCAGGCCTGACACGGGCTCAGCCAAGCCCAAAGCAATTGTCATTTGCAGGCAGGAATCGTGGGCCCCTTTGGTGTAGCAAAGATGAAGGAAGTCCCAATGCTAGCTGTCCCATGTGGCTACTGATCCCAGTACCACCTCTTTAGGCCCTGCCAGCCCTCCTGGCTGCAGCTGCCTCTCTCCACTGTCCATGCCACCACAGTCCACCCCACTCTCTCTGCACCCATCCCAGACTGCAATCTCCTAGTCTTCTCAGGCATGCCTCCCCAGTCCTCCTGACTGTGTGTCACTCACCAGCCCTCCTGGTTGCAACTTGTTGTTCCTCCCTGGAGACTTGCCTGGCAGTTTTCTAATGCTGTCCTCTCCTTGCTCTCGTGCCTCCTGACCAGGACACTTCCATGTATTGTAAGAAGGTCTTGTCTGCACCCGAGCCCAGGCCCAAGGTCATCCCCTCCTCCCCAGATTGGGGAGCTCTCTCAAAGGCTACAACAGCCTAGCACTCCAGCTTCCACCCCGAACAACTCCTCCCCAGCTGGGCTGACTCTGAGTATTTTGGAAGCCTGCCCCCTGCCAATCCAGATTGGGGATTGGTCAGGGCTCCTCAGAATACTGCAGGCTCTGGAAAGAAATTCCAGCACGTTCTAGAAAGAAGTGGGAGGTCTCAGTGATGCTGCCTGTGAGTCACCCAGCTCTGCTGAGTCATTCCCAACCCAGATCAAACAAACAGGCTTGGTTGCCAGCCAAACCTGAAACCTACCTATACTACAGAAAACCTGACTACTGTACTCTTCTAGCACACTAGAGGGTGCTACACATGTAGTGCGTTTTTGCCATGATTTTGCCACAATTTGCGTTTTTTAATTCATCCAACAAAAAAAAAGCAGGCTTTATTCACACTGCCAGGACTTGATATCCGACTTGTGAGGCATGTGAAATCCCATGTTAATCAATGTCTTAATTAGCACTACTGAAGTTGCTCTGACTTCAAAAAAGGTTCTTGTACTATTTCAAGGTGACTTCTATCTGACTTCTATTCTTTAATTTCATCAAAATAATACTCAAATCACCAGGAAGTCGCCTGGAAAAGTTGCACCGTAAATCGTGCGACTTTCAGGTCGCGGCAGTGTGAGGCGAGCCTTAAAAATGCAAAACACATGAAAAATGCATCAAAACGTGTGTGCAAAAAACGCATAATGCACTGCAAAAAGCACTGCAGAAATGGATCAAAAGCAAACTGCATAGGTGTGAACCAAGCCTTACAGAGGATTTTCGGGAATTTGGACAGATTTTCTCACAGTTTCTTTTGGGATAGGGGACAGAAAGAGAATAGAAATCTCTCCAATAAAACACAGATGGCAAAAAAGACTGAAGGGGGTCTTAACCCTTTTCTACTCCATCCAAAACCCCCAAAAAAGTATGTGCTTTTAAATATTCTACTTAATGACCTGATTTCAAACATCAGCTGCATAATTGGACTATTTATTTTATAACCTCAGAGATGATACAAGTAGTCAGAGGAGAGCTATAAGAGGTCTTCTATCACAATATGGCCCTCAATGCTAGTGTTTATAGGGGAAATATTCTACTTCAACAATATGCATAATGCAAGAGTAAAAAAAAGGAAGTGGCCTTGAAGTAGCTAAAATGTTTTTCTGGAACATAGAGTTCATTGTATACATACATTATTACCTAAGTACTTGTCCTTTTTTATTTTAGTTTTATATGTTTTATTAGTTCTTCTTCTTATAATTTTTTTTTATGTGTTGGAATGAAACATGAGAATACATTCTTTACTGTCTTACTCACTTATATGGTTGGAGTGCTTTTTTTAACAGATAGGTTGAAGTGCTTTTTGATTCCTTTATTCCAGGGGTCTCCAAGCATTCTAAACAAAGGGCCAGTTTACTGGTCTTTAGACTTTAGGGGGGCTGGACTGTGGCCATTGGGAGTAAAAAAAAAAGCCCTGGCATCATTAGGAGTAAACAGTGCCTCAAGCTCGGTGGTCAGTGGGAGCAAAAAAATTACATAGTGGCTTTGGTCAGTAGGAGAAGGAATAGTAGCCCATTGTTGATATTACTGGGAGGAATAGTGTCCCATCATTGGTGTGATGGAAAGAATGGAAAGAATAGTCAGTGGAAAGAATAGTGCCTCATCACTGGTGTCAGTGGAAGGAATAGTGCCTCATCATTGGTGTCAGTGGAAAGAATAGTGCCTCATCATTGGTGTTAGTGGAAGGAATAGTGCCCCATCATTGGTGTCAGTAGAAGGAATAGTGCCTCATCATTGGTGTCAGTGGAAGGAATAGTGCCTCATCATTGGTGTCAGTGGAAAGAATAGTGCTCCATCATTGGTTTCAGTGGAAAGAATAGTGCCTCATCATTGGTGTCAGTAGAAGGAATAGTGCCCCACTGTTGGTGTCGACGGGAGGACCAGTGGCTTGTATCAGAGGGAGGATTAGTGTCCCAAGGGCTGGATACTAGCAATCAAAGGGCTGCATTTTGGAGACCACTTCTTTAGTTGCTTCTCATTAGAATTTGTATGGTTACATTGTGTTAATAATAGTTATATTTTTGTTTGTAGGAAAGAACTGATGGCCAGACTGGATCAGTTTGAAAAGGAAAGTTCAGATGTCGTTCATTTAGCAAAGGAGTATGAACAGCTCACCAAAGAGAATCAGAGCCTTAACCTGGCCCACTCCCGATGTAAAGAGCAGCTAGAGAACCTACGAATACAATACCAGAAGTGGCAAGGCTCTTCCTAACAGTAGGGACATGTAGGGATCTAGTAGATAAAACAATGTTTCCACACAGTTTTGAAGCACTCTATTTGCCTACATATGACATTAAGTTGGCCATATCTACAATCTGATTGTACAAGGCTTAGGTTTGCCAACACTTACGTAGTGTGAGGCCCTATCTGAAGTTACAATGAATGGATTCTTTAGGTAGGTCCTCGCTCTATATACTTGTTGATAAATTAAAGGGTCTGTGTCAATGGGCTTGTATCAATGCCACCGGTTTTAGACACTTCTGAGATCATTCACAATTCATTGACAGATGCATTTGATCTGCTTCAAGTTGGTTATTGGCTTTTTCATTACTTTGTATAGGCATGCTAAGCCCATTTGAAGTGAACAAAAGCCCGTCGACATAGGCCCTTAAAAAGATATCTACTTTAAATTTAAAAAAAATATATTCACATACCCTTATGTATAATAACCAATCTGCGAATGTAAATATTCTATTTAAAAATGTGGTGTAGTCGTGTCATGGTATAACCCACTGCTTTCATTATTATTATACTATGGGGTGATTTACTAAGGTAATGTGAAAGAAAGTAAGCATGGTTTTACTTTTTTGACAAGGGAATTTAAAATAATAATATAGGCGTTTTTCCACATGATTAGATGTGTAAAGCAAACCCTGTTTCACTTCATTTCACTTGTAGATCAGCCTATAGACTGGAAGGAAATGTTAACATTTTTAATTATTAGCTCACAAAATTTCCGACAGGATCAACAGGTATTTTTGGAATTTATTAAACAGAACAAAAGGCTTTCAAATGTATAATTTACAGACCAAAAAGGAGCTAATATAGAAAGTTGATTGTTAGGGCATGTATATTCATCAAGATTAAATTCAATGATATCATAACATAATTCCCCATGATTTACATGTGACCTAAACTGACAAATTTAGAAGAATATTTTAAATGCATGTAAAATCATTTTAAATTTTTATTCTATGTATTGTTCATATTGCTGTTGCTGTGTAGTTTAAGGCTATGACATATATGCAATTTTATAGAAATTTGTATCAGCTACAGAATCTCTCTCATACATGTTTGGTGCTATCAGTGTTAAAGCAAGTCCATATAAAGCAAAGGTACCACACCACCAATTTTACTGTAATTTTTTGCAAGATCAACATAACGTTTCAAAGATACAGCATTCACCTTTATCAAGGTGAACAAAAATCCTTCCCACACTGTACCTTTAAATGCCTTCAAGGGGGTAATACTATGGGTATAATAACTGAGTGCCATGGGTAGACGGGGTGTCTGTCCAATTATCGTGTGACAAGGCCATGGTGGAGAGTGACTAGGTGTCCCAGGAGCCAAACATCAAGTCAAGACCTGCTGTATTATAGTGAATGGCAGTCTCAGCCTGGACCCCGGACAGGCCACAGCCCCAATGCGTTTCAATCCGCCCACTGGAGATTTCTCAGTACATATACCCAGATATTACTACCCTGGGGGCACCATAAGTACACATATCCAGATATTACCACCCTGGGGACACCATGAGTACACACACTCAGATATTACCCCCATGTGGACACAATGAGTACACATACCCAGATATTACTACCCTGGAGACACAATGAGTACAAACGCCCAGATATTACCACCATGGGGACACCATGAGTACATAAAGCCAGATATTACCACCATGGGGACACCATGAGTACATATAGCCAGATATTACCACCCCGGGGACACCATGAGTACAAATACCCAGATATTACAACCCAGCGGGCAGCATGAGTACACATATCCACATATTACCACCCTGGGGACACCATGAGTACAAACACCTAGATATTACCACCCTGGGGACACCATGAGTACAAACGCCCAGATATTACCACCGTGCAGACACCATGAGTACAAATACGCAGATATTACCACCCTGGGGAAACAATGAGTACAAATACCCAGCTATTACTACCCTGGGGGCACCATGAGTACACATACCCGAATATTACAACCCTGGGGACACCATGAGTAGTATTAAAAAGTTGAACATAGTACAATTATATATACAAAGTATATATATAATTTTTAAAACTATCCATTGAGGTTTCGGTTTTTGGCCAATTTTTTGTTTCGGTTCAGAATTTTAATTTCGGTGCACCATTAGGTAATACCATTAAAAAGTACAAATGGCCAGCATACTAACAGGTAAAGACCCCACATGTTTTTTATTGAGGTCTTAACCACTTCAGCCCCGGAAGGATTTACCCCCTTCCTGACCAGAGCACTTTTTACAATTCAGCACTGCGTCGCTTTAACTGCTAATTGCGCGGTCATGCAATGCTGTACCCAAACGAAATTTGCGTCCTTTTCTTCCCACAAATAGAGCTTTCTTTTGATGGTATTTGATCACCTCTGCCGTTTTTATTTTTTGCGCTATACACGGAAAAAGACCGAAAATTTTGAAAAAAAATGATATTTTCTACTTTTTGTTCTAAAAAAAATCCAATAAACTCAATTTTAGTCATACATTTAGGCCAAAATGTATTCGGCCACATGTCTTTGGTAAAAAAAATGTCAATAAGTGTATATTTATTGGTTTGCGCAAAAGTTATAGCGTCTACAAACTAGGGTACATTTTCTGGAATTTACACAGCCTTTAATTTATGACTGCCTATGTCGATTCTTGAGGTGCTAAAATGGCAGGGCAGTACAAAACCCCCACAAATGACCCCATTTTGGAAAGTAGACACCCCAAGGAATTTGCTGAGAGGCATGTTGAGCCCATTGAATATTCATTTTTTTTTGTCCCAAGTGATTGAATAATGACAAAAAAAAAAAAAAAAAATTACAAAAAGTTGTCACTAAATGATATATTGCTCACACAGGCCATGGGCATATGTGGAATTGCACCCCAAAATACATTTAGCTGCTTCTCCTGAGTACGGGGATACCACATGTGTGGGACTTTTTGGGAGCCTAGCCGCGTACGGGGCCCCGAAAACCAAGCACCGCCTTCAGGATTTCTAAGGGCGTACATTTTTGATTTTACTCCTCACTACCTATCACGGTTTTGAAGGCCATAAAATGCCCAGATGACATAAACCCCCCCCAAATGACCCCATTTTGGAAAGTAGACACCCCAAGCTATTTGCTTTGAGGCATGTTGAGTCCATGGAATGTTTTATATTTTGACACAAGTTGCGGGAAAGTGACAATTTTTTTTTTTTTTTTTTTGCACAAAGTTGTCACTAAATGATATATTGCTCACACAGGCCATGGGCATATGTGGAATTGCACCCCAAAATACATTTAGCTGCTTCTCCTGAGTACGGGGATACCACATGTGTGGGACTTTTTAGGAGCCTAGCCGCGTACGGGACCCCGAAAACCAAGCACCGCCTTCAGGATTTCTAAGGGCGTACATTTTTGATTTTACTCCTCACTGCCTATCACAGTTTCGGAGGCCATGGAATGCCCAGGTGGCACAAACCCCCCCCAAATGACCCCATTTTGGAAAGTAGACACCCCAAGCTATTTGCTGAGAGGCATGGTGAGTATTTTGCAGCTCTCATTTGTTTTTGAAAATAAAGAAAGACGAGAAAAAAAAATTTTTTTTTTCTTTTTTCAATTTTCAAAACTTTGTGACAAAAAGTGAGGTCTGCAAAATACTCACTATACCTCTCATCAAATAGCTTGGGGTGTCTACTTTCCAAAATGATGTAAATATCCCCTATGATAGCAATAGGTAGTGACAGGTACTCTTTTTTGCAAAAAATTGGGGTCTATTAGACCCTAGATTTCTCCTCTGCCCTCAAAGCATCTGATCACACCAAGATCGGTGTGATAAAATGCTTTCCCAATTTCCCAATGGCGCTGTTTACATCCGGCGAAATCTACGTCATAAAATGCTCGTAGCTTCCGGTTTCTTAGGTCATAGAGATGTTTGGAGCCACTCTGGTCTCTGATCAGCTCTATGGTCAGCTGGCTGAATCACCGGCTGCATTTTCAGGTTCCCTGTTGAGACAGGAGAGCCAGAGAAAAACACGGAAGATGTTGGGGGGGGGGGGCATTCCCTCCCACTGCTTGTAAAAGCAGTCTAGAGGCTAATTAGCCACTAGGATTGCTTTTACATGAAAGCCGACCGCTGGCTGAAAAGAATGATACCAAGATGATACCTAAACCTGCAGGCATCATTCTGGTATAACCACTCAAAGTCGTGAATGGCATACCTGAAGACAAAAAAATGGTTAACAATAAAGCACAGTAAACGGTAAGGTATAAAAAATTGCATACCTGAAAAGCAAACATGATAAAACATAATAACAATAAAACATTGCAGAATAGAATACAGTAAAAAAGAGCAGAACAATAGAGAGAGAATAGAGAGAGAGAGAACAATAAAACGACAACTATTTTTATTTTATATTTTTGTTTGTGTTTTTTTTTTTTTTACACTTTTTTTTGTAACTAACTATAATAACTGTAACCGGTTCCAGGTTCGGGTCTCTCAAAATGCGATGGCATCCTGGGAGACCCTGTGAAAGTGTGCCTAGTCTGTGCAATGCTGTACCCTACGCTAATACTCAACTAGTGTATGGTAGCGTTCAAAACATTCACCAATGCAAAGACCAGGATTGTCAGGACAGGAGGGACAATAATAGCGGGTGTCACGGCTATATCCACGCTTGCTGCAGACACAACATATTTTTTGGGGGGTTCGCTGGGTAGGGGTACTCGGGAGGACATAAAGAAAATGCCTCTCATGCAGCCGACTGCATTTGGTTGGGGATGTGAATGGGGGAAGTACGGGCGCTGCAGAAGCGGTGGGTTCCCAATTAGGATTGGCGAATGCAGCAGGAAGGGCACTATGGGCATGACGGGCCTGTGTTTGTCTTTTTGGTGGCAGCGGGACACTACTTGTGCTTGCCACCTCACCAGCTTGAACTGCACTTATGGGACTCGCCACGTCACCAAGTGTTACTGCAGTGCTGGTTTGACTACGACCGGGGTGTACTAGGCCTCTGGTGCTTGCCAGTTCACCAAGACGCTACAAAAAAAACTGTTAGCGATCGCAGGGATCAGGCCTGACTCTGCGAACGCTGCAGTTATGCGTTTAGAGTTTTGTAAGTGACAGTGATCGATCGATACTGCACTTGGGTGGGCTGGGCCGGGCCGGGCGGAGGGGCAAAACGCAGGTGCTAGCAGGTATCTGGGCTGATCCCGCTAACACTGCGTTTTTGGGAACCCTAAACTGCTGGGGACGCTAGTATAGATCTGATCGGATCAGATATTGATCTGTTCAGATACTATACCACTAAGGGAGGTGTACGCTGCGTGCGTGGGTGTTAGCGGTACTGGCGCTAACCTGACGCTGCCTGGGGCTGGTGCTTGCCAGTTCACCAAAATGCTACCAAAAAAACTGTTAGCGATCGCAGGGATCAGGCCTGACTCTGCGAACGCTGCAGTTATGCGTTTAGTGTTTTGTAAGTGACAGTGATCGATCGATACTGCACTTGGGTGGGCTGGGCTGGGCCGGGCGGAGGGGCAAAACGCAGGTGCTAGCAGGTATCTGGGCTGATCCCGCTAACACTGCGTTTTTGGGAACCCTAAACTGCTGGGGACGCTAGTATAGATCTGATCGGATCAGATATTGATCCGATCAGATACTATACCACTAAGGGAGGTGTACGGTGCGTGTACGGTGCGTGTACGGTGCGTGCGTGGGTGTTCGCGGTACTGGCGCTAATCTGACGCTGCCTGGGGCAACGCATATCACCGCCGGGCGATCAGGGGGCTAAACCTTTATTCGGTAATAAACGGCGGGTGCCCTGACACTATAAAAAATAAACTAACTAACCAGCGTCACCCGTAACGGTTATACGGTGATCAGTGGTGAAAGGGTTAACTAGGGGGCAATCAAGGGGTTAAAACATTTATTAGATAGTATATGGGGGTCCCTGTCGCTATAAAACACTGACGGCGAACCTAAATATTTACGTCCCTAACTAGCGTCACCAGTGACACTAATACAGCGATCAGAAAAATGATCGCTTAGCGACACTGGCGACAGGGGGTGATCAAGGGGTTAAAACTTTATTAGGGGGGGTACTGGCGCTAATCTGACGCTGCCTGGGGCGACGCATATCACCGCCGGGCGATCGGGGGGCTAAACCTTTATTCGGTAATAAACGGCGGGTGCCCTGACACTATAAAAAATAAACTAACTAACCAGCGTCACCCGTAACGGTTATACGGTGATCAGTGGTGAAAGGGTTAACTAGGGGGCAATCAAGGGGTTAAAACATTTATTAGATAGTATATGGGGGTCCCTGTCGCTATAAAACACTGACGGCAAACCTAAATATTTACGTCCCTAACTACCGTCACCAGCGACACTAATACAGCGATCAGAAAAATGATCGCTTAGCGACACTGGTGAGGGGGGGTGATCAAGGGGTTAAAACTTTATTAGGGGGGGTAAGGGGGGTACCCTAGACCTACAGGGGGGTTACAGTAACTGTCCTAACACTGCTAACTGTCACAAACTGACACTATGCAGTAATCAGGAAAAAAAAAAAAAAAAAAACCTGCTTGGTGTCAGTTTGTGACAGGGGGGGGGGTGATTGGGGGGGGATCGGGGGGCGATCGGGGGGGGGATCGGGGGTGTAATGTATGCCTGGCATGTTCTACTGTGTGTGTTTGTGTTGTGCACTTACTTACATGTCATCTCTCCTCGGCGCTGGAACGGAAACTGACAGCCGAGGAGAGATGACATCACATCCTCTGCCTCTGTGTACTATACAGAGGCAGGGGATGTTTGTCATTGGCTGGGAGCGATCGCGAGGGGGGGGCCACGATCGGATGGTCTCCCCCTCGTCTCTCATCGCTCCCAACCAAATGCCGACCGCAGCTGGCACAGGGGGGGGGTCCGATCGGACCCCCCACCCGCGGGAAGGCAATCACGTTTCAGGTACGTGATTTTGCCTGCCCGTGCCGCTCTGCTCACGTATATAGGCGTGAGGCGGTCGGCAAGTGGTTAAGCTGGCCATACATTATACAATTTTCTTATTCTAATTCTTTTTGATTTACCCTCAACTATGTAGTGTAAGGGCCTGCCTGACTGCATACAAAATGAAAGTGTTTAGGCTTGACCTCATATTATAAGGAAAATTGTACAAGAGGATTGAATAATGTATGGCCATCCTTAGTTGCAGTAACAGCATATTTTAGCACAATGGCCTCCAAACCGTGGCCTGTAGGCCAGATGTGCTTGCCTTTATCCAGGTCATGAGATACTATTCCTTCCACTGACATTAAAGAAGTTGTAAAGGCAGAAGGTTTTTTTTTATTCTAATGCATTATATGCATTAAGATAAAAAGCTTTCTGTGTGCAGCCAGCAGCCTCCCCAGCACCCCTTAATACTTAACCGAGCCCCATCCCTATCCATGAGTCCCTCGGCTGTACGGGACTCTCAGTCTTGAATGGCTGACACACGGCAGCAGCACCATTGGCTCCCGCTGCTGTCAATCAAAGTCAGTTGGACAATCAGGAGAGAGAGGGGGTGGGGCCAAATAGCAGCCTGTATCTGAATGGACAAACGGAGCTGCAGCTCGGGTCAGGTGGCCCCATAGCAAGCTGCTTGCTGAGGGGGCTCTTAACAGGAGGGAGGGGCCAGGAGCAGCGAAGAGGGACCCGAGAAGAGGAGGATCCAGGCTGCACTGTGCAAAACGAACTGCACAAAGGAGATGAGTATAACATGTTTGTTATTCAAAAAAATATGATGGGGCATATTTTTCTATCCACCGACACCAATGATGGAGCACTATTCCTGTTGCTGACACCATTGACAGAGCACCGTTCCAACAATGGGGCACTATTCCTTACATGAATACCAATGATGGGACAATATTCCTCCTCTCACTAACTACAGGCGCTATGTCATTTTCTTACTCCCACTGACAACCAAGCCCAAGGTATTATTTAATACCAGTGAGGCCAGGGTATATTCTACTTTGTAAGAAAAAAGACTTGCTGTATACAAACCTAAAAACTTTAGCTGCAACTCAAAGTGAAATACACACAAGTAAAGATAAATAAAAAGGGAGATGTAAATAATAAAATTAAATAAATGAATAAAAATGATAACAAGTCCCAATAAGTGAATCATGTGACATATATAAAATCCCCCAGTGGACAGTGAAACCTTTAAAATTCCTCCAATAGAAAATGAACAAACAGCAAAAATTGGTGAAAATCCTGTGACTTTAAGGAAGGACAAAGTGAATCCACCACAGACATCTGAAGTCCCTGGAGGAAAAGGCCCTGGCTGGGTATTAGCCGCAAGTGTTAAAGCTTTTGCAGCTGGTAAGCGTGCACTCTTTGTGGTGGTGGATTTACTTTGTCCGTCCTTAAAGTCACAGGATTTTCGCCAACTTTTGCCGTGTGTTCATTTTCCATTGGAAGAATTTTCAAGGTTTCACTGTCCACCGGAGGACTTTATATGTCTCACATGATTCACTTATTGGGACTTGTTATCATTTTTATTAACTTATTTTTTTTAATTTATTTTCTACTTTGACTGTCTACAGTATGTCCCTCTAAAATCTGACTGCCCACAGTCTGTTCCTCTAAAGTCTGACTGTCCACAGTCTGTCCCTCTAAAGTCTGACTGTCCACAGTCTGCACTCTAAAATCTGACTGTCCACAGTCTGTCCATCTAAAATCTGACTGTCCACAGTCTGTCCATCTAAAATCTGACTGTCCACAGTCTGTCCATCTAAAATCTGACTGTCCACAGTCTGTCCATCTAAAATCTGACTGTCCACAGTCTGTCCTTCTAAAGCTCTGACTGTCCACAGTCTGTTCCTCTAAAATCTGACTGTCCACAATCTGTCCCTCTAAAATCTGACTGTCCACAGTCTGTTCCTCTAAAATCTGACTGTCCACAATCTGTCCCTCTAAAATCTGACTGTCCACAATCTGTCCCTCTAAAATCTGACTGTCCACAGTCTGTCCTTCTAAAGCTCTGACTGTCCACAGTCTGTTCCTCTAAAATCTGACTGTCCACAATCTGTCCCTCTAAAATCTGACTGTCCACAGTCTGTCCTTCTAAAGCTCTGACTGTCCACAGTCTGTCCCTCTAAAATCTGACTGTCCACAGTCTGTCCCTTTAAAGTCTGAAAGACCAAAATCTGGCCATTTGTTTAGAAAGTTTGGAGACCCCTCTTTAACACATAGAAAACATCACAAACACCCTTTATCAAAGTGACACAGAACTTTACTGGAGTTCCATGGAAGACTGACATAATGTTTTGGGACACAGCAGTCCCCTTTATCACAGAACTTTACTGGGGTTCCATGGAAGGCTGACATAATGCTTTGGAGACCCATTGGTTCCCTTCATCTGGCTGACACCCAGAACTTTACTGAAGCTCCATGCAAAACTGACATCGTCTTTTGAAGACAGAGTGGTCCCCGTTATGAAGGCAACACACAGAACAAAGTGTATCTCCATGATAAAGGGGGCTGCCATTCCCCCAAAATATTATGCCGGTCTTGCATGGAACTCCACTAGAGTACAGCTAGGACCCAGTGTGCTGTCTTTACTTTATACTATGGACTTTACATGGTAATATTATCAGCTAAGCACCCTCCAAAATGCATTTTAGGTGAGATATAGATTGACTATACTTGAGTTTCAATGGTAAAGCAGGGTCCTATTGATTCCAGGTTGAGTTATCTACAAAATCTTGAAAATCATCATCCCACTAGGGGTCTGTAGCTGGGTAGACATGTATTATATAGCCAACTACAAATCAGACAGAAAATGGCACAAGGATGTTTTAGCGATTACAAAGCTCTGCTGCGGAATTGCACTGACACAGCCCTAGATATAATGATTACATTTTAGGAACACTATTAAGTCTACTGGTGCGCATACTGAGCTGCTGTAAGACTGACCCCTGCAGTTATTTAGAAGATACTACCTAGAAACCTGTCCAACCGTCTACAGTTATGTTTTTAGCTCTACACAACACATTACAATTCAGATCTTAAAAAAGATAAGCTCAAATAAACCAACACATGTTTGACCCCTGTACGACAAACCTGTGAATGTGTGTGTGTTTTTCTTTTGTCTGTTTAGTGTAAAAGCTTTTGTTCTTAGAAATGTTAGGGAGATGAAAAACTGTAGTTTGTTGCATTTTCTTTTTGAAAGAATGATTGGTCAAAGCCCGTTCAAGGCAGAAATTAGCTGTGAAAATCAGTTTGATTCTGTGTTTTAGTGTTTTATGTGCATATTTCAGCACTTGATTTGCAGATGGTATATTTACTAGGGGGCTATTGGTAAAGAACTGGAGAAAAAATTGACAGAAAATAAAGGTGGTGTTATTGTGGTTCCTAATCAGATCTAGGAATCAGAAAAAGAAAGATAAAACCTGACTGGTCACTACAGGCAGCAACTCCACTATTAAAGTCCTACTCCAGCCCAAACTTTATTTTTCAGTAGTTATGTATAGAGTGTGAAAGCTTACAAGCTTTCTCAACTTTTAATTGATGAAATAAGTCCGCCTTCACGATTAAGGATGTAGTTGCCATCATCCCTTAATAATACAGAATACCAAACTGTGAACCCCTTGTAACAGTGTTTTTAAAGGCAACCATACAACTGTTAATACATGTAAAATTCTTTCAATTTAATTACTTTATGTTAATAAAAAAGGGCCGGGCGCATTAATAGGGGGGTGACAGCTGTGGATAGAGGGGGTGGCGTCCCCAATGGATGGGCCGCCACTGGTCAGAACACTATCTGCACAGAGCTTGCATGTTCTTCCTTTGCTTGGGTTTCCATATTGGCTCCCGTTAAAAATTGGCTCATGTGTTTGTAAAATAGGAACCTAATGCCGCGTACACACGATCGGAATTTCCATCGGAAAAACCTTGGATGGTTTTTCCTGACGGAATTCCGCTCAAGCTTGCCTTGCATACACACGGTCACACAAAAGTTCTCTGAACTTTCGACCGTCAAGAACGCGGTGACGTACAACACTACGACAAGCCGAGAAAATGAAGTTCAATGCTTCCGAGCATGTGTCGAATTGTTTCCGAGCATGCGTAGGAATTTTGCTCGTCGGACTTGCTACAGACGATAGGAAATTTTTCCGTCTGAAAAATAGAGAACCCGCTCTCAATCTTTTTTTTGGTGGAAATTCCGACATCAAAAGTCCGATGAAGCATACACACGGTCGGAATTTCCGACCAAGAGCTCACATTAGACTTTTCTTGTCGGAATTTCCGATCGTGTGTACGCGGCATTGGACTCAATGTTCCTTGAATGCAGAGACTGATGTAAATGAATAGTATGTAAAGCACTACATAAGTTGATGGCACTATATAAGGATCTGTAATATAAATGATGGGCAGTATAACATAAATTCACATGTTCAGTTCCTGAAGGATACAACTCAACAGAATTTCCGAGGTTCACACCCCAAACTATTGTGAAGCCGTATTATTTGTTTCCCTGTCTTTTCCCTTAGGGTGAGCTAAAAAAAAATAGCATTGCCAGATGTATAACCATGCCATACTCTACTTACCTATATGTTTCCTTTGTATTGAACATTGTTAAATTCCATTTCTGTATGGTATTTGTGTTTTCAATTAAAATTGTAAATACACAATGCTGCATTGGTTTTATTACATTGAATGATTTGTTATGAATGCTACTTAAAACAATGACTCTTTCTATAGTATGCTGCAATCAAAATGGAAAATTAGGCCATGCATACAAGGAACATAGCCAAGTTGCTCAATACCGAAGTTTTTCTTTCATGCATTGCTGTACTGTCTTTCACCAGTCTGCTAAGTTTGATTTGGTCTGGATTGTGGTGATCTGAGAACCCCTGTTTGTGATGTAGGAGAGGAGTTCTCAAACACTCCCACTCTTTGCTGCTAGCTCCTTGGCTGAGTTGGAGATCTTGACATCAACCATCTTCCTCTACACCTCAGCCAAGCAGAGGAAGCTTTGTATTTATTCAAAGAATACAAAGCTCCCTGTGAATGGCTCAACAGTACTCAGCCTGGCACGATTTTGTTCTGGAAGCAGAATGGGAAGTTCCTGTCCCGCTTCCAGAACACAGCACTGTATACTGTATGTAGTTGAGGTTTCATACAATTTATAAAATGCCACAGCACAGTAAACATTTAGTGAACTAAACAGTTCATTTGGACCAGCTTGGTCCAAACAAACTATTTAAAAATTTTTAACCAGTTCCCGTCCAGCCTATAGCAAAATGGCAGCCGGGCCAGGGCTTCTGTCATAGGATGTCCTCCCAGATCGTGCCTCGCGCGGCTGCGGCATGATCTGTCACTGACTGCCGTTACTATGTGATCACTGTGACCAATCACAGCAGATCACATGACAATTGAAAACAATGGATAGCTTCCTTCCTTTAATGCCATCCATTCTGTACAATTGTGGTGCTAGCTGTGATTGGTCAAAGTGATCACATGGTAAAGATAGGGCCAATTACAGCCCATCATACCATGTGTTTAGCTGTGGCCAATCACAGCTAATCACAACAAAACACACTAAATTAATCAATTTCATTGAGCAATGAAAGTGAAATTCAATGGCATAAACAATCATAAGTGTAAAAAAAAAAATCCTTATCACTTTCTCAGAAAAGTACAGTGTTATTATGGAAACACTGTATTGCTCTGGTCACACTTTGTACTAATGAAAAAAAAAAACGCAAAAATTGTAAAAAAAAAAATGGAAAAAAAAATTGACGTTTTCTTTTTTTTTTTTTTACTGTCACCAGTCAGTGACCCTAATCACTGCCACACCCATTATATGATAATGCTGTACTGCACTGGTGACAATATGTAAAAAAAAAAAAGATTTGTGAATACATTCTTCATTTTCAAAAAAATTGTGACAAAAAGTTACAACTTCAAAAAACTTGCTTCAAAAAATGTGGCCTAAATTTAGGAAGAAAGATTATTTATTTGCAACATTTTATGACAGAAACGAAGAAAAACTTGTTTTTTTTTAATATTTTTTGTTTATTTAACAAAAAATAAAAAACCCAGTGGTTATTTAATACCACCAAAAGAAAGCTCTATTTGTGTGGGGAAAAAAAAATTCATATGGGTACAGTGTTGCAGAACCGGACAATTGTCATTCAAAATGCGACAGCTCTGAAAGCTAAAAATTGGCCTGGGCAGGAAAAGGGTAAAAGTGCCCGGTTTTGAAGTGGTTAAAATCTGCAGTTAGGCTTTAATGAAAGCTGCAAATTTAAAAATCTTAAAAATGACTTTTGAAATTACATAAACATGCTAAATAGTGGTGTACTTAGTGTAACCAACAGATATTTGGTACCATAAGTGGGCAATACATGGGTGACCAGTGAAATGCATAAGTAATGGCTAATCGGGACAATATGTGAGAGATATATGCGCAAATCTGACAATAAGTGAGCAATATGCTGGCAAAAATTGGGCAACTGTGTCAGTATAGGGGCAGCTCCCTTAGCAGCAATTCAGCCACCCAGAGCACTCCAAAATTACTCCTACCTCCCTAATCCCAGCAGAAAATCTCCACCAATCCCAAGCAAAAATCCTACCCCTTCATTCCACGCCCCAGGTAAAATTTCCCATCTTTCACTGCATCCCTAGAAAAAAATCCACCTTCCCCCAGCAAAAATCTTCCCCCCTTTTGCCAGAATAGATATTTCTCAAAACACTCACCAGCCCATTGTAGATCGATGGGCAGTCTTTCAAGGCCTCCACTTGGCTTTGTGTTATGTGACAAGTCAGAGCCAGGATCCTCGAAGAGTTTCCCTACACTCTGCACCAATCTATGCACAAAGGCCCCATTTGAAGTGTGATTGGAAGTTGAGTATGTGTGGCGTGTACAGTTCTAGAGCACCACTTAGCTGACTCTACATGGGGCAGGCTGTCCTCCCTCCAAGATATGCTACTGAAGATAATGAGATAATACTTCTGGCGGTGACCACGGAGGTGGATGCTTATATACGCAGTAGTGGAGGAACTGCGGCTGCTCCACTATATGAACTGATAGAGCGGTAACAACTGTCCACTATGCAAATACTTGCCTATTCCCTACTGCTGCATTTTTATAGTCTAGTTCTTGATGTTTTAAAAACCTGCCACCCGCGCACTATTCTCTACTGTACCTTACATTCACCTGATCTATATGCATCTCCTATGATCCCACTGCAGCGCTATTGCTAAGTCTAATTAAGACAAGTCACTTTGAAGGTCGTTTTTCTTGAAGCAATTTAGTATCTGGGAATGGCATAATTTGCAACGGACAAGTATATCCCCTGAAGAAGCCCAATGGGGGGAAACATGTCAGGACCTTGTCAACCATGCCAAACATGAACTGTATAAGGTGATTTTCTAAACGCTACCATATCGACCAATTTTATATTTTTTTATTTTTTCTTATATACCCTTTTAATCATGTTTATAAATAAATTAGTGGATTTTAATATGATTGTTGTGTATATTATACATTAGCACCTTAAAAATCCCAAATAAGTCTCTGCATTTTCTCTAAATATATGGGATGTGGTGCAAGAAGTAATTGGCGACACACTGACTTCTCCATACTTTAACTAAAGTTTTTTTTTTTAATGGTTTTTGTAGCTCCTCATAACGTCCCACCAAGTATTCTATTGGAAAGTTTAACGAGTTCCACTGTGGAGATTTACAGCAGAGGGGGCGTAATAAAAAGCAGTGCTATCCTGGCATGAAAAAAGAAAACAGCAGATAAAATGGACGAAAAATATCTGTTGTGTCAGCCCATGTTGTTCCCAGATAGAAAGTCCAGGTTTGCTAATATACCCGAATGATGACATTCATTTTCCAAGTCAAAATGTTGCAATATTTCCGGCACTTCAATAAAACATCTGCTTCTTGCATAAGCTTCCAGTAGAATGTATCTATATTTATACGAAATTATTTCACAATCTATCAGATAGATGAGTAACTATGATTGTATTCTCAGTTTATAAACAAAATATAGCTGTAAACTACTTTAAAGGGTTAGCAAATTCAAAAGTAACAATTTCATTTTTTTGAGTGGATGAGCCCGGGTTCACACCTATGCGAATTAGATGTGCGTTTCCCCGCATCTAATTCGCATAGTAGGAGAATGTGACTGGCTCCCTATGGAGCCGGTTCACATATCTCTGGGGCGGCTGCGGAGCGCACTGCACAAAAACGCTGTGCGTCTTTGGCTCCGTTTCAGGGCCGAATTCAGGCATAGAACTGGCCCTGATTCGTCCCTGAAACGGGGAACAGGGACGCACAGCGCTCCTTTGCGATCCGCAGCCCGGTATAGTGTGAACCCGGGCTGAAGGTTTTTCAGTCACCCACTCTTGATAGGCCATAGATGGGCAGATGTCACTCTTATGGCCTGTACACACGAGCGGTTTTGCCGTCGGAATAAACTCCGAAGGTTTCTCTGACGGAATTCCGTTTAAGCAGTCTTGCCTACACACGGTCACACCAAAGTCCGACCGTCCAGAACCCGGTGACGTACAAAATGTATGACGGGACTAGAAAAAGGAAGTGCAATAGCCAGTAGCCAATAGCTTCTGTCTCGTACTTGCTTCAGAGCATGCGCCATTTTTGGTACGTCGGAACAGCATACAGACGAGCGTTTTTCCCGATAGTATTTAGTTCCGTCGGAAAAATTTAGAACATGTTCTCTAAGTCCGTCTGAATTTTTGATGGAAAAAGTCTGATGGGGCATACACATGGTCGGAATATACAATGAAAAGCTCCCGTCTGACTTTTTCTGATGGATATTCCGCTTGCACGTACGCGGCATTATGCCCTGTACACACGATGGAATTTTCCAACAACAAAACCGTGGATTTTTTCCGATGGATGTTGGCTCAAACTTGTCTTGCATACACATGGTCACACAAATCTTGTCGGAAATGAAGTTCAATAGCCAGTACGGCTCTTCTGCTTGATTCCGAGCATGCGTGGAATTTTGTGCGCCGGAATTGTGTACACACGATTGGAATTTCCAACAACGGATTTTGTTGTCGGAAAATTTGAGATCCAGATCTCAAATTTTGTTTGTCGGAAATTCCGGCGGAAAATGTCCGATGGAGCCTACACACGGTTAGAATTTCTGACAACAAGCTCCCATCGAACATTTGTTGTTGGAAAATCCTATCGTGTGTACAGGACATTAGAATTATGGGTGTAGCAACACCCCCGTAGGAGTTGCTGAAGTTAGGGTTCCCCACTGCTGCACAGCCAGTCACACCACGTTGCCTTCTTTCTTCTGGACACAGAAAATCAGTCTTTGGCTTGTTTGTTGTTTTATTAGGGGATGATAACTTGGATAGGGTAAGGGATTATGGGATTGCTCAATGTGACAACAAACAGAACTTCCAGAACAACTTCCTCCCTATATACAAACTTCTCTTCTTACTTCCTCTTGCACACACTTGGTTCCTTTATGTTCAGCTCCTGCTGGCTCACTCTTGAGGGAATTAACAATATGTTGCTAGTTCAGCAAAGGCCCATTACAGGCAGGAACTCTCGCAGTCCCTTTGGCAAAGTACAAAATTGGAGTGAACAGCATAACACATGTTCCTCTGCTTCCTGTGACAACTGGTGCCAGTTCGACTTGCTTGCAGAATGCTAGCACACCTGGCTACCACCAGCCCCACCTGGCTGTTTCGCTTCTGAGTCCTTCTGACTGACTCTCGGCACCAGCCCTGCCCAACAGACACACCCACACATGGAGATTCCTCAGGGCAAGGTTGGATGAAGACTTGGCACACAGCTGTCTTCAAGAGAGACCTGCCACAGCTGGCAGTCTCTCCCCTTGTCTGTCCCTGCGCCGTGCTGATCTACTCACTGTCTCTCCTTGCTCCCTCTGCTGCTTCTCTGGCTTGAATCCCTCCAACTGCCTCCTGTGATGGGATCCTTCAAGACCAGCCTCCCGAGCACCAGCTCAAGGTAACCCCCCCCCCCCCGGTGAGGGGGGCCTCAAGGACCACTGACAGCCTCTTCTCAGCACTTCTCCTCCATCTTTTTTTTTTTTTTTAAACTCTTTTTATTGAAAGAGGTAGATGACAATGACATTTATCAAATGCGCTCAACATGAGCGAACAAAACAGTGCAGTACATCTTACAATGCAAACATTTCAATGTCTTTACAAGTCACTGCATTTCTTAGCATATTGATCCCGATACACATGTTATAGAAAACACCATAGAAACACTAAAGTACAATAGCTATTTCTCAAATCTTTTAGTGATATAGTTACGTGTTGGTATCAGTAAGGGCAGAAGAACACCAAGCATCCCACACTTTTTATACTTAGCTGGGCAACCCATGTGTTCAAATATGAGTTTTTCATAGGGTAATACCTGATTCAATAACCAAAGTCATATATGTATGGATGGAGGAGTGGGCTTGATCCACTTAAGTGCTACAGCTTTACGGGCCATAAATAATATCTCCAGTAGCATGGTCCAAATATGTCTTGGCCATTGCTCCTCATCGAGGACCCCCAGCAGACACATCATTGGGGTACATGGAACAGGAATTGATAAGACCACAGGCAATCTCTCCGTCACCTGTTGCCAGTATCTCACTATAACTGGACAGAGCCACATAACGTGCGAAATACAGGTGCACCTAGGGCAGGCAGAGGTAGGTATACGGTGCATTGCGTGCAGTCTGACCGGGGTCAGGTATGTTTGATGTAGCATATAAAGGGTGATTAATTTATTGTTGACTGCGAGAGATACAGATAGATGGGCGGAGCATGCCTCCTCCCAATCCTCATCAGACAAATCGGGGACAAGTTGTTCCCACTTGATGCACACCTTCAGTGGAGCCCCACTAGTCGTGGCAGAGAGTAAATGTAGATACAGAGTTGAGATAAGTCCCCTAGGGCCCTGAGATCGAAGCACTCCTATCAGTAGGTATTCAGAAAAGTCAGTGTCACGAATACTAAATTGAGTTTGTAGCATTTGTTGTAGTTGTAAATACCTATAAAAGGTAGATTGGGGCAATTCATATTTGCTTTGCAATCCCTCAAAAGAAGCCAATACATTTCATCATAGATGTTGTCCAGAGAAACCATTCCCCTACGCTCCCAGAATCCAGAGTCCACCAATTTCTTTAAATGGGGGAACATTGGATTGTGCCAGAGTGGTAGAGCCTCGTTAGTACCCTGAAAATTTTTAATTTTCTTGGTCTCCCTCCACACCGTATGAGCCAATGTCAATATTGGTATATGTCTTTCCCCCAGTGCGGCCATAGGTGCCTCCAGTGCTATCAACAGATGTTTGATTTTAGGGGCATAGGCGAAATATGACTCAACCACTGCCGGCGTAGCTGGTCCCAACCAGTCTGTCAGATGGCGTAGCTGCCCAGCCAAATAATAGTATAAGTTAGGCAATGCCATGCCAGTATCAGCCTTAGGGCGCTGCAGAGTGGAGAATTTAAGCTTCTGCCTATGGGTGGCCCAAATAAAAGGTGATAAGTAGCGTGTCCAGGGTTTTAAATAATGATTTACGTACTGAGGTAGGCATGTGAAAAGTCACATACAGACACTTGGGCGAAAGGATCATCTTAATGAGATTAATCCTGCCTGCCACAGACAGAGGGAGTTTGGCCCAGACAGTAAGTTTAGCTTTAATCATGGTAACCAGAGGGTCCAGATTCGCTTGGGAAGCCTCTAAAGGAGACAGGGTAATAATGATTCCCAAATATTTAAAAAAGGTCACTATCTTAAGAGGGCATGGAGGATCACTGCATGGAAGGGCCTGCGAGGAAAAGGGCATCGGGGCTGACTTCTGCCAGTTCATTTTAAGGCCTGAATACATGCCAAATTTGTCAAACAAGAACGGAGACAGAGGGCACCCCTGCCTGGTACCTCTTCAAAGCTGTGACCCATTGTTGGAATTTAGTGTCAAAGCCAAATGAGCGCAATGCAGCCATAAGAAAGGGCCATTCTACTGAGTCGAAGGCTTTTGCGGTGTGTAGTGAAAGCCAGTGCACAAGACTCAGGCAGAAATTTTCTAAGTTGAAAAAAAAGAAAAGAAAGTCTTTGGAAACAAACTATGTGTCAATTAGTGCCCTTATTTTAGACAAAAGTTGTCAAACAAATCTGATTTCTTTTTATGATGAGGTAAGTAAAACCTTGGACAGAGGGGTGGCTGTGTATGTGGCATACTTGGATTTTGCAAAAGCGTTTGACACAGTTCCCCACACACACCTGATGGATTCCACTAGATTTTAGTTAAGGGTGTCAGAGCAAAGGGGGCTGAATACAAATGCACGCCGCACTTTTCACACATTTATTTGTAAAAAAATTGGAAAACCATTTATCATTTTCCTTCTACTTCACAATTATGTGCCACTTTGTGTTGGTCTGTCACATTAAATGCCAATAAAATGCATTTACGTTTTTGGTTGTAAGATGACAAAATGTAAACATTTTTAAGGGGTATGAATACTTTTCAAGGCACTGTAAATGTAAAGTTATGCACTTGGGGGCTAAGAATATGCATGAATCATACATACTAGGGAGAATACAACTGGAGAAATCAATAGTGAAGAGGGATCTGGGTGCTCTGGTAGATCATGAGGGGGGGTTGGTGGGATGGCAGGAGAGTGGAGGAGATATAAGTCACAGGAAAGCCAAAGAGAGCTGCAGAGCTGGAGGGGGCTGGATGAGGGCGGAGATAGGAGGAGACTGGAGATCCATGTGTATTCATCGAGAGAGGAGAAATGTGCAAGCAAGCAGTGGTGTGAGTGTGTCTGTCTGTATATATGTGCCTGTATATATGTGTATCTATGTTAGGGTTGCCACCTGTCTGGGATTCACCCAGAGACAGTCAGGGTTTTGAATCATGTGTTCGGGTTTCAGGCGGACTGAAACCCGGACACATTATTCAGACCAGGCTGTGGCTTCCCAAGTAACCAAGACAATCACACACAAATCTGTTGCCTTCCGGAAGCTGTGGGTGGCTGCCTGGGGGCAGGTTTGGCATCAATGGGGGGCAGGGCAATGATGTCAGCGAGAGCAATTTGGCCACACCCACTGTTCTGTGTACGCTATGCGCACCGCATTTCTACTCTCCTTAGAGGCACCCAAAGTTGTCCCAGGCCACTAAATTGTTCAGGTTTGGCTTGAAGAAAAGGTGGCAACACTAATCTGTGTGCCTGTATATACAGTATGTGTATATGTGTCTATTTGCCTCTGTGTAAATCCAGGAATTGAACAGGCAGCAGCCTCAGCTGCCCACAGTTAAAATGGATGCAGCCAGACTCAATGGAGAGAGATTTCTGCAGCATATTTGGCAAGTACAAAATCACAGTATATATAAAATAATATGCACAAAAAATTCTACACCAGTGGTAATACACACCTAGGCTTTCCCGGATCTCGCCCCAACGTAACCTCGCCTGCTGGAGGAACTGCGGAGACACTGGGTCTACAGTGCACATCTGGTGGTTCTGTCCTTCGCTCCTCCCCTTTTGGCAATCTGTCCAAGTCCTTTTCAACAACCTGACAGGTAACACTGCCAAGATCACACCTCAACTAGCACTAGTAGGACTGGGACTTGAAGCCTGGCACTCTTCACACCACACCGTTCTTACCCATACACTAATTGAGGCCAGACTCTCCATTACAAGACAATAAAAGAGTACCTCTCTGCCCTCTATTCAGATGGTCCATCAAATCCTCAACCAAAATTTTCAAATGGAACTCATTTTTGCCAGAGCAAACCTGGGCCTACCGAAGCTCAAGAAAGACTGGACACCATGGTTAACTTTCTCCAATCTATACATCTCATCCTAAGCTCGCTAATGGCGCTACTTGTATACATAAACCGCTGACACTTGCCTCCTTGTTAACTCATGTCCCTTCCTGCCCTCGCCCTCTATGATTACTGGCTAATGCTACCTACAACTCAACCCAATCCCCTTGAAGTTCAGTTTTGGGCATCACAAAAAGGATATTGGGGAACTGGAGAAAGTACACAGAAGGGCAACCAAACTGATAAGAGGCATGGAGGAGCTCAGCTATGAGGAAAGATTAGAGGAACTTAATTTATTCTCTCCTGAGAAGAGGAGATTAAGGGGGGATATGATCAACATGTACAAATACTTAAGTGGTCCATATAGTGAACTCGGTGTTGAGTTATTCAATTTCGGGTCATCACAGAGTCAAGGGGGCACTCTTTACGTCTAGAGGAATAGAGATTTCATCTACAAATACGGAAAGGTTTCTTCACAGTAAGAACTGTGAAAATGTGGAATAGACTCCCTCCAGAGCTGGTTCTGGCCAGCTTAGTAGATTGCTTTAAGAAAGGCCTGGATTCTTTCCTAAATGTACATAATATAACTGGATACTAACATTTATAGTTAAAGTTGATCCAGGGAATATCCAATTGCCTCTCGGGGGAACAGGATGGGATTGTTTTCCTATGCTGGAGCAAATTGCATCATGCTTTGGAGGTTTTTTCTTCCTCTGGATCAACTGTGGGTATAGGATTGTGTAAATGGGATTGTATGATTTTTGTTTTGTTTTTTCCCCCCCCTTTTATTGGTTGAACTAGATGGACTTGTGTCTTTTTTTCAACGTGGCTAACTATGTATATATATATATATATATATATATATATATATATATATATATATATACATACATACAGTATCACACGAAAGCGAGTACACCCCTCACTTTTTTGTAAATATTTTATTATATCTTTTCATGTGACAACACTAAAGAAATTACACTTTGCTACAATTTAAAGTAGTGAGTGTACTGCTTGTATAACAGTGTACATTTTCTGTTCCCTCAAAATAACTCAACACACAGCCATTAATGTCTAAACCGCTGGCAACAAAAGTGAGTACACCCCTAAGTGAAAATGTCCAAATTGGCCAATTAGCCATTTTCCCTCCCCGGTGTCATATGACTTGTTAGTGTTACAAGGTCTCAGGTGTGAATGGGGAGCAGGTGTTTAGCGTTATCGCTCTCATTCTCACTCTCTCATACTGGTCACTGGAAGTCCAACATGGCACCTCAGGCAAAGAACTCTCTGAGGATCTGAAAAAAAGAATTTGTTGCTCTACATAAAGATGGCCTAGGCTATAAGAAGATTGCCAAGACCCTGAAACTGAGCTACAGCATGGTGGCCAAGACCATACAGTGGTTTAACAGGACAGGTTCCATTTAGAACAGGCCTCCCCATGGTTGACCGAAGAAGTTGAGTGCACGTGCTCTGCGTCATATCCAGAGGTTGTCTTTGGGAAATAGATGTATGAGTGCTGCCAGCATTGCTAGGGGTGGGGAGTCAGCCTGTCAGTGCTCAGACCACACGCCACACACTGCATAAAATTGGTCTGCATGGCTGTTATCCCAGAAGGAAGCCTCTTCTAAAGATGATGCACAAGAAAGCCCACAAACAGTTTGCTGAAGACAAGCAGACTAAGGACATGGAATACTGGAACCATGTCCTGTGGTCTGATGAGACCAAGATAAACTTATTTGGTTCAGATGGTGTCAAGCGTGTGTGGCAGGTAACCAGGTGAGTACAAAGTACAAAGACAAGTGTGTCTTGCCTACAGTCAAGCATGGTGGTGGGAGTGTCATGGTCTGGGGCTGCATGAGTGCTGCCGGCAGTGGGGAGCTACAGTTCATTGAGGGAACCCTTCGGAGACTGGGCGGCAGAGCAGTATTCCAACATGATAACGACCCCAAACACACCTCCAAGACGACCACTGCCTTGCTAAAGAAGCTGAGGGTAAAGGTGATGGACTGGCCAGGCATGTCTCCAGACCTAAAGCCTATTAAGCATCTGTGGGGCATCCTCAAATAGGAGGTGCAGGAGCGAAAGGTCTCTAACATCCACCAGCTCCATGATGTCATTATGGAGGACTCGAGTGGCAACCTGTGAAGCTCTGGTGAACTCCATGCCCAAGAGGGTTAAGGCAGTGCTGGAAAATAATGGTGGCCAGACAAAATATTGATACTTTGCGTCCAATTTGGACGTTTTCACTTAGGGGTGTACTCACTTTTGTTGCCAGCAGTTTAGACATTAATGGCTGTGTGTTGAGTTATTTTGAGGGGACAGCAAATTTACACTGTTATGCCTCATACACACGAGTGGACTTTCTGGCAGGCTAGGTCCGCCCATCTTTCCGACGGACTTTCGCCAGAGTTACGGCGGACTTTCAGAATGAACGGACTTGCCCACACACGGACAAGTCCGTTCATTTTGAACGTGACTCAGGCACGACGGGACTAGAAAATGAAGTCAATCTCGCAGCTTCGATCGGCGAGATTGACACCTTGCGAGCCCCGTCGCGGGGCATACCAGGCCCTTAAGTCTGGTATGGATTTTAAAGGGAACCCCCTACTACGAAAAAAAAGGCGTGGGGTCGTTCCTAGAATCCATACCAGACCCCGATCCGAGCACGCAGCCCGGTTGGTCAGGAAAGGGGGTGGGTATGAGCGAGCGCCCCCCCTCCTGAACCGTGCCAGGCCGCATGCCCTCAACATGGGGGGGTGGGTGCTTTGGGGGAGGGGCGCCCTGTGGGGCCCCCTCACCACAAAGCACCTTGTCCCCATGTTGATGAGGACAAGGGCCTCTTCCCGAAACCGTGGCCGTTGGTTGTCGGGGTCTGCGGGCGGGGGGCTTATCGGAATCCGGGAGCCCCCTATAATAAGAGGGCCCCCAGATCCCGGGCCCCCTCCCTATGTGAATAAGTATGGGGTACATGGTACCCCTACCCATTTACCTAGGGAAAAAGTATCAATAATAAAACACACTACACAGGTTTTTAAAGTACTTTATTAGACAGCTCCGGGGGGGTCTTCTTCCGACTTCGGGGGTCCCTCCGGTTCCTCTGCTCCCGACGTCCGGTTGGTTCTTCTCCGCTCTCTCTGGCCTCTTCTCACGGTGTTCCAGTTCTTCTGCCGGCTCCTCCGCTGTCTTCATGCCGCTCTTTTGCCAGCGGAGACCCGGACTTCTGGGCTTCTTGGCTTCTCCTCTTCTTCCGATGTTGACACGACGGTCTCTCTGGCTGGAATGTTCTCTGAGCGCTCCGATGTGACTTACATAGGCAGAGACCTATATACGTCCCGCAGTGGATTGGCTTTCTGTCTATCAAAGGTGCCAAGATGTGGAGCTATGTGACGTGAGCCCCGGGAACACTGGAAGTTCTAATGAAAGCTATTACATCGGGCAATTTAGCTCTCTGCTGACCCGGGTGGCTTGCCTCTTCCTCTGCACAGGTGAGGCTGTATGGGGCACAGGCAGACCAGGCTGTATTGGGCACAGGCAACGCTGTATTGGGCACAGGTCACGCTGCATTGGGCACAGGTCACAGCTTGTCTCTTCCTTTCCTCTCACTTACCCTGGCTGGGAGACTGTGCTGGCGGTGCTCTCATCCTCACTGGGCCCCATTTGGCTGCGGGCCCCATAGCGCCCACATGGGTCGCTATGGTGGTAGTTACGCCCCTGGCAAAACTGAGAGCCAGATCTTCTCGTCCAAAATCAGTGGCTGACCTCACAAATGTGCTTCTGGAAGAATGGTAAAACATTCCCATAGACACACTCCTAAAACTTGTGGACAGCCTTCCCAGAAGAGTTGAAGCTGTTAGGACTCTATGCAGGCCAGTCAAGTTCCTCCACCCCAAGCTCGCTCATCCATGCCTTTATGGACCTTTGTGCACTGGTCCAAATCATTTGGTGGAGGGGGGATTATGATGTGGGGTTGTTTTTCAGGGGTTGGGCTTGGCCCCTTAGTTCCAGTGAAAAGAACTCTTAAGGTGTCAGCATACCAAGACATTCTGGACAATTTCATGCTCCCAACTTTGTGGGAACAGTTTGGGGATGGCCCCTTCCTGTTCCAACATGACTGTGTGGAGACTGCGAGCCAGGCCTTCTCGTCCAACATCAGTGCCTGATCTTACAAATGTGCTTCTGGAAGAATGGTCAAACATTCCCATAGACACACTCCTAAACCTTGTGAACAGCCTTCCCAGAAGAGTTAAAGCTGTTATAGCTACAAAGGGTGGGCCAACTCCATATTGAACCCTACGGACAAAGTCTGGGGTGCCATTAAAGTGCATGTGCGTGTAAAGGCTGTACTTTTGGCAATATAGTGTACGCTAACATGGAGCGACACATTTAGAGGTAGAAGAAAAACTCTTAAGTGCCTGTAAATCAGGTGTTTTTGTGCTGCAGTGTGCATGAGCCCTAATGTGCTGACAAGGAACATGCTGATAGAGGAGAGCAGAGTGGCAGAGAGATGAACTCATGAGTCTGCTGCTTCTGCTTTCACTGTTCAGTGACAGACTGAGGAAGGAACGGGACCTGTAAGACCCCATACACACAAAATTAGATTTTCTGCATATTTTTGTCTTCAGATTTACCAAAACCATATAATATGAGGTCAAACCTTAAGAGTTTCAATTTGGCAGGCCCTTGCACTACATGGTTTTGGTAAATCTGAAGACAAAAATTTGCAGAAAATCTAATAGTGTGTATGGGGCCGCCTTTGTGTTACTTAACTGCAGCAAAGAAAAATCAGGTCTCCTGCTGTGTAAATCTAAGAAATGGATGGACAGAAATTCATATTCTTTTGGTTGAAAATAGCTCTGTATACAATATGTATTTCATCTGTGAATTTAGCCTTGAGTTCAGCTTTAAATGTACACGGCATGTTTGCATACCAACTAGGCCTGATTTAACAGTGGCAGAGAGGCCTCTCCATACTGATACCTCCTTTTTAAAAGCTTCAATTGCCTTATGAAACTGGCACAAAATTGCTAGGATACTAAAACCATTTATAGAAAGCCTTGAGAGCACTCAAATACTCAACATACTGGACATTTAATACTGCAGTACCACCGACTCATAATGACACCGCCGCCGAGATGCAGGCCCCGTTATAGACATGGAGGGACAGCTGGCACAGCCAACAAACTGCTTCATTAAGTTGGTGCTATTTCAAGGTAGCAAAGGCCGAGTGGTGAAAATGGAAAGTGTTAAATTATTTACTATTTATCTGTGTTTATTTCAGATCGGCCTCACGCACATGCTTATGTAATCTGAGAAATCTGACAGATATTTTGTGAAGAATCGCAGTGCAATATTATTAGATGTGAATGTGAAGCTGGGTAAACGCACGCTATATTTTACCAGGCCGAAATGACGCAATCTGCATGAAGAAACCATTGGGCTGATCAAATGTCAGTGGCAATCAGCATCTGAAAGAAGAACTGTTTGTGTTGACCACAGAACCAGTAAGATTCTCATTTAGGGTCTATTTTTAAGAAACTTTGTTGTATGAATGTGACACACAGCTGCACCAAAAATATCTTCAGTTTTTTTTTCCAATGTGATTATTTCCTATAATTGGCAGAACCATCTAGTGGCGATAATGCTGTATTCTTCCTGAAATACCTCGATCAGGAAAAATACAGCATTATGGCCACTAGCTGGCGCTGACGATTATAGGAAATAATCATATTAGAGAAAACCCTGCGAGTCTTTGTTGCTGTGTGAATGTTAGTCACATTTGCATAGCAGATTTTAGATCCCATAGAAAATGAAAGGCAGTGTCTGTTTGCTACATAGTTTCCTTTCAAACGTATGAGGATATAAATATAAATAAGTAATGAACACGCCACCATTTTTCTAGGTACATATATTTCTAGAGGTGCTATTGACATACATTTTTCACCACATGTCAGCTCCCTGCGGCTCGGCTGATCACAGAACAGGGTAAAGGGCCAATCACAGTAGCCCTTTACCATGTGATCAGCTGTCAGTCAATGACAGCCGATCATGGAAGTAAACAGAAACCAGTTATCAGCGTGAGGAGAAAAAGAGAACAGAAGAAAGCTGGTAACTGGCTTCTGTTACAGGGACATCAGTTCCACCAGTGTTGCTAATCAGTGCCAACCAGTGCCTCCCATCAGTGCCCACCAGTGCCTCCTATCAGTGCCCGTCAGTGTTACCTATCAGTATAGTCTCATCAGTGCCCACCAGCGCCACCTCATCAATGCAGCCTTATCAGTGCAGCCTCATCAGTGCCACCTATCAGTGCCGCCTATCAGTGCCACCCTATCAGTGCCCATCAGTGCAGCCTATCAGTGCCACCTCATCGGTACCTATCAGTGCCCAACAGTGCAGCCTATCAGTGCCCATCAGTGCAGCCTATCAGTGCCTATCAGTGCCCATCAGTGCAGCCTCATTAGCGCACATCAGTGAAGGAGAAAAATGACCTGTTTGCAAACTTTTACAGCAAACTTTGAAAAATTATTTTATTTTTTTAAAACATTTTCCGTCTTTTTTGTTTCTTTAGCAGAAAATGAAAAACCTAGTGGTGATTAAATATCACCAAAAAAAAGCTCTATTTGTGTAAAAAAAAATGATAAAAATGTTGTATGGGTACAGCTGCATGACTGCGTAATTGTCATTCAAAGTGTGACAGCGCTGAAAGCTGAAAATTGGCCTGGGCAGGAAGGAGGTATAAGTGCCCAGTAGGCAAGTGATTAACATGCTTTTTCTTCACCAATGGAGTCTTACGTAGTGAGCGTGCATACAGGCCATGGAGGCTGAGTGCATTACTTTTTGTTTTCTTGGACACAATTGTACCTGCTAATTGCAGGTCTTTCTGAAGCTCTCCACAAGTGGTCCTTGGATCTTGGAACTCTCCTAATAATTCTTTTCACTCCTCTGTCGGAAATCTTGCGAGGAGCACCTGGTTGTGGCCAGTTTATGGGGAAATTATGTTCTTTCCACTTCCGTATTAAGGCCCCAACAGTGCTCACTGGAACATTCAGAAGTTTAGAAATCCTTCTGTAACAAATGCCATCAGTATGCTTTGCAACAATAAGGTTGCGAAGGTCTTGAGAGAGCTCTTTGCTTTTACCCATCATGAGATGTTTTTTGTGTAACACCTTGGTAATGAGACACCTTTTTATAGGCCATCAGTTGAGACTGAACCAGTTGATATTAATTTGCACTGAAAAGGGGCCGGAGTACTTTCTAATTACTGATAGATTTCAGCTGGTGTCTTGGCTTTCCATGCCCTTTTGCACCTCCCTTTCTTCATGTGTTCAATACTTTTTCCCTGTGTCATTCCATTTTATTACACATAACTTTATTTCTGAATTTATTTGTTTTGGTTTCTTTGTATGTATGGATTGCATGGGTAGCTTCCGGCATGTGGCACTGCACTTTACTCTTTTACTGTCTTTTACAATTACAGACCACAAGGCCTTGACATTTCCCTGTTATCTACATCAATGGTGGTCAGTGGATTTTACTACACAAAACTAATTAATCCTACTGTTGCTAATAACAGATTAATTTGTTGGTAATTAGCAAATATGACAGATTTTACTTAAAGCGGAGTTCCACCGATAAAATGTACTTTACAGAAATAAACAGCATTATCCCTCAACAACAACATTTGGATTTTTTTTTCTCACTGTTAAGGCAACAAGTTAATTATCCTTTTCCAGCGCTCACGTGACTGCTAGCAGCTCTCCTCTTCCAGTCTGACAGCTACAGCGGAGGGGCCGAAAACTCCCACTGACATCAGCCGGGAGGAGGGGAGGAGAGAGGAGAGGAGAGCAGAGAGCAGTCACTTAAGCGACGGGAGGCGCTCTGAAATAAGGTGGAAATCAGCATATTTTTTATACAGCACAGACACTGGGACCATTATTTAACAGAGAGGAATGTATGATTATGATATAGTTTTATTAGCAGAAGGAAGGGGCAGGGAACAGAGGGGCACTGACATAGTTGACAGGCAGGGATGGCGGGGGGAGAGGGCAGAGGAGATCTGCGGATGACGGAGGCATGTAAACTGACCACGGTGTAAGGGCTCAGCAGCCATGATAAACTGTGGTCAGAGTACAGAGGAGAGGGCAGAACCATGCAGGATCTGCCAGGTATTTTCTGATAGAAAGGTGGCCAAATTACACAGCACAAGCACTGTGCTGTATAACATGCTTTAAGGGAACAGGATCATTTTTTTTTTTTTTTAGGGTTACAAACACTTTAAGTAGCAGAGTCCTGCCCCTCTCTGAGAACACTAGATCTTGCTACTCAGGAATTATTCTGCACCAGGCAGTTGGCCTGTTGCTCAAAGTAGTGTCTGTGGCATGTGATCCAGACTGCAAACACATGTAACAGCATCTTGTTTTATCCGGATGAGAAAAGGTTATCGAGAGACTCCCTCCTCCCTGTGAATCTTGGGAGCTCCTCTGCAGCAAACTGTAGTAGTGTAAAGAGATCAAATGTCATCAGATCCCTGCTGAATCAGCCCATAATTCCCACTTTTGGCATCGGGCTTGATAAAATTGTAAGTCAAACGCTGGCCGCATCCAATCAGATGTTTCAAGTGTGTGTTTATGACAGCCATGGACAGCAGCTGTCAGAATACAATAGCATACCTCCCAACTTTTTGAGATGGGAATGAGGGACACCTACCATATTAGCAAAAGTATGTAGACATAGGACACACCCCCTGCCATGCCCTCTTAAAGAAAAATTATACAAAAAAATGATTTGTTAAACCCACAAGTGCTTTTTTTTACCACTATTATTCCTTTTTACTGGCTTTTGAAATTTACAAATGGAGTGATTTGGAACTTGGATGAAAGGTTTAGCACTGGGAAACACTTTCTGAAAGATAGAGAGTAAATTGTATGTACAACTATATAGATCAGACCAAAATGTGGGACAAATGAGGAAAGAGGGACAGAGGGACTTTGTTTCAAACCAGGGACAGCCCCTCAAAATCAGGGACAGTTGAGTTGGCAGTAGAGATTTGCCATACTCCCAAAAGTCTAGTATTTCCAAACACTGTGTAGATGGTGATCTCTTATCCACAGTCTGTTATGAGTGATATAGTGAAATTCCTACTCCAATGGTTGCTACTACTCTACCAGGGCTCCCATCGGGGGGGGGGGGGGGGGCAGCCCATACACATAAAGGGGGCATGAGGGACCCAGGCCCTGGCCGGAGGTATTTATATCTGCTGTCTCAAGGCTGGATCAATGACAGCTGCGGTAGCTACTCATCTCCACCCAGCTTCTTACTCCGCCATATACAGCATGAGCGCATCCCGGGGTGTCCACTCAGCGGCGCCACTAAGGAGAGAGCTTGGCTTTGCCCCAGCAACCAGGTAGTGTGGCGGAGTGGCTGAGAGGCAAGAGAAGCTGGGAGAGTCGCCAGAGGCTACTGGTGGGCAGCTGCTGGCCGCTATCCTTATCCTCAGGTAAGGGGGAGATGAGGGTACCTCATGAGGGGGCAGGGGGCTCAGACTGAGGCTGTATGTACTGATATCTCCTCCCTTTCAATGGAGAAGTGCAGGTCTATAGATAGAATCCATTGCTGTGTCCCCACTGAGGACATGGGATGGGGGGGATGGGACTGCAGGAGGTAGAGGACGTGGGATGGGGGAGATGAGACGGGAAAAGGAGGACATGGGATGGGGGGGAAGGAGGACATGGGATGAGGGAGATAAGACTGGAAGAGGAGGACATGGGATGGAAGAGATGGGACTAGAGGAAGAGGACATGGGATGAAGGAGAAAGAGGACATGGGATGTGGGAGATGAGACTGGAAGAGGAAGACATGGGATGGAGGAGAAAGAGGACATAGGATGGGGGAGATGAGACTGGAAAAGGAGGTCATAGGATGGGGGAGATGAGACTAGAGGAGGAGAACATGGGATGGAGATGTGCTGGGAGTAAAGATGGGCAAAAAGTTAGAGGGGTTTTTAAACTAGGCGATGGGGGGAGGGTCCAGAGGTAGAGATGGTCAGTGCAAAACATAGTGCAGAGGGTAGTATTGGGGACATTAGTGGTAGGTTGACTAAAGCACATAAACCCAAGGTAAGTATAGTAACAAGTCCTAGTTGCAATCTCGGAACACCCAATAAGAGGATAGTATGCGACCGGTCTAAACTACGTGGCATGTTTACCAATGCCAGGAGCCTGGCTGACAAGATGGGTGAACTAAAGATACTCTTGTAGGAGGAGGATTTGGATTTTGTGGGAATTTCAGAGACTTGGTTCAACAGCTCTCATGATTGGCTGACAACCATTCAAGGGTATACCCTTTATCGCAGGGATAGATAGGATAAAAAAGGGGGAGGGGTATGCCTGTATATCATGAATAATGTACAAGTGAATGTGAGAGATAACATCACTATGGGAGCTAGGGAGGAGGTGGAATCCTTATGGGTAGAGCTCCAAAGCGATAAAGCTAAGGGGAAAATAATACTGGGAGTATGCTATAGGCCCCCCAACCTGAGGGAGGAGGGGGAGGCGGACCTCCTATCACAATTTGGATTAGCAGCAAGGATGGGAAGTGTTATAATAATGGGGGATTTTAATTATCCAGACATAGACTGGGCGGAGGGAACCACGCATTCATTTAAGGCTCGCCAGTTCCTAAATGTCTTGCAGGACAACTTCATGGGTCATATGGTAGACGCACCAACTAGAAATAAAGCGTAGATCTACTGATTACCAACAATACAGACCTCATCACGGATGTGGAAATACGGGACAATTTAGGAAACATCGATCGCAGGTCAATAGGCTTCAGTATAAATCACACAAATAGGAAACATAAGGGAAATACAAAGACACTGAATTTCAAAAGAGCCAATTTCCCTAAACTACAAACCTTGCTAGAAGATATAAATTGGGATAAAATCTTAGGAACAAAGAACACGAGTGATGGGTTCGCTTTAGGAGCATATTAAATAAGGGCATTAGCCAGTGCATCCCATTGGGTAATAAATTTAAAAGAGCGAACAAAAGTCTTGCATGGCTTAACGCCAATGTAAAAAATGCATATAAAAGCAAGAAGGCCTTCAAAAAATACAAGGTTGAGGGATCATCATCAGCTTTTAAACTTTATAGAGAATGCAACAAGAAATGTAAGGGTGCAATTAGGGCGGCTAAGATAGAACACGAAAGACACATAGCGGAGGAGAGCAAAAAAAATCCCAAGAAATTCTTTAAGTATGTAAACAGTAAAAAAGGGAGGACAGACCACATTGGCCCCATAAAGAATGAGGAAGGACATCTGGTTACAAAGGATGGGGAGATGGTGAAGGTATTGAATGTATTCTTCTCCTCAGTCTTCACGAGGGAATCGGGGGGCTTCAGTAACCAAAACTGCAGTGTTTATCCTTGTGACACATCACAGAAAGCACCCTCATGGCTAACAGAGGACAGATTTAGATTTGGGAAGCCTAACATTAGTAAATCACCGGGAACGGATGGCTTGCACCCGAGGGTACTTAGAGAACTCAGTCAAGTAATTGCCAGATCATTGTTCCTAATTTTTACTGACAGTCTACTGACTGAAATGGTACCAGCAGATTGGAGAAAAGCCAACGTAGCACCAATATTTATAACGGGCCCAAAATACATCCCTGGGAATTATAGACCAGTTAGCCTAACATCAATAGTATGCAAGCTCTTGGAGGGGATGATAAGGGACTATATACAAGATTTTAGTAATGAAAACGTTATCATTAGCAGTAAACAACATGGATTCATGAAGAATTGTTCTTGCCAAATCAATCTATTAACCTTCTATGAGGAGGTGAGTTGACATCTAGATAAAGGAAGGCCCGTAGACGTGGTGTATCTGGAGTTTGCAAAAGCATTTGACACAGTTCCTCGTAAACGTTTACTGTACAAAATTAGATCCATTCGAATGGACCATAGGGTGAGTACATGGATTTAAAACTGTCTACAAGGGCGAGTTCAGAGGCTGGTGATAAATGGGGAATACTCAGAATGGTCGGGGGTGGGAGGTGGGGTCCCACAGGGTTCTGTGCTGGGACCAATCCTATTTAATTTGTTCATAAATGACCTGGAGGATGGGGTAAACAGTTCAATTTCTGTATTTGCGGACAATACTAAGCTAAGCAGGGCAATAACTTCTCCGCAGGATGTGGAAACTTTTCAAGAAGATCTGAACAAATGAATGGGATGGGCAACTACATGGCAAATGAGGTTTAATGTAGAAAAATGTAAAATAATGCATTTGGGTGGTAAAAATATGAATGCAATCTATACACTAGGGGGAAAACCTCTGGGGGAATCTAGGATGGAAAAGGACCTGGGGGTCCTAGTAGATGATAGGCTCAGCAATGGCATGCAATGCTAAGCTGCTGCTAACAAAGCAAACAGAATATTGGCATGCATTAAAAAAGGGATTAACTCCATAGATAAAGCGATAATTCTCCCACTCTACAAGACTCTGGTCCGGGCTCACCTGGAGTATGCTGTCCAGTTCTGGGCAACAGTCCTCAGGAAGGATGTACTGGAAATGGAGCGAGTACAAAGAAGGGCAACAAAGCTAATAAAGGGTCTGGAGGATATTACTTATGAGGAAAGGTTGCGAGCACTGAACTTATTCTCTCTGGAGAAGAGACGCTTGAGAGGGGACATGATTTTAATTTACAAATACCATACTGGTGACCCCATAATAGGGATAAAACTTTTTTTGTGGAAGAGATTAAAACAAGACATGTGGCCACTCATTAAAATTAGAAGAAAAGAGGTTTAACCTTAAACTACGTAGAGGGTTCTTTACTGTAAGAGCAGAAAGGATGTGGAATTCCCTTCCACAGGCTGTGGTCTCGACGAGGGGGCATCGATAGTTTCATAAAACTATTAGCTATGCACCTGAACGACCGCAACATACAGATTTACGTAATACTGACATATAATCACACACATAGGTTGGACTTGATGGACTTGTGTCTTTTTTCAACCTCACCTACTATGTAACTATATGTAACTATGGAGAAGGAGGTGAACATGGGATGGGACTCGGTGGGATAGCCATTTAGGGGATTCGGTGGGCAGGCCCTGGAGAATGTTGGTGGTCAGACCCGGGGGGCTCAGGCCTAAAGCTGTGTAAGGGGCCCAAAATTTCTGATGGATGCCCTCTACACTAGGTCACACATCTCTCATTAAGAGAGGACTAAGGACATCCTCTTGAGGATCCCATCAAAAATATAAACAACCTGTCTGTTGCAAAAAACTAATTTAAAATATTCCAAAAATTGTAATTAATGATAAAGGATTTCCCAAAGCACTAGGGGTTACCTAAAGTGACAGCACATCAAGCAGTGCTCCGAGGCTCCTTTTGCCTCACCACTAGATGTCTGGTATTAGCTTCTTCTTTTATAAAAAACGAAAGAAAGAAAGAAAGAAAGAAAGAAAGAAAGAAAGAAAGAAAGAAAGAAAGAAAGAAAGAAAGAAAGAAAGAAAGAAAGAAAGAAAGAAAGAAAGAAAGAAAGAAAGAAAGAAAGAAAGGAAGAAAGAAAGAAAGAAAAAAAAATCCTATTAAAACCCACATTTCTAATTAGCTAAGTTGCATTTGGTACTGCTCTGTACAATTACAATGTAAACATCTATAAACTGAGCCAATGAATGTCTGTCCTCTTCAAACAATTTTCACTTTTTGGTCTATGTTAACATTAAAAAGTGGAAATGAAAATCACAATGTAGGAACTTCTCTGAGTTGGCTTTGATTGAAGCAAAAATGTTTGGAAAAAGAGCATCAACGTGCAACTAAAGATGAAAACTAATAAAGGAAGTGATACAGAAAAGGGGAAATTAACCAACATCTCTAAATAGGTATCAGACACAACAGGGGAAACAATTATTATCTTTGTAATAAACCATGCAAATGTGAACTAGGCAAATGTGGAAGTTAAAGTTACATTATCATAAAAAAATCCCCTTCAAAAATAAATTTTGCGGGATCATATACCGTACTACTTTGACAAATATACAAACACAGGTTTGTTCTTGAGCTGCAGATTTTAATGGAAAAAGAAGCAAGATTTAGCAAGTGTTAACATCATCATTGAAGTTTCTTAAATGAACAAGCTTGCACTCTTATGTCCCTATGATCAATATATACCAGTGCACACTGAATTTACCTACCAGGAAATCCAAGGATGACATACAAACTCCATGCAGAGTGTGGCCTTGGTGAAAATCAACCACAAGCTCTCGTCATTACAAAGAAAATTGCTGACTATTCAGCTTTCGTGATGTCTGTGTGGATAGTTTGGTTTCATCATGCATGCTGCTTTTCATTTATTTCCAGCCCATTCTCAATCACGTGTTTTGTAGCATTTACCTTAAATAATAACTGAAAACTGATTCTGCAACATGCCTTCCATCGATTGCTAACAGCATAATCAAACCTGCAGCATGTTGCAGCTATAGAAGACCCCTGAAGACATCAAACATAAGCTGATGAAACGGCATTGGATGGGGTTTAAGATATGTCAGGTTCGGTCAGCTGGCACGCAGGTGGAGAGCAAACCGGCGATTCCTATACAATACATGCTGATCCCTGTTTTCTTTGATGTAAGTGCAATACAACCTTCTTTTTTAAATAAATGATTTGAAATACTGCACCATGAGAGTGTTCTTTCCTCTCCCTCTCTATATGGCAACACTGGAGCTTTGAATAGGCTATCTACCGTATATACTCGAGTATAAGTCGAATTTTTCAGCACATTTTTTTGTGCTGAAAGTGCCCCCTCGACTTATACTCGAGTCAAGCACTTTTCTGCAGCAAAAAATTTCATTTTCCGAACCGACTTTGGGGCCCCGTATCTCAGGGCCACTTGGTGCTAGAAACCCCAAATTTGGTATGCAAACCCAGTGGACCTGGTATCATAATATATCCAAAGCTTGGGTTCCTAGCACCAAGTGGCCCTGAGATACGGGGCCCCAAAACTGGTTCGGAAAATGTCATTCTCTGCTGCAGAAAAGTGCTTGACATTTTCTGAACTGATTTTTGGGGCCCTGTATCTCGTGGTCACTTGGTGCTAGAAACCCCAGCTTTGGAAATTTTATGGTGCTAGTTCCACTGGGTTTGCACACCAAATTTGGGATTCTTAGCACTAAGTGGTCCCGAGATACGGGGCCGCAAATTCGGTCAACTGTGTCTATCTGCAGCAATGTCATTTCGGGACCCTTTGGGTTCAGAGACCCCAAATTTTGGCTGCAGCTAGGGGGCATCTAGGAACCCTTAACTACCGAGTTTGAAGTTCAGGGGACCTATGGCTGCAAATGGGCACAGTGAGGCATGCAAATGGGCACAGTGATGCTGCAAATGGGCATTGTTGACCCTCTTTTCCACTTACAGTAGCTGTGCATTTCTCACCCTCGTCTTATACTCGGGTCAATAAGTTTTTCCCATTTTTTTTGTGGTAAATTAGGGCCTCGACTTATACTCGGAACGACTTATACTCGAGTATATATGGTATATATATATTGAATGGATAACAGCAGAAGTTTGAATTCATTCCTGTGACCTCATGTATGACGTCTTGGATTTTCCCATATGCGTATTTTTTTACTCCCTGTCTTCTTTGATGTAAGTGCAATACAACCTTCTTTTTTAAATAAATGATTTGAAATACTGCACCATGAGAGTGTTCTTAGCTCTCCCTCTCTATATGGCAACACTGGCGCTTTGAATAGGCTATATATATATATATATATATATATATATATATATATATATATATATATATATATATATATATATATATATATATATATATATATATATATATATATATATATTGAATAGATAACAGCAGCAGTTTGAATTCATTCTGGTGACCTCATGCATGACATTTTGGATTTTCCCATATGCGTATTTTTTTATTCCCTGTAATAGGGGTCAATTAAGTCTGGTGAGTGCATAGTGTGTCTGCATGCTGCTGGAGAGGAACCATTCCTATACTCACTGTGGATGTTATTCACGCATGGAATCTATACATGGACTTCATAATTTGTATTTATTCTTTATAATTTAAATGAAGATGTATTTATTTATTTGTTTATTCACTATGGTAATATGTAATTTATGATATAATGGCGTGTACACAGGGGCGGACTTTTCGACGGGACGAATCCGTCGGACAATCTGACCGCGTGTGGGCTTCATCGGACCTGCAGCGGACTTTTTCGGTCGAAAATCAGACGGACTTTAGATTTGGAACATGTTTCAAATCTTTGCGACGGACTCGAGTCCGGTCGAAAAATACGCTCGTCTGTATGCTAGTCCGACAGACGAAAACTGACGCCAGGGCAGCTATTGGCTACTGGCTATCAACTTCCTTATTTTAGTCCGGTCGTACATCATCACGTACGAATCCGTCGGACTTTGGTGTGATCGTGTGTAGGCAAATCCGTTCATTCGAAAGTCCATCGGAAGTCCGTCAAAAGTCCGCGAAATTCCGTCAGGAAAACCGTCGGACCTTTGATGCCGAAAAGTCCGCCCGTGTGTACACGGCATTAGATTGCGGTTCCTTTGTTTCTTTTCATGTTGCAGCTTTAGGCTCAGTGAACACCTACAGGTGTGACCAAGTGCACCGCATGTAGGGCAGCCAATTCACTTCAATGGTTCTGCCCTACATGCGTGTAAGCACGTGGGCATCGCTCAGAGTTATGCTTTAGAGACTTTAATTTATATTTGGTATAAACATAGGGTTCTCCTTTAACCGCTTGCCGACCACCTTACGTAGGAGTACGGTGGCAGAGTGCCTCTCCTGCCCTGGTTCACATATCCAGTACGTGAAAAAAATAAAATAAAATTCCAGTATATATATATACACCATAGTTTGTAGACGCTATAAAAAAAACATTCGGTGCTCAAATACCACCAAAGGAAAGCTCTATTTGTGGGGAAAAAATTACATAAATTTCATTTGTGTGCAGTGTTGCATGACCGCACAGTTGTCAGTTAATATAACGCAGTGCTAAAAAGCAAAAAATAGCTTGGTC
The DNA here is from genome assembly GCA_037952925.1 of Lithobates clamitans. Lineage (NCBI taxonomy): Eukaryota > Metazoa > Chordata > Amphibia > Anura > Ranidae > Lithobates > Lithobates clamitans. Next base: position 1,378,390 of record JBBGZY010001688.1, on the reverse strand, counting down.
ACGAAAGGGGTTACATTTTCCGGAGGTCAAGTTGTTAACCGCTTCAGCCCTGGACCATCTGGCTGGCCAAAGACCAGAGCGCTTTTTGCGATTCGGCACTGCGTCACTTAAACCAAAAATTGCGCGGCAGTGCGACGTGGCTCCCAAACAAAATTGAAGTCCTTTTTTTCCCACAAATAGAGCTTTCTTTTGGTGGTATTTGATCACCTCTGCGGTTTTTATTTTTTGCGCAATAAACAAAAATAGAGCGACAATTTTGGAAAAAAACGCATTATTTTTTACTTTTTGCTATGATAAAAAACCTCAAAATATATATATAAAAAAAAATTTCTCCTCAGTTTAAGCCGATACGTATTCTTCTACATATTTTTTGTTAAAAAAAATCACAATAAGCGTTTATTGATTGGTTTGCGCAAAAGTTATAGCGTCTACAAAATAGGGGATAGTTTTATGGCATTTTTATTAATAATTTTTTTTTCTACTAGTAATGGCGGCGATCTGCGATTTTTATCATGACTGCGACATTATGGCGAACACATTGGACAATTTTTACACATTTTTGGGACCATTGTCATTTGTACAGCGATCAGTGCTATAAAATTGCACTGATTACTGTAAAAATGACACTGGCAGTGAAGAGGTTAATCACTAGCTGGCTAGGAAGGGGTTAAGTGTGTCCTAGGCAGTGATTCTAACTGTTAGGGGGCGTGGCTACGAGTGACATGTCACTGATCACAGGGAGCTGTGATCAGTGACAGTGTCACTAGGCAGAATGGGGCGATACTTTTTTACATTAGCATCTCCCCGTTCTTCCTCTCTGTGAGACAATCGCGGGTATCCTCGCGGACATCGAGTCCGCGGGACCTGTGATCCTACTCACGGAGCTCGCAGCAGGCGCCGGCGTGCACGCGATGGCACAGCGGCAAATTCAAAGGGACGTACAGGTACATTTGCGCAGCCGTGCCATTCTGCCGACGTAAGTGTACAGGCGGCAGTCAGCAAGCGGTTAAAGTACTATTAAAGGTTTGTTTTTTCTTAAAAAAAAAAACAAACATGTTATACTTACTTACTCTATGTAAGGCCCCTTTTCACACGATCGGCCTGCTCGGATCCGCCTGTCTTATGGACGCATAGAGCAGGGCTCAGGAGCGAGCACACACCAGTGCCCCAATAGCAAGCAGCTTGCTATTGGGGCACTGGTCAAGAGGAGGAGCCAGGAACAGAGGCCGGGGACCCAAGAAGAGGAGGATTGGGGCTGCTGTGTGCAAAACCATTAGGCCCCTTTCACATGGGGCGGATCTGCTGGATGGACTCCGCCAGCTCAGCAGGAGTTCAGGCAGATGACAGGTCCGTCTCAGCAAACTGTGCAGGGACAGACCTGTCAGAGCCCCGCTCCGCTGTCCTTTATGAGAGATCACATGAAAACGGATTTCTTGTCCGTTTTCATCCAATCCGCTGGACGGATGGTGAATGTTTTGCCATCCGTCTGTTTTCAGTGGATCTTATTGGATCGGATGGCAGGCAGGTGTCAGCGGACACATCTCCGCTGACATCCGCCTGCCTATTGATGTCAATGGCTGGCCCGCTCAGATCCACCTGAAAAACGGATAGGCTGATCCGAGCAGGCCGATCGTGTAAAAGGGGCCTAGAAGATGCTGGTGTACACATATCCTTTCTTTCTGTTATAAGATGACAACACTAGCTGCCTTAGAGTTTATAAGAGGGGATCAGCTGTTATCGTCTATAGTGAAGCCATCTGAGTAGGCATCATATACAAATGTTCCATTCATATCCAGCCAGGAGGAAAAGCAGGCACATGTCCAACACAATGCTGAGATTATGCCTCCAATATGGCCTGAGAACAGTTGCAATAATATGATACAAGGCAAAGAGAATTCTAGCTATTCCTGATGTCACTACTTTCTGCATACAGGTTCTGAAATTTCCAGTATAGCAGTCATGCCTTCAAAACCGACTATGGACAGTCCACATGCCTGATGTTTAGGTATGCCATTTTCTACATATTTACATTGGTCCAGCTTAGACCAATGTAAGTACCGTACATATGCATCTAGGGTGACCACATTTCCAAGCTGCCATTCAGGGCCACCCCCCTCACTAGTTGGGGGGTGTCACATGTTTAGTTCTGAGAGGTTCATGCTGGGACTTGTAGTCCTTCACTTTTGGGGGGGGTCACATCCCCCAAAATTGAAGGTCTACAAGTCCCAGCATGAACCCCTGATATCTAAGGATGTGACTCCCCCTTCCAAAAGTGATAAACTACAAGTCCCAGCATGAACCCCTGAGATCTAAGGGTGGGTATGACCCCATAGATTTCAAGGGTTCATGCTGGGACCTGTAGTTCTTCACTAGTTGGGGGGGTCACATCTTCAACTCTGAGGGGTTTATGCTGGGACCTGTAGTCCTTCACTTTTGTGGGGGTCACATCCCCCAAAAGTGAAGGACAACAAATCCCAGCACAAACCCCTGAGATCTAAGGATGTGTCCTCCTCCCATCCCTCCAAGATTGTCACCTGTCCTCTGCTGCCAGCTCATCAGCCGTCCTCTCTGCAGGTAGTGCCTTATGACCCACATGGTGTTCCATCCATCTCCAGCGCCTGGCCTCACCTCTGAGTATTGAGAGTTTCTCTCAAATCCTGGCAGTCCGTTTTGCTCTGAGCATGCCGCTGGAGAAGATTTAGGAGGAGGTGGGTAGAGCTAAAACACTAGGTGTGGAGGAGAAGGAAGTTAAATCCTCCTCAGCTCTGAATGCTGGGGCCTCGGCCTCAATCTGTGGTGACATGACATCACTGGTTGCTATATGGCAGGCGGTCCTAGCAACCAGTTTGGGTAGTGTAGAGCCAGCGGTGGAACAAGGTAAAATGGGTCTTGGCCGGCCAGGACAAGTACTGTCTGTGAGTAAAGCTGAGATGCAGCGGCCTACCCTCTGGGCCCAGTTCGCCACCCATGGCTGTGTCAGTTTTATTCAGGGACACTGTATGGTCCTGGAATGAAGGTGCCCGGGACCCGGGACAAACTTGCAAAATGCGGGACTGTCCCGGCAATCCAGAACACGTGGTCACTCTATATGTGCCATACCTGTGAGATCAAAGTTTTACATGGAAATCACTGTAGTAGGCACTGCTACTGTACCAGTTTGACTTGCTTATGGATCTTGTACTAAGCCACTGCTGCATTGTGAGCACAGGAGGTCGCTCTGGCACGGATGCCACTTAGAGAACACTTTTAAAGAATACATATTACTTTCTGATTGCATTAAAGTGGGGTTCCACCCAAAAAAACAAACATATCTAAAAAATTCTAAAAAAAAAAACAAAAAAACATTTGGATATTTTTTTTTTTTTTACTTACCTCTAAATGCCTGTTGCTAGGTGGTCCCTCGTAGTCTGCCCCTTCGTCTGCCAGGGCTGGTGACATCACTTCCCCCTGGCACAGGAAGGGCTCGGCTCTTCTCCCTCCCTCCTGTCAATCATCTGGGACCCATTGCAGGTCCCAGGTGATTAAGCGGCCAATCACGGCGCTCGGCGCCGCTCGCGCATGCGCAGTGGGTGCCAGGCTGTGAAGCCACAGCCCGGCGCCCACAGTTGAAATGCCGGCGCCGACGAGCGGAGGGGGGGGGACGAGCGGGACTTCTATCCCCCGCACCGCTGGACCCTGGGACAGGTGAGTGTCCAATTAAAAGTCAGCAGCTGCAGTATTTGTAGCTGCTGACTTTTAATTTTTTTTTTTTTTAATGACCCCCCCTGGGTGGAACTCCTCTTTAAGTAGAGATCATGATGTCACCACCCCACCTTTCTACCTCGTCCAGTTAGAGAATGCTTTGCATTCATTGAGAAAATGCAAAGTGTTCTCTGAATGCCACTCATGCCTGGCAAGTGAGCAACTTGCTGTGTTCACAGTTATGCAGGGCACCTATTTGCATGCAACCAGAAACCATGGCTCTGCGCAAAATGATTGCACAGAGCAGGTAAGTATAGGCATGTTTGTTATTTTTATTTTTTTTAAAAACACGGGTTTACAACCCATTTCATGTTAGTAACATCCACAAATCGGGCTTCTGGGAGGGGAGCAGCAGAGAAGCTGGAAATCAAGGAATAAAGAGGGGATTTTCTTCACATTTGAATACGGCTAATACAGGTATTTAGACATGAATGTATAAACTTTTTTTTCATTCTTTTTAGTTAATGCTCATGAGAATTCTTCTTTGATGAAAGTCACAAATTTAAAAATATTGAAAATAACTGTTGAAATCACATTAACATGTTAAAACTCATATGAGATTCAAGTGATTGGGTTTACATATACATGAAATGGCAACTCGGTGCACATCGCCCTTTGATGGATTTGCATGAAGCTGCAATTTAAATATGTAATATTACAATTCGCCATGTACAGAATCCTTGCTGGAAATCCAATAATCATGGTAAAGCCTTCAGCTGCATTTAGAAGCGTGCCTGATGTATAAATCACTTTAGACATAAGGGGCTCGCTAGGAGACTTACAATATAACCTCAGAAGAGTTTCACTACTAATTGGGACATGAATCATTACAAGGAGATGAGATGGAACGCGTAATATGTTATTTACTGCTCTACTGTGTACGATATCCACAATATCCACCAGCCATAACTGTACAGACTATGAGCCCCAAGCGTGGAGGAGGATACAGAAAATAAATGTTTATTTACAATGGTCTGTTCCGTCATTACTCACACTGGGATCATATACTAGAGCATGTTATCACTGCCCAGAATTATATCACTGCCGACAAAGACTCTATAGAAGTTCTGGAGGGATTTCCTGAAGAAACAGGTCTGGTGATGAATGAATCATTTTATTCATTGGAGCTGGAGCTGAAACAAGACGATGTACAGTGTTAGTTACAATAACTAAAGCCCTGTACACACGACCGGACTTTTCGACTGGACTGGTCCAACGGAACGAATCCGTCGGACAATCCGACCGTGTGTGGGCTTCATCGGACCTTCAGTAGACTTGTTCTGTAGAAAATCAGACAGACTTTAGATTTGGAACATGTTTCAAATCTTTCTGACGGACTCGAGTCCAGTCGAAAAATCAGTTTGTCTGTAGGCTAATCCGACGGACAAAAAAGGACGTAAGGGCAGGTATTGGCTACTGGCTATGAACTTCCTTATTCTAGTCCCTTCGTACGTCATCACGTTCAAACCAACGGACTTTCGAACGGACTTTAGTCCGTTCGTGTGTGGGCAAGACTGGTCTTTCGAAAGTCCGTCGTAACTCAGTCGAAAGTCCATCGGAAAGACCGTTGGACCTTTGATGCTGAAAAGTCCGCTCGTGTGTACGCGGCATAAGACATATTAGCTGTCCAATTGGGAAATTATAGGTACACTACAGCCAATCAAAGCTACAGGCCCATAGTTGGATTAGCCCACTGAAAGGATCTCAAGGGGGGGGTTTAACACTGGTATTGCTGCAACAATTGCCATATTCAGGCCACAGTTGGCCAGCTTTAATGGGCAAAATCTTCATGCTGTTGACATCAGTTTGGGACAGTTATGAAATCAGCAAGCAGCTGACCTGTTTCAGCAGCTTTTCCATTTCTGTAGCCTTGTATGGAGAGAGGAGTTCTAATGTCAACACAAGGCCTAGGGGCCGGTTCACACATGCATTCCGTGCATGATTCATTGTATTGCTTGTATTGTTAAGGGCACACCAAACATAGATTGCAAACACATTGCGTATGCGGGCACGCATGGTATCACAGTACTATGTGATTTGGTGTTGTGTGTTTTTTAAAAGTAGTGTATGCACTACTATTTGTGTATTCCAGTGTGATTTGCAGTCCAGTCAAATTATTGGGATGCAAAATTGCAGTGCAGGGGAATGTGCAGAAATCGCACAGGAACGCCGATCAAGGGCTTCAATGATTTCCAGCTCCTAGGGGTATCGGCCAGATATGGTATATACAAAGTTAAGCCGTGTACACACAGGCCGAATGTCAGGAGACATTGGCCAGTTCAATATAAAACAGAAAACTAGCATCCGACTGGCTCCTGATCATCAGAGTGTTCAGGTGGGGGGGGGGGGGTGTCCCCCTGTCAGAACACAACAGCACATCGCGGGAGATCGCTGTACTAACCTTGGATTGTTAGTACTGCGGCTCTGGCCAGAACTGTCAGTTAGTGTGTACTAGGCTTTATTCTGGTCCAAGCTGGACCAGTATAACTATGTAACTTGCCGACCAGGCTTTTTCTGGCACTTTTTGTTTATAAGTTTAACCACTTAAGGACCGAGCCCCTTTTTGAGATTTGTTGTTTACAAGTTAAAAACAGGTTTTTTTTGCTAGAAAATTATTTAGAACCCCCAAACATTATACATTTTTTTTTCTAACACCGGTCTTACAAGCACACTTTTTTTAATTAAAAAATAAGACAACAGTAATGTTAGCCCATTTTTTTTTATATTGTGAAAGATAATGTTACGCCGAGTAAATTGATACACAACATGTCACGCTTCAAAATTGCGCCTGCTTGTGGAATGGCGACAAACTTTTACCCTTAAAAATCTCCATAGGCGACGTTTAAAAAATTCTACAGGTTGCATGTTTTGAGTTACAGGGGAGGTCTAGGGCTAGAGATATTGCTCTCTCTACCGATCGTGGCGATACCTCACATGTGTGGTTTGAACACCGGTTTCATAGGCGGGCGCTATCCACGTATGCGTTCGCTTCTGCACGAGAGCTCCACAGGACAGGGCGTGTTTAAAACATTTTTTTTTTTTTTTTAACACTGTTCTTTAAAAAAAAAAATTGTGTCACTTTTTTTCCTATTACAAGGAATGTAAACATCCCTTGTAATAGAAAAAAAGCATGACAGGACATCCTAAATATGAGATCTGGGGTCAAAAAGACCTCGGATATCATATTTACACTAAAATGCAATAATAAAAAAAAAAAAATTGTCATTTAAAAAAAAAATAAAAAAATGTCCCTTTAAGAGCTATGGGTGGAAGAAGTGACATTTTGATGTCGCTTCCCCCCTGCAATGGTATGGAGAAGGGTGGGGCCATCTTCCCCTCACTCGTCTCCATGCCACTGATGTGAGAGGATCCAATCGCCTCCGCCGCTGCCGACAGCCCCGGTAAGTGGCGGAGGACACCGGAGCTCGGCGGGGGGGCCCTCTCCCGCTTCCGATAAACGTGATCTTGCGGCGAATCCACCGCAAAGGCCACTATTATCGGAAACCGGACCGCCGGACGAAAAAGAGGATACCGGTGTTATGGCAACGATATTCCTCTTCAAAGTTAGGACGTGTTTTGGCGTTCGGCGGTCCGGAAGTGGTTAAATCAGTATTTTTTGCTAAAAAAATACTTATAACCCCCAAATATTATAATTTTTTATTTAGCAGAGACCCTATTGAATAAAATGGCGATCGTTGCAATTTTTTTGTCACACAGTATTTAAAGCGGAGTTTGGCTGGAAAAAAAATATTAAAAGCCAGCAGCTACAAATACTGCAGCTGCTGACTTTTAATACTGTATATGGACACTTACCTGTCCAGGGAGCCCACGGTGTCAGCAGCTGAAGCCGATCCGTCCTTCGGCTATTGGCTGCTGCCGCCGCCATCCTCGGTAAGGGAATAAGGAAGTGAAGCCGTGCGGCTTCACTTCCTGGTTCCCTACTGCGCATGCGCGAGCCGCGCTGCGCATCCTCACAGGTCCCTGCTGTATTCTGTGTCTCACAGAATACAGCGGGGGAGGATGGGGTAGGCGGCGGAAGTGGCGTAGGTCACCGCAATCACGCAATCTATGCTGTATTAGACAGGTATCTGCTCCCTCCTCCCCCTGAAAGGTGCCAAATGTGACACCGGAGGGGGGGAGGAATCCAAAAAGTGGAAGTTCCATTTTTGGGTGGAACTCCACTTTAAAGCGGGATTCCGTCCCTGGAAATTTTTTTTTAAAAGTCAGCAGCTACAAACACTGTAGCTGCTGACTTTAAATAAGTAATTACCTGTCCTGGTTGCCCGCGATGTCGGCCGCCCGAGGCCGACCCATCCCTCGGCTCTCGGGTCCCGGCACCGCCATCCTAGGTAAGGGAAACAGGCAGTGGAGCCTTGCGGCTTCACTGCCAGTTTCCTACTGCGCATGCGCGAGCGGCACGGCGCTCTGTATGGCCCTGTGGTGTTCTGGGAACACACACAGTTCCCAGAAGGCAACAGGGCCACTCACCGAGGAGCAGAACACGCCGCGGAATAGGAAGAGGCAGATTAGGAAGACTGCCTAGCAACAAGGGTTTAGGTAAGTTTAAAATTTTTTTTTTTTTTCAAATGTTTTTTTTTTAAATTTGTTTAGGATTTTTCATGCAATTTTTTTTTTTTAGGGTGGCCCTCCACTTTAGGCAGCGGTTTTGCAAACACATTTTCTTTGGAAAAAATACATGTTAATAATAAAAAAAAACAAAACACTAGTTACCCCAATTTGTTTGTATAATGCGAAAGATGATGTTATGCCAATAAATAGATACCTAACATGTCATGCCTTAAAATTGCACATGCTCGTGTAATGACGACAAACTACGGTACCTAAAAATCTCCATAGGTGATGCTTTAAATGCCTTTACAGATTACTTGTTTAGAGTTACAGAGGAGGTCTAGTGCTAGAATTATTGCTCTCACATGTGTGGTTCGAATACCATTTACATATGTGTGCGTGACTCAACTATACGTTCGCTTCTGCACGTGAGCACGGAGGGATGGAGGGGCGCTTTATTTTTTTTTTATTTTACTTTTTATTTCATTTTTTTACACTTTTCCATTAATTTTTCATTTTTTGATCAATTTTATTTTATTTATTTTTATGTAAACATCCCTTGTAATAGAAATAAGGATGTCAGGTCCTCTTTATTGAGAGATCTGGGGTCAAAAAGACCAGCCTGGACTGGAAGGGACGTCATTCCGGTCCTCCAAGGCCATAAAGTCTATCAAAGAGTGTTAACTCTTCAATCGCCTATGGGAGCAGCTGGCCACACCGTCAGATCGTTTCTCGGGCGAAGTGGCGGAAACGGTTAGCCGAAGAAGCCTGTCCCCTCCTTCCGCTTCGGAAACTGGGTCATCATGAGCTGCTGGGACCGGTTTCATGAGAAAGCCAGCCGCCTGCTGAAAAAAGCAGTACCAGGGTTATGGCTGATATCTTCAGCCATTATTCCGGTAAACCACTTCAAGACCGCAACGTATATATATATATATATGTATTGCAATTGGCAAGTGGTTAAAGGGTAACTTCACGCAAAGTGGGAAGTTCTTCTGCCTCCACCCCTCTCCACTTTAGGTTTAGGCACTTTATTTTATTTTTTTGGGGGTGGGGGGGGGTATCTGGTTTTGACCGGTACCCACTCCCACTTTCAGTTGGATTGCTGCACCCCCCCTCCCTCTCGGGCTTCTGGAACAAGTCCCATGTCCCATAAAGCTACAGGACCATTCACAAAGTGTAGCGAATTGGGAAGCCGGCTGGTGAGCCACAACCAGTCACATCATAGTGTAACAAATAATTCTGCGCTGTCTTAGAAGCGCAGGCATGTGAAATGAAAATGTGTTCAAAGCTTAATATAGAGATCACAACGATGAGCAGGGTATGTAACTGGAGTGAGAAGTACCACCACCAAAAACTAGGAGGCTTGCCAGAACGTTTGAACCCACAAGAGCATAGGTTCTGTGAGTCAAACGGGCTTGTGTTGTATATACAACCAATAAGACTGGATACAGGAACCCTCTGATGGCTCACACAGGGACGCCCGGCTATCCTCAAGGTGATAGATGACTGTGCAGATGTATCTGATGAGGGACGATGACCAGATGTCCGTGGATGCAGTAGATGGAATTAAAAGGGGGAGAACAGAAGGGGCCACATATCATAATTACGTTTGGGTAAACAGTATAATTTAATGAAGTTAGAAAACTTACATTTAGCAGGATAAAAACAGCGCTTTTACTAAAAACAAATGGTGCCAATGGAGTCCACATCTGACTTTTCAAAATAAACATGGACCAGAAGACGGCCAAATAGCCGGCTTGGGTGAGGACCATGCTGTATCCCTGGACAGGTAAGTGTCGTAAATGTCAGCAGCTACAGTATTTGTAGCTGCAGGCTTTTAATTATTGGTTTCTAGGCAGAAAAAACGCTTTAATGTTTGTTTTTGTGGGTTGATGGTCTGTAGGCAGAAAGGGACACACACTTTAATTTCTTGCTGTTCAGGCGTTTACATACAAGTCTATAGAGACAAAAGGCTCAAATGTGAACAGGGGCCATTGAAATGAATGGGATTTTCCTGTTTGAGCGTTTCTGAGCATTGAGCTTTGAGTTGAAATATGATCAAGCCTGAATGGGGCCTAAACCAAAGATAAAAAAATCATATCTCATCCATCTATGTATGACATCTCACTATTAGACATCTAAATGTGCACCCTGCTTGCAGGTGTCCAGCAGTTATTATAACTAGGGGAAGAGTGTATCAGACCTGTCGGAGCCCCGGCCAATGCTCTCCTGGCAGGTGGCAGCATAATGGTAAAAGCCACTGATGCTGTAGAGCAGCCTTTCTCCACCTTCATAACATGGAAGAACCATTGAATTAACTTTCCATTAGACATGTGCAATGCCGAAAAAATTCATTCATTTTCTTTTCATTCAGGTTTTTTTTTCTTCGTTTTTCAGGTCATTCATTATGATGGAAATTCGTAAATTCCTAATTTCGAAAAATCCGAAATTTGTAAATTCGAAAATCCAAAAATTTTGTAAAATTAGAAAATTGTAAATTTGTAAATTCTAAAATCGTAAATTCGAAAATTCAAAAATGTGTAAATCCAGAAATTTTGTAAATTTGAAAATTCGTAACTTCGTAAATTCAAAAATTTGTAAATTTGTCAATTTGAAAATTAGAAATCTGGAAATTCGAAAATTCGAAAATTCGTAAATTCGAAAATCCGTAAATTCGTGAATTCGTAAATTTGAAATTTCGAAAATCTGAAATCCGGAAATTCTAAATAATAACTAACTAACTAGTAATAACTAACTATTAAATTATAGGTATTGGAATTTCCTTTCAAATTTGGCTGTTAGTGAACGTAACGAATACAAATTTATCCGAAGTTACGAATTATCTGAAATAACGAATGTTGCATCTAAACAAATTGAACGAAACAAATTAATTAATAATAATAATAAAAAGTTTTTATTATTATTGTTATTTATTATTATTAACCACTTGCCGACCGCCTAACGCAGATATACTGCGGCAGAATGGCACGGGAAGGCAAAATCACGTACCTGGTACGTGATTGCCTTCCCGCGGGCGGGGGGTCCGATCGGGCGGTCAGCTTTGGTCTGGGAGCATTCAGAGATGAGGGGGAGGCCATCCATTCGTGGCCCCCCCCCTCGCGATCGCTCCCAGCCAATGAGAATCTTCCCCTGCCTCTGTGTAGTACACAGAGGCAGGGGATGTGATGTCATCTCTCCTCGGCTCGGTATTTTCCGTTCCGGCGCCGAGGAGAGAAGACATCCGAGTAAGTGTAAAACACACACACACAGTAGAGCATGCCAGGCACACTTTACACCCCCCTTTACCCCCCGATCACCCCCTAATCACCCCCCCGTCACACTGACACCAAGCAGTTTTGTTTTTTTTCTGATTACTGCATGGTGTCAGTTTGTGACAGTAAGTGTGGTAGGGCAGTTAGTGTTAGCCCCCTTTAGGTCTAGGGTACCCCCCTAATAAAGTTTTAACCCCTTGATCACCCCCCGTCACCAGTGTCGCTAAGCGATCATTTTTCTGATCGCTGTATTAGTGTCACTGGTGGCGCTAGTTAGGGAGGTAAATATTTAGGTTCGCCGTCAGCGTTTTATAGCGACAAGGACCCCCATATACTACCTAATAAAGGTTTTAACCCCTTGATTGCCCCCTAGTTAACCCTTTCACCACTGATCACCGTATAACCGTTACGGGTGACGTTGGTTAGTTCATTTATTTTTTATAGTGTCAGGGCACCCGCCGTTTATTACCGAATAAAGGTTTAGCCCCCTGATCGCCCAACGGTGACATGCGTCACCCCAGGCAGCGTCAGGTTAGCGCCAGTACCACTAACACCCACGCACACACCATACACCTCCCTTAGTGGTATAGTATCTGATCGGATCAATATCTGATCTGATCAGATCTATACTAGCGTCCCCAGCAGTTTAGGGTTCCCACAAACGCAGTGTTAGCGGGATCAGCCCAGATACCTGCTAGCACCTGCGTTTTTCCCCTCCACCCGGCCCAGCCCAGCCCACCCAAGTGCAGTATCGATCGATCACTGTCACTTACAAAACACTTTTTTGGTAGCGTTTTGGTGAACTGGCAAGCACCAGCGGCCTAGTACACCCCGGTCGTAGTCAAACCAGCACTGCAGTAACACTTGGTGACGTGGCGAGTCCCATAAGCGCAGTTCAAGCTGGTGAGGTGGCAAGCACAAGTAGTGTCCCGCTGCCACCAAGAAGAAGACAAACAGGCCTGTCGTGCCCATAGTGCCCTTCCTGCTGCATTCGCCAATCCTAATTGGGAACCACCACTTCTGCAGCGCCCATACTTCATCCATTCACATCCCCAACCAAATGCAGTCGGCTGCATGAGAGGCATTTTCTTTATGTCCTCCCGAGTACCCCTACCCAACGAACCCCCCCAAAAAAGATGTTGTGTCTGCAGCAAGTGCGGATATAGGCGTGACACCCGCTATTATTGTCCCTCCTGTCCTGACAATCCTGATCTTTGCATTGGTGAATGTTTTGAACGCTACCATTCACTAGTTGAGTATTAGCGTAGGGTACAGCATTGCACAGACTAGGCACACTTTCACAGGGTCTCCCAGGATGCCATCGCATTTTGAGAGACCCGAACCTGGAACCGGTTACAGTTATAAAAGTTACAGTTACAAAAAAAGTGTAAAAAAATTTTTAAAAAATAAAAAATATATAAAAAAAAAAATAGTTGTCGTTTTATTGTTCTCTCTCTTTCCATTCTCTCTCTATTGTTCTGCTCTTTTTTAATGTATTCTATTTTGCAATGTTTTATTGTTATTATGTTTTATCATGCTTGCTTTTCAAGTATGCAATTTTTTATACTTTACCGTTTACTGTGTTTTATTGTTAACCATTTTTTTGTCTTCAGGTACGCCATTCACGACTTTGAGTGGTTATACCAGAATGATGCCTGCAGGTTTAGGTATCATCTTGGTATCATTCTTTTCAGCCAGCGGTCGGCTTTCATGTAAAAGCAATCCTAGCGGCTAATTAGCCTCTAGACTGCTTTTACAAGCAGTGGGAGGGAATGCCCCCACCGTCTTCCGTGTTTTTCTCTGGCTCTCCTGTCTCAACAGGGAACCTGAGAATGCAGCCGGTGATTCAGCCAGCTGACCATAGAGCTGATCAGAGACCAGAGTGGCTCCAAACATCTCTATGGCCAAAGAAACCGGAAGCTACGAGCATTTCATGACTTAGATTTCGCCGGATGTAAACAGCGCCATTGGGAAATTGGGAAAGCATTTTATCACACCGATCTTGGTGTGCTCAGATGCTTTGAGGGCAGAGGAGAGATCAAGGGTCTAATGGACCCCAATTTTTTCCAAAAAGAGTACCTGTCACTACCTATTGCTATCATAGGGGATATTTACATTCCCTGAGATAACAATAAAAATGATAAAAAAAAAATGAAAGGAACAGTTTAAAAATAAGATAAAAAAGCAAAAAAATAATAAAGAAAAAAACAAAACAAAAAAACATCCCTGTCGCCCCCTGCTCTCGCGGTAAGGCGAACGCCGGCGTCGGTCTATCGTCAAATGTAAACAGCAATTGCACCATGCATGTGAGGTATCACCGCGAAGGTCAGATCGAGGGCAGTAATTTTAGCAGTAGACCTCCTCTGTAAATCTAAAGTGGTAACCTGTAAAGGCTTTTAAAGCCTTTTAAAAATGTATTCATTTTGTTGCCACTGCACGTTTGTGCGCAATTGTAAAGCATGTCATGTTTGGTATCCATGTACTCGGCCTAAGATCATCTTTTTTATACCATCAAACATTTGGGCAATATAGTGTGTTTTAGTGCATTAAAATTTAAAAAAGTGTGTTTTTTCCCCCAAAAAATGCGTTTGAAAAATCGCCGCGCAAATACTGTGTGAAAAAAAAAAATGAAACACCCACCATTTTAATCTGTAGGGCATTTGCTTTAAAAAAATATATAATGTTTGGAGGTTCAAAGTAATTTTCTTGCAAAAAAAAATTATTTTTTCATGTAAACAAAAAGTGTCAGAAAGAGCTTTGTCTTCAAGTGGTTAGAAGAGTGGGTGATGTGTGACATAAGCTTCTAAATGTTGTGCATAAAATGCCAGGACAGTTCAACCCCCCCCCAAATTACCCCATTTTGGAAAGTAGACACCCCAAGCTATTTGCTGAGAGGCATGTCGAGTCCATGGAATATTTTATATTGTGACACAAGTTGCGGGAAAGAGACAAATTTTTTTTTTTTTTTGCACAAAGTTGTAACTAAATGATATATTGCTCAAACATGCCATGGGAATATGTGAAATTACACCCCAAAATACATTCTGTTGCTTCTCCTGAGTACGGGGATACCACATGTGTGAGACTTTTTGAGAGCCTAGCCGCGTACGGGACCCCGAAAACCAAGCACTGCCTTCAGGCTTTCTAAGGGCGTAAATTTTTGATTTCACTCTTCACTGCCTATCACAGTTTCGGAGGCCATGGAATGCCCGGGTGGCACAAAACCCCCCCAAATTACCCCATTTTGGAAAGTAGAAACCCAAGCTATTTGCTGAAAGGTATAGTGAGTATTTTGCAGACCTCACTTTTTGTCACAAAGTTTTGAAAATTGAAAAAAGAAAAAAAAATGTTTTTTCTTATCTTTCTTCATTTTCAAAAACAAATGAGAGCTGCAAAATACTCACCATGCCTCTCAGCAAATAGCTTGGGGTGTCTACTTTCCAAAATGGGGTCATTTGGGGGTAGTTTGTGCCACCTGGGCATTCCAAGGCATCCGAAACTGTGATAGGCAGTGAAGAGTGAAATTAAAAATTTACACCTTTAGAAATCCTGAAGGCGGTGATTGGTTTTCGGGGCCCCGTACACGGCTAGGCTCCCAAAAAGTCCTACACATGTGGTATCCCCATACTCAGGAGAAGCCGCTAAATGTATTTTGGGGTGCAATTCCACATATGCCCATGGCCTGTGTGAGTAATATATCATTTAGTGACAACTTTGTGCAAAAAAAAAAAAAAAAATTGTCACTTTCCCGCAACTTGTGTCAAAATATAAAATATTTCATGGACTCAACATGCCTCTCAGCAAATAGCTTGGGGTGTCTACTTTCCATAATGGGGTCATTTTTGGGGTGTTTTGTGCCATCTGGGCATTTTATGGCCTTCAAAACTGTGATAGGCAGTGAGGAATGAATTCAAAAATTTACGCCCTTAGAAATCCTGAAGGCGTTGATTGATTTTCGGGGCCCCGTACGCGGCTAGGCTCCCAAAAATTCCCACACATGTGGTATCCCCGTACTCAGGAGAAGCAGCTGAATGTATTTTGGGGTGCAATTCCACATATGCCCATGGCCTGTGTGAGCAATATATCATTTAGTGACAACTTTTTGTATTTTTTTTTTTTGTTTGTCATTATTCAATAACTTGGGACAAAAAAAAATAATATTCAATGGGCTCAACATGCCTCTCAGCAATTTCCTTTCCTTTGGTTTGTACTGCCCTGCCATTTTAGCACCTCAAGAAATGACATAGGCAGTCATAAACTAAAAGCTGTGTAAATTCCAGAAAATGTACCCTAGCTTGTAGACGCTATAACTTTTGCGCAAACCAATAAATATATGCTTATTGACATTTTTTTTACCAAAAACATGTGGCCAAATACATTTTGGCCTAAATGTATGACTAAAATTGAGTTTATTGAATTTTTTTATACAAAAAGTAGAAAATATCATTTTTTTTTTCAAAATTTTCGGTCTTTTTCTGTTTATAGCGCAAAAAATAAAAACCGCAGAGCTGATCAAATACCATCAAAAGAAAGCTCTAGTTGTGGGAAGAAAAGGAAATTTCGTTTTGGGTACAGCATTGCATGACCGTGCAATTAGCAGTTAAAGTGACGCAGTGCCAAATTGTAAAAAGTGCTCTGGTCAGGAAGCAGGTAAATCCTTCCGGGGCTGAAGTGGTTAATGCATTACATTCCATTCGTTTAGAATGGCATTCATTATTTCGGAAAATTCGTGACTTCGGATAAATTCGTATTCGTTACATTCACTAATAGCCAAATTTGAAATGAAATTCCAATGCCTATAATTTAATAGTTAGCAATAGTAAGTTATTATTAGTTAGTTAATTATTTAATTAATTAATTAATTATTTCAGATTTTCAAATTTTCAGACTTTGTTCTTCTGTTGAATTTTCTTATATTTTCGGATTTTCACATTTTTGGATTTTCGAATTTCCGAATTTCTTAATTTTCGGACTTTCAAATTTTCAGATTTTCGAATTTCCAAAATTCGGAAATTTGAAAATTCGGAAATTTGGAATTTTAGAATACTCAAATTTTTGAATATTCTGAAAAATAAGTTAAACAGGTTTTCGTTAATTCTAATATTCTCGAATTTACGAATTAGTCGAAATTCGTTAAAAAACAAATTTGCAATTAAACAAATTGCACATGTCTACTTTCCATGCTCAGTTAACACCTGCTAATAATTACTATATATATACAGCTAATTGTACATTATTGTGATGGTCACTGGGGATACCGCTCCTTACATTTGTGGTCATTGGGAAGAATTCCTCTTTTTTGGATAGCTAGATACATCATTGCTGCCATTGGTTATGTATCTGGGAGGCAGATATTTGTTATTGTTCAGCAACTTCTAGTGAAACCTTAGTCCTCCATGGAACACAGATTGAGAAAGTTTGACGTAGAGAGTGCTCAGTGTGCTATCCGACGCATTTCATTTTTGGTTTGTAAATGATAATCTTTATGAAGGGGTAGCATATGGGTATAGAGCAGGGGTCCGCAACCCCGGGAAGCGGCTCGGTATGGATCCATGACCTGTTAATAACTGGGCCGCAGAGGAGGTGAGGAGTGTCTGCGGTCTGGACAGAATCATCAGGGGCCGTGGTTGCCGCTCACCTCCCGCTGTGCCACTTAGCCAGCATGTCTTCTCCTGGGTTTGGAGATCTGAACAGAGAGTGAGAGTCTTTTCATATTAACATGACCTGAGGGTGGCAGCTCCCACCCTCAGGTCAGATCTGAAGCTCCTCCTGCCCCCTGCCCTGCTCATAGGAGGACATCATTGGTGGGGAGGGAGACCCAGGAAAGGATACACAGGCTGATAACTGCCTCTGCCCTGCCAAAGGTAGTACTATGCATGGGAGGGAGAGATTGAAAGGGTAATAAAGTACATATAAACAGTGCTTGCAGAGATAAAATACATGTGCTTATATAAAGTGCTCAAAAAATGTAAGTGCTGAAGTGCTTCAAGTATAACACACTCAATATATAAAAAATAAAAAAATCTAGGCGCCACTTACTAGACGATGGAAGAAAACATGCATCAGTGTAGAGAAACAACTCTTCCGGGTTCGCCACTGCTCGGCGTGCGTTCCATGGAGGGCGGAAGGGACGTCAGTGGTTTGAAATAGCCGAAAATGCATCAACGCTTTTCGCCCCTCCCCCAGGGCGTCATCAAGGATATGTTTATATGTACTTTATTATTCTGGGGTTGTAGCACTCTGTGGACAGCCGCTGTAGGTTTATTGTAATTTTTTTGTCACTTAGTGCGAGTATTTATGTTTACATTTTTTTCTTTTTTTTAAGAGATTGAAAGGGAGCAGTGATGTTACAGAGGAAAGGGGGAGCTATGACTTCAAGGGGTACTGTGATGGGGGGTGGGGGGCTGTGATGCCAGGGGCATTGTAATGTACAGGGCTGTCCCCTTTACAGTACAGAGTCACTTTACATGGGACTGTTCTGTAAAGGGGGGGTTGTGAAGTGAAGAGGGGCAGAGGACCGACTCTGTGAATATCCCCCATCCCCCACACACAAAACTGGTCCCTGGTGCCAAAAAAGGTATAGGTCCTCGGTATAGATCATTCCTTATGTATTTCACCCCTCTACCACCTACAACACCCTAATTCCTTAATTTATGTTGAAATCTTCAATTAGAACTCCATGTTCTCTCCAGGAATAAAATAACATTGCACAAGAGAAAAATATGAGAAAAATAAGAGAAATATAGAAAAAATGCAAAAACAAAAAAATATAAAAAAAATGGAAAGTACAGTATATATAAAAAAATGAAACGAAAACAAACTTTGATCACTAACAGAGCAAATATATCACGTTTTAAAGGTGAATTTGTACCGTTCTGGCTAGTGGAAGATTCTTGTTTTAGGCCTTGTTCACACAGGCAGCTGGGGGGGGAGGGGGGCAGTAAAAATAGGCTGTGGGTTTATCACCTACCTAAAGGAGAACATGCAGCCGCTCAGGGCCATACACAGGTCATGGCTGCGATGCTTTGCAGCATAACCCCCAGGTATTACCTTTTGTATGACTTGACCCTCCCTCTTAGATTGTAAGCTCCAACAAGCAGGGCCCTCTGATTTCTATTGTACCAAATTGTAATGTAACTGTAATGTCTGTCTTCATTTTGTAAAGCGCTGTGCAAACTGTTGGCGCTATATAAATCCTGTATAATAATAATAAATGATACCCCATGTTGTGTTGGGTGGGCAGAATCCACACAAAACATGACCAGTTAAGTGACATATTGCCTCCCAACTGAAATTGCAATTTAAATTATGTGAAAGAGGCCTTAGTGTGTCATATACAATGGGTAAAATAAGTACAGAACATGTCACCATTTTTCTAGGTAAATATATTTCACCACATGTCGGTAACAACCCATGCAATCCAAACATACAAAGAAACTAAAACAAAAACTTTCAGAAATTAAGTTATGTGTAATAAAATGGAATGACACAGGGAAAAAGTATTGAACACATGAAGAAAGGTAGGTGCAAAAAGGCATATAAAGCCAAGACACCAGCTGAAATCTATCAGTAATTAGAAAGCAATCCTGCCCCTTGTCAGTGCAAATTAATATCAGCTGGTTCAGTCTCAACTGATGGCCTATAAAAAAAGGTGTCTCATTACTAAGGTGTTACACAAGAAACATCTCATGATGGGTAAAAGCAAACTTTAACAACCTTATTGTTGCAAAACATACTGATGGCATTGGTTACAGAAGGATTTCTAAACTTTTGAATGTTCCAGTGAGCACTGTTGGGGCCATAATCTGGAAGTGGAAAGAACATAATTTCACCATAAACCGGCCACGACCAGGTGTTCCTCGCAAGATTTCTGACAGAGAAGTGAAAATAATTATCAGAAGAGTTTTCCAAGAGCCAAGGACCACTTGTGGAGAGCTTCAGAAAGACCTGTGTCAGGAAGGGAATGCCAGCAACTAAGTTGGTGGCCACAGAAGACGTCCTGAGCCTCCAATTCCTGTAAAGAGAATGCCGCTGGTGCACCTGCACGTGCCAGCGTGCGCACATGCACGTGCGCGTGAGCACCTTGTGACAGTTCATGACGTCAAACGGGCTATTTGAACTGGGTCAGAACCCAGATTCAATACTGTGTGCTCTACAGCGTTCCCCTGTGTGCCTGCTTCCCGTTACCTGATACCTGTTCCAGTTGTTTGACCTGGCATGTTCCTGACATTACCTACTGTCTGCCTGCATCCGACCCCGACTTGTCTCCGACTCCACACCTGCCTGCTCCTTCTGCTACCTTGCTGCCAGCCTGTTACTGATCTGGCCTGTACCTTGACTCGTTAAAAAAAGAACCACTCGTTACGGCCTTGGATTATCCTGAACTTAATAAAGTTACCATTAAGAACCGTTATCCCCTTCCACTGGTGCCTGAATTATTCCAGAGGCTCGGTGCTGCCACCATATTTACGAAACTGGACCTCCGAGGTGCCTATAATCTCGCTTAATTACAAGAGGGGGATGAATGGAAGACAGCTTTTCACACGCGGTTTGGGCATTTTTAATATCTTGTGATGCCCTTTGGATTTTGCAATGCCCCCGCTACATTCCAGCACTTTATTAACGATGTCTTCTGAGATTTCCTGGATCTGTTTGTCATAGTATACCTTGATGATATATTAATATTTTCTCCATCTCTAGACAACTACCGCAGACATGTTAAGAGCGTACTGGGCCGCCTTTGACAGCATGGACTTTACGCCAAACCCAAGAAATGCAAGTTTAAACGCCAAAGCATTCAATTTCTGGGTATAATCATATCTACTGAAGGTGTCAAGATGGACCCCCAAAAGGTCACTGTCATCTTGGATTGGCCAGCTCCCAGTGATAAAAAAGGTATCCAACACTTCGTGGGATTCGCTAATTTCTATCGAAAATTTATCAGGGGATCCTCAGCAATCATCTCCCTCATCACACAGCTGACTAAACAAGGCATCAGATTCTGTTGGTTCCCAGAAGCTTAGACTGCCTTTGAGACTCTAAAAAAGCTGTTAAAGTGGTGTTCCGGCCGAAATTATATTTTTTAAATAAAAACACCCCTATAATACACAAGCAGGTCGTGGCCATCCTAAGTGTGGGCATCTGAAGCCAGACTGTATTTCTTCCAGAATCTCATCCTTGCAGATCTCGCACATGCTCAGTGCAGCACAAGCAGTGTAATAGGTTTCAGGTCAGGTTTTCATAGCAACCGCAGTGTCAGAGGAAATTGCCACCCCTTCCCAGAAGGCATTGCAAACAGGAAATTATGAGATGGGCCATGGCCAGGGAGGAGGTAGTGAAAAATGAATACAGCAGATATACAGTAGGTGCTGAGAAAATTTTTTTTAAAAAATCCAATTCGTTTACAGTGCACAGTTTAGTGAGGGATGCTGAAGAGTTGTAAAAGTGGGTGGAACTCCACTTTAACCTCTGATTCTGTTCTAAAACATCCTGATCCAGCCCTGCCATACGTCTTGGAAGTAGACACATCATAAACAGCGGTTGGAGCAGTAGTCTCCCAAAGGCAGGGGTCTAAGGCTCTGTTGCACCCAGTCGCCTTCTTCTCCCGCAAACTATCAACTGCGGAGAACTATGATGTCGGGGACCATGAACTTTTAGCAATCAAAGCTGCTCTGGAAGAGTTGAGGTACTTACTAGAAGGGGCTGTACATCCAATCTTGATATATACAAGTCACAAGAATCTAGACTATTTAAGGACAGCAAAGAGGTTGAAACCCCAGCAAGCCAGGTGGGCGCTATTCTTTTCTAGATTCTTCTTTCATATAACGTACAGGCCTGGGTCTAAGAACACAAAACCCATTGCGTTGTCATGCATGTTTAGTGAGTCTGAAGAAACTTCACCTCCAGATAGTATTCTGTCTTCAGGGAACTTCCTCCTACTACAAGGGAACTTGATGTCTCAGATTAGACAACCTTCAGTGGAGAGCTCCCCACCATCTGGAATTACCTTACAGGCAAAAGACGGACTGCTTTGGTACAAAGACAGGATCTTTGCACCGGAGGATCTCCGAATTTCCACCTTGGGGCTGTGTCATGATCACGTGCTAGCAGGGCATTTTGGCATTAATAAGACTTCTGAACTGGTGCAACGGACATTCCGGTGGCCTAGGATGGAGAAGGACTGTAAGAGGTATGTGGAATCCTGCACTACTTGCATCCACAACAAGAACAGCGAATCCTGGGCTTGGGGTCTGTTGAAACCGTTACCTGTCCAAAATAGAGCTTGGAGAATGATTTCAATAGACTTTATTGGGGAACTTCCCCCCTCCGAGGGCTAAAAATACCATCTTTGTGGTGGTAGACCGATTATCTAAGATGGCACATTTTTCACCTATGAAAGGTACACCATCAGCCCAAGAGACTGCACAAATCTTTGTCAGGGAAGTTATAAGGCTTCATAGGGTTCCAGCAAATATCGTGTCTGATCGAGGGGTGCAGTTGACCTCCAGGTTCTGGAGAGCTTTATGTAAATCCCTTAGGATTGGACTTTCATTTTCATTAGTTTATCACCCGCAAACGAATGGACAGACAGAAAGGACCAACCAAACTCTTGAACAATATCTACGCTGCTTCTCCTAGTTTTCCCAAAATGACTGGGTTTCACTACTTCCTTTAGCCTAATTCTCTTACAATAATTCTGTTCACTCGGCCACAAAACAGTCACCATTCTTTGCCAATTACGGATTCCATCCTTCTTTTCTGTCTAATACAATACCGGAGTGCCCTGTACCAGCTGCCCTTGAAACAATGGATTTCTTTAGTACTAACAACAAATTTTTACAGGAAACAATGGCCAAAACAATAAAAAAACTATAACAAGGAGGAGGTCTTTGACAAAAAGAGAAGAGGAGAATTGATCCTGAATCCTGGTGATCAAGTTTTGGTTTCTACAACAAACCTGAAATTAGCCTGCCCATTGAAGAAACTGGGCCCTATGTTTGTGGGGCCCTTTCCAGTAAAGAAGCGGATCAATGATGTTGCTTACGAGCTAGAACTACCAGACTCTTTCAGGATTCATCCCATGTTTCATATAACCCTGCTGAATCCCGCTATCCCTGATCCCTTTCTTGGATGAAATGTTGGTACACCCGAACCCGTAGTTGTCAACAGACAAGAAGAATTTGAGGTCGAAGCAATTTTAGATTGCAGGAAGAGGAGGAATCAAATTCAGTACCTGATAAAATGGAGAGGGTATGGGCCAGAGGACAACTCATGAGAACCAGAAGGCAATATTCATGCCAAAATGCTTTTTCAGGCTTTCAAAAATTCTCATCCTGCCAAATAGGCCCAATTGGGCATCCGGAGGCTGCCCATTGGGGGGGAGCAATGTCAGATAGGGCATGCCAGCAACCAAAATGGTGGCCACAGAAGAGGTCCTGAGCCTCCAATTCCTGTAAAGAGAATGCTGTGAGTGTGCCTGCGCGCACCGTTGCATGTGTGTGCATGTGACAGTTCATGGCGCCAGTTTATGGCATCTGCTCTACAGTGTTCCCGTGTGTGCCTGCTTCCCATTACCTGATACCATTTCCAGTTGTTTGACCCGGCTTGTTCCTGATGTTCCCTTCTATCTGCCTGCATCTGACCCTGGCTTGTCTCCGACTCCGCACCTGCCTGCTCCTTCTGCTACCTTGCTGCCATCTGGCCTGTACCTTGACACCGCTTCAGCCTCTGCATCAGTTCCTGACTTGCTCGCCAGTGTATGACCAAGCCTGCCTGTACCTGCCTTCTCTCCAGTCCCCTGGAAGCAACCATCCCACCTGTAGCAGTATCTGCTCCCCGATCTGTGGTGTTCCGGTGTCTGCCTGTTCCAGCTTCTAGCTTACCCGCTGTTCCTGGTCTTCCGCTGTGTCTGTATCCCTCCATGACCATACCAGAAGTTTCAGCCCAGCTCCGCTGCCAGCCATCCTGCCAGGCACTCGTGCGACTCTGCACTCCTGCGCCTCCTGTCTGCTCTACCAGGGGCCTAGAGTCAGAGGTGTAAGAGAGGCCATCCTCTGCATATCAGGTTCTACCACCAGGTACGTGACAACCTGGAATAAAGGTGAAGGGCGGGGAATGAAATGTCCCTGCCCCCACCACCTGTGGGATCGTGTCACACTTAATTAAATAATTAAAGTTATTTTTTAAAAAAATTAAATAAATAATAATTCTTATTAAACTTACTTACCTTTGATTGGTTAATGAGTCTGACAGTTGCCCCAAGCGGTCCTCTGGCACGAGCATCAGCCTATAAAAGAAAAGAGGATGTGTCGTTACTGGGCAGAAGACGGCGAAGATCAGAAGAGGAGCACATCTGCACTTACCTGTCATGGAACAATTACTCCGTCAGATGATGGACCGGGCAGCGGCTGAAGATGGTGACATTTGGATGCGTCACTGCCTCTCTCTTCCTGGCTCTTCTTCCATCCTGGGACAGATTCCACCAGCTACTTCTTCTGCCGTTTTCCCCTCTGGCTCCATTGTTCCCGATCCTCCTGTGCCATGGTCTGTGCCCTCCTCTCGCCCCCCCCTCTTCTGCCCTTCGTTTCTCTACTGAGGACATGTCTTCCCCCTGTTCTGCTCCTAATCCTTCGGTTTTCCAGAGCGGACATTCTTCTTTTCCGCCCAGCGCTGTACATGACGGTTCCTCTCTGCCTCGGATTATGATGTCGTTATCTCCGCCTTCTTCGTTTCCTCCGGACCCTCCTTCCATCCACGATGTCGCTCGGCCTTCTACTTTGGATGGGATCACTGGCACTTGCACAGTTCGTTCTGGCAGGAAAACACAGAGACACTTTAAACGACCTCGCAGGTTCAATTACCCGGATGGGCATGTTAATAGGAGATTCACTCATAAGAGGTTATTTTATTTTAGATGTGCTATGTTTCCTGTAATTTTTTGGTTTCATTTTCCTGATTGTTCTACTATTGTTTTAACCCCTTTTTAGTGTTGCTGCTTCTTCTAAAGTGACGCAGGCTTCTTCTGCAGGTCTTTTAAAGACTGCAGATCCCATCATCATGGGGACTGATGCTGAGAGTATGCACATTGGAAAAAAGCGTCTATGTAAAACTAAAGGTATTGTTTTGCATTCTACAGTGTTAACTGGTTATGTATTTTGGATCCTAATTTTGCGTTATTTTTTGGTCCAGGTATTTCTCAACCTACTGTATCTTCTGCTGGTCCTTCGTTGCTGTCTGACCGTGTTGCCATGGTGCCTGACCATACATCTACTGAATTTGAGATTTCGCAGGCGCCTATGCTCTCGGATTCAGCAAATGCTATTGTTTCCAATCCTACTGGTGAGTTGGCTGATTCTTCAAAATTTCAAGAGTTGTTTTGTTCATTTTCTAAAATTTTGTCCACATTCGCTAGTTCAGTTAATGTTGACCAACCCAAGTCAACTCTGAGTGCAGCTTCAGTATGGCTGGATCCTTTGTCTGTCTCTCATGATGTTCCAGTCTCTACAACGGTGACTACTGCACCTGTGCTTCCTGACGCCCCTGCGGCAATCATTCCTTCACTGATTCCAGACTCTTGTTTAAAGGAAGTCATAACATGTGAATTATCCCCCCTGGGTTTTCATTTGACTAGAACAATGAAAGATAGAATTTGGTCGGGGAGTATATTGAAATTTTGTCTTTGCTTCTGTCCAATCATGAACATAGATTGGATAAGAGGGATGGTGATAGGAGAGATGATGATAGGAAGAAAGTTGCGCCACGCTCCTTTAACAATTGGCTGCAAGGGTTTTGCATTTACGCTGGCGTGCTTGGTGAAAAGCGTCCTGATCTGTGTTTGGGCTTGTTCCAGCATGTCGAGATCATCTTAGAAGTATACAAGAATTTCCCTGGTTTTTCTTGGTTCTATTATGATGAGGCCTCCCGCCAAAAATTGTCTGTACACAAATCTATGAAATGGGGTACAAAAGATGTTGGTCTATGGCTCAATCTTTTGTTGCCTCAGAAACCTTTGTTTAAAGTTAATACTTCCAATCCTGCAACTATTTATCGACGGGGAGTATGTTTTCATTTCAATGATGGGCTATGCAAATGGCCTAATAACTGTAAATACAAAAATGAATGTAGTCATTGTGCTGGTTCTCACCCGGCTTCACGCTGTTTTAAGAAATTGTCCTCTGGTACTTCTGGTCCTTCCAAAGAGCTTTTTCTTAAAAGCCACAACGCCGGTGAAAATTCTAAACATGTTGCCTTGGCTTCACAAGTACCCAGAGCCTCTGAAGGCAGTCGTCTTGCCTGATGGTTTTTTGTTTGGTTTTCGTTTGCCTTCTTTTTCTGGGACTGGTTGTCGCATATTTCTGAATTTGCCTTCAGTTTCTATTCATTTGTCCGTTGTTCGTAAGAAATTGGATAAGGAATTGCAGGCAGGTAGAATTACGGGTCTGTTTTCTACTCCTCCTTTCATGAATTTTCACGTTTCGCCTCTTGGTATTGTTCCGAAAAAGGAGCCAAACTCTTTTCGGTTGATACACCATCTATCTTTCCCTATCGGTTTTTCTTTAAACGATGATATTGACTCATCGTTTTGTTCTGTACAGTATTCCTCATTTGATGATGCATTGTTTAAAATTAGGAACGTTGGTTCTTCTGCTTTGCTTGCTAAAGCTGACATTCAGTCTGCGTTTCATTTACTTCCTATTCACCCGTCGGCTTTTAACTCTTTAGGCTTTTATTTTCAAGATGAATTTTACTTTGATAAGTGTCTCCCTATGGGGTGTTCTCTTTCTTGTTACTATTTTGAATTATTTTCCACGTTTATTGAATGAGTTGTTAGTTTTCGTGCGGGTTCTAATGATTTATTGCATTATTTAGATGATTTTCTTTTTATTGGTAAGGCTGGTTCGTCGGATTGTTTATATTTATTTACGGTTTTTAAGATTGTCTGTAAGGAGTTTGGTATACCGTTGGCTGATGAGAAATCTGTTTACCCTACGTCTTGCCTTGAATTTCTCGGTATACAAATTGATACTGTATCAATGGAGTTTCGTCTACCTGATGTGAAGATTGTAAAAATTCAGATTTTATTGGATTTTGTTCTTTCTAAATGCAAAGTTAGATTGAAAGTTTTACAGTCTTTGCTTGGTTTGTTGGCATTTGCGTCTAGGGTGTTGCCAATGGGTCGTGCTTTCTTGAAACGGTTGTATCACGCTATTTCGGGAATTTCTTCTCCTTTTCATTTCGTGCGAATTACTTCTGGAATGAGGGACAATCTTCTAGTTTGGCGTCATTTTTTATCTTCATTTAATGGTAATTGTTTATGGCAGACCCCCTTTTGTTCGCCTTTAGCGTTAAATCTTCATACTGATGCCGCTGGATCTTGTGGCTATGTTGCTTATTGGGATGGGCATTGGTCTGCCGATTTGTGGCCCACATCTTGGAAAGATTCAGGTCTGACATCTAATATAGTTTTGTTGGAAATTTTTCCTGTCTTAGTGGCTTTGGAATTATGGGGTGTTCATTTTAAGAATCGTCGTATTTTACTATATTCTGATAATAAGGGTGTTGTTTTTGTTCTTAATTGTTTGTCTTCTAAATCTCTTCCAGTACTTGCTGTGCTTAGATTGTTAGTATTTAAATGTTTAGATCTTAATAAATGGCTCAAAGCCAAATATGTTCCTGGTAAAGACAATCTGATTGCTGATGCTCTGTCCCGTTCCCAGTTTCAGGAATTCCGGCTTTTGGTACCGCATGCAGATCCTACTGGCCTATTATGCCCTCCTCATTTATGGGACCTTCAGTGAATCCTGTCTTCACTGCTATTCGATCTTCTTTGGCAAATTCCACATGGGCGTCCTATAAAGCTGCGTGGTCTTTGTGGTGTTCCTTCTTGCTCTCTTTTGGAATCATCAGCCCCCTTTTTCTGAGGGATTAGTTTTATCTTTTCTGAGTTTATTGATGTCTCATGGTTATTCACATTCTCATATCATTAAGACTTCGTCAGGTGTTTCCTTTTTCATGCGCTTGCAAGGCGGCAGGTCTTGTGTGTCTTTTTTCTCTGTTAGGCATGCTTTGAAAGGTTACAAAAGGAATCGATCAATTGCTGATACGAGATTGACAATTTATGTTGACCTTTTGGGTCGTCTTTATGACGTTTCTAGGGATGTTTGTTTTTCCCCTTATGAATCGTTATTATTTAATTTGGCATTTTGCTTATGTTTTTTTGGGGCCTTTAGAATTTCTGAATTGCTCCCGCTTAAAATTGCTGACGACTCAGGTTTGTTCTTTCGTGATGTTTTTGTTGGCATAGATTATATTCAAGTTTTACTTTGTAAGAGTGAAACTGACCCTTTGGGTCATGGTAGATGGATTACTTTGCAAGCTAATCCTGGTTCTCGTTATTGTGTTTTCTCTTTGGTTAAGCAATTTTTGTGTGTCAGACCTGTGTCATATAGACAGTTGCTGATTCATGTCATGGGTGCTCCGGTGACTATTTATCAATTCAAGGCTGTTCTGCATACATGCCTCAAAACATTACGTTTGGAACATCTGCAAATTACGTCTCACTCATTTCGTATTGGTGCAGCCACTACTGCAGCTTTGGTAGGTCTTACTGAATCTATGATTAACGATATTGGTGGTTGGAAATCAAACTGTTATAGATCATATGTTAGACCTAATTTTTGTTTTTAATTTTAGATGCTCAACGTGTCATCTGGATTATTGGACACTCTTTTATTTTTTGGGCTCAGAAGAGAGCTGAATAGAGAGTTTATGGCAATAATTTAGGATTTCCTTATTCTGGTTTTGCTGTTCATTGGTATGGAAGACGTGGCATGCGTTGGAACGATCTCCGTTCTGTTCTGTCTTCTTTACATGATTGCTGGCCTGTTCCTCAGATCATTATTTTTCACTTATCTGGTAATGATCTTGGTAAACGTAAGACATTAGAATTGCTTTCTCAGATTAAGCTTGATCTGTTATGCCCCCATGCTATTTTACCTGGTACTGTGCTAATTTTTTCTGAAATAATCCCTCGACTTGATTGGTTGCTCTGTTCTGAGCATAGGTATTTAAAGAAAATTCGTAAGCGAATGAATAGGGCTTTAGATAAATGTATGCCTTCGGTTCATGGTATGTCTTTTCGGCATGTGAACTTGGAAGGCGGTTTGCCTGGTTTTTATAGACCAGACAATGTGCATTTATCTGATGTTGCTCTAGACATTTTAAATTTAGATTTTCAAACCTGTGTTGAATTGGCTGTTGCCTTGGTGGGGTGCCTGGCGTATGGATAATTGTTTTTGTTTTTTATTTATATAGCTCGAGCTTAAATGGCTGAGCTATTGATATATATTTATATTGATGTACTATTAATATATTTAATATGATTATTCCTGATTTATGTAAAGTTAATATGAATTGATTTATAAATTATACCTACAAATAAAAGGCCACGGCCAATTTAAACCACAGGTATTTTATGAAGTTTTATTCATTCAAATAATATAATATGTTATTAAATATCAATTGTTATTGGTTGTGACTACGATCCCATTAGCCAGTACAATTGTTTCAAAGAAAGCAATATGTAATGTACTCAACT
The DNA here is from genome assembly GCA_037952925.1 of Lithobates clamitans. Lineage (NCBI taxonomy): Eukaryota > Metazoa > Chordata > Amphibia > Anura > Ranidae > Lithobates > Lithobates clamitans. Next base: position 1,349,212 of record JBBGZY010001688.1, on the reverse strand, counting down.
GCCATGGCCTGTATGTACGCTCACCATGCAAGACGCCATTGCTGAAGAAAAAGCATGTTGAAGCTTGTTTAAAGTTTGCTGCACAACATTTAAGGCCCGTACACACGACATGAAAATCGGATGGAAAAATTTGTACGATGAGCTGTCTAACGATTTTCAGATAGTTAGTACGGTGCTTTTCGACAGTCAATTTCGCTTTTTTTGTCAGACAAAAGCTGGATGCGCAGACAATAATATTTTTGTCGGATGTGAACTCAACGTCCGATTTTCATTTCATTAGTACAGTTTTCGGACGAATAAAATCATAAGAGCAAGACTACACATGCTCAGAAACAAAAGAATACATACAAAACTATTCAACACCTTACATCACTTCTGACGTTGTATCTTGACATATGAAAATTTTCGTATTGTGAGTAACCTCTTCACTTTTGACAGGAGACTAGCATGCCACAAAAATTGGACATTCGGTCATCTGAAAATCTAAGCACGTGTACGAGGCTTTAGACAAGCCTGTAAAATACTGGTCTAGTCAGATGAGACCGAAATTGAACTCTTTAGATGCCATAATATACACCATGTTTGGAGGTCAAATGGCACTGCGCATCACCCCAACAACACCCCCATACCAGCAGTGAAGTTTGGAGGTGAGAATATCGTGGTGTGGGGCTGTTTTTCAGCACACGGTACTGGCAAACTTCATATCATTAACCACTTCCCTACCCGCGTATGTACATATGACGTCCACAGATGGGATCTCCCATCCTGGGTGGACGTCATATGACGGCCTCGGGTTCCCGGCCGTCTAGGGGGCGCGCGCGCCCGCCATGTTGCTCGGGACCCGGTGCGTGTGCCCGGCGGCCGCGATGTCCGCCGGGCACCCGCGATTGCCCGTTAACACACAGATCCACGTCCTGTCAGGCGAGAGGAGAGCGATCTGTGTTCCCAGTACAGCGGAACACTGATCGGTCTCCTCCCCTTGTACGTCCCCACCCCCTACAGTTAGAAGCATTCCTTAGGAAACACATTTAACCCCTCCCCGCCCCCTAGTGGTTAACCCCTTCACTGCCTGTCACATTTATACAGTAATCAATGCAATTTTATAGCATTGATCGCTGTATAAATGTGAATGGTCCCAAAAATGTGTCAAAAGTGTCCGATGTGTCCGCCATAATGTCGCAGTCACGAAAAAAAATCGCGATCGCCGCTATTACTAGTAAAAAAAAAAAAATTATAATTTAAAAAAAAAATGCCATAAATCTATCCCGTATTTTGTAGACGCTATAACTTTTGCACAAACCAATCAATATACAGTTTACCAAAAATATGTAAAAGAATACGTATCGGCCGAAACTGAGGAAAAAATTTGTTTTGTTTTTTTAAAAATTGGGATATTTATTATAGCAAAAAGTAAAAAATATTGTGTTTTTTTCAAAATTGTCGCTCTTCATTTGTTTATAGCGCAAAAAATAAAAACCGCACAGGTGATCAAATACCACCAAAAGAAAGCTCTATTAGTGGGGAAAAAAAGGAGGTCAATTTTGTTTGGGTACAGCGTCGCACGACCGCGCAATTGTCGTTTAAAGTGCGACAGCGCTGAAAACTAAAAATTGGTCTGGGAAGGAAGGGGGTGAAAATGCCCTGTATTGAACCGGTTAAAGGAAGAATGAATAAAACCATGTACCAAGACATTCTTAATAAAAATCTGCTACCATCTACCAGGATGATGAATATGAAACAAGGGTGGACATTCCAGCGAGACAATGACCTCAAACACAAAGCCAAGGAAACTTCTCAATTGATTTCAAAGAAAGAAAATAAAGCTGCTAGAATGGCCCAGCTAATCACCTGACCAATAGAAAATCTATGGAAATATATCTTTTCCATGTACCTATTTGAACTTTTTCAATAAAACATTTGTAAACGAAAATCTATGGAAAGAACTAAAGATCAGAGTTCAAATAAAGAAGCCCACGGAACCTTCAAGATTTGAAGACTGTAGAATAATTGGCCAAAATCACACCTGAGCAACGCATGCGACAAGTTTCTCCATACAGGAGGCGTCTTGAAGCTGTTATTACCAACAAAAGATTTTGTACCAACTACTAAATAAATTTCAGTTAGCGTGTCCAATACTTTTTCCCTGTGTCATTCCATTTTTACTTCTCATAACTTCATTTCTGAACAGATTTGTTTTGGTTTCTTTGTATGTATGGATTGCATGGGTTGTTGCCATGCCAAAAGCAGCTTTAGAAATATATTTACCTAGTAACAGTGTGACGTGTTCAATACTTATTTTACTCGCTGTATATACTATACATTATTTTATTCTCTGTTTTTATGTGTGAAAAATACTCTTAAAGCTGATTCGGCATTCTAAAGAAATTGTTTTCATTATTTTATCAGTGAGTCGTGACTTCTGCTTTTGGGAGAAGTGTGGATAGGCGATTAATACAGCCACTGCCTTGCTGAGTAATTAAACGGTAACATGGGAAATAAAAACTTCGGCTGAGCGCAAATGAAACTAAACAGCACAGATTACAGCCTGCTATATAAATAATAAATTAGAAATAGGTTTTTGGATCAGTAACCATACCTTGCACCCTGTTTGCCCAATGTACCCTGTTTCCCCGAAAATAAGACCTAGCGTGATTGTCGGTGATGGCTGCAATATAAGCCCTACCCCCCAAATAAGCCCTAGTTAAAGTCCTTGTAGGTCTTATTTTCAGGGTAGGGCTTATTTTCGGGGAAACAGGGTAGGGCTTATTTGGGGGGTAGGGCTTATATTGCAGCCATCACTGACAATCATGCTAGGTCTTATTTTCGGGGAAACAGGGTATGAATATTCACCTACTATACGATCACTGCTCCATGAATTCCTAATCTTTGCTAGAGTGGGGAAATCATTTCTGGGCCCCCCCGGGGGGGCTTACAGAGCCCACAGCACCATCTCCTTCCTATTGACAGACTTAGATTGCAGTAGGGCTGCAACTAACGATTATTTTCATAATCGATTAGTTGGCCGATAATTTTTTCGATTAATCGATTAATCTGAAAAAATCATTAAAAAAAACGCAATATGCCATTTTTTCGTTTATTTAAAATAATAATGAAAAAAACGGAGTGTTACACAGGTATACACAGGTCATATACAGGTATCCTGTCATGATGGGGTTTATAGTACAAGAAACCCCCCCAAGAACACCAATGATGGGGCACTATTCCCCCCCCCAGGAAACCAATGATGGGGCACTATTTCCCCCCCCAGGAAACCAATGATGGGGCACTATATAATAATGGTAGTGATCTGCGCAGATTTCTAACACATAAATAATATAATGAAATAATCCAAAATGTGTATATAAAATAAACACAGTTGATGGACTCCAAAATAAAGTGTATTTATATCAAAAAGTCCAAATCCAAATAATTAATTAGTGACGATAAACATGAGTGTCCATATCAAGGATATAAGCCTCGGATCAATATCCTGGGGTGGGATCAGAACCACGGAACCACGGGACTTGGAGGCTAGCCCAGCTCACAACAGAGAGAAAATTTGTCTATTAGATTGTGACCCATATCCATAATCGCCTACACGGATATTGATCGGAAATATGGACGCCATACATCTGATCCCACCCCAGGATATTGATCTGAGGCTTATTTTTCTCCTTTTGGAGGTAAGAGCTCTGTGAGCATTACGTGGCTGTTCAGTCACGAAGATCAACATTATTTTCAGTACATAGATGTTTATTTAGAAGACTGGTCACCGATATGGACACTCATGTTCATTGTCACTAATCAATCACCTTGATATGGACACTCATGTTCATTGTCACTAATCAATCACCTTGATATGGACACTCATGATTATCGTCACTAATTAATTATTTTCATTTGGACTTTTTGATATATATATATACACTTTATTTTGATTAATTTGGATATTTCTGAATTCCAATTTACGAATATTCGGAAAAATTTGTTAAATGGGTTTTCGTTAATTTGGATATTTCTGAATTAACGAATTTGTCGAAATTTGTTAAAAAATTTATTCGGAATGAAACAAATTGCACATGTCTAGCATAGACCACTGCATTAAGATGAAAAACCTTGAGGCTTTACAACCGCTTTAAAGCTAATGCATTGCACGTGATTGTGGTTCAGTTTTAGGGTTAAAACTGTCGGTGAGAACAGATTGTCTACCAGCCACTTGTCGCCGCCCCCTCTAAAAAGTGATCTACTGTGGATTGCTTTTCAGAGAGGTGGCAGGGGCTGCTGTACAGGAGAACAGGGTGTCTCCACTTTGGATGAAGAGCAATAGAGATACCTTTAGACAGCAGCATTGTCAATCTTGGGAGAGCGTAGTGTTAGATGGACTAGCCGATTTCGATGAACTTAGCTGAATTCTAGCAAACACAGCTGGAAGTTACAACAACATTTTTCTTTTCATTTCCTCAAAAGAGGAGTTTAAAAAAAATAAAAAAAATTATACTCACCTAGGTGGATGCAGCATCGGTCCGATGCTGAGTCTGCCCCCCCTGCTTCTAAGACTGAGAACTGAGCGATCAAAGACTGTTGATCACTCAGTGCTCAGTCTTCAGGGATCTGAGAGCTGGTGACTGTCAGTCATCGACTCTCTACTCTGCAACTCCAGCGCTCACTAGAGCCCCGAGCTTTGCAGGGGGTGGGGCAGCTGGCTCAGGCTCTCAGTGGCAGGCCGGTCCTTCCAGTCCTTTACAGTCTAATCAATCCAGAGCCTGGACCAGCTGAGTGACTTTAGTCCGCTGTCTGCTGAAAACGGGTCACTGGACAGCAAAACGAAGCACACTCCTGTGTTCCATAGAAGCAGTACAGCCAAAAAAGTTTTGCTCATACTTATCCTTTAACCCCTTGGTACTGACGTAACACAAATATGTGGCCCCACTAGACTGCGCTTATCTCCCTTTGTGCTAAGGTCCATAAAGATCATGGATGAGTGAGTCTGAGGTGGAGGAACTTGACTGGCCTGCACAGAGCCCTGATCTCAACCCAATAGAACACCTTTGGTTTGAATTAGAGCAGAGACTGCAAGCCAGACCTTCTCATCCAACATCAGTGCCTGACCTCACAGATGTGCTTCTGGAAGAATGGTCAAACATTCTCATAGACACTAGTGGCGGCCACTCCATTAGGGATGCGGCCCTCCTAATCCATGTGCCTGGCCCCTAATCTACATGCAGGGCGCTGGACGTGTCGATTTTAATTTTTTTTTGTTTTTTTTTAAGTACATGATTAGAGCCTGAGGCTCTAAGTGGCTTCAAAAAAGTGCTGCCCCTAGAGCCCACCCAGCTGTGTGACAATAGCGAATTAATATACGCTAATGTCTTCCCGCTTCTCCTCCTGGCCAATCAGGACACGGGTCTTAAGAAACAATTGGCCGAGAGAAGACGCGACCGTATTGGCCGCCGAGGATGAGACGCAGGGGGAAGACGAAGCATCGTAGATGGGGTAAGTGCAGGGCTGGCGGGTGGACGGGCGAGCAACGGGGGGGGCGGCAGGGCCGGACTTACTAATGGGCTTGACTGGGCTCAAGCCCATGGGCCCCGCCCAATAGGGGGCCCCGCGGCGTCCGCGCTATAGCCGAAAGACAGCTACAACGCGGACGCCAATTGCCGGGAGGGCGTCCCTTGGACACAGCCAATCACAGATCGTGCTAAATGGCCAATCACAGCGGCCATTTAGCACTCGATCAGAGTGTCCAATAAGAGGTGATCTCATATGAGATCATCTCTCATCGCCGGCTCTCCCTCCTCACACAGATCAGCATGTGAGGAGGGAAAGCTTCCGTGCTGCAGCAGTGAGTGAACACTCACACTAGTTACAGTTACACTACACAACATAGTGCCATCTGTCCCCAACGCCACCTATCAGTGCCAAATGTCCCCATCGCCATCTGTCCCCAGTGCCACCTATCAGTGCCAAATGTTCCTATCGCCAACTGTCCCCAGTGCCATCTGTCCCCAGTGCCACCTATTAGTGCCACCTGCCTCCAGTGCCACCTGCCCCCAGTGCCACCTGTCCCAGTGCTGCCTGTCAGTGTCACGTGTCATCTGTTATCAGTGTCACGTGTCATCAGTGCCACGTATTAGTGCCATCTGTCATCAGTGCCACGTATCAGTACCATCTGTCATCAGTGCCACCTGTCAGTGTCACGTGCCATCTGTTATCAGTGTCACGTGTCATCAGGGCCACGTATTAGTGTCATCTGTCATCAGTGCCACGTATTAGTGCCATCTGTTGTCAGTGCCATGTATTAGTGCCATCTGTCATCAGTGCCTCGTGTCATCAGTGCCACATATTAGTGCCATCTGTCATCAGTGTCACGTGTCATCAGTGCCACATATTAGTGTCATCTGTCATCAGTGCCACGTATTAGTGCCATCTGTCATCAGTGTCATGTGTCATCAGTGCCACGTATTAGTGCCATCTGTCATCAGTGCCACGTATTAGTGCCAACTGTCATCAGTGCCACATATTAGTGTCATCTGTCATCAGTGTCACGTATTAGTGCCATCTGTCATCAGTGCCACGTATTAGTGCCATCTGTCATCAGTGCCACGTATTAGTGCCAACTGTCATCAGTGCCACATATTAGTGTCATCTGTCATCAGTGCCACGTATTAGTGCCATCTGTCATCAGTGCCACGTATTAGTGCCATCTGTCATCAGTGCCACGTATTAGTGTCATCTGTCATCAGTGTCACGTTTTTCGAGCTTCAATCAGTGGTCATATACGTAGATTATCACGTTTTTTTAACATGTAACACTGTCTACGGTACCAGTCAACATTTTGTTCTATTTAAAGTAATGTATAGAAGGTAGGGCCTGAAAGTGACTCAAGCCCAGGGGCCCCCACCACCCTAAGTCCTGCCCTGGGGGGCGGTGTTTGGTTCACCGAGCGACGGGGGAGGGGTTTGACTGATGGACCGGACTGACCGCCCGAGGAGGTTTTGCCTGATTTGTCTGCCGCTCCCTCCTTCCCCCAAAATGGAGCATAGACACACTCCTAAACCTTGTGGACAGCCTCTCCAGAAGAGCTAAAGCTGTTATAGCTGCATAGGGTGGACCAACTCAATATGGAACCCTATGGACTAAGACTGGGATGCCATTAAAGTTCATGTGCGTGTAAAGGCAGTCGTCCCAATACTTTTGACAATATAGTGTATCTTTACCACTCAGGCATCACTTAAATAATAATAATAATTTTAACATTTTGGCTGAAAATTGCACCGTACTGCCAGCTTGGAACAGTTTTACCTTTCAGAAATGTGATTTATCTTCTTCTGGTATCCAGTAGCTTCAACAGTTTTTGTGTTACTGATCCAGAACATGTAAAATCGAGAGATCAGGCTCAGTCCTTAGTCAGTGGCTCAAAGAATTGAAGCCACGGACAGCCAGGTGACCAGCATTTTCAGAAGCCCATATCTCTCTCATTACAAGAATACTTTTATCATCTAAAGCTCAGTCACACAACTGCTTTTTTTGGCATACAACATACAGTGCAGACATATTTCCGGGCCCAGGATACACAGCTGCAGCCTCCAGTGACCCATAGTGATGGGTATTTGCAGTAGTATGCCAGTATTTGCTGCTACTTGCATAAACCCATCCATATGTACTGGCATTATGGTTGCCACCTCATCCCTTTAAACCCCAACACATATTAATTACACAGGTTCTGTGGCTGATTAAGGTGGTAATTAAACTCACTCGGTGCCTTATCTGCATTTAATTAGCCTCAGAACCTGTGTAATTCAAAGGTGTTCGGGTTTAAAGGGATGAGGTGGCAACTCTAACTGGCATACAACCCTGGGTGCAAAGTATAGTGTGCATATGCCTGCAATTTATATGGTATGCCAAAAAGCTCCCATGAGTGTGAGACCTAAGCCTTGCCAAAAGAATCTAAGTGATGAGTTACAGAGAGAAGAACCGGGTGACCCTGCTCCACCTTGATCGTCAAACAAGACGCACTTACCCCAAATAGGTCATGGGCAGCTTCAGCTCCTTCCTGCGTCTCCTCCTCCTCTGTGTCTCGGGCTTCACGGTGGCTTCCTCCTCATCGGCTTCCCTCGGCGCTGCACGCCAATACGATTGCTTCTCCTCTGGGCCTGTCAGGTCTCACCAGCTTCCTGATTGGCTGGGAGGAGAATCAGGAAGACAATAGTGAATATTAATTCGCTATTGTCACACAACTGGGTGGGCTCTGCGCCCCGAGCCCACCCTTTTTTGCAGCCAATTACAGTCTCTGGCTCTAATCACGTGCTTCTAAAATAAAAAGTAAATAAAAAACCCATTGGAATCCATGCGTCCAGGCATGTAGATTAGGGACCGGGCACATGGATTAGGGGAGCGGCACCCCTGCGCCCTTAATGGGCAGGCTGCCACTGGTCTCCAATGGATCTTGTCAGTTCGATTGTCAATGAGCATGCACATATGGGCAGCACAGTGGCTAAGTGGTTAGCACTTCCGCTGGCAGCATTAGGGTCATTGGTTCGAAAATCCCATCCATGACTCTACTTGCCAGGAGTTGGCATGTTCTCCCTGAGCACATAGCTTAGGGTTGCCACCTGTCTGTGATTCTCCCAGACAATTTGGGTTTGGAATCATGTGTCCGGGATTCAGGATGCCTGAAACCTGGACACATCATTCAATCCGGACTATAGCTTCCCAGCAGGGTTGCTGGCTGCAGTAGTGTAAGCCAAGAGTGTCTGTTACACCCTCTTTTACACCCAAAGCCTACACTAATACCCCTCCCCCAAACACACACAGATGGGAGAGGAGAGAGGGCTCGATCTGCACCTCTTCCTCCCACCCCTACCCCTCTGTGTCGTCCCACACTCAATCCCCAGAAAAGGAAAGTGGGGGCCTGAAATTTGAAGTCCAGCAGCCTCAGATACATCTGGATGAGAGGAGCTGACTGTCAAGGGGTGAGTGAGCTCACCATCCATCCCTGTCTGTGAATGAAGTCTCCCCCTTCCCTCTCCTGCCTCTGAGTGAGTACACTAAGGTAAATCAGAGTTCTCAGAATTGTATAATTCTCCTTTAAGGGGGGGGGTGGGTGGCAGGGGGGCGTGTCCTATGCCTACATACCTTTGCTAATAAATGTCCCTCGTTCCCATCTCAAAAAGATGGAAGCTGTGCCTACGTGGGTTTCCTCCAGGTACCCCAGTTTCCTCCCACACTCCAAAGACAGGCTGGTAGGTTAATTATTATTATTATACAGGATTTTTATAGCGCCAACAGTTTGCGCAGCGCTTTACAATATAAAAGGAGACAATACAGTTATAATACAATAAAATAATAAAATACAAGAGGATTAAGAGGGCCCTGCTCAGAAAAGCTTACAATCTAATAGGGTGGGGCAGGTGGTACAAAAGGTTGTAACTGTGGGGAATGAGCTGATAGAAGTGGTAGGAGATTAGTTGGAGACGTTATAGGCTTCCCTGAAGAGATGAGTTTTTAGGGATTGCCTGAAGGTAGCAAGAGTAGGGGATAGCCGGATAGATGGAGGTAGTGAGTTCCAGAGGATGGGAGAGGCTCTGGAGAAATCCTGGAGATGAGCATGAGAGGAGGAGATGAGAGAGCTTGAAAGTAGGAGGTCTTGAGAAGAGCGGAGGGGACAATTTGGGTTATATTTGGAGACAAGATTGGTGTTGTAGCTTGGGGCAGAGTTGTGGATGGCTTTGTATGTTGTGGTTAGTACTTTGAATTTAATTCGCTGGGTGATTGGGAGCCAGTGTAGGGATTGGAGGAGAGGGTTGGTAGACACTGAGCGGTTGGTAAGGTGGATAAGTCTGGCAGCAGCATTCATGATAGACTGAAGAGGGGAAAGCCTATGGAGAGGTAAATTATATATGTAGAGACGGCGACGTGACATCATGACGCTGTCTCCTCTATCTACATGATGTTTACTATAGGGAGAGGCGATTCATACCAGTGCCTCGGATATGAGTCGTGGACCGCATGAGGTCGTGTTCCATGTGTTCCACTCCATCCACCTGAGAGTGAGGCTTGAGGCGCACGCAGCCAGCGCCATCTTGCCTACACCCGGAAGTCACTCTAATTGAGTGAGAAAGTGGATTGGAGCCACAGCTCAGCATGGGGGTCCCTCACTATATAAAAAGGCAGTGTTTGGGGTGGTGCAGAACCCCAGATGATGTCCCCTAGGACGAAACCCGTCAGGACGAATTGCTGACACCACCAACACTGCCAGATTTCTATATTTCAAAACGCTGTTTTTCTTCTGAAATGTGAGTGTTCTTACTTTTAATAAATGAGTTTTAAACCTTTTATACAGTATCACGCTATGTACTCTCACGTTTTTTCCATATATACTCTGGATGCCTGAGTGGATGTGTTTCCTTTGCCATACATAATTACTCACAAGTACCTGGGTCACCTGGATTAACGTTCACGTTACACAGACACCACCGTGGATCCCCACAGTTACAAGCTAGATTGGCTCAGTGGGTATACACCCATCTGAGTCCAATCTTTCCGGTAAGCCCCCAATTTAAAGTGGTGGTGGATCTTCTATCAACACATGTACCAGTCTTTTCACTTTTTGGTGTTATATACCTCCTAGGACTTTCACCTTTCAAGGATTTTTTTATTTTATTATAAGTGTACCACAAACACTTTTTTGCATTACGGACTTAATGTGTTTTACTTAAAAGGTTCACTATACAATTTATACCATTCATTGCAGGATATGAATATGGATATTGATTATGTTTATAGTTGTTAGCGCTGCACTTTTCTTTATATGTTGTATTCACAGGATTAGATCACTTGTATGTGCTAGCTGCTTGCACACGGTTGTTTTTGACAGAGCGATATTTCTACATATATAATTTTGTTTGATTTTTGAACTACTAATATCGCTGCAGTCACACTTATCACGTGGTTTGTATCTTTAAATGGATATTTTTGATTACAGAGCGACACGCAAAGTCAACACAGAAGACGTGCTCACAATAACTAATCATGACACGGAAATAGGAGGTCTTTTCTTAAAAAATACCATGACTTCTGAATTACATCTACAATGGGATGTAGCCTTCCTTGCACAATATGTATCAGAAAACATGGTTCCCAGGAGCCTGAGGTGGGAGGTACACCCACAACAGGGTGACCCTGATCTAACATCCTGGTACAATTATTTCAATGAGATGGGCATTAAACTGCTCGGCTTTCTTATCACGAGAAAAACTAACAGGCTTCAAATTTTAGATAAAGAAATTAAGGAACTGAAAGATAAACTTTCATCATATAAAAGTTCCTCGGAATATGGCTCTCTCTCCTCTAACCTCCAGTTACACCTAGAGAAAGAGGACAGAGACCAGAAAAACAAAAAGCATAAAAAATATTCCAGGGATGTTGGAGACTACAAATCAGGAACAGTTTTCAGGTGGCAGACAACCATCACACATCTGCCCCAGACCCTTCCGTTGTAACTAATCAATCAATCAGACATACAACCCAGTGAAAACCAGAGAAATACCAACCCAATTAATACTGGGGTACCTAGACCTCCATCTAGACCCACAATGAACCCTCATAATAACAGAGAAGGCCCACCCCCCCAAAGGGGAGGACCTCCCAGTTATTATACCCCTCCTCACACACATAGAGGTGGTACTAATAATCGCAATATAAAAGGACAAAGAGGAAGATCTAGGGGTAACCAATATGAGTCCAGGCCTCCCTATGAGCAGGGTAATAGGACATATGTAGACTCCCCTAGGAGGTTTAACCATCAAAGTACATCATCCACTCATGATTTTCATTATTATAACCGGACCCCCATTAATACTGAAAATAGGTTCGCTCCCCTCTATATTAACCATGACGATTATCGTGATGAATATACAGGAACTTATTATGGCCAGGATCAATACGGCCAAGATTTTTCCAGAAAGGATTTACAGGAGGCCCGACAAGGACCTCAAAGGCCTATAGACCCAAGAGAGGGTCCAGAGGGGGGAGGAGAATCCAGGGGAAAAAATAGTATAATAGGCCAAGGAGTATTTAACTTGAGTACTAAACAACTAACCAAGGATGAGTTGGCCATTCTTGATAAAGGCCTCAAGTTTGTCCCACCGAAAACACTAGACAAATTCAATACGTTCATTGATATTCACAGGTTTGTCAGAAAGATTAACATTCAACGTTATCTTGTTTCCAACACAGCCCCTCCTATAGAAAGGGCTGTAACTTCAGGGACAGTGCATTCAGGTCTAGCGAACCCTTCTTTGTTCAATCCTCCTGTACCAACTGCCCCTGCAGTTACCATCTTTAAAGACTTAATATTTAAGGATCTAGCTAAACTGCCTATCAAAAAACATTATAATACAGTCTATGAACATAAAGAGTTTTAAATCACTATGTGATCGTAAAGATCTGATTGTCCGCCCAGCGGACAAGGGGGGGGGGGGATTATTGTAATGGATAAGTCTGATTACACTGCAGAAATGTACAGGATCCCGAGTGATCAGGATACATATACAGAATTACCCCTGAACCCTACCAATCGATATAAGAAAGATTTTGTTGCATTGGTTAACAAGGGATATGACAAACAGATATTAAACAATAAAGAGAAGGCTTATCTGATACCCACGGCACCTAGGATCCCCATAATCTATCATTTACCAAAAATTCATAAGGACCCCCTGCATACACCAGGAAGACTCATCGTAAGTGGTATCAACTCGGTAACATCTCGTATTGGCCGTTATGTTGATTCTTACTTACAACCACTAGTTAAAAAAACACCATCATATTTAAGAGATATAACAGATACTATCAGACTGTTGGAGGGCATTCAGTTAAAGGGAGATTATCTACTGGCCACGGCAGACGTGGCATCACTCTATACGTGTATTCCACATAATCTGGGTATTGAGGCAGTCACGTACTTTCTGAATAAGGATTTATCACTTGCCGACACTCAAAGACAATATATTGTGGAATTACTAGTTTGCCACGACACACAATTATTTTTGGTTTAATGACAAGTTTTTTTTGCAACATAAGGGCGTAGCAATGGGGGCTAAATTTGCCCCCAGTCTCACAAATCTTTTTTTGGCCAAGTGGGAGGAGGATGTCGTCTACTCAGAGCAGAGACCTAATCTGATTTTCTGGGCCAGATATATAGACGACATCCTCCTCCTATGGGATGGCCCTCCTGAATTCTTGGAAGATTTCTTTTCATTTCTTAACAGTAACGATAGGGGAATCTCTCTAACCCTTGAATATAGTTCTACTAAAGTACATTTTTTGGACCTGGACATAGAGATCAGTTCGCAACAATTCAAATTCCAAACTCACTTTAAAACAACTGATCGTAACAGCTTCATACCTATGGACAGTTGCCATCATAAGTCCTGGTTGAGATCAGTCCCTCGCAGCCAATTCATAAGGCTGCAAAGGAATTGCAGTAACATTGATGTGTTTCAAACACAAGCATCATCTTTGAAACAAAGGTTCTTAGATAAAGGCTATGATTTAGTCACACTTGAATCTGAGATACAACATGCCATGGAAATAGACAGAAGAACACTTTTGAACCCTAGAACTCCTCGTTCACCCAGTGACACCTATAAATATTCTCTGATGACTTCCTTTTCAACTCAGCACAGAGATATTAAAACCATTATGGAACGCCACTGGGAGGTACTGAGAAGTGATAACGTTTTAGGCAACATTCTACTAGAAAGACCTAAAATCATTTACAGGGGGGCTCCCTCTATACGGAACAAAGTTGCCCCAAATATAATTGACCCCCCTGTACGTCCTACCTTTTTTCATGAACTAGTAGGCTATTTCCCGTGCAAAAAATGTACAGTGTGTCAATATAATATCAATGGTAGACATAAAACACTTGAATTTCGATCAAATGTGACTAATAAAACCTACCCAATAAAAATGTTTTGTACATGCGCAACAAAGCATGTCGTATACCTTATTACCTGCCCTTGTGGGAAACATTATGTGGGCCGTACTACTCGGACCTTTTCCACTCAGGTAGGTGAACATGTGGCAAAGATAATTGGGGGAGACATCAAACATACTGTCCCTAGACACTACAGACAGTATTTACAACCGAGATCCATCCGGAACTCAATTCCTTATTATTGATAGATATGTTCCCCCTTGGCGTGGAGGGGCTCTAACCCGTGGTGTATCACAATTAGAAACTTACTGGATATATGAGCTCCAGTCCCACTCGCCATTGGGACTCAATGTCAAGTGGGACATTAATGCTTTTATTAACCAATCATAGAATATTTCTGCCTTCTCATATCTGTCCCTGACTCATTGTCCTTTTGATTTGTCATTGTTCCAATTTCTCATCGGATTTAAATATCATCTTAAATGAATAATTATATATAATTTTTGGTCATTTCTGATCTATAATATCTGTCATGTTAGACATTCATGTTGAACTGTGGTTCCGCAAATTTTTTAAATTTTTTAAACGTTCCTTCCATTTCCCATTCATTACTAGGTACGCGAGACGGCGCCATGACTTCATGACGCTGTCTCCTCTATCTACATGATGTTTACTATAGGAAGAGGCGATTCATACCAGCGCCTCGGATATGAGTCGTGGAGCGCATGAGGTCGTGCTCCATGCGTTCCACTCTATCCACCTGAGAGTGAGTCTTGAGGCGCACGCGGCCGGCGCCATCTTGCCTACACCCGGAAGTCACTCTAATTGAGTGAGAAAGCGGATTGGAGCCGCAGCTCAGCATGGGGGTCCTTCACTATATAAAAAGGCAGTGTTTGGGGTGGTGCAGCACCCCAGATTATGTCCCCTAGAACAAAACGCGTCGGGACCATTTGCTGACACCACCAACACTGCCAGATTTCTATATTTCAAAGCGCTGTTTTTCTTCTGAAATGTGAGTGTTCTTACTTTTAATAAATGAGTTTTAAACCTTTTATACAGTATCACGCTATGTACTCTCACGTTTTTTCCATATATACTCTGGATGCCTGAGTGGATGTGTTTCCATTGCCATACATAATTACTCACAAGTACCTGGGTCACCTGGATTAACGTTCACGTTACACAGACACCACCGTGGATCCCCACAGTTACAAGTTAGATTGGCTCAGTGGGTATACACCCATCTGAGTCCAATCTTTCCGGTAAGCCCCCAATTTAAAGTGGTGGTGGATCTTCTATCAACACATGTACCAGTCTTTTCACTTTTTGGTGTTATATACCTCCTAGGACTTTCACCTTTCAAGGATTATTTTATTTTATTATAAGTGTACCACAAACACTTTTTTGCATTACGGACTTAATGTGTTTTACTTAAAATGTTCACTATACAATTTATACCATTAATTGCAGGATATGAATATGGATATTGATTATGTTTATAGTTGTTAGCGCTGCACTTTTCTTTATAAATTTCTATGGAGAGGTAAGCCAATGAGAAGGGAGTTGCAATAGTCAAGGCGAGAGATAACAAGGGAGTGAATGAGGAGCTTTGTGGTTTCATTTGTTAAAAAGGGGCGAATTTTAGAGATGTTATGGAGGTGAAGTCTACAAACTTTTGACAACAATTGGACTTGGGGCTGAAATGATAAGTCAGAGTCTAGGATTACACCGAGTACCCTGGTGTGAGGGGAGGGACTAATTGGTTAATTGGTTCCTGTCTAAATTGGCCTTAGTATGAGTATGTTTGAATCTGAGCTAGGGACCTTAAATTGTAAGCTATATAAGTACCTGTAATAAATGAATAAAAATATGCAAAAATCTCCCCTGAGCTAATGGAATTATGAATTGTAGTATTCAAAGAGGCCACTAGGAGACAGTATTAGGCCTATGCAATAAAGAGGAACAGAGCAAGGGAAAACTCATGGGTTCTGAGTTACTGAAAAGTGACAGAAGGTAAATATCATTTGTGCATGTCAAAAAAAAAAAAAATTAGAATGCTAGTGCACATAATTAGATGTTTGAAGTTCAGCTAATCTGGCTCATAGTGACCAACTGGAAACCACCTTTTAGCAATCAAATAAAACTGGACTATTAGATACATAAAAATAAAGAAAAGTGACAGCAGAAAAAAGACCAGATGATCTATCAAGTCTGCCTTTTGTTTTTTGTTGTTTTTTTTATTTTTTAATTTGTACATGTTGTTTTTGTATTATTATTATTTTTTTTTATCTGAGTATATGTTTGTCCCAAGCATGCTTCAATCCACTTACTATTGAAAGCTGATCTCTAACTCAAGCCACTTAAGTCCCATATGGCAGATAAACGATATTATCAAAAGTATTGGGACAACTGCCTCTACACGCACTTGAACTTTAATGGCATCCCAGTCTTAGCCCGTAAGGTTCAATATTGAGTTGGCCCACCCTTTGCAGCTATAACAGCTTCAACTCTTCTGGGAAGGCTGTCCACAAGGTTTAGGAGAGTGTCTATGGGAATGTTTGACCTTTCTTCCAGAAACGCATTTGTGAGGTCAGGCACTGATGTTGGACGAGAAGGCCTGGCTCTCCGTCTCCGCTCTAATTCATCCCAAAGGTGTTCTATTGGGTTGAGGTCAGGACTCTGTGCAGGCCAGTCAAGTTCCTCCACCCCAAACTCGCTCATCCATGTCTTCATGGACCTTGCTATGTGTACTGGTCCAAATGATTTGGTGGAGGGGGGATTATAGTGTGGGGTTGTTTCAAATGTACAATTTCATGCTCCCAACTTTGTGGGAACAGTTTGGGGATGGCCCCTTTCTGTTCCAACATGACTGCGCACCAGTGCACAAAGCAAGGACCATAAAGACATGGATGAGCGCGTTTGGGATGGAGGAAGTTGAATGACCTGCACAGAGTCCTGACCTCAACCCCGATAGAACACTTTTGGAATGAATTAGAGCGGAGACTGTGAATCGTGTGATTGTCAGCAAGGTGTAGAGAATTCTACTAAACCAAACAAAAATCAACAATCCCCACTTTGTTTTTTCCACCTCTCCGTTTTTCCTATTTTCCCAAACAAGCTCTTCTAAAACAAAAATGTTTAATGGTGTGCTGGGAGCTATGATTACTGACGTATCTATGATGATATTATTATTTGTGATCCTTCTGCAGAAAGAGAAAAGAGGAATTTGGGTGCATTCCATACAGTATGATACATGATGAAAGAGGCGGAACTGTCATCAGCTGACTTTCACATTGCTGGGCTGGGGAGAGTAGAACATAGCACGGCTCTTACTCTTATTCCACTTATCATTTCACCAGAACTTCTACACCCCTATTATACAATCACCACATTGATTTCCAGGAAAGGCCACGCCGAGACCATTTCTGTTTAGCAAAGGGTTCCCGATACAGAAGGCTGTTTTTGTAAGGTAAGGACTGACATGCAGTATATACTGGGTGGCACTGTGTAAGTACATTGTCTTGGTCCTATTTGTGGCTGGGGTAGTATGTGGTCCTCTACACTTTGATTTGCCGGAGACACATCAATTCAAGTATCAGTTTTCTTTTTTGATTTATGGGTATTTTCTTTTTATCAGTTGTTTCCTGTTCAGTTGGATTGGATCCAATGTAAAACCAAATTCTAGTTTGGAGAAAAACCTTAAATATGGATTTCCCCAGCAGTTCCTGCTTTTATACTCACCTGATTGCTAGTGTTGTCCCCCCCACCTCCCCATAAAATTATCAATCCAGTGCATCTCCTCTTCCGGATTAAATGACGTCCAGCATCATTCAACCAACTTTCTGTGAGCTCAGGGCATCAAGGCTCCACCCCCTGCTCTGGGCTCACAGGTGAATACTGCAGAGTATTTATGGATTCCCACAGCAGTTCCTACTTCTATACTCACCTGATCTCCAGTTTTGTCCCCCATAGACTTATCGATCCATTGCCGCTTCTTTTCCAGATTGAATGACGTCCAGCATCATTTATCCAACTTTTTGTGAGCTCAGGGGGTCAAGGCTCCACCCCCTGCTCTGGGCTCACAGGTGAATACTGCAGAGTGTTTATGGATTCCCACAGCAGTTCCTGCTCCTAAACTCTCCTATACTCACCTGATCTCCAGTGTTGTCCCCCATAGACTTATCGATCCATTGCCGCTCCTTTTCCAGATTGAATGATGTCCAGCGTCATTGAACCAACTTTTTGTGAGCTCAGGGGGTCAAGGCTCCACCCCCTGCTCTGGGCTCACAGGTGAATACTGCAGAGTATTTATGGATTCCCACAGCAGTTCCTGCTCCTTTACTCTCCTATACTCACCTGATCTCCAGTGTTGTCCCCCATAGACTTATCAATCCATTGCTGTTTCTTTTCCAGATTGAATGATGTCCAGCATCATTGAACCAACTTTTTGTGAGCTCAGGGGGTCAAAGCTCCACCCCCTGCTCTGGGCTCACAGGTGAATACTGCAGAGTACTTATGGATTCTCTCAGCAGTTCCTGCTTCTATACTCACCTGATCTCCAGTGTTATTGGTTTAGCCAGGGGTTAACCCCACTAAACCCCCAGCATGGGAAAATGGACTATCTCTGTACCCTAAACATAGCACAAATTTAATAAAAAAAATTTACATTTACATTTTATTTATACAAAAGATGATTAAAAAGGGACACATGTCTAAACATATAAAACAAACAATGCTTGCAGTAATATTTTTGTTACGTTGATATTGCTGGTAAAACGGCATCCCCAGTTTGATGCTAAGAACACAGGAAATAATTAATTCTGGATGTACAGCAGATCCTCTACAAGTTTTGTAGTGACAACCGCTTCTTCAGGAGGAATTTATTATTACCATACAATAAGAAGAAGCCAAATAGCAGCAGCAGTAGGGGAAACCGAGGGTACTCCCCCATGGCGGACAACCACAAACACGTATCTATAAATAACAGCCAGGTAGTCGTGTAAATCAACCTGGGGGAAGGGGTATTTGACCCGAACCACTGTGCACCCTATCAAGGTAGAAGGCCATTTCAAGGTAATCTTTACAAAGTCTTTTAGGGGTATCTGTATTCTGCACCAGCCCCTGGGCATCGGCCACCAACCTTCTATTTTCTAAATTATTAACCACTTAAGGACTGAGCCTCTTTTTGAGATTTGTTGTTTACAAGTTAAAAACAGTTTTTTTTTGCTAGAAAATTACTTAGAACCCCCAAACATTATACATTTTTTTTCTAACACCCTCGAGAATAAAATGGCAGTCATTGGAATACTTTCTGTCACACCGTATTTGCGCAGCGGTCTCACAAGGGCACTTTTTTTGGAAAAAATACACATTTTGAATTAAAAAATAAGACAACAGTAAAGTTAGCCAATTTTCTTATATTGTGAAATATAATGTTATGCCGAGTAAATTGATACCCAACATGTCACGCTTCAAAATTGCGCCCGCTCGTGGAATGGCGACAAACATTTACCCTTAACCATTTTAAGACCAGCCTCGTTTTGGATTTTAGGTGTTTACATGTTTAAAACAGGTTTTTCTGCTAGAAAATTACTTAGAACCCCCAAACATTATATATGGTTTTTCTTCTAACACCCTAGAGAATACAATGGCGGTCATTGCAATACTTTTTTTTGCACCCTATTTGCGCAGCGGTCTTATAAGCGCACTTTTTTTGGAAAAAAATCACTTTTTTGAATAAAAAAAGAAAACAACAGTAAAGTTATCCCAATTTTTTTTTATATTGTGAAATATAATGTTATGCCAAGTAAATTGATACCCAACATGTCATGCTTGAAAATTGCGCCCGCTCGTGGAATGGCGTCAAACTTTTACCCTCAAAAATCTCCATAGGCGACGTTTAAAAAATTCTACAGGTTGCATATTTTGCGCTACAGAGGAGGTCTAGGGCTAGAATTATTGCTCTCGCTCTACCGGTCGCGGCGATACCTCACATGTGTGGTTTTACCACCGTTTTCATATGCGGGCGCTACTCGCGTATGCGTTCGCTTCTGCGCGCGAGCTCGTCGGGACAGGGGGGTTTTAAAAATTTTTTTTTTAATTTTTATTATTTATTTTACAATATTTTATTTATTTTTACACTGTTTAAAAAAAAAAAAAATTGTGTCACTTTTATTTCTATTACAAGGAATGTAAACATCCCTTGTAATAGAAAAAAGCATGGCAGGACCTCTTAAATATGAGATCTGGGGTCAAAAAGACCTCAGATCTCATATTTACACCAAAATGCAATAAAAAAAAAAAAAGAAAAAAAAAAAGTCATTTAGAAAAATGACATTTGAAAAAATATGCCTTTAAGAGGCGTGGACGGAAGTGACGTTTTGACGTCGCTTCCGCCCAGCAGTGTCATGGAAACGAGTGAGCGCCATCTTGGCCTCACTCGTCTCCAGACACACCACGGCACAGGACGCGATCGCCTCCGCCGCTACCGACGGCTCCGGTAAGCGGCGGAGGGCACCGGATCGCGGCGGGAGGGGGGGGCCCTCTCCCGCCACCGATAAAAGTGATCTCGCGGCGAATCCGCCGCAGGGACCACTTTTATCTGAAAGCCGGCCGCCGCACGAAAACGGGGATACCGGGGTTATGGCAGCTAGCTGCTGCCATAACATCGATATACCCCTTCAAACTTAGGACGTACATCGTCGTGCGGTGGTCGGGAAGTGGTTAAAAATCTCCATAGGCGACATTTAAAAAATTCTACAGGTTGCATGTTTTAAGTTACAGAGAAGGTCTAGGGCTAGAATTATTGCTGTCGCTCTAACGATCGCAGCGATACCTCACATGTGTGGTTTGAACACTGTTTTCGTATGCGGGCGCTACTCCGGTGTCCGTTAGCTTCTGCACGCGAGCTTGGCAGGATTAAGAAATGTTTGTTTTTTTTTCTTATTTATTTTACCTTTTATTTTTACACTGTTTTAAAAAAAATTGTGCCACTTTTATTCCTATTACAAGGAATGTAAACATCCCTTGTAATAGAATAAAAAGCATGACAGGACCTCTTAAATATGAGATCTGAGGTAAAAAAATACCTCAGATCGCATATTTACACTAAAATGCAATAAAAAAAATAAAAAAGTGTATTTTAAAATTTTTTTTTTTAAAAAAGAGCTATGGGTGGAAGTGACGTTTTGACTTCGCTTCCGCCCTGCAATGATATGGAGACGGGTGGGGGCCATCTTCCCCTCACTCGTCTCCATGCCACTGACATGAGAGGATCCGATTGCCTCCGCCAACGGCGCCGATAATCGGCGGAGGGCACCGGATCGCAGCGAGAGGGGGGGCCCCCTCTCCCGCCGCCAATAAAAGTGATCTTGCGGTGAATCCGCCACAGAGACCACTATTATCTGAAACCAGACCGAAAAAGAGGATACCGTGGTTATGGCAGCTATCTGCTGCCATAACAACGATATTCTTCTTCAGAGTTAGGACGCATATCGGCGTGCGGCGGTCCAGAAGTGGTTAATAATTAAAACTTTTTTTTGTTTGCTTTGTTCGTTGCTATTTTTACACCTTAATATATTTATTTGTTTCACGTTGAAAAAACCATTGCTGACAGTTGTATAAAGAAAACAGTTGCGGTAGGTATCGCTAATTGGTATCGGCGAGTACTAAAAAAAAGTATCGATACTCGTACTCGGTGTAAAAAAAATGGTATCAGTGCATTCCTAGAAGGGGTGATAAATCACCCAAAGATTTCTAAATCTCTCAGGAATAGTGAGATCCGATCACTGTGCTTGTTGTCCCAGGTCTATTCACCTCTCACTGCAATTACAAGGGGAGTTCCCCCTTTTTGGATCCAAATGAACTTGAAGTGCTTGTAAACAGGGGCGGCCCGTCCATTGTGGGCGCACGGGTGCCGCCCCCCCTATCAATGTTGCCACCCTCCATATCCATGCGCCCGGCCCCTTTCAGGACGCCGGGCGCATAAGTTCCTTTGGCGGGGGTGGGTGGGCTGTGTGTTTTTTGCAGGACTGATTAGAGGCTCTAATAGGCTTCAAAATAGGGTGGGCTCGGGGGACAGAGCATTGCATCCGGAGCCCAATCAGGTGTGTTGCAACAGCGAATGAAAATTTGCTGATGCAACACTGATCCTCCTCCTGGCCAATCGGGAAGCGTGTCTTATACCCGTCACCCGAATGGGTGAAAGGACAGCTATTGGACGCCTAGGAGAAGAAGGGAGGAGCCGCACAGAAGACACAGGAGCTCGCACACCATCCATAGAATCCCGCTGCAGTCGGAGCCTGCAATCCACCGAAGCCCGCCGCTGCCTGCAACCCGCTGCTGCCCACCGGAGCCCGTCGGGGCCTGCTGAAGTATGTGTGTGTGTGGGGGGGGTGCTGAGATGCCACGACCAACCGCCATTGGTTGTAAACCCCGGACATGAAACATGCACTAAGCATATCACTCTATAGTGTGTACTTGTCTCAATTATTTCTGTCTGTTGCTTCCATTTTTTACATGTTTTCCTGACAATAAGAGAAAAAAAAGGTGACAGGGGAGAGATCTTTAGCACACAGCTTGTGATTGACATCCTAAGCTATGTTCCTGTGTGAAGCGGGGTGTTTCCCTTCCCTCCAATGAGCTCTCAGAGCTCTCTTTGCTGTGCTCTGCAGTGTGTAATTCCAGCTCCCTGCCCTCTGCTTTCTCAAAGCTCAGACAAGCTTTATAAACTCTGCACTTTCAACAGATGTGGAGAAGAGAGTGCTGCGGATAAACAGGTACAACCTATGTAGGATGATTTACTCTGTGTATCACCTGAGGCCAGTCACTTCACTTGGTATATGTTTACAACCACTTTAATACTATGGAGAATCCAACAGGAGTTGTGGGAACCCCAAAACACTGAGTGACAGAAGAGCTTAAAGTGATTGTAAAGTCTTGTTTTTTTTTTTAGTTAAAAATAACAAACAAGTTATACTTACCTACTCTGTGTAATGGTTTTGCACAGAGCAGCCTGGACCCTCGCTGGCACTCTTGGCCCCTCCCTCCTGTCGCGTGCCCCAACACCAAGCAGCTTGCTATGGGGGCACCCGACCCGAGTCACAGCTCCCTGTGTCCATAGGAGCTGCTGCCCGGCCCCACCCCCTTTCTCTTCTCATTGGCTGACTGACTTTGATTGACAGCAGTGGTAGCCAATAGCGCCATGAGGAGGGAGAGTACCAGGCAACCCAGACACTCCTGCACCATCTCTGGATCTAGATGGGCTCAGGCAAATATTAGGGGGGCACACGGAAGATTTTTTATCTGAATGCATAAATATAAAGAACCTTCTGCATTACAACCACTTTTAAGTGTATATACACTGGAGAACAAACATTCTTTTTTTTTCACCTGGCAATCCTACCAGTAACCTACATTTGGTCCCGAAGTATCAATGCTCCCCCACTGTACTGTATCTGTGGTGGAGAGGGGATGTTATCATAGGACAGGAAGTGTGTTAGGACAACAGAACACAACCCTCCTCTTTTTTCTTCACAGCATGGGAGGTATTCTGTAGTCCACAGAGAGAAATGGGCAGGACATTTTTGGCACTAACTGAACAGATATAACAGAATGCTTTCAATTGTATATTTAACAAACCAAAAGGAGGCAAATAAGAGAAGTTCATGGTTAGCGATTACATACTCTGTAAATACCAAGGTCGGAGGGAACAGAACAGAGATATATGGCTGTTCGTCCAGCGAATTTAGCGTTATCCTGCTGTAATCCCCCAAAGGACATACTGGGCTCTGCTCTGTCCAGGCTTTTATAGCCATCCCTCTGGTGATGTGCTGTGGTGCAGATTGCCCTGAAGCCTCCACGGATGTATGATGTAAGCATTCCAGGGAGCTTCAGGAAGTTAGGATGTCATTCTAGGCAAGAAGGTGGAAGCATGGGCTGCACTAAAGCTTCACGATTCTGGCCAAAATGAGAATCATGATTTTTTTGCTTAGAATAAAAAGATCACGATTCTCTTTTGATTCTCGTGACGTAAAATCTTTCACATTATACAAAAAAAAATTGGGCTTACTTTTCTGGTTAGTTTTTTTTTTTTTTAAATTCATTAAAGTAATTTTTTCCAAAAAAAGTTGCATTTGAAAGACCTCTGCACAAATACAGTGTGACATAAAATATTGCAACAGCCACCATTTTATTCTATAGGGTCTCTACTAAAAAAATATATATAATGTTTTGGGGTTCTAAGTAATTTTCTAGCAAAAAAAATGTTTTAACTTGAAACCAACAAATGTCAGAAAAAGGTTTTAAGTGGTTAAACTTTCCTCATTTACACACAAAGTCTATTCCATTGACAAATTGTTACAATGTTTATACTTGAGTTTCACTGCTAAAAAATGTTGTGATTCTTGGCAGACTGCCTGTTTTTTTCTTCCTTTCTTTTGAGCTGTGGCTTCAGAAGAGCAGAGAGAATTCTCTGCATAGAAAGAATCGTGAAACACTTTTGTCAAGATCGCAACAGGGAAAAAAAATCGCGATAACGATTCTTGATGATTAATCGTGCATCTCTAGGCTGCACTCTTCAAAAAAAAAGGTATTTGCAGACCTGCAAAAACTCATTTCAGGGAGGTGATGCTTCACCATGTGGCCACGCCCTCAGTTATAAAAGAACTGTCACCTGCGAGGACGCGTCATACGGCGGGTGCCTCCCACGGAGGTGGGTCGGTGCAGCTTTTTTTTTTTTCCTTTTCGGTCCGTCGGTGAAAAGAAGAAGAATGGACTACGTGGGACATTTTAATTTTTTTATTTTTTAATAAAGGACTTGTTCCAAGCCATGTCTTGTCATTTTTACCATTTTGACACTTTTTTTGTGAACTGGTAGGGGTACCGTTACCATTTCACACAGGGGGGGGGCCGGGATCTGGGGGTCAACTTGTTAAAGGGGGCTTCCAGATTCCGATCAGCCCCCTGCCCGCAGACCCCCACAACCACCGGGCAAGGGTTGTGGGGATGAGGACCTTGTCCCCATCAACATGTGGACAAGGTGCTTTGGGGGGCTACCCCAAAGCACCCTCCCCATGTTGTGGGCATTTGGCCTGGTATAGTTCAGGAGGGGGGCGCTCTCGTCCCCCCCTCTTTTCCTGCGGCCTGCCAGGTTGCGTGCTCGCATAAGGGTCTGGCATGGATTTTTGGGGGGACCCCCTCGCCATGTTTAAAAAATAATTCCCCTTAATATTTATACCAGACCCAAAGGGTCTGGTAATGGACTGTGGGGGAATCCCATGCCATTTTTTTCAATGACTTTTATCTGTATTGCCGAGACCCTAAAATTCATTATAGCCGCGAGTAGTTTTAAATGATTTTTTTTCCTTTAGAAATGTCATTTTGTGCAGGGACTGTTCTAAACACTTGAAACATGCGCCCCTTTACAGGCATACTATAGACACCCCCCAGGTACGAAATTTAAAGGAATATTTCACTTTTATTGTTTCACTTTAAGCATTATTAAAATCACTGCTCCCGAAAAAACGGCCGTTTTTAAAACTTTTTTTTGCATTGATCCATGTCCCCTGGTGCAGGACCCAGGTCCCCAAAACTTTTTATGACAATAATTTGCATATTAACCTTTAAAATTAGCACTTTTGATTTCTCCCATAGACTTTTAAAGGGTGCTTTCGAATTTGCCGCGAACACCCCAAATTGTCCGCTATTCGGCGAACGGGCGAACAGCCAATGTTCGAGTCAAACTCATGTTCGACCCAAACATAAAGCTCATTCCTAGCGTCCATCAGTGCCACCTCATCAGTGCCCACCAGTGCAGCCTCATCAGACAATCTACAGGCAGCCAGTTTAATTGTACATAATTGCATTGGGGAGAAGGACCTACTGTACCTGCCAGTCAGCTCACATCCGATCCACACTCTGGTGATCTCAGCGCTGCCGCTCCTACTCCAAACCCGACCTGATACTTAGCAGCTCCTGACCACCCAGACTGCATTGGGGTGAGGTCTGAGAGTTAGTGGTGCTCCCAGCTCCGTCCCGCCCCCTCCCCTGCTCTTTGTGAACTACCACTGCGGCGCTGACAGAAGACAGAGCAGCCCGAGTGGCCGCCACGGCCGTACTCCATTTGGCCACTCGGGCTGCTCTGCCTTCTGTCTGTGGCCAAGTAACAGGCCCAGCTGGGAGATTGCCCGGTGCTGGCAGGTGTTTTTGAGCCCGCAGCCAAATGCGGGAGACTTGGAATGTCTGTATTTGCATCTGTGATTTCTTAAATATTCTTTGAGTTCACATCTATGCGGCTCTGTGTGCCATGTTTGCGTGGGCACGGCAGCCCTTTTATTTCAATGGGCTGCTGTGCCTGTGTTTCATGAACCTTTGCATAACCACTTCAAGACTAATGCTGCGTACACACGAGCGGACTTTACGGCAGACTTTTCCCGGCGGACGGGATTTGGTCGGACAATTAGATCATGTGTGGGCTCCAGCGGACTTTGTTTTCTCAAAAGTTGGACGGACTTAGATTTGAAACATGTTTAAATTAATCCGTTGAAATCGAGTCCGGTCGAAAAGTCCGCCGTCTGTATGCTAATTCGACGGACAAAAAGCCACATTAGGGCAGCTATTGGCTACTGGCTATGAACTTCCTTGTTTTAGTCCGGTCGTACGTCATCACGTACGAATTTGACGGACTTTGGTGGATTGTGTGTAGGCAAGTCCGTTCATTCGAAAAGTCCGCCGGGCAAAGTCTGCTGTAAAGTCCGCTCGTGTGTACGCGGCATAAGTCTATTTCTCACACTTGTTGCTTACAAGTTAAAATCTGTATTTTTTGCTAGAAAATACTCAGAACCCCTAAACATTATACATTATTTTTTAGCAGAGACCCTAGAGAATAAAATGGCGGTCATTGTAATATTTTATGTCACACGGTATTTGCGCAGCAGTCTTTCAATTTGTTTGGAGAAAATACACTTAATTGAATTTAACCACTTAAGGACCGGAATATTTTCGCCCATAATGACCAGGCTACTTTTTTAGATACGGCACTGCGACGCTTTAACTAACAATTGCATGGTCATGCGACGCTGTGCCCAAATAAAATTGATATCCAGCTTTCTTTTGGTGGTATTTGATCACCTCTGCAGTTTTTATTTTTTGCACTATAAACATAAATTTAAAAAAAAAAATAATATTTTTTACTTTTTGCTATAATACCCAAAAAAATAAATAAAAAATTCTTCATATATATATATATATATATATATATATATATATATATATATATATAGTCTTTTAGACCCCCGATCCCTCCTTTGCACTTCAAAGTATTCAGATCGCCGAAAACGGCGATTCTGAACACTGTATATTTTTTAAAAACCGGCGCCATTGTCAGCCGAGTAAACGGGAAGTGACGTCATGACGTCGCTTCCGCGTTTACAATGAGAAGGCTCGCACGAAGCCGCCCACAGCTTAGTTCCAGCCCATCCCCAGCCGCTGAAGGCAGCCGATTGGACACCGGGCGGGAGGCCTGGTAAGAGCGGCGGGAGGCGGCGGGAGGGGGGGATGTCCCCTCCCGCTCCTCCGGTATAACAGCCAAGCGGCTTTTAGCCGCATCGGTTGTTATACTCGGATAGACGATCGCCATCTCTAAACAACGGTACCAGTATGATGCCTGCAGCTGCAGGCATCATCCCGGTATAACCCCGGAAAGCCGAGTACACACATCTGCGTACGGTCGGCGGGAAGGGGTTAAAAGAGAAGTATGTTTTTTTGGGGGGGGATATTCAGGTAGATGCAGCATGGGACCAATGCTGCATCTGTCCCCCGAGGTCCCTATACTGAGAATCAAGCCACTGAACATCGCTGATGGCTCGGTTCTCACAGCTCGCGGAGACGAGAGCTGCTGACTGTCAATCAGCAGCTCTCCTCTCTGCTCCTCCACGTTCATTGGAGCGCTGAGCTGTGAGGGGGACGGCTCATGGAGATGCTGAGACTGCTATCAATCAAGGTAGCTGGCGGATCCATACTTGGAAGTCGGGATGACGCGCTGCCTCGACTGATCCTGGGGACGTCAGCGGACTTCAGACCGCTTTCTGCTGAAAACAAGTCACAGGCGTGCAAAACGAATTGCACTCCTGGGACCCTTAGGAGAAGCCCAGCCTAAAAAGCTCAGGCTGGACTTCTCCCTTAAGTGATAACTTTTATCTAGAGAGCCACCAATCAGTGTTTTTTTAGGATACATTTTAGTAAGGCACAGGACCTGCACCCAGTGTTTGTGTGGGCAAGGGTGGTCCAACCCAGAGTGGTATTGTGCTGTGCCAGCCTCTGAGCATCGTATTGTCACCGTGTCTGGCTACCCTTCCTTATTGGTGGGTGTATAGCCGCGTACACACGAGCGGAATGTCCGACAGAAAAAGTCAGACGGAAGCTTTTCATCGTCTATTCCGATCGTGTATATGCCTCATCGGACTTTTTTTTCGAAAATTCTGACGGACCTAGAAATAGAACATGCTCTAAATATTTCTGACGGAACCAACTCCTATCGGGAAAACAGCTCGTCTGTTTGCTGTTCCGACCGCCCAAAAACGACGCATGCTCTAAAGCAAGTACGAGACGGAAGCTATTGGCTACTGGCTATTGAACTTCCTTTTTTCTAGTCCCGTCGTACGTGTTGTGTGTCATCGCGTTCTGGAAGGTCAGACTTTGGTGTGATCGTGTGTACGCAACACAGCTTGAGCAGAATTCCGTTGGAGTTCCATCGGAGTTTATTCCGACGGCAAAACCGGTCGTGTGTACAGGGCATAAGGGGGGGGGGGATAGGAAAGTTCTGCTGATCAGCAGTGAGAAGGATTTCCCAAAACCACTTAAATATCGAACAGTTATAGTGAAAATATTCCTGGGCAAACCTCACTTTCCATAATTGTTACAATACACATTCCATGCTTCCTTCTATTGTAACATTTGCTGGATTGCACACATTTTATTTTACTAGGAAACGGCATTATCCACCGGCATGCATTTTTCTGCAATTATATTGTCATTTTTATTCCTCAGAAGAGGGATCTTTGGGAGACGTTTGAATTTCTGGTAACAGAGCTGTGCACTGTGATGAAATATTCAGAATTACACAACCAGCTCAGTCATGGAGCAAGAAGGAAATGCTGAATCATCCCTCATCAGCAATCCACAATGAATCAGCAGCCTAGGCTGAACTCAGCATGGATCTGAGTCAGGTGACAATACAAACGCCGTCTGTTCCTCTACTGCAGGAATATCCAAACTACGGCCCTCCAGCTGTTGCGGAACTACACATCCCATGAGGCATTGTTAAACTCTGACATTCACAGACATTACTAGGCATGATGGGAAATGTAGTTCCTGAACAACCGTAGTTTGGAGCAGTGTTAATTTCATCGACTAAAACATTTTAGTCGACTTAAAAGAATACCTTTTTAGTCAACTAAAATACAACTTAAACTAAAACAACTGAGATAACTAAAATACGACTAAAAACTAAAATGACATTTTAGTCAAAAGATTAAAGCCTCGTACACGCGATCGGACTTTCCGCCAATAAAACCGCGGAATTTTGTCCGAAGGGCGTTGGCCCAAACTTGTCTTGCATACACACGGTCACACAATTGTTGTCCAACAATTACGAACGTAGTGACGTACTATGTGGTTTTTCAACTCTTTAGCGCCAAACTTTGGGCTTCTTCTGCTAATTTCGTGTTAGTAGAAGTTTGGTGAGTGATGATTTGCACCTTTCTTTTCACGCTTTTCATTTAGCGCTTTTCAGTTCGCGTTTTTAATTTCGTGCTTTTCAATTTGCTTCTGAATGGCCGTTCGTCAACCAGACATGTTGCGGAATCGGAGGAGATAACGTGTTATTTATTATTGGCCTTGGAGTTATTGCTTTGACATTATTTTTTGGTTGAATAATGATTTGATTTGGTATTTTTTCTATATTTTTGGATGCATAGAATACACTTTTTGGTTATTTTCTATTGGTAGATAGCATGTCTAATTTTATTTGTTTTCTTTTTTTAATGCACAATAAAAAAGATTGTGGAGAATAATACTTGGCTATGTGTTTTACTTCAAATGACAGTTTGGGAGTAGGCAGTTACATTTGCAAACATACAATGTAAAGTTATCAAGGGACACCAACATAGTTGTATCTTTGATCCTATAAACTACAGGATAATAGTGTTGTGGTAACTTGTCCAAATAAAAAAACAAAAAGCCATAATAATATTGTTCTTGATATCACTGGGGAAAAAAAGCCTTTGAAAATTTGTTTGCAATAACTCCATCAGTATCACCGGCAAATCAGCTTCATTATTATCCCATTAAAGAAGAAGAGAATTGTGCGCTGCATTTGGAGATTTCATATTTTGCCACGTCACAAATGTTAATTCTCCATTATGAACGCTAGTTTACAAGACTTCTGGCTCGTCCTTGCTTCTGAGCATGTGTGTTTGTACTTTGGACTTTTGTCTGATGGACTTGTGTACACACACTCAGAAAATCTGACAACACACATTTGTTGGCGGAAAATTTGAAGACATGCTAGCCAACATTTGTTGGCAGAATGTCAGACAACAATTGTCCGATGGAGCATACACACGGTCGGATTTTCCGCCAACAGCCTGTCATCACACATTTCCCGTCGGAAAATCTAATCGTGTGTACGAGGCTTAAGACTAAAACTAAATTGAAATTTGACGTCAAAATTAACACTGGTCTGTAGTGCATGTTCATACCTCAATACCATCAATAACAACATATTAGATTTTTCACTCCAGCAGTATATAATGAGTTTGGAAATTGTAGAGAAATGTTAACAAATGCATTACAATTTAAATACACCCATTCGATTTTAGATGACTAAAATGAGTTTTAGTCGACTAAAATGTAATAGAGATCTACTAAATACGACTAAAATTAAAACAATTGCAGAAGACTAAATGGGAATAAAATTAAAATGACATTTTAGTCCTAAGACTAATGCCCCGTACACATGATCGGAAATTCGGCCAGTAAAAGACCGATGAGAGCTTTTGGTCGGAAAATGCGACCGTGTGTATGCTCCATCGGACTTTTGCTGGCCGAATTCCAGCCAGCAAAAGATTGAGAGCAGGTTCTCAATTTTTCGGTCAGAAAAAGTTCCTACCCGAAAATGCATTTGTCTGTATGCAATTCGGACGCGCAAAGAAAATCACTCATGCTCGTAAACAATTCGACGCATGCTCGGAAGCATTGAACTTAAAGGGGTTGTATGTAAAGGTAAAAATTTTTTCACCTTAATGCATTCTATGCATTAAGGTGAAAAAACTTCTGACAATACCGCCGCCCCCAGCCCCCCCGTTTTACTTCGCGTTCCCGACAGCTATTCCTCCGCTCACCCTGGCCGCTGATTGGCTACAGTGGATGGATTGGAAGCAGCGCAGCCATTGGCTCGCGCTGCTGTCAATCACATCCAATGACGCGGCGCGCTGGGGGGCGGGGCCGAGTGATACAGTGAGCGGCTATAGCCGCCAGCTGTATCACGGGAGCGCGCCCGCAAGCACTCAACACCGTGCGAGGGAGCTCGCATTAAGGTGGTTAATGCTTGCGGGGAGGAGCTGAAACAGCCGCCGAGGGACCCCAGAAGACCAGGTTCGGGGCCACTCTGTGCAGAACGAGCTGCACAGTGAAGGTAAGTATAACATGTTTGTTATTTAAAAAAAAAAAAAAAATTTACCTTTACAACCCCTTTAATTTTCTCGGCTCGTCGTAGTGTTGTACATCACCGCGTTCTTGACGGTCAAAAGTTCAGCGAACTTTTGTGTGACCGTGTGTATGCAAGGCAAGCTTGAGCGGAATCCCGTCGGAAAAGCCATCATATCTTTTTCCGATGAGAAGTCCGATCGTGTGTACGCGGCATTAGACTATCGAAATTTGCTGCCAAAATAAACACTGGTTTGGAGACCCCTGCTCTCTACAGTACTAGAATTCATTACAATCGTTATACATATCACTTAGCTCTGCAATAGGCCTGATAGCAGATAGAATAAGATTGCACTGTATTGGGGATAAGCCCCAATGAATGAAATGGATTGCAACTGAACACATACTGTATGACCACAATGAAAAGATGTAAATGGGTCCTTATGGTTGCATGTGTCCTACAATGACCCAGAGAAATGGGGTCGGCTTCTGAGATCAGATTGTGTTATGCTTAGTACACAAGATGAGAATATCGGACGAACGATCACCCATTTTTTTTTTTGCATGCTAGTCTCATATGGAAAACCAATAGGCTACTAAATTTACGAAAATTCTTGAACGACAGAACACAACTTTGGATTTGATGGCATGTGTTTCATTTTAATGTATTCTTTGGTTTCCAAGCATGCGTAGTCTTGGTCATACGATTTTTTTCATACAAACACTACACTAATTACACGAGAAACGTTTGCTCTGTTATCGTACGAGAACATTTTTCATGCTTGTCCCTTAGAAAATGTTTATATGAACTGTGGTGATCGGCTTTAGAAAGCTGCGTACTAATGGTGAGATTATTGGACGATCGCTCCAAAAGCGGTATTTTTCATGCGATTTTTTCATCGTGTGTACTAGGCTTTCGACTGGGTTCACACATGCACGATGCGGGGAATCCTGTGCGGGTTCCTGAATCACCGGCGGTTTACACTGACATCTGCGAACCGCTGCGGGTGACATTGTAAAGTTAATGACACCCCCAGATCGGTTTCGCAGATTGCAGTGCGAATTGCTAATGGTGAAGGAATTGGATCACCCATGCAATCCGATTCCAGTGCGGACCAAAATAAGGGTCCTGCACCATTTTATGCGAATGCAATTTCAGTCATACAGTTTGTATTTCTGAATTCACATCGCACAGACATCGCATGTGATCTGCACAGCAATGTGGTGCGAATCACATGCAATGTCTGTGATTGGACAAGTCTGAACCCAGCCTTAGGCTGGTCACGGACAATTCAATCTAAGGGTGACCCTGCAAGCATCACCCGGCTCTAAAAAAAAAAAAAAAAAAAACCCCAAAAAATATTTGATTTAAAAATGACTGAGTGGGGTGGAAAAGTGTTGGCCGAACAGCGACTGCATCCTATTAGATGCAGTCACTGTTCAGCAAGGTGATTGTATTCAGACAGCCATAAGTGCTGCGGATGCTAAATGCAATAACTTGCAGCAGGGATTCTTCCATCCACACTGTTTAAGGGGGGAATTGACTGCCTTTCTCTTGTTCGGTCTGTGGGCTGAACAAGAGAAAATCATGCCATGTATTAGGGATGCACCGATATATCAGCCGCCGAAAAAAAAAGGTGCCGATGATGGCATGCTGCGTCCTATTGACTTCAATGGAAAATTGCGTCCCATTGATTTCAATGCAAAATAGCGTCCCATTGACTTCAATGCAAAATCGCGTCCTATTGACTTCAATGCAAAATCGCATCCTATTGACTTCAATGCAAAATCGCATCCTATTGACTTCAATGCAAAATTGCATTCTATTAACTTCAATGCAAAAGTGCATCCTATTGACTTCAATGCAAAATCGCGTCCCATTGACTTCAATGCAAAAACGTCAGCCAAAATAATTACATTTAAAAAAAAAAAAAAAAAACTTCCATTTCGGTTTCGGTTTTCGGCCAAGCGCATCCTGAATTTTCGGTTTCAGTCCAGAATTTTCATTTTGCTGCACCACTACCATGTATGGCTAGGTTTACACTGATGCTGGTTCATTGTCATTGGGCAGGTCAATTATAGAAGAGTACCAGGTATAAATATTTAATACATAGTACCACTGGTCCAGCTTTGACAAATGTAACTATACATATTTTATACCTGGCCGATCTCCCTGAAAATCACTGAAGTAGACACCACTACTCCAGTGATCTCCACTTGAAGGTCAGCCTCGCAGCACAGGCGCCATTCGGTGAATGCTTTGCATTTTCCAAATGAATACAAAACGTTCTCGGATTGGACAAGGTAGAGAGGCAGGGCAGTGATGTCATGCTCTCCACCCTATCCAATCAGAGAACGCTTTGCCCTCATTGATAAAATGCAAAGCCTTCTCTGAATGGCGCCCATGCTGAGCGGCCAACCTCCTGTGTTCAGAATTCAGCAGGCCACCTGCTCAGTTGAGGACTTGGAAGCAATTGGAGATCACTGGAGCAGCAATGTCTAATGTCTACTTCAGTGATTTCCAGCCCCAAGGGGCGTCGGTCAGGTATGGTATATATATATATATTATGTATATAGTAGTGCCGTGTACACATGAGCGGAATTTCCGTCTGAAAAATCTTCGATGGTTTTTCCGACGGAATTCCGCTCAAGCTTGGCTTGCATACACACGGTCACACAAAAGTTCTCTGATCTTTCAACCGTCCAGAACGCGGTGACCTACAACACTACGACGACCCGGGAAAATGAAGTTCAACGCTTCTAAGCGTGCGTCAAATTGTTTACGAGCGTGCGGGTTTTTTTGTGCGTCGGCATTGCATACAGATGAACGGAATTTCCGTTAAGAACTTTTTCTGTCGGAAAAATAGAGAACCTGCTCTCAATCTTTCGCTGGCGGAAATTCAGACAGAAAAAGTTGGATGGCGCATACACACACACACGGTCAGAATGTCCGACCAAAAGCCCTCATCACACTTTTTTTGATGGAAATTCCGCTCGTGTGTACGGGGCATTACTGTACATGTGTTTCCAATCATCACATGCAGCAGCAAAGTTTTTTTTAAGTCCTCATGCACACGGACGTTTTTACAGCTGCTTTTTTGAGCTTTTTTTGCAGCTTAAAAAGGCCTGTCTATGTTAGTCTATGGCTTCATGCCCACCTAGGCGTTTTTGAGCTGCAAGTGGCATAGGCGTTTTTAAGCTGTAAAAAAAACCCAGGACCAGTGGGTTCTGAGAGACGTTTTTCAGCTGTAAAAACGCTCTAACGCTGAAAAACGTCATTCACCAACGTTTTTTAGCGTTTTTGATCCATTGAAAAAAAAAAAAAACGCTCAAAAACGATAACGCGGAAAAACGCTCAAAAACGCTATTGCAAAAACGCTGAAAAAAGTTTAAAAAAATCACTGCAAAGATACTGGCGTTTTCATAACGTTTTTTTAACAGCCTGTGTGCATGAGGGCTAAAAACGCTCTAACGCTGAAGAACGCTCAAAAACGTCATTCACCAACGTTTTTTAGCGTTTTTGATCCATTGAAAAAAAAAAAAAAAATTTGAAAAAAAAAAAAAAACGCTCAAAAAAGTTAAAAAAAATCACTGCAAAGATACTGGCGTTTTCATAACGTTTTTTTAACAGCCTGTGTGCATGAGGGCTAAGAGGTGTGCATGGAGTTTTTAAAAGACTGGATAGTGAAGTCACAAGAGGATTACTTAGTGGGACTGCTGGCCACTATTCAACCACTTGACCACCAGAAGGCTTTACCCCCTTCATGACCAGGCCATTTTTTGCACTGTGCTACTTTAACTGGCAATTGCCCAGTCATACAACTCTATACGCAAATGAAATTTGTATAAATTTTATTCACACAAATAGAGCTTTCTTTTGATGGCATTTGCTCACCACTGGGTTTTATATTTTTTATTATATAAACAAAAAAATACTAAAAATTTTGAAAAAAAAAAACACAATACTTTCTACTTTGTCTTCATGTACACTGCTGCTGGTAAATGGACGTTTAGGAGCAGTTGGGCGTTTTTTTTCAGCTGCCCCTGAACTCTCCTCTGTTATCTTATCAGTACACGTACACAGGGTCATTTATAGTCATTTCTAGGCAGTTGGGTTTAGAAGCATTTTTTGGAACGCAAAAAAATGCGTTCAGGACGGATGTTCAGAGGCATTTGAAACGCCAAATGCCCGTAACAGCTTGTAAACGCGGTAACTCATGCTTAGCCGCGTTTAGTTTACAGGCGTTTTTCATTTTTTGGCTATTTGGAGAAAACAAAAAAAAAAAAAAAAACAAAAAAAAAAAAAAATATATATATATATATATATATATATATATATATATTTTTTTTAAACGCTTCTACACGCAAACGCGGCAAAACGCCACTAAACTCGGCATGTAAACGCGGCAAAGTTTTAGACGTCGGTTACTATCTGTCAAGTTAAATCGTTCTGGAGAGGTTTTAAAAACGTCCCGTGTACATTAAGCCTTTCTGTTATAAAACATATCCAATAAAACAAAAATTGAATTTCTTCATAAATTTAGGGCAAAATGTATTACGACACATATCTTTGGTTACAAAAAAAATCCCAATAAGTGTATATTAGCCACTATTAGCTGCCATAACCCCGGTATCCTCTTCTTCGGCCGACGGCCCGGTTTCCCATAATAGTGGTCTCTGCAGCGGATTCGCCACAAGATCACTTTTATCGGTACTTTTTATCGCACTCCGATGCCCTCCACCGCTTACCGGAGCTGATAGCAGCAGCGAGGCGATCAGATCTTCTCCTTTGCTAGGTATGGAGATGAGGTGAGGGGAAGATGGCCCCCACACGTCTCCTTAACACTGCAGGGCGGAAGTGACGTCAAAAGGTCACTTCCGTCCATAGCTCTTAAAAGGGACATTTTTTTTTTAAATGACAATTTATTTTTTTTATTGCATTTTAGTGTAAATATGAGATATGAGGTCTTTTTGACCCCAGATCTCATATTTAAGAGGTCCTGTCATGCTTTTTTTCTATTACAAGGGATGTTTACATTCCTTGTAATAGGAATAAAAGTGACACATTTTTTTTTTTTTAAAGAACAGCGTAAAAATAAAAAAAATAAAAAAGGTAAAATAAATAAGAAATTTATTTTTTTGAAATTGCGCCCCCCGTCCCGCCGAGCTCGTGTGCAGAAGCGAGCGCATACGTGAGTAGCGCCCGCATATGAAATTGGTGTTCAAACCACACGTGAGGTATCGCCGCGATTGGTACAGCGAGAACAATAATTCTAACCCTAGACCTCCTCTGTAATGCCGCGTACACACGACTGTTTTTTTCCGACGGAAAATGTTGGATGTGAGCTTGTTGGCAGTAAGTCCGACCAAGTGTATGCTCCATCGAACATTTGTTGTCGGACTTTCTGCCAACAAATGTTGGCTAGCATGCTCTCAAATTTTCCGCTAACAAATGTCTGTTGTCGGACCTTCTGATCATGTGTACACAAGTCTGTCAGACAAAAGTCCAAAGTACAAACACGCATGTTCAGAAGCAGAAGCGGTCGGTCTTGTAAACTAGCGTTCGTAATGGAGAAATAACATTTGTGACGCGGCAAATTATGAAATCTCCAAATGCAGTGCACAATTCTCTTCTTCTTTAATGGGATAATAATGAAGCTGCTTTACTGGTGATACTGATGGAGTTATTGCAAACAAATTTTCAAAGGCTTTTTTTTCTAGAGATATCAAAAATATTATTATTATTTATTATTTTCTTTTTGTGCAAGTTACCACAACACCATTATCCTGTAGTTTATAAGATCAAAGATACAACTATGTTGGTGTCCCTTGTGAATTTTACATTGTATGTTTCAAAATATAACTGCCGACTCCCAAACTGTCATTTGAAGTAAAACACATAGCCAAGTATTATTCTCCACAATTTTGCATTAAAAAAAAAAAGGAATAAAATTAGACATGCTATCTGCCAATAGAACTTAACCAAAAAGTGCATTCTATACTGCTCCCCAGTCCCCAACACAGAGATCACACTGCACCCCATTATATACAGCACCCACCATACTGACCCCAACACAGAGATCACACTGCACCCCATTATATACAGCACCCACCATACTGACCCCAACACAGAGATCACACTGCACCCCATTATATACAGCACCCACCATACTGACTCCAACACAGAGATCACACTGCACCCCATTATATACAGCACCCACCATACTGACTCCAACACAGAGATCACACTGCACCCCATTATATACAGCACCCACCATACCGACTACAACACAGAGATCACACTGCACCCCATTATATACAGCACCCACCATACTGACTCCAACACAGAGATCACACTGCACCCCATTATATACAGCGCCCACCATACCGACTACAACACAGAGATCACACTGCACCCCATTATATACAGCACCCACCATACCGACTCCAATACAGAGATCACACTGCACCCCATTATATACAGCACCCACCATACTGACTCCAACACAGAGATCACACTGCACCACATTATATACAGCACCCACCATACCGACTCCAATACAGAGATCACACTGCACCCCATTATATACAACCCCCACCATACTGACTCCAACACAGAGATCACACTGCACCCCATTATATACAGCCCCCACCATACTGACTCCAATACAGAGATCACACTGCACCCCATTATATACAACCCCCACCATACTGACCCCAATACAGAGATCACACTGCACCCCATTATATACAGCCCCCACCATACTGACCCCAATACAGAGATCACACTGCACCCCATTATATACAGCACCCACCATACTGACTCCAACACAGAGATCACACTGCACCCCATTATATACAGCCCCCACCATACTGACTCCAACATAGAGATCACACTGCACCCCATTATATACAGCACCCACCATACTGACTCCAACACAGAGATCACACTGCACCCCATTATATACAGCACCCACCATACTGACCCCAATACAGAGATCACACTGCACCCCATTATATACAGCATCCACCATACTGACCCCAACACAGAGATCACACTGCACCCCATTATATACAACCTCCACCATACTGACTCCAACATAGAGATCACACTGCACCCCATTATATACAACCCCCACCATACTGACTCCAATACAGAGATCACACTGCACCCCATTATATACAGCACCCACCATACTGACTCCAACACAGAGATCACACTGCACCCCATTATATACAGCACCCACCATACTGACTCCAATACAGAGATCACACTGCACCCCATTATATACAACCCCCACCATACTGACTCCAACACAGAGATCACACTGCACCCCATTATATACAGCCCCCACCATACTGACTCCAACACAGAGATCACACTGCACCCCATTATATACAGCCCCCACCATACTGACTCCAATACAGAAATCACACTGCACCCCATTATATACAGCACCCACCATACTGACCCCAATACAGAGATCACACTGCACCCCATTATATACAGCCCCCACCATACTGACCCCAATACAGAGATCACACTGCACCCCATTATATACAACCCCCACCATACTGACTCCAATACAGAGATTACACTGCACCCCATTATATACAACCCCCCACCATACTGACTCCAATACAGAGATCACACTGCACCCCATTATATACAGCACCCACCATACCGACTCCAACACAGAGATCACACTGCACCCATTATATACAACACCCACCATACTGACCCCAACACAGAGATCACACTGCACCCCATTATATACAACCCCCCACCATACTGACTCCAATACAGAGATCACACTGCACCCCATTATATACAGCACCCACCATACTAACTCCAACACAGAGATCACACTGCACCCCATTATATACAGCACCCACCATACCGACTCCAACACAGAGATCACACTGCACCCCATTATATACAGCACCCACCATACTGCACCCCAACACAGAGATCACACTGCACCCCATTATATACAGCACCCACCATACTGCACCCCAACACAGAGATCACACTGCACCCCATTATATACAGCACCCACCATACCGACTACAATACAGAGATCACACTGCACCCCATTATATACAACACCCACCATACTGACCCCAACACAGAGATCACACTGCACCCCATTATATACAGCACCCACCATACCGACTACAATACAGAGATCACACTGCACCCCATTATATACAGCACCCACCATACCGACTCCAATACAAAGATCACACTGCACCCCATTATATACAGCACCCACCATACCGACTTCAACACAGAGATCACACTGCACCCCATTATATACAGCACCCACCATACCGACTACAATACAGAGATCACACTGCACCCCATTATATACAGCACCCACCATACCGACTCCAATACAAAGATCACACTGCACCCCATTATATACAGCACCCACCATACCGACTCCAACACAGAGATCACACTGCACCCCATTATATACAGCCCCCACCATACTGACTCCAACACAGAGATCACACTGCACCCCATTATATACAGCCCCCACCATACTGACTCCAATACAGAGATCACACTGCACCCCATTATATACAACCCCCACCATACTGACCCCAACACAGAGATCACACTGCACCCCATTATATACAGCACCCACCATACTGACCCCAATACAGAGATCACACTGCACCCCATTATATACAGCACCCACCATACTGACTCCAACACAGAGATCCCACCACTCCCTAATTCCTCCCCACTCCATACACATATCTCTGTGTACACAGACACAACTCAGCCAGGTAACTTTCTTTCCCGGAACTTGTGTGCTGAGTGTGAGAGAACCGCAATCCCCGCCCCCTCCTCTCCATCACTGACATCACTTCCGGGTCCTTCGGCTGGCTGGAAACTCCAGAGTACGATCCGGACGGTGCAGGTTGGGATCGGGACCGATGAGATCCGAGTGTTGTAAGTGTGTGACCGGTCTATGTACACATTATATACAAGTCTGTGTTCTGTATACGGGGAGAGGACGGGTCATATACATGTCTGTGTTCTGTATACAGAGAGAGGACGGGTCATATACATGTCTGTGTTCTGTATACAGGGAGAGGACGGGTCATATACATGTCTGTGTTCTGTATACAGAGAGAGGACGGGTCATATACATGTCTGTGTTCTGTATACAGGGAGAGGACGGGCCATATACATGTCTGTGTTCTGTATACAGGGAGAGGACGGGTCATATACATGTCTGTGTTCTGTATACAGGGAGAGGACGGGTCATATACATGTCTGTGTTCTGTATACAGAGAGGACGGGTCATATACATGTCTGTGTTCTGTATACAGGGAGAGGACGGGTCATATACATGTCTGTGTTCTGTATACAGGGAGAGGACGGGTCATATACATGTCTGTGTTCTGTATACAGAGAGGACGGGTCATATACATGTCTGTGTTCTGTATACAGGGAGAGGACGGGTCATATACAAGTCTGTGTTCTGTATAAAGAGAGGACGGGTCATATACATGTCTGTGTTCTGTATACAGGGAGAGGACGGGTCATATACATGTCTGTGTTCTGTATACGGAGAGGACGGGTCATATACATGTCTGTGTTCTGTATACAGAGAGGACGGGTCATATACATGTCTGTGTTCTGTATACAGGGAGAGGACGGGTCATATACATGTCTGTGTTCTGTATACGGAGAGGACGGGTCATATACATGTCTGTGTTCTGTATACAGGGAGAGGACGGGTCATATACATGTCTGTGTTCTGTATACAGGGAGAGGACGGGTCATATACATGTCTGTGTTCTGTATACAGAGAGAGGACGGGTCATATACATGTCTGTGTTCTGTATACAGAGAGAGGACGGGTCATATACATGTCTGTGTTCTGTATACATGTCTGTGTTCTGTATACAGAGAGAGGACGGGTCATATACATGTCTGTGTTCTGTATACAGAGAGAGGACGGGTCATATACATGTCTGTGTTCTGTATACAGGGAGGACGGGTCATATACATGTCTGTGTTCTGTATACAGAGAGGAGGACGGGTC